>JAWHQI010000157.1:2047500-3247500 GCA_033032865.1 Dactylorhiza incarnata | reverse complement strand
TTGAGTAAAGCCACGGGCCACCAGTCGGGCCTTAAAACGGTCAATTGTACCATCAGGAGCATGCTTGATGACAAAGACCCATTTGCAACCAACCAGAGTCTGGCTTGGAGGGAGAGGAACCAGATCCCATGTCTGGTTAGCCGAGAGAGCTGTCATTTCTTCGTCCATGGCTGCCCGCCAGCCTGGATGTTGGAGGGCCTTCTGCACAGAGTTAGGGACAGAAATAGAGGATAAAGAAGTAGCAAAGGTGTGAAGCGGCGGGGACAGGCGATGTAAAGATACATAGTTCGCCATGAGATGAGCGGTGGAGGCCGGTGCCGGGTTAGCATGTCGCAGAGTGTCAGAGGTTGAAGCCGACTGCATTGGGGCGGCAGAGCGAGGAGGGCGACAAATGTAGACATGGGGGGAGGAGGCTTGTTGGGAACGGATGCTGGGTCAGGGAGGAGAGGTGGTGGAGAGGTAACTGGGATGACAAGTCTTAGTAGGATTGTGGTGGAAGAGGGGGGTTTTGGGCGGAGAAGACGATTGATCTTCCCGGAAGGTAACATCAACAGAAACCGTCACCTTGCGGGTAGTAGGATAGTAGCAGACATACCCTTTCTGAGTACGGGAGTAACCGACGAACATGTGTTTGGCTGCCCGAGTTTCCAACTTGTCCGTGGATGGACCAAGTAAGTGAACGTAACAGGTACAACCAAATATGCGAGGGGTGAGAGAAAATGGCGGAGTAGAGGGGAAGATGAGACTAAATAGAGTAGCATTTTGAAGGACGGAGGAAGGAAGACGATTAATGAGATAACATGTCGTCGAAAGCGCAAAGTTCCAATAAGCCTTGGGTACCTGCATTTGAATTATGAGGGAGCGAGCAACATCGAGAAGATGTCTATTTGTACGTTCAACAACGCCGTTTTGTATGGGGGGGGGGGGTATAGGCACACGATGTCTGATGAATAATTCCAAATTCAGAGCAGAGGTTAGCAAATTCATGGTTAGTGTATTCGCGAGCATTATCCGTCCGGAGAGTTTTTATTAGTTCGGAAAACGGTGTGCGAGTCTCAAGAACGAACGCCGGAAACACACGGGGAAGCTCGGAGCGATCACGAAGTATAGTCATGTCGTTCGAGAATAATCATCAATAAAAGTGATAAAATAGCGATAACCAGACACACTAGTAATTTTGTATTGGCCCCAAACATCAGAATGTACTAAAACAAAAGGAGCAGAACTCCGAGTATAATGAAGAGTAAAAGAAGAGCGGTGTTGTTTGCCCAAAATACATGAATCACAATTAAAAGCAGGAAGAGAGATCTTTGGAAGAGCCTTCTGGAGGACTGGAAGAGGAGCATGTCCAATACGTCGATGCCAATCAATAAAGGAGACTGAGGAGAGGATGGTAGGATGAACATCGAGAAAATAGAGCCCATTTTGCAGTCGTCCTTTACCAATGATACTATGTGTCCGTCGATCCTGCATCAGAAAAGAAGAAGAGGTGAATGTGACAGAGCAATCCAAATCAGTAGTGAGGCGACCGCTGAAAGTAAATTAAACGAGGAGCCCGGGACATGAAGTGTTGAGCAGAGTGAGAGAGGAATTGAGAAGGATATTAGCAGAGCCGGAGACAGGAACGGTGTCGCCATTGACCACTGTGATACACTTAGGATGCGAAGAATCCAAGTATTGATGTGGCTTCAGCGAGGTGATATGGGGAGTAGCACCTGAATCCACTATCCAGCGTGGACTAGTGGAGAGACAAACAATACCTTCATTGGAGATGGAGGCAGCGGAGGCAACAGAGGCAGGCGGGCGGCCGAGCATGTCGTGGAGTTGCTGGAGCTGGAGGCGGACTTCTTCAAGATCAACACGAGTGGCAGAAGGATTGTCGACATCAACAGAAGCAGCTGGACGAGGAGGAAGACCACGTTTGCGGTAGCAGGTCGCCTCAAGGTGTCCATCCCTACCGCAGAAGGAACACTTAGGACGTGGTCGGCCACCACAACCCCTTCTCCGAGTGCCTGAACGTACTCCACGAGCAGGAGGACGGAGATGTAGTAATGACTCAGAAGATTGCTGAAGGAGGGCTGGTGAGGGAGGCCCAGTAGTATCAGGAGGCGGTGATAGCTTTAGCAGCATGAAGCACACATCAGAGAGTGAGGGAATAACAACAGACGAGAGGATCTGAGCCCGAATGCTCTGAAGATGAGGCGGTACACGAGCCATCATCATGACAATACAAACTGCTTTCTTCTGAGCACGCTTGTAACGGCCCAAAACAAAAGAAAAGAAAAATAATTAATGGAATTCCCGATGATGAAATAATAAAAATCAGTGTCGAGACGACGTCGCACTTTAAGTTTGACATTTTGGATTTTTCGATGATTTGTGCGACGCTCGTTTCGTTTTAATTTGTTATGTTGATTTATTTTTTTTATGCTATTGGCACCTAGCATTATATATATATTGGTATTATGGTAGAGGCGAACTTGGCTGATGTGATTTTGGATTGTTGGCTTTGGGATTCATTTGAGTTCTCCTGGGCTAGTTGGTTTATTACTTGGGCTGCGGATAGCCTTCTTAATGTTGATCTTATTATGGCTGCTGCTAAATTTGTTGGGCTGTTGAATCATTTACTGGTTATTATTTTATATGGGCTGGCTGGTTCCTAATATTGCTGCTGCTGATTTGGGTTGTTTTGGGCTGGCCGGATATTATATTATAGTATGATATTCTTCTAAGAGTTGTGGCGGTGGATCACTTGGCTGTATATTTCCCGATAGTTTTTCTCGCCGCTTAGAGTTCGCCCGACTGGGAATCGCTAGGGCTTGTTGCCCTCTTCTTCTTACTCTTTCTCCTTCTTCTCCGTGCTTGGCGATCCCTCTGTGTCGTTGATTTCTTGTGCCGTTGCCGTCGATTAGTTGGGCTGTTACTGTTGTTGCTGGTATCGTCGCTGCTTTTCCCTGCTTGGCCGGCAACTTTGGGTTACCTCTCAGCTCTGTGAGCTCCTCTTTCACCTTCTTTTCCCTCATCTTCTTCGTATAAATATTGAAGTAGAATTTTAGTTGGAGTCTACACTTGGCTCTAGCCGGCTAGGGTTTTTATGGGGGAGATTGCTCAGATTTTTGGGGCTCATTTTGTTGGATTGGGCTGCTAGAACATCCTTCTTAGATGCTATTTCACTTGGTTTTGGTATTTTGTTTGGCCGGTTGTACTTGTGGTTTCCTGTTAACTGCTAGGAGTTTCCTATTACTGTTGGCCTTTGAAGCTTGATCAGGATATGGGGCTTTGCATCAGCTTGCATTATTTTATGTTGATGGGGCTTTTCTTACTAGTAGTCGGCTGTGCTGTTATCTATTTTTGGCCGATTGTTTCCTTGGGCTTCTTGCCTGGTGCCTTGTAGATGCTGTCAGATGGGCATTTCCTTGGCCTTGGACTGCTAGTGGCAGCCCTTTGAGCTGCTGTTAGCAGCCTTTGGTACTGCTATTAGCAGCCCTGTTAATGTTGTCCTCTTGTTATCATGTATTGGCTGTTAATGGTGCTGATGTTCGCATCTTGATTGTTGAATGATGGCTGCCCTTTAATAACTCTTGTTGGCAGTTTGGGGAGTTCTGGTTGGCTTTCTTTTCTAGCATTTGTGGCCCTATCCATCTTTATTGTAACTTATTATTTGTAAGTTCTATTTAGCGTTGAGTTTTGTGTTACATATTAACTTACGTGGCTATAATTCTGAGTACGAGGTTGCATTGTACACCATTTTCGCCACCTTAGACAACTCCTATCGAGTCGTAGTTGTAATCGTAGTTAATTCGCGGCGCAACCCTAAAGTAAATGATTTCATTGATACTGCAGTGGATGGCGTCCGGAGATAGACCCGATGAAAATCCTGGTACGAATAGAGGAAAAAGAGACTTGGTGAGTACTTATTTCTTTATTTATGCATAGTTTTAAATTATTTTGAACATATACACATGATTAGATTTCTCTACAGAACGTATTTTAGTGATTGTGCTTTGACATGAAATGGAAATTGTTCGAATTTTGAATCACTGATAAATCCGAGAATCGCTGGAAAATATTGAATTGGCAAGAAATAAGCGATGAATAAATTCTGAGGGAAATATATTAAATAAAACGACTCCATAATCGAATAAGAAAATTGCATCGATGCATAAGAAAATTTGAAATGATAAGGGTTAACCCTGTAGCCGTAGTGGGGGTGTGAATACACTACGGCGGAATGTGTTTTTGATATTGATTTGAGGCCGTTGAAGGCCAGATGCCGTTGAAGGCCAAGAGGTCGTTGAAGACCAAGAAGGGATGAATCTACAGCTACCCTTATGATTTCCGAATTAAAGTAAACTAAAGATAAAACGAGAATACTACTTCAGAAAATGAAAACAATTTGAATGAGCTATGATCCGAATGAATATGAAATCTGAATTTGAAAATGAAACTGAAATGCTGAAATGTTTGAGATGAATGAATGATATGAATTAGATCGAATACCAGAAATGGAAACAGAAATCATTATAGTATGAACACTGTAGTTACTGCTTTTGATTGCTGAATACCTGCTAGATTTGAATACATGCTAGACTTGAATTCTTTACTGAAACTTATGATACACTGAAATTGAATATTTATACATTGTTACTGACGTTTGTTGCTTGCATGTACAGCAGTTAAAGAGGTATGTTACTCGCTTAGTCATATTTTTATGACTAAACCCGTCGTGGTTTATCTTTTTAGGTAGCGGATGCGACTCCGAGTGCTCAGAGGAAAGCTAGACTGACTCGAACCGAAGAACGAGCAAAGGTATGAGCTTTGTTTATGTATATTTCTCATGTACTCATAAATTACTATGCTGCGATAAATGCTTCAAAGAGATTCAGCTATAGAATTTTTGTGAGGTCTGGCTCGGGGCCTCACAATTTGGTATCAGAGCCAGGTTTATCAAGCAAGTAAATAGCTATGAGTACATGATACATAAACGAGCGTGAAAATATTTCTGAAATGCTAATGTCATAGTGTTCCAAGGACCCCGTCCATGTCTATGCAAGTAAGCGAGTCCGTGAAGGTCGAGACGAACAAGAGGTAAATAAAGTTACGTTGTCAGCGGAGAGTGATAATGGAAATCAGCCGCGTCCCCTCGTGAATGACCTTACCCAAGCCCTTGTTGAAGCATTAAAGCTGGTCTTGCCAACCCTACTTGCACTTGGTCCAGCTGCCCCTCGTGTTGATCCTGTACCTCCACCCGTGCAATTGCCTCCTGAGATCGTGCCTCCAATGAATCCAGTTCCTGGTAATTTGCCGATAGTTCCTGTAATTCCTGCAGTGCCTGCAGTTCCGCTTCAGCACCGTCAATTAGATGTGGATCTGAGACAATTCCTAGAATTGAAGCCACCACCGTTTAGAGGAGGTTTACCCCCGCTTGAAACCGAAGATTGGATTTTGCGAATGGAAACGATTTTCGAAGTAATGGAGTGCCCTGAGAATAGAAAGGTGAGTTTAACTGCGTTTATTTTGGAAGGGGAGGCGAAGCGATGGTGGACCAGTATTATGAAGAGAAAGTATGAAGTTCGTGGTATGCCAGTCATTACTTGGAGAGAATTCCTGCAAGAGTTTACGTCGTGGTTCGTTCCGAGATCTGAGAAAAGGTTGTTGCACGATCAATTCCTCCGTTTAGTTCAAGGAAGCAAATCAGTACTGCAGTATGAAGCAGAATTTACCAAGTTAGGTTATTATGCAGATTCCTTAATTGCAACCGAAGAAGATAGGTGTCGTCAATTTCAGCAAGGTCTTCGTGATGAAATTCGCGCTCTCTTGGTGCCTATGGATATCCTTGAATATGGAAAATTAGTGGAAAGAGCTAGGCTAGTTGAGATTGATGCAGAGAAATCGCGGTGGAGACGGGAACAAGCGAGAAAGAGATTTAGAGAAGGTTCGAATAAGGAAGTGACTGTAAATGTGAGTGAGCCGCAGTGGAAAGAAAGGAAGGTATCACAAGCTGCGCCTGCAACAAGTAGCAATGTATCCCAGGCGTCTCAAACATCTCAGGTATGTGTAAAATGTGGAAAGATTCATAAGGGCGAATGTCTCGCAGGCGTTTGCTTTTATTGTCGTCAACCAGGGCATATGCGAGCTGATTGCCCAAAGTTGAATCGATCGAAGGAAGTTAGAGACGCTCCAAGACCTCCACAGCAGAAGCTATTCCAGATCGGGGCTGAATCGTTAGCATCCACCCCGGCACCAGAAGAAGCAGTTCCAGAAGAACGTCGTATCGAGCCCCGAGCATTTAATTTAGGTCAGCCTTGGGAAGGACGGAAGGAAGGAAGGAAGTGAAAACATCTTTTACCTTTTGTATAAACTCGTATGTTGTGTTATGTAATATGTCAGTAGACGTTTTGTCTGTGATTAGTGTAAATCGAACTGCTTTTGAACTGCTTTTGAAGTTATCTTTCAGTATAAACAATGTTCTCTTGTTCGAAGACATTTTGCTGTAATTTTCGAGAACGAAAATTCCTATTAGAAGGGAAGAATTTGTAACGGCCCAAAACAAAAGAAAAGAAAAATAATTAATGGAATTCCCGATGATGAAATAATAAAAATCAGTGTCGAGACGACGTCGCACTTTAAGTTTGACATTTTGGATTTTTCGATGATTTGTGCGACGCTCGTTTCGTTTTAATTTGTTATGTTGATTTTTTTTTATGCTATTGGCACCTAGCATTATATATATATTGGTATTATGGTAGAGGCGAACATGGCTGATGTGATTTTGGATTGTTGGCTTTGGGATTCATTTGAGTTCTCCTGGGCTAGTTGGTTTATTACTTGGGCTGCGGATAGCCTTCTTAATGTTGATCTTATTATGGCTGCTGCTAAATTTGTTGGGCTGTTGAATCATTTACTGGTTATTATTTTATATGGGCTGGCTGGTTCTTAATATTGTTGCTGCTGATTTGGGTTGTTTTGGGCTGGCCGGATATTATATTATAGTATGATATTCTTCTAAGAGTTGTGGCGGTGGATCACTTGGCTGTATATTTCCCGATAGTTTTTCTCGCCGCTTAGAGTTCGTCCGACTGGGAATCGCTAGGGCTTGTTGCCCTCTTCTTCCTACTCTTTCTCCTTCTTCTCCGTGCTTGGCGATCCCTCTGTGCCGTTGATTTCTTGTGTCGTTGCCGTCGATTAGTTGGGCTGTTACTGTTGTTGCTGGTATCGTCGCTGCTTTTCCCTGCTTGGCCGGCAACTTTGGGTTACCTCTCAGCTCTGTGAGCTCCTCTTTCACCTTCTTTTCCCTCATCTTCTTCGTATAAATATTGAAGTAGAATTTTAGTTGGATTCTACACTTGGCTCTAGCCGGCTAGGGTTTTTATGGGGGAGATTGCTCAGATTTTTGGGGCTCATTTTGTTGGATTGGGCTGCTAGAACATCCTTCTTAGATGCTATTTCACTTGGTTTTGGTATTTTGTTTGGCCGGTTGTACTTGTGGTTTCCTGTTAACTGCTAGGAGTTTCCTATTACTGTTGGCCTTTGAAGCTTGATCAGGATATGGGGCTTTGCATCAGCTTGCATTATTTTATGTTGATGGGGCTTTTCTTACTAGTAGTCGGCTGTGCTGTTATCTATTTTTGGCCGATTGTTTCCTTGGGCTTCTTGCCTGGTGCCTTGTAGCTGCTGTCAGATGGGCATTTCCTTGGCCTTGGACTGCTAGTGGCAGACCTTTGAGCTGCTGTTAGCAGCCTTTGGTGCTGCTATTAGCAGCCCTGTTAATGTTGTCCTCTTGTTATCATGTATTGGCTGTTAATGGTGCTGATGTTCGCATCTTGATTGTTGAATGATGGCTGCCCTTTAGTAACTCTTGTTGGTAGTTTGGGGAGTTCTGGTTGGCTGTCTTTTCTAGCATTTGTGGCCCTATCCATCTTTATTGTAACTTATTATTTGTAAGTTCTATTTAGCGTTGAGTTTTGTGTTACATATTAACTTACGTGGCTATAATTCTGAGTATGAGGTTGCATTGTACACCATTTTCGCCACCTTAGACAACTCCTATCGAGTCGTAGTTGTAATCGTAAAATCGTAGTTAATTCGTGGCACAACCCTAAAGTAAATGATTTCATTGATACTGCAGTGGATGGCGTCCGGAGATAGACCCGATGAAAATCCTGGTACGAATAGAGGAAAAAGAGAAACTTGATGAGTACTTATTTCTTTATTTATGCATAGTTTTAAATTATTTTGAACATATACACATGATTAGATATCTCTACAGAACGTATTTTAGTGATTGTGCTTTGACATGAAATGGAAATTGTTCGAATTTTGAATCACTGATAAATCCGAGAATCGCTGGAAAATATTGAATTGGCAAGAAATAAGCGATGAATAAATTCTGAGGGAAATATATTAAATAAAACGACTCCATAATCGAATAAGAAAATTGCATCGATGCATAAGAAAATTTGAAATGATAAGGGTTAACCCTGTAGCCGTAGTGGGGGTGTGAATACACTACGGCGGAATGTGTTTTTGATATTGATTTGAGGCCGTTGAGGGCCAGAGGCCGTTGAAGGCCAAGAGGTCGTTGAAGACCAAGAAGGGATGAATCTACAGCTACCCTTATGATTTCCGAATTAAAGTAAACTAAAGATAAAACGAGAATACTACTTCAGAAAATGAAAACAATTTGAATGAGCTATGATCCGAATGAATATGAAATCTGAATTTGAAAATGAAACTGAAATGCTGAAATGTTTGAGATGAATGAATGATATGAATTAGATCGAATACCAGAAATGGAAACAGAAATCATTATAGTATCAACACTGTAGTTACTGCTTTTGATTGCTGAATACCTGCTAGATTTGAATACATGCTAGACTTCAATTCTTTACTGAAACTTATGATACACTGAAATTGAATATTTATACATTGTTACTGACGTTTGTTGCTTGCATGTACAGCAGTTAAAGAAGTATGTTACTCGCTTAGTCATATTTTTATGACTAAACCCGTCGTGGTTTATCTTTTTAGGTAGCGGATGCGACTCCGAGTGCTCAGAGGAAAGCTAGACTGACTCGAACTGAAGAACGAGCAAAGGTATGAGCTTTGTTTATGTATATTTTTCATGTACTCATAAATTACTATGCTGCGATAAATGCTTCAAAGAGATTCAGCTACAGAATTTCTGTGAGGTCTGGCTCGGGGCCTCACAACGCTGGGCAGCGAGATCCGTAGTAGGGGGATGATGTCGGATCCAAGCTTCAGCCAGTGTCTTAGCCCGAGCAACAAATGAGGTCAAGTCGGCAGCACCGCCAGTGTCAAGAGTCTGAAGATCTGTGATGATGTCATATAGGTGCTGGAGACTGTCCTTGCCGGAGTATAGGGAATGGAGCTCATCCCGCATCGCCTTGGCCGTCTCGTGATACATTGCCATGCGGTAAGGTTCGCCATCAAGGGAGTTGAGATGACAAGGCTGAACACGACCATCATCACGTAGTCAGTCATCCGTAGGTGCAGATGGAGGATCCTTAGTGAGATGATGCAGAAGTCCCTTAGGCTGTAGTACCCTTCTGACGGAATGCACCCATTCAACAAAGTTCTTCTTCCCAGTAAGGGAGATGGTGGTGATTCTCAACTCATCAATTACCTCAGGAGCAGGAACCAAGCGGACTGTAGGAGAGTGCGCGGGCTGCCCTGAAGAATCAATCGAGGACCCCATGGAATCACAACGACTAGAGCAGGTTTAGCGGCTAAGCGGCGCTAGACAAAGGGCAAGGTCGCAGCAGCAAAGCAGGAGACACCAAGACCGCGTGACTAGAGAGGTCGGCAAGACCGCACGAGCAAGGGGAGACCGCGGAGAAACTGCGCGAGCAGGACCAAGAGGAGACCGTGGCTAGCAAGGAGCAACGACTAGCAAGGAGCAGCGGCTAGCAAGGAGCAAGGCGAGACCACGCGAGCAAGGGGAGACCGTGCGAGCAGGACCAAGGGGAGACCGCGGATATCAAGGAGCCGCGACTATCAAGGGGCCGCGGCTAGAGGGGCAGGTACATGAGAGCCCGCAGGAGGGGCTACGGTCTGCAGAGTCTCTGGTCTAGAGAGCTCGCGGCGGTCAGATGACAACGGACTGGAGAGCTTGCAGTGGACTGGAGAGCTCGCAGGAGAAGAGCGAACAACTGACCAACTGTGGGACCCAGCTGCCAGAGAGGGGAGTTTAAAAGGAGGAGGAGAAAATGAACCAACTCCAGAAAAAGGCAGCACAGGAGGCGGTCTCAGGAAATTGAGACCGCACGGGATGCAGTCACACGAATTTCAGAGGTAGGGAGCACGGGCTGCAGTCACCTGAATTTGAGACCACAGGACAACCCTGGAGATCCAGAGATGCATGCAACGTTCGAAAAAATATGTTAGGACCGGTTTTCTAGCTCTGATACCATGTAGAGAAAAACTGAACCTTGTATATACTTCTTCAATTATCAAATACAATGTATGAATACATATATATATGAAGGAGAAAGAGAGAAGAATCCCTATACACGGTGTGGGACTAATGTATAAAGATAAAATAAGAAACTAAATGGGCCATAATCATGGGCCTTTCCATGGTCTTTTCTAACACTTTCGTTATCGTTTTCATCGACGATATCCTGGTTTATTCAAGGAGTCAAGAAGATCATGCTGAGCACCTCAGGACAGTTTTGACTACGCTTACCAGGAATGGAAAAACCTTTAATTGGACAGTTGAATGTGAACTTGCTTTTGAGGAGTTGAAAACTAGATTGATGACCGCACCAATTTTGACTTTACCTTCAAATACAGATGGTTTTCAGATTTGTTGCGATGCCTCAGGTCAAGGACTAGGCTGTCTACTTATGCAGCATGGAAAAGTCATAACTTTTGCCTCCACAGTTAAAGGTTCACGAGAAAAATTATCCTATGCACGACTTGGAATCAGTAACCGTCATTCATGCACTGAAGATTTGAAGACACTACCTCTATGGAGTTCGTTGTTAAATTTTTACAAATCACTAGAGCCTCAAGTATATCTTTGATCAGCAAGAGCTCAATATGAGACAACGTAAGTGGATAAAGTTTTTGTCAGATGATGTGGATTTCCAGTACCACCCGGGGAAAGCAAATGTGGTAGCTGATGCGCTTAACAGAAGAAATTCGAGCTATTCCCTTATTACTCAGCAGGAGGATCTAGGGCGAGCTCTAGAGAGATTGGAGATCAGTATGGTGCCACACACCAGTATTGGTTCTGCAAGCTTGAGTTGGTTAAAAGTCACTTGTGACATCAAAGACTTGATCAGACAGGCTTTACCTTTAGATCTGAAAATGACAGAGATTTGGGAGTTAACTCAGGCAGGTCAGAAAGAGAAGTTCAATATTCAGGAGGGTGAACTGCTGCACGACAGTTGATTGTGCATTCCAGATGTTAGTCATCTTCGCGAGGACATTCTTTTCGAGGCTCATAATTCCAGATCTTTCATACATCCGGGTAGTATGAAAATGTATGTAGATCTTAAGAAGCCAGTTTGGTGTCCAGGGTTGAAGAATGATGTTGCAGAGTATGTTGGGAAGTGTGAAACGTGCAAATTTGTCATAGCCGAATGCCAGAGACCAGGGGAAAGTTGCAGCCACTACCTTTTCCATAGTGAAACTTTGAAGATATATCGATGGATTTTGTGCATGACCTTCCAAGGTCTATAAGTGGGAATGATTCTCTATGGGTGATCGTGGAATGTTTGTCCAAGGTTGCTCATTTCATTCCTAATAAGAGAACAAATCATGGTCCAAGGTTAGTTCAGTTATATGTGGATGAGATTGTCCGATTGCATTGTGTTCCAAAGACTATCATTTCAGACAGAGATGTCAGATTTTCCTCTAAGGATTGGAAGTACATTCAGGAGCGTTTGAACAACAACAACAACAACAACAACACTCAAGCCTTTATCCCACCATAGTGGGGTCGGCTATATGGATCCTCTGTCGCCATTGCGCCCTATCTTTAAGCATAGTCTCATTAATGCCTAAGTACATCATGTCTTTCTTTATAGTTTCATTCCAAGTCTTTTTTGGTCTACCCCTCCCCCGTTTAACATGTCTAGTGACTAAACTCTCACAACGCCTAACAGGTGCCTCTAATGGTCTCCTATGTACATGTCCAAACCATCTTAAACGAGCTTCTCGCATCTTCTCTACAATTGGCGCCACTCCTATCTTATCCCTGATACATTCAGGAGCGTTTGAACACTAAGTTAAATTTAAGTATATCTTTCCACCCCCAAACAGATGAGCAGGCAGAGCGCACAAATAGAACTATGGAAGATATGCTCAGAATGTGCATTCTAGACTTCGGAGGTAAGTGGAAAAAATATGTCACTCTAGCAAAGTTTTCCTATAATAATAGTTTCCAGACAAGTATTGGGATGACACCTTTCGAAGCTCTATATGATAGACGTTGTCGGACACCTTTCGAGGCTCTGTATGACAGACGTTGTCGGACACCTTTATGTTGGGCTGAAAGTGAGAGAGAACTTCTAATAAGGAATCATGGATTGACAAGACCACTGCTCAAGTCAAGCTTATTTAGGAGCGTATGAAAATAGCTCAAGATCTTCAGGCCAAATACTATGATTAGAGGCACAGATCAGTGAAGTTTAGCGTTGGAGATTTTTTCTATCTTAAGGTCAGACTAGTTATGGGCGTCTCTAGAATCAAGAGAATGAAAGTTCGTTGATCCATTCGAGGTACTGGAGCGCATTGGTGAGGTTGCATACATGTTGGCCTTACCAGAGGAAATGAGTGGATTACATGATGTATTCCACGTCTCCTATCTAAGGAGAGCAGTCAGAGATCCTAGTCAATTGATCAGTACTGAGGATGTACCAATCAAATCAAATATTAGTATAGTATTATGCCAGTCAGGATAGTGGACTCAAAGATTTAGAAGCTCAGAGACAGAGAAGTTCGTTTTGTAAATGTACTTTGGATGAATTGTAGTCGACCAAAGTATACATGAGATGATGAGAAAGAGAAGATGAGCTTTAGAACAATAAAGACTGCATTCCTTTTTGACCTAGGTATGATTGTCATTTTCGAGGACGGAAATTTTATTAGGGGGAAGATTTGTAACATCCGTAGTTATAATACAAAAATAATTTTAAATTGCAGGGTCCGATCGCGAGTGATTTTTCCTCTCGCGCCGTCTTGTTATCGAGGTATCTATTTCCCTTACGTTCAAGTTATGCCTAATTTAAATAATGTCATGAAATAGAATTATGTTAGAATTTAATTTCAACGTGATTTGGAATCTTAAAGGTCATAACGCACTAAATTAGAAAGCCTTAATGAGTTGTTATAGATTTTATAAATTAGGGGGAGAGAGTTATTTTCCCTTAAGTTTATTTTTGTTTAGTTGGAAAGCCACGATCTTACCTTTCATAACCGACACTCCCCTAAATACTTGCGCGTATGCACTTTAGGTTAAATGAAACCGCGTGCCGCTAAGAACCTCTCCCCTTTCTCTCACATTTTCTCCAAGTCGGGCTCGACGAAACCGCCACATCCTATTTTCCCTCTCACAGATGTCTTGGCCGCCGACCTCCCTCTCCCTGTTCAACGACGAAAGCCAGTGCCAGTCACGCCTCCCTCTCCAAAAATGCTCGACGCCACTCCCTTTCTGTATGAGAAGGCAGGACAACACTCCTTCGTCAACCCTAGCTCTCGACATATCTTCCCAAACTTCGTCTGTTCCAGGTAAACCGTAGAAATCAATTATTTGATTGTTCTAGGGTTTTCTCCTTCCTTCTTAAACAAATTTCAAATTATATGGATTCATATTTCTCTTCCTCCAGAATCTGCAGGAGTCATTGACGATCTTAGGGAGTGGTCTCCCCTTCCCCCGTGCTCTGGACTGCCGACTGGAGTCTTTTCTCCTCTTCCAGCGAGGTGAGATCCCTCTTTAGTTCTTCCTCTTCAATCAATATCTTTATTTTTCCCCATTCAGAACTTCTAAGTCTCGTGGAGAGTAATTAAGGAATTTTTCCTTGAAAGTTGAGATTGGATCTACTACTTCCACTTTAGACGAGGACCGTTTCAGAATTTGCAACTCTACATTGATAATGAAGTGGTAAGTTTTCTATCTCTTTGTCGTGAAATATTATTATACAAATTTTTTTGAGGTTTTGATTATATGTTTAACGATTTTCCCTTTAGGGTCCGCGAGGTGAAATAGGGAAAGAGAGCTCCGTGGTAAATCGGAGGAGATTCCTGCATATTCTTCAAAGTAACCTAGACAACTATGCACTGCGTCTTGTATACGAGCGCTGCAATACCGATGTAAGAAATTCTAATTCTTTTTGGCTAGACAAAGCACATAGATTAATTTGCATGAAATGTTTCTCGTATAGATAAGAGAATATACATAATATTATGAGATCATATACCCTTAAAATTGATTGTAGATAATGATATGAAATATTATACTTCTATAAATTTTATGAAGTTGTAGAGCGTATGAAAACACGATATCATTTTAATCATATAAATAAATATTAAATCATCTGTCTAGGTTGATGAGACAGTATGTAGTGTGAGACATGATCTAAGAAGCAATGATAATAGAATATGCAATCCCTAAGTCGAACAAAAAGTAATTAGGAGGCACGATCAAGTCTTTCTCGTGATAGATAGAGGCGTATTATCTTACTCATAGGGCGTAACAAACCATATGAGCCTCAAGTTTGGGCAGACGACACCCTAGTTAGAAGATTAGTTGATGCGAGTCCATGTCCGTGAGACACTAGAACACCTGCGTTCATTAGTATGGACTTAGATCGTTAGAATGCTCAACCTAGAATATGAAGAAGTACAAGCATAAAACATAGAATTCAAGTATATGCTGAAATCCTGAAATCCCTATGGTCAAATGTTTTCGGAACTTAAATGAAAATGCATAAAATGATTACACTAGAACTGACATTTATGTTTATAATATTTTGATAGAAAAGCATGTATAGAATTGTAGTATATTTATCCTTAGTATAAAATATTGTTTTAAAAAGCATGCGCTCGTGTTTCTTTCAAATTATTATTTTTTGTCACCAAGAGGAATGCTTTTTCTTACTCTCCAGTGTGCCGACCCATTTTCGGGCATTTCATTACATGGGTCACAGGTGGGGAGTTGCTCTTAGGAGAAACGTTTGCGGACCTCCATTTATAGTTTGCTTTTCGTTCCGTTGTCTTTCCTTTCCTTTCAGTACTGTACTATTTTCTTTCATGAACTCAGTGTAACCTACAAGTTTAAGATTTTCTATGTATCAAGCAATATTTAGTTTTTCAGAAAATTCAGATGTTTGGTTCATTTCTTTTCTAGTTGGCTTTTTGAATTCAGAAAATTGAGGTACCCTTTTACCCTTAGTTTCATTTACTAGTTCCGCTGTAAGTTTTCATTAGTACTTTCATTTTTACCTGCTATATATCAATTTATATATTGTTGCTTAGTTTACTTCTTTTCGCGGGGCCCGATCAGACTGCTGATTTGTTATTAAACTAGGTTGGGGTGTTGCAAAAGATGGAGTTAGAGTAGCTCTCTTTTCTCTGTGTCTCTATAGTTACCCATACCAGATAGCTTTATACCTCTGGATTCAAACGTCTCTGTTGGATATTGTAGCGACAATAACCTTGATTTGAAGAAGTTTCTAAATGGCTAAGGTGAATTGATATTGTATTTGATATATCTTTTTTGTTATGTGTTTGCAGATTTTAAATGGCTAAGTACAAACCAATGTCAGGTTTCAATGAGTCATAAAACAAAGGCCTATGCAATGTAATTCCTCATTGTATGGACCAAGGTGTTGACTCATGTGAAATCTCTCTATTGGGGTGTACTTCTTATTCAAACACAAAGGAGAAGCTAAGAGGAAGATGCTGCTGTTCTTATGATTTGGAAGAAATATCTTCTAAGTGTTTTCGTCGAGTAAAAAAAGCATTTTCGTCGAATGATTATTATCGTTCGTCGAGTAATGTTTTTCTACTCGTGTAATCTTCATCGTTTTTGTTCCCGTCTAATTTTTAAGCTCCTAAAAGATTTCGTCGAGGAAGATTTCGTCGAGGAAGATTTCGTCGAGTAATGTTCATGTATCCGACGAATTGGTTCAGCGCTGTTTCATTTTTCAAATCGCAGTCGGCTTTTCCTTTAGGGCTCCGCCATGTACAGTACACGTGGAAGGTCTTCCTTAATTTGCGTTTATAGCCGTTGGAGAAGATGTCTATAAGTACCTTAGGGCGATTTCGAAAAACCCTAATCGCAAAATCGTGAATAAGCTCTCGTAATTTCTGTCGGCCGTCGCTTTCGTTCTCGCACGTCTCTCTTGCTACCGATCAGAAATACTCTGTGATTCTTCTTCAAAAGCTAGAGTCGACAAGATCAATTGAATCAGATTTCTTCAATCAACATTTTGATCATTTCAACTCTCCAAGTTCAGATCCTGTTTTCAAAGCTCAAAAGATTTCTTCTTCCTCAGCTCTCCACCGACTGAAGGACTTTCTTAAGGAAGAAGATATCCCCCTTTCAGATCTGAAGTAAAGGACTCTCCCTAGAGTTCCTAAGTTAGATTGCTTGTCAACTTTAGTTGTTTTGTAAAAATCCCTTACATATCCTTGTAGGAGGTTTGCCTTCGAGTTTTGTAGATCCTCGTTTAGTGATCGAGTTGTAGGAGAAGTTTGTTCTCCGAGTTTCTGTAGGAGTAGTTTGCTCTGAGTTGTAGGTTGTAAGATTTGGATAAATCTGAGATAATTGAAGTAGCCGAATCTAGCCTTGGAGTGCTAGATAGGCGAGGCGGGAAAGTGAACTACCCACATCGGGGAACCACTATAAAATCCTTGTGTCGTGCTGTGTTTGTGTTTCTGTGTGCTTTTATTCTTATATTTTTTAATTCTGCAAAAAGCCATAGAATCCACCTATTCACCCCCCTCTAGGTGATTTAGGTTGCGACTAGATACTTTCAGTCTCCTCCAGATACAAACATAAATCTCCTTCCATATCTGCATCTTCAAAAATGGTAGATCTTTGATCTCAGAAATCTCTACCTAGAAAGAAAACCCTAACGACTCCTTTGAAATGAATCCTGTCAAAACTCTTTCTTTATAAGTCTTATTGATCTGTGAAGAAAACTTTTCAAGTTCGTCGTCGTCGAATACAATTCGACGCAATGTCTTCTCCTGAGTATTTAAACGTGTGTAGAATTCGATGTTGTCTGCTCTAAACTTGTCTTCTTCTAAAATCTGTCTCTTCTGGACTCCACCTTCTGGATTCTTCACAGGACTCAATATATGAACAAACATAAATCCTCTCATAATATTTTGAGGATATTCTACAATCTACACCCATTATCATCATTGAGTTTTGTCTCATCAAATCTTTAGAGATTTTCCCTACACACTTTATCGCTTATATTTTTTTTTTTACAAATATGTGAAATTTTATTCTCCAAACATTTGTTATTTTTTATCTTGTTTCTATTATCAGTCTTTATTAACTCTTAAATCCACGTGAAAGGAGATATATTTCTGTTTTAAGTTGTGAACTGAGAATTTAAGCCTTTAAAAATTGGTAATTATTTGCTTTGAGTAGTTATGTTTCTGTTTCTCTTCTCTTATGTATTTCCCTATCATAAGTCATAACTGATGGATTTATTTCCACCTACGCAGGAACCAAGTGTTACTTCCTTTGCATCAGAGAGCCACCCTTACAGCATGGACAGCTCATACTGCTGATGGTAATGATGCAAATACTTCAGATAGTAATATCAACAATAATGGTTTACATGCAAATATTTCAGTGCCACCTACTCTAATCAACCCGCAACTAGTTCAAGGTAACGAGCCCTTTTGCAGATTGGTTATCTTAGATTGCTATATGTTGTGCCCCATTTTATCATCCAGAAATCATAAAAGAGTCCATCTACTTACAGCACGTTAGAGATGTGACCGCGGAAGAAAGAGTGAAGACAACTCGAGGACTTTTGCCTTACCTATCCATACGACTGAATTTCCCTGATTTAAATTGGATACGTTCTTCTTAATACAATCTTGTTAAATATAATAATGCTAACTGCTCACAACAGGAAATACTCACCCTTTTAATACATATTTAATGCTTTAGTTACTCCCAATATTTATTCTCATTTATGGTTGTAATTGACCCTTCATACTCTATTCAGTAGTACTTATTGTTCCTTCTCAAAGTGGCTGTCTCCACCTTGATTCTAACTTTAATGCTAGGTAGTGGCAGTTCCTAATTTCGCCTAAATTGCAGCACCCTGATAGCCTTGAATGTGAATTCTCTCAGGTGGAGGACCTCCTAAGGCCGGAGCCTGAACAGAGGTGTCAAATGAATCTCCTGTTGGAGCTTCACCGGAAGAGGGAAGGAGATGTGCTGAATAGCAATAGTTTTTATATATGTTTTCTTAATACATATGAGGCCTATATATCCTCTTGCTTACAAGACTGGCACCATGACAACCACCAATGACACTAATCGCAAGCCTGGGACAACTTTTGGCGGTTTACAAACGACAACACATTTAAACAAACTTAACAGTTATAATTACAGGTAATAACGATTCAATTACAGGTAATTCAGGTAATTTGACACATCCGGAAGTTCAAAGAGAGTTTCCCCTCCCAAGTCAATGCTGAGCCTGAGCACCCTGGAGAGCACTAAAGAGCTCCTGACTGTCGACCTTAGCTGACAGAGAGATGGAGTACTTGCTCACAAGTAACACGCGAGGGAGAGAAGAAGAAGAGGCGTCCCTCCCAAGGTGCCCATGAGGGTCTATTTATAGACTTCCCAAAGTTGGGCTGCGGATAGCCAAATTCCACTATCCGCAGCTCAACTCTGAATCCGATTCAAACCAACGGTCATGACCGAGACAGGAGAGGGGGGGGGGGGGGGGGGGCGAGTGGGACTCAAGACATCCACAACCCCCATTGCCGGGGGAGTGGACCGATTGGTCTGCCTGGGCTGGGCGAGTGGACCACTCGCCTGAATGCCTGGGGAGAGTGGACCACAGGTCCACTCAACCCTTACCCCGGGCGAGTGGGCCATGGTCCACTTGCCCGTCCTCTGGGCGAGTGGACCAGTGGTCCACTCGCCCTTGCCTAGGGCGAGTGGACCACTAGGTCCACTCGCCCAAGCGGGGAAGTGGTCCCATGGTCCACTTCCTCTTCCCCCGGGCCTTGTCTCACTATTTCGGTCGGCTTTGGTTGCCTCCAATCGGTCCTTCCACTTGTCACAGTCACTTTCACTATCCACCCTAGTCTCGACGAATTACGGGTTATACACAATCCCCTCTTTTTTCGGGTTCGATACGATCCCGGAAAAATAATGGATCACCCGTGGTTCGGAGAGACGAGCGAGAACGCGGTGGTTGAACTCTTTAAAGATGGTTCAATCCGAACTAAGCGTAAGAATGACAAACCTTTCTCCACTTAACAACCCTCCCGTGAACCAAGCTCAACTGGAGGTGGAGAAAGCTCAACACCCCTAGTAGAGCTGAACTCAACCTGAGGTGGAGGGAAGCTCAACACCTCTAGTCGAGTTGAACTCAACCTGAGGTGGAGGGAACTCAACACCTCTAGTCGAGCTGAACTCAACTTGAGGTGGATGGAACTCAACACCTCTAGTCGAGCCGAACTCAACTTTAGGTGGAGGAAGCTCAACACCTCTAGTCGAGCTGAACTCAACCTTAAATGGAAGAAAACTAAGCACCCTAGTCGAGCTGAACTCAACTTAAGGTGGAAGGAACTCAACACCTCTAGTCGAGCCGAGCTCAACTTTAGGTGGAGGAAGCTCAACACCTCTAGTCGAGCTGAACTCAACCTGAGATGGAGGGACCTCAACACCTCTAGTCGAGCTGAACTCAACTTGAAGTGGACGAAGCTCAACACTTCTAGTCGAGCCGAACTCAACTTGAGGTGGACGAAGCTCAACACCTCTAGTCGAGCCGAACTCAACCTGAGGTGGAGGGAACTCAACACCTTTAGTTGAGCCGAACTCAACTTGAGGTGCGAGAAGCTCAACACCTTTAGTCGAGCCGAACTCAACCTGAAGTGGAGGAAACTCAACACCTTTAGTCGAGTCGAGCTCAACTTTAGGTGGAGGGAACTCAACACCTCTAGTCGAGCCGAGCTCAACTTTAGGTGGAGGGAACTCAACACCTCTAGTCGAGCTGAACTCAACCTGAGATAAATGGAGCTCATCACCTCTAGTCGAGCTGAACTCAACCTGAGATGGAGGGAACTCAACACCTTTAGTCGAGCCGAACTCAACTTGAGGTAGAGACCGTGGAGGGAACTCAATACCTTTAGTCGAGCCGAACTCAACCTGAGGTGGAGGGAACTCAACACCTTTAGTCGAGCCGAACTCAACTTGAGGTGGAAGAAGCTCAACACCTTTAGTCGAGCCGAACTCAACCTGAGGCAGAGGAACTCGACACTGCCTAAGAGCTTGGACCAACTAGAGTGGAGGACTTCAACACTTCCTGGGAACTTAGCTCACCCGGAGGAACTCGAAACTGCCTAAGAGCTTGGACCATCTAGAGTGGAGGACTTCAACACTTCCTGGGAGCTTAGCTCACCCGGAGGCGGAGGAACTCGACACTGCCTAAGAGCTTGGACCAACATGAGTGGAGGACTTCAACACATCCTAGGAGCTTAGCTCACCCGGAGGCGGAGGAACTCGACACTGCCTAAGAGCTTGGACCAACTGGAGTGGAGGACTTCAACACTTCCTGGGAGCTTAGCTCACCCGGAGGCGGAGGAACTCGACACTGCCTAAGAGCTTGAACCAACTGGAGTGGAGGACATCAACACTTACTGAGAGCTTAGCTCACCCGGAGGTGGAGGAACTCGACACTGCCTAAGAGCTTGGACCAATTAGAGTGGAGGACTTCAACACTTCCTGGGAGCTTAGCTCACCCGGAGGCGGAGGAACTAGACACTGCCTAAGAGCTTGGACCAACTGGAGTGGAGGACTTCAACACTTCCTGGCAGCTTAGCTCATCCAGAGGTGGAGGAACTCGACACTGCCTAAGAGCTTGAACCAACTGGAGTGGAGGACTTCAACACTTCCTGGGAGCTTAGCTCACCCAGAGGCGGAGAAACTCGACACTTTCGCAAGGAGGTCTCTCTTCTCGAAGCCTTAACTTCAATGAGTCGACCCGATGAGCCTCCCAGCTGCCGACATCACCAAGCCCTGTCAGCGTTCTCTAGTTGGGGTCTTAACCAACCTCAGCCTCCGATGAGCCTCCAAGCTGCCGGCATTACCAAGCCCGATCAGCGGTCTCTAGTCGAGGCCTTACCTAAGGTGCTACCTCTAAATATTTTTCATTCATCATGGAGAGGTTACATATCTATTACAACGCGCCTTCTTGCGCCTACTCAGCCACATGCATCCCGACCATCTCTTTCATCACTTCCTCCACTTCCTCGGCCTTTTTTCCATGCTATCGTGTTGAACTGTTGACCGCCGTGACGTAGCACCGCCGCGCTATCTTGGGGTCTCCCCTGACCCGGATCTGGACTCCTCCAATGCTATATTTCAAGCACTGGTGGTAGGAGGGGTACACACTTGAAAGCGTTGATGAGGGGACGCCCGAAAATGGCGTTGTAGTTGCTCGTCGCATCCATGATGACGAACCGGCAGTTCTTCGACGTGCCCCCCAAAGTGACGACGAGCTCGACTCCTCCCTCTACTTCCTTCCTTTCTCCGGAAAATCCGAAGAGCGGTCCATCCGAGGCTAGCACTTGCTTTGCCTCCATCTTCATCTCGCCGAATGCCTTCTTGAAGACCACGTTCACCGAGCTCCTGTTGTCGACCAAGATCCAGGAGACCGTGAAGTTCTCGATCGCCGCCTGGATGACAAGCGCATCGCAGAAAGGGTCTTCGTGGGCCGACATGTCTTGGGCCGAGAAGGTGAACTTCTCGCTCGGGGGTGGGGTTCGGGAGGTCGAAGCGACGCTTCTACGGTAGATGGTATGGAGTCTCCCCTTCCGGGTGGTCTCTATGCCCACTCCTCCGTGGATCACCCCGATCTCGCCCAGGGTACCCCATTCGACCCTTTCCTCGCACGGGTCTTCTTCTCCTTTCCTTCTTCCTCCTCTTATCTCCAGAAACTCTGGGCAGGTGGTTGTCACGTGACCTTCCTGCTGATGGAAGTCACAGTACGTCAGTGCCAACCCCCCTGCTCCCTTCCCTGGTCGACTCCTCTTCTTACCTCCTCTTCTTCGAGGTGGAGAACCTCAGCAAGAAGCTCCGACGCAGGACCTCGAAGCTGTAGATGACACCTGATGAGAGCTGATGGAACCGGTCCCTTGCCTTTCCCTTGAAAGAGACGGCGAAGAGACTGCACTTGAAGGCGTCCGTCATCTGCCTAATCGAGACAACGTCTTCAAACCACTGGGGATGCTGGAGAGGGTCATCCTTGCCAGTGTAGTAAGACATGGCAGGTTCCCTGAACCCGTCCCGTACGGGAGATGAGACAATCAAATCGCAGAAAGGGACTCCCATCCTCCCTGGCGAGTCAGAGGCATTCTCCCCACCTCTTCACCGGGGTAGTTGATCCCAGGCAAGCTGTTGAAGAGCACTCGCGCTGGGAGGCTCAAGCCTTCCTCCAAGGCTGGCTCCTTCCCTAGTCGACGTGCTCGCTCTGTTTCCTCCAGGGACGGCGAGGCGAGCACGGGTGCTGGTGGAGTTGAGCACTCACCCTAAGGGGGGAGTGCAACCCGCAAGAGATCCAGGATCGACTTCCTGAATTCTTCAAAGTCACTCTTCTTCATGTACTCACTAGGAGGGGGTGAGTTCCCTGGATCGTCGCTTCCAGTCATGAGACCAAGTCAGGTCTTTCCGAACCAGCTGATTCCACGCTCACCGCACCAGAATGTTGAAACCAGAGAACTGGCTTCGACGTTCGCAACGGATATGCAGCTGACCCTTACTTCACCTGAGCTAGAACGCGTGACCGATCGTTGAGAGTCGAAGGACCTTGCACCGAAGAAGACTTGAAGCCCAAAACAGACCCCTTGAGCTGCAGCGAGAAGGTCCCACCACAAACCCAGAAGATCAAAGAGAGCTTCGCCTCCCAAGCCAATGCTGAGCCTGGGCACCCTGGAGAGCACTAAAGAGCACCTGACTGTCGACCTTAGCTGACAGAGGGCTGGAGTACTTGCTCACAAGTAACACGCGAGGGAGAGAAGAAGAAGTGTCCCTCCAAGGTGCCCATGGGGGTCTATTTATAGACTTCCCAAATTTGGGTTGCGGATAGCCAAATTCCACTATCCGCAGCTCAACTCCGAATCCAATCCAACGATCACGACCGAGACAGGAGGGGGGGGGGGGGAGTGGGACTCAAGACGTTCACTCCCCCACTTGCCGGGGGCTAGGGGAGTGGACCGAGTGGTCCACTGCCTGGGCGAGTGGACCACTCGGTCCACTCCCTTTAGGGGCGAGTGGACCCGTGGTCCACTCGCCCGAATGCCTGGGGTGAGTGGACGACAGGTCCACTCGCCCCTTACCCCGGGCGAGTGGACCATGGTCCATTCGCCCCTACTCTGGGCGAGTGGACCAGTGGTCCACTCGCCCAAGCGGGGAAGTGGACCACTTCCTCTTCCCCCGGGCCTTGTCTCACTATTTCGGTCGGCTTCATTTGCCTCCAGTCAGTCGTTCCACTTGTCACGGTCACTTTAACTATCCACCCTGGTCTCGACTAATTACGGGTTATACAATCTCATTCATGAATTCTTTGGCTACGGTGATGGTTGAGATTAGTCGTCTTTTTGGTTCAAGTCGTATTATTGTATTTTCTCCTTTGAGGGGCTTTATTGTCTTTCTTTTATTTCCGGCTTCTATATAAGCCTTGTAAGGTCCCGTTTTGAGGTTAATACAATTATTGTGCTATTCAACTGTTTCATGGTATCGAAATTGGTTTACTCAATCTATATACTACTACTAATATAGTGTCATACCCCTGAGATTGCGGGAGTCCCTCAATGAAATCCATTGATATATCCTTCCATATTTTATCAGGTATGGGTAGGGGTTGTAAGAGCCCCATGAGTTTGCTTGTGTCGGCTTTGCATTGTTGGCAGATGGGGCATTTACTGATATAACTATGGATGAACTTCATTTTTCTTCAATAAAAGACTTGTTTGATCCTCTTATAAGTGGCATGAATTCCTGAATGCCCCATGTGTCCGTGTCATGGAATAGATGACAAATGAGTGTCTTCACTTCTTCATTCTCCACAACTACCTTCCCTTTCTTCTTCAAAACTTAATGTGTCAATTGGTATTTAGGTAGCTGAATTGGATCCTTCTTCTTGGTTTGAATGATCTTCTGCACAGTCTTGTCTTCATTCCATGTGCCCTTCACCTTCTCTAGCAGATATGTCTGAATGGTGATTAGAGTAGATATTCCTCCTTCTATTTTACGAGATAATGCATCTGCAAATTTATTTTCTGTGCCCTTCTTGTACTGAATTAAGTAATGAAAGCCCATGAGCTTTGCCACATACCTCTATTGTTGGGGAGTTGAAATATTTTGCTCCATCACGAACTTTAGGCTCTGATTGTCGGTGTGGATCACAAATTGGTTTCCATTCAAATAGTGCCTCCATGTTTGGGCGGCCATGACTATGGCCATCAACTCTTTTTCATACCAGAGAGAGCCGCATGCCTTGGACCCTAAGCCTTGCTGTAGAATGCTATGAGGTGTCCCTCCTGTAAGAGGTCTGCTTCTACTCCAGTGCTAGAGGCATCTGCTTCAATTACAATTTTTTTTGAGAAGTTAAGGAGTGCCAACACAGGTGGGGAACTTACATCTTCTTTGAGTTAAGAGAAGGCTCCGGTTGCTGTTTCATTCCACTGGAAGTTATCCTTCTTGAGCAACTCAGTCAGTGGCTTTGCAATACCTCCATAGCCTTTGATGAACCTGCTGTAGTACCCTGTTAGACCTAGAAATCCTCTAAGATGGTTCAATGTTGTGGGTCTTGGCCAGTTGATCATGCCCCTTATCTTCTGGGGGTCGGGTGAAGCTCCTTGGCCTGAGATAATACGGCCCAAATACTCCACTTGCTGGAGTCCAATAATGCACTTTTTTTACAAATAGTTTTTCTTTTTGCAATACTTGAAAGGTGGTTTCTAAATGTGGGAGGTGGCTATAGATTAGGATATCATCAAAAAACACTAGAATAAAATTTTGAAGGTAAGCATACAAGACATGATTCATTAGACTTTGAAAAGTTGATGGCCCATTGGTTAAGCCAAAAGGCATAGCCAAAAATTCATAATGGCCCTCATGAGATTTAAATGTTGTTTTCTTAATGTCAGGAAGGGCCATCCTCACTTGGTGATACCCTGACCTTTGATCTAGTTTGGAAAAGAATCTTGCCCCCTATACCTCATCTAATAATTCCTCAGTGATTGGGATATGTAAATTGTTCTTGTTCAAATTTCTATATTCAATACACATCCTCCAAGATCCATCTTTTTTCTTTACTAACACGATTGGGGACGAAAAAGGACTCTTGCTATGTCTAATGATTCTTGTCCTCATCATTCCTGAAATAATTTTCTCAATCTCGGTTTTTTGGATTGAAGGATATCTATAAGGTTTGGTGTAACAAATTGGCTTGGGATTTTGAGATGTATATGATGATCATGTGATCTGATAGGAGTTAAAGAAGTGGCTTTTCAAAAATAGAGGCAATTTTTTGAATGAGGCTGAATAGCTCTCTCCTCTGATCTTCTTCCCCGTGAAGGGTTGAACAGGAGCTGTTGAGAAGGGGGTTGTAATTTGTTACCTCAAGTTGTTGCCAGCAAACTGTCATTATGGAAAGCTGGGGGTCCTTCTGTTGGATTTTGCTTATCTTTTTCTGGCTCACCAGTTCATTGCCCATGTGCCTACTTCCTCTTAATGAGATTTTCTTGTTGAGAGTTGAAAATTCCATCTTTTAATTAAGGAAATCCCACTGGATTACCCTCAAGGTGATCAACCATTTGACTCCCGGTACCATGTTACAACCCCTAACGACAACAACATGTTGGCTTTGTAGTTTGTTGCCATCAGCTACTGCTACTGTGAATGATGGAATGAGAAATAATTGGCATTTGAATTTGCTTGCCGCCTCCTCATCCAGAAAACTGTGAGTACTCCCCATGTCAATAAGGATGCAGATCACCTGTCCCTAGTGTGAGCCTTTGACCTTCATAGTATGGAAGTAATTGATCCCAGTGATTTCATGCACTGACACTTGTGGTACCACTAGAGGTTCCTGTGGGGGTGGTGGCCTGTCGACCTTCAGCTTTTCTTCTTGTACTCTGGCAGTTGCCTCTTTCTCTTCTTCTGACTCTATCTCTATTTCTAAAATATAGAGTTGTGCCTTCTTGTTGCAGCGATGCCCTCTGCTGAATGGTTCATCACACCGATAACATAGCTCCTTTGCTCTTCTCTCCTCTATTTTTCAGGGTGTTAGCTTCTTGTGGGCTTGAGATGTAGGCAGCTTTATTATAATTGGTGCCTTGGCGGTTCCAGACAAGGGCCTAGGAGGATCAATTGAGCATCCTCACCGCCAACGCAATGTCTCTTGTCAAGCATGTTAAGAAGAGGCTGATTGCGTAATCTTCCGTAATGAATACCTTATTATGCAGTATTTCAAATTCGTCGAGGTATCTTTGCACTGACGAGGTCTGTTTGAGCTCCTTAAGATCACTCATGGGGTCGTCATACAGGGATAGCCAAACCTCTCCTGAATTTGTATGGCGAACTCATTCCAGGAAAGCTCCGCTCGGGCCATCCGGGCTCAGGTGTAGTTCTGGAACCAAGCAGAGACCCTTCCTTCCATGTTCACCGATGACAACTTGTGTAACAACCCTTAATTATTTACTTAGACCTAATAATAATAGGTTTAAGAAAAAAATAAAAGAGAGCTCTCTGTGAAATCCCGAGCCCCCCCCCCCCCCCCCCCATTTAATCCCGCAAACCGCACCCCCCCCCCCGCCCTCCCGATCTCGCTCCCGTGCCGCATGCAAGCCGCCCTCCCATTTCCGTTCCCGGGTCGCTCTCCCGCTCCCGTCTCCTGCGTGCAACACCGCCGCCGCCAGCTCCGCCTCCAGCCGGCTGCTGCGCTTCCTCCTTCCCTTCTCCTGGCCGACGGAAGCAACCCTTCTCCTCCAAGGATCGGCAGCAGGCTGCCCTAGTCCTTCTCCCCCTCTTCAGGACGCCGACAGCAGCAAGGAGCCCCTTCTGCGCCTCCTTCTTCCCCTCTTCTGGACGCCGGCAGCAACAAGGAGCTTTTCCTCCTCCTCCAAAGACGTTGACAGCCCCTCTTCCTCTTGGTTTCGACCGGCGGATTTCAAGGGGACTCCTAGGGTTTCGCTCGAAACCCCTCCTCGTGGATTCTTGAGCCCAGATCTGGTCTCCTTGGGTAAGGATCTCTGCCAAACTTTCATTTCCAGTTATGCCCTAATTTTTTTCGTGGTGATTTTCGCTCTCCGATCGACGTAATTTCGTCGGTCCATCTTGTGTTCGTCGTATAATCGCCTAATCCCGTATTTGTTTGTGTTTCCGGTACCGCTCGTCGGATCTAGTGGTGGAACCTCTCCAAACCCTCTCCGATTTAGGGTCTCCGTTGCCTAAGCGCTGCCAAATCTCCGATTTGTTCGTGGTAACTCCTCTCCCCTCATACTTGAGGGAGGTAAATTGCTAACCTGCTCTTGAGTTAGTTTTTGCAAAATAAACTGCCTTTGCTAGCGTATGAGTTCCTTTCCGCCCATGCCTGTGGCATCACAGCCCGCCCGAAGCGCGCTCTGACCCTTGTCGAGACGGGTCGTGCCAGTTGGTATCAGAGGGAGGTTGAGCATCTAAAGATAAAGTATTTTAAAATTTCATATATTTTGAAATCTATTATGTAAAAATACGTGCATGCATCATCTCCTCATTCACTTTGTCGTTGTCTGTTATTCGAGGCTGAAACATGCACACACTCACTCATAAGCATGAGTAGTATGCATACAAATGTTAAGGGAGTATGGACAAACTTAACATTTATATGCATATGAATTTCCACTAGGATATACACCGCTTGCGAATATTAAATTTTATGGACGGTTTAATATTTTCAAGTGCGCTGACATTAGAATCATCATGCGCGTGACATGTTAAGTGATATGGGCGCTTAACATGGCATGTGTATCCATCATGAACATTCTTAAGGATGCATTGTAGGCATGAATACATTGCATGCATGACATAACTCATTGCACGAGTGTTAAGTTAAGAACAACAGATGACGATTGTACACACATGGATTCTTCAAATCATTTTTTTATCGCACGCGACCTTATCTTCGCATTTGCACTTGCACTTGCATGGCCATCACCTAGAGTTGTTCAATGAAAATGCTGTAACTATTACATGATTTACGTATTCAACAGTATTAGAATGCTAGAACCTGTAGTCTAAATCCTTTATGCTTAACTTGACTGTTTCTCTTACTCGATTCCTTGTGTCTCTTTCTAGATGGCTTCTAAGCGATCGCAGCGCAAACAGGCTACCTCTTCAGCGAGAGGAACATCTGGAGATGCCACTGCCCAGCTGCTGAGGCAGATTCTGGAACGTCTCACCCGACTGGAAGAGGATCGCCAAACTCCTGACCCAGCCCTTGGTTCCGGTAGTGCAGGGACAGCTGGAGTTACTAACACTACTGCACTTCCTGGAGCCACCCCTCCTGCAACTGATTCTGGGACCGACTCGCCTGCCGTCACCTTGGTGCCCCCTCTCGTGACAAGCCTGACTGCCTCGCCCGTAGCAATGGCAGATACTCTGGCATTCAAGAGGCTGAATCCGCCGTCTTTCGATGGCAATCGAGATTACTTTGTGATATTTGAATGGCTCTCCCAGATGGAGAAGCATTTCGAGTATGCTAGAGTTCCGGAAGCTCAGAAGGTTCTCCTTGCGGCCTACCAGTTGACCGAGGATGCGTACACCTGGTGGCTTCAGCGCCGCAGTCTCCCGAATTCTGCCACCTTGACTTGGGGGCAGTTTAAAGAAGCTGTCTTGGAGAAGTTTCTCTCTTCCGTAGAGCGAGACAAGCTAGCTGAGAGGTTCTTGTCTCTCCAGCAGCCCGGCAGGACGGTGATCGAGCACGAGAAGGAGTTCTCTCGCCTTTCCCTTCTCGTCGCAGAGTTTGTGCCTGACGAGTCCAAGAAGATCAGCCGTTTTGTGAAGGGACTTCGACATGATTTTCGCCAGCTCGTGGTAGCTCATGGCGCCACCACCTACGCCAAGACGGTGGATGTCGCCTTACAGGTGGAAGCTATTGAGCTGGATCGTACTGCCAAGAAAGTCCAGCTTGGTTCTAGCAACGCCGTCACCTCTGACCTCAAGCGCAAGAGTGCTCCATCTCAGGAGCAAGGACTCGAGCCCAAAGAGGTGTGTGCCTTCTGCCACAAGGTGAGCCATGTCGCCCAAGTCTGCCGCTCCCTCCTGAAGAAGCAGAAGATGGTTACTCCTGCGCAACAACCTCAGATGACGCTTGCCTCTGCTGCCTCCGTCTGTGCTTTCTGCAAGAGGTCGGGCCATTTGGTAAAGGACTGCCGCCGTAAGCAGAAGGCCTGTTTCAAATGTGGGCAGGTTGGGCACCTCATGCTCGACTGCCCCATAAAAGAGAGCCTGATCCCCGCTCAGCCTCTGCAAGTTATCCCCGGAGCTCAGGGCAAGGCTGTGCTGAATGTTGTCACTCAGGGCAAGGCGCTCGCATCTACCGACGTCATCTCTGGTACGCTTGGTGTAGAATTTTAAATTTTTCTGCATTCCTAAATCTGGTTGCCTTAGTCGAATAAACTTGTTATGCGTTTATGTTTTCCTTTTTTAGGAAGTTTTAGGGTCAAGAATAAGTGGATGCAAATCTTATTTGATTCCGGTGCATCACACTCCTTTATTGTTCGCCGCATCGTGGACCTTTATAGTTGGCATACTTCGCCATTTGAAGTTTCTTTTGAAATTTCTGTACCTGGTCATCTGCATCTCTCAACCAGAGGCGTTCTCAATTGCCCAATCCTGCTTGGAGAATTGCAAGTCGTCGCCGATCTCATAGTTTTGGATATGACAGAGTTCGACGTAATCCTGGGAATGAATTGGTTGGTCGCGTATCGAGCAAAGCTGGACTGTGTGGCGAAGAGGGTCAATCTCAACATTGATGGCAAAGACTACAGCGTTCATGTTCAGACCCGCAATCACCTGAAGGTAATCTCTGCTGTACGCGCCACTCGACTTCTTAGCCAAGGATGTTCTGCCTGCTTCATTTATGCTTCGCACTCGGATGCTATCTCTCCTTAACTCGAGTCTATTCCTGTTGCTTCGGAGTTTCCTGACGTGTTCCCCGCCGCATTGCTTGGGATGCCTCCTGATCGAGATGTAGAGTTTTGTATTGATGTAGAGCCTGGAACGCGCCCCATATCTAAAGCTCCTTACCGTATGGCACCGCGTGAGCTAGAAGAACTCAGATCGCAGTTAGACGAGTTGCTTGAGCGTGGGTACATTCGCCCTAGCTGTTCACCTTGGGGAGCCCCTGTACCCTTCGTGAAAAAAAAAGGATGGATCCATGAGATTGTGCATCGACTATCGAGAACTTAATAAGGTGACCATCAAGAATAAGTACCCCCTTCCGCGTGTGGATGATCTATTTGATCAGCTTAGAGGCAGTACAGTATTTTCCAAGATAGATCTCAGGTCGGGTTACCATCAGCTGAAGATCAAGGACTTCGACATCCCCAGGACGGCCTTCCAGACTCGGTATGGTCATTTCGAATTTTTGGTGATGTCTTTCGGGTTGACTAACACCCCTTCTGCATTCATGGACATGATGAACCGTGTCTTCCGTGAGTACCTGGACAAGTTCATCATTGTCTTCATTGATGATATCTTGGTCTACTCCAAAACCCGCGAGGAGCATGCAGCCCATCTTAGACTCACTCTCTTCACCCTTCGTCGTGACTCGAGATTTGTTTCGCACTTTTGGAAGGGTTTTCAGCAAGCTTTGGGTACCGAGCTCAACCTGAGCACCGCTTATCATCCGACTACCGATGGACAGACCGAAAAGGTTAACAGATTCTTGAAGACATGCTTCGGTGTTATATTCTAGACTTCAAGGGAGCTTGGGATGAGCACCTACCGTTGGTCGAGTTCGCCTACAACAATAACTATCAGGAGAGCCTCGAGATGGCCCCCTTCGAAGCATTGTATGGGCGTCGTTGTAGGACTCCTCTCTATTGGTCAGAAGTTGGTGAGAAGGTGGTGTTGGGCCCTGAGTTACTTCAGGAAATGGAAGAAGCCACCAAGAAGACTCGTCTTCAGCTCTGTCGTGCCATTGAAAGACAGAGGAAGTATGTCAATCAGCGCCGCCGTCCGTTGGAGTTTGTCGTAGGCGATCAGGTGTTCTTGAAGGTTTCTCCTACTCCTGGGGTGAAACAGTTTGGTCGCCATCATAAGCCCAACCCGAGGTTTGTGGGGCCGTACGCCATCTCAGAGCGTGTTGGAGGATCTGCTTATCGTTTAGAATTGCTATATTCGTTGTCCGGTGTTCATCATGTTTTCCATGTCAGTCAGCTCCAGAAATACATTCATGATCCTAATCGTGTTCTCGAGGAAATCCCGGTGGTTACTGAAGCTAACTTGTCTTATCCGATTGAACCCGCCAAGATAGAGGAACATCAAGAACGCAAGCTTCGAAAGAGGACCATTCCTATGGTGAAGGTACTTTGGATGCATGGCAAATCTGAGGAGTTCACTTGGGAGCTCGAAGCTGACATGCGTAGCAAGTATCCACACATTTTCTCCTGACCCTGGTATGCCTCCGCTCTTGTTCTCTTCTCTTTTTGCTATATTCATAGTTAATTTCCATGCTTTGAACCTTGTCGGTATAAATGACATCTGAATCTTCGTCATATTAACCCCCAGCCAGGAAATCCTAAGAAGTTTCGGGACAAAACTTTCCAAGTATGGGAGAATGTAACAACCCTTAATTATTTACTTAGATATAATAATAATATTAATAGGTTTAATAAAAAAATAAAAGAGACCTCTCCGTTAAATCCCGAGCCCCCCCCCCCCCCACCCACCCACACCGATTTAATCCCGCAAACCGCATCCCCCCTTCCCGATCTCGCTCACGTGCCGCACGCAAGCCGCCCTCCTGTTTCCGCTCCCGGGTCGCTCTCCCGCTCCCGTCTCCTGCGTGCAACACCGCCGCCGCCTCCAGCCGGCTGCTGCACTTCCTCCTTCCCTTCTCCTGGCCGACGGAAGCAACCCTTCTCCTCCAAGGATCGGCAGCAGGCTGCCCTAGTCCTTCTCGCCCTCTTCTGGACGCCGACAGCAGCAAAGAGCCCCTTCTGCGCCTCTTTCTTCCCCTCTTCTGGACGCCGGCAGCAGCAAGGAGCTTTTCCTCCTCCTCCAAAGACGTCGACAACCCCTTTTCCTCTCTGTTTCGGCCGGCGGATTTCAAGGGGACTCCTAGGGTTTCGCTCGAAACCCCTCCTCGTGGATTCTTGAGCCCAGATCTGGTCTCCTTAGGTAAGGATCTCTGCCAAACTTTCATTTCCAGTTATGCCCTAATTTTTTTCGTGGTGATTTTCGCTCTCCGATCGACGTAATTTCGTCGGTCCATCTTGTGTTCGTCGTATAATCGCCTAATCCCGTATTTGTTTGTGTTTTCGGTACCGCTCGTCGGATCTAGTGGTGGAACCTCTCCAAACCCTCTCCGATTTAGGGTCTCCGTCGCCTAAGCGCTGCCAAATCTCTAATTTGTTCGTGGTAACTCCTCTCCCCTCATACTTGAGGGAGGTAAATTGCTAACCTGCTCTTGAGTTAGTTTTTGCAAAATAAATTGCCTTTGCTAGCGTATGGGTTCTTTTCCGCCCATGCCTGTGGCATCACGGCCCGCCCGAAGCGCGCTCTGACCCTTGTCGAGACGGGTCGTGACAACTTGACTTTCAGCGTTTCCTGCATCTCGCCCACCTCGAAGAATTGTTCACTTCTATACAGACACTCTTTTACAGAGTTGCCATTGAATCTGGGGAACTCTAGTCGGGCACAACGTGTGGGTAATGAATATGCTCTTTGATGGACTTGTCTCTATTCTGGCGGCATCACGAAAGATGTGTCTGCTTTCTCTCTATCGACCACAAACATTGCAATCATATTTCACAGTTCTTCTATGGCCATGTTCTGTATAACATCCATCTCCTGGATCGACTGTTTGATGCTCTCTACTTCTTTGTGCAGGTCTTGATTTCTGGTGCTGCGCTCACCCATGGTTGCGGGAAACGACAGTTGGAAGGAGGCTCTGATATCACTGATATCCTCGAATGTGAATTCTCTCATGGCCTCCTAAGGCCAGAGCCTGAACATATGTGTGAAATGAATCTCCTGTTGGAGCTTCACAGGAAGAGGGAAGGAGATGTACTGAATAACAATAGTTTTCATATATGTTTTCTTAATACATATGAGGCCTATATATCCTCTTGCTTACCGGACTGGTTCTATGACGACCACCAATGACACTACATGCATGTCTGGGACAACTACCGGCGGTTTACACACGACAACAACACATTTAAACATACTTAACAGTTACAATTACAGGTAATACAAGTAATAATGACACAATTATAGGTAATTTGACCCATCACACCCTCATTCCATTCGCACTACCTGTGGATGATGCCTTGTGTTGGATCTCTAGGGCTTGGTTGGGTTCGTTTCGTCTAATGTGTGTGTAACAAGTCTATTTGGAGGCAGAGATAAATCAATATTTGTTTAAATTTCTGAAGAATGAAGTGCTTTCCTCTTAAAATAGAATATATCTATTTTTCTTTTATCTATTTTATATGATTGAGGGTATATTGGGGTTTATAATATTTTTAATTATACTTTATTTAATGGATTTTGTGCTTAGTTTTTTATTAATAAAAATCCCATCTAACCCCTTTTATTTTCCTCCACTCTTTTCTCTCCCCTACTCCCTGATACATTTTCTTCCTCCGCCATCCAATGCATTGTTAGTGCACATCCTCTACGCACTAATATTTTACTATATCGATCTTGTTGAATAACTATGTGATGCAGTGGTAGATTGTAAATGTAAATGCCCTAAAGTACAACCCTAGGTGGAATGCAATGCGCTTACCGACAAACTCTAATGTCGGTGGAAATGCAATAGAAACAGTCAGATTATAAATTAGCAGTGAAAAATTAATTAAAATAAAACCTAGTCAGGAGCACATTCGTTCATAGAAAATTGAATTAAGATACAAATGTTAATGTACAAACAATTGAGGCGCAATATTTCTAGCACGCAACGAATAAGTCCTGCAAATCAAGAAAATCTCACGAAAAAATGACATATTATCGCATCCAATAAATATAGTCCAAGCCTAATAAAATAGAAAACACAAACACCAAACTATGACTTAGCGTGCAGGTGGCAGCGAAATGTGGCTCGGTGGAGATCCAAGAGCTTCTTGTTCCTTCTGGAGACGCGTGTTGCTGGGTAGGTTGGGATTGTGGTTGTGGGGGAGGCGTCAAAATGTAATGGTTTGAGGGTGGATGTGAATTGGGCGGTTGCGGTTCGATGGGAAGCGAAACTGGATGGCGTCAGGATGGGATGGGGAGAGGTGGAACAAAGTCGGGATGGGATGGGGAATATATGATCGGCGTCGGGCTGTGATGGGGAGACGTGGAACAACGTCGGGCTGTGATGGGGAGACGTGGAACAACGTCGGGCTGGGATGGGGAATATATGATCGGCATCGGGTTGGGTTAGAGGATGAGATTCGCAGTCTGCGAAAGAAGTGGGGTTGCGGTTAGCAGGAAGTAACGAGAGTGGGATGCTGGAGAATATCGACGTGGGATTGCGAGAGTATGCGAGAAGGGGATGTAGCCAATGACGGGGAAAGGAAACGTTGAGGATGTCGAAGCCTTTGAGTCACACGAAGTAACCTCTTGGAGTCGCACCGGGAGGGGCGGACCAGCGATTCCAGAACTTTGAATCAAAACCTTGATGACCAAAACCTCTGCCTACATGCGCATACAAAAAGAACATAACTGATAGGGCACCATGATCGGACGACTCATAATGCTCGAACCGATCGGGTGTCAATTGCAACTCGAAAACTAAAAATAAATATATGAAACAAACTCGGAACGAACATTCAGACACATTTGTGGACTCGGTTTGTCCAGATGGGCAACAAATCACCGTCTCCTACTGGAATAAACACGTATGTGTCGATCTCCATCAACTCCCCCCGACTTGAAAGTATTCATTTCCTGTGAATGAAGATGATCATAATTTCGACGTAGCTGAAGGGCAAGTCGCTCGAGCTTAGCTTGGGAGCAAGCTTGTCAGGATCGCGATCCGGATCATAGGATCGCACGATCCTACGATCCGGGATGTTAAAACCGATCTGGATCGCTCGTTGGATCGGTTTTATATGGAGCGTGCGCAGGATTGCGCTCCTAAGTCGTAGAATCGTAGAATCGCAATCCTGCGGCGATCCTACCGATCCCAACTCTGCGCCTATATAAAAAAATCGGGTTATTTTTATTTCTCAATCCCGACTCCGGTGCTCTTGCCCTAATCCCGTCTCCTCGCGACAAATTCCTCTTCCAGCGGCGTCACGCGTCGTCGACTCTCCGCAGCGGCAACAACTTCACTCTCTCCGCATCGGCATTTCCACAGTTCGACGGCTCGAGTCGTGCTCCGCACCAGCATTTCCACAGCTCGACGTTTCGACAGTTCGACGGTCTCTGGCTGCTCTCTCGTCGAGTTCGACGTTCTTTGTAAGCTTTCGTAGAGTCCTCTTGCCCTAATATTTTCTTCAGTATGATCTCACCAAAAGGCGCAGTGAATTTGATGCTGGCGATTATATTAGTGAAGTTGAATGAGATGATGATCATAATGATAATGGTGATGATGACGATGCAGAGAATGTAGAACTTGATGATGAGGGCATGGCAGGTGTAGCTGTTAAGGATTTATATTAGTGGTTTTGTATCGGTCCGACGAACATATGTTAAGGATTTATATTAGGACATGACTGATGTGAAGTTGTGAACTTTATTTTATTTTTGGGTTTAGTTGTTCATTTGTTTATTTTTTATATAAGTACTCAAATGTTTATTAGTTTTATAGTTTCTTATGGTTTAATTGTGTGTAATTGGATGATAAAAAATTTATTTACATATTTTACGTCATAATTTATGATTTTTGTAGAATCTTACGATCCTCGATCCGATCCCACGATCCGATCCGATCCAACCGGAAAACGATCCTACCTGGGATCTCGATCCTGACCACCTTGCTGGGGAGATCCAAGTATCATCTGAAGTCAGGAGGCCGCTCCAACGAACAAGATACCTCAGTGTATCTCGCCCTTTTTATGGTACTGAAATCATGGACAACTATTTGAACTATGCCCCCTACTGTCACTGGTGTCTTCGAGCAAAATATATCTCCATCTGGCAACTAAATTATTGGTACTGTCGGTGGTGCGAGGTGGCCCTAATAACATGTGTACTATGTCCATATGGATGACGTCACACCAAACCTTGTCCTCAAAGGATGTTAAGCGTATAGGAACAAGGTATCGATGGGTAACCTGGATGACGGACTTGACCCAAAGGACTTGATATGGATGTGGACGTATCTCCGCTATGAGTTGTATATGCTCCAGCCCTCTCTTAGCTACGATGTTTACACAACTGCCACTATCGATGACTAATTTGCAGAGACTGCCTGCGGTGGAAAAATGTGTAAAAGATAGTGGTGCGGCGCCAATCTTCTTATGCACGAGGGGTGTGCAAAAGGCGGTGAATCACTCCTAACTCTAGCAACCTCTCAGTGTCGCTCTCCCAACCGTCCTCTACGGTCGCTATAACCTCCTCAATGGGAACATCCTCACCTTCAGTGCTAGGCTCACCCTCTTCTTCAATCAATAAATTTCTAGTGGGGCTCTTTGCGGCCATGTGTCCCCTTCTAGAGCATTTGTAGCACCGTACACCCGTCGGCTTGGGAGCTGCAGGGATAATCGCTTTGCCTTTTGCACCCGCGGGGTGCGATGAGGCTCCGCGTCAGTGGCCATGGTCAGGGAGGGTCTCCTAAATGTGGAAGTATTAGGTCGAAGGGTGATCTGTCTCGGGCTCGGGTTGCACAAGTACTGCTCATACTCAAGAGCGAGTTGAAACACCTGCTCGACCATCTCTACCCTATGAGGAATCAGTTCCCTTCAGATATCAAATCTAAGTCAGACCAAAAAGTCGGACGCGGTCGCAGATTTGCAATGGACTCTTAGATGTCGCTCCTCACCATTTATTCATCAAAATGAGATCAACAACAAAAAGGGTCCCCTGCCAAAGAGCGTAAAGACGGTCTAATAATTGATCTTGATACGAGGCGAAAAGGTATTTGTCCTTCAACCGCTGTTTCATTTCGACCCATCTAGTGATCATGTGATAGTACCCATCTTGTTCAAGAGATCTCTCTAGGCTCGTCCAATAAATCTTAGCCTACCCAATGTAACTTCATTTTGACAAACCGTACTCACCTCTCGTCACTCATCTCGTACTACTCAAAATAATGGTTCATGTCCAAGAGCCAATCACTAAATTCCTTCGGGTCTAGGCAACTGTCGAAGGATGGTGCATCGATGTGGATGTGCCGGGTTTTGTCATCCTCGACTGGGGTTGCTCGGTGACGTGGCTTCGGGTAGTCTTTATAATGATCAACATGATCGTAGTCATGTCGTGCTTGTGAAGCACGAACTCTACGAACCTATGGAAGGGGTGGACGAGGTTCGTCGAGAGGGCAGTGGTTTCTCAGAGGGGCTAGGCCCTGTCGATACTCGTAGGACCTGTCAATACTCGTTTGCAATCTATATTAGTAGTGTGAAATTTTCAATGATATTTCTCTCTTCTATCTCCCCTTCTCTTGCAGGTTCAGGAGACTGACTGGCTAGTAGCGAACGAACTCTCCAACTACATCTTCCTCTCTTAGGTTGTTCGCGATAGGAAACTATAGGGCTTGGATGGAAAAAGATCAAACCCCCTTCTTCGACCCAACTCTTTAAAGACCATCGATATGATTCGCTACAAATTGTAGTAGAAAATTATCCGAGCCGCTCGTTCACACTCGTCGACAATTAGCGACTCCATCGACTAACCACAGAGCATCCCACATTGAACATAGCCACCATGGACAAACGAGCCCAGGAGTGGGCAATCTCACATTTAATTCTAGAAATTACTCGTGACTCCGAAACTGGAGATTCGAGATAACAATGTCCATATTGCCGTTGCCATCAATATCTCTGCATACCGCTAAATGTCATCTTGGGGGGCTATCCAAACACCACAGTCTCGACGATTCAATCTATCTCTAGGTACTAACCAGTCTACCTTCAAACCTGCACATCCCTTAGACAACAAAGTTCTCAATCCAAAACTTGGGAAGGTCTCATTGTTTAGTAGGAGTAGCATTCACAAGAAATTAGGTTAAAGGAACGCCCAACCCCTACCGACAAACCTATGGATCAACAATATCTCCTTAGGTCTTTGGTGGGTCACACAACCACCTTAGAACCACTAGGAGACACTTCCACTACACTTTCAACCGACCCAGTTACTATTGAGCTACGAAGCACGGATACTTCCCCGAGGGCCGCGTACCTGCACCGGGTACGTTTTCGGTACCGGCACATACCCGATACTCGACGGATACACCTGCTACTCTAGTTTGAGGATAGTCTTGGATTTGATAGATCGTTCTGCATTTTGTAATATGACTATGTTTTTCTAAAGTAAACAAAAAACTTCTCTATGTATTTTAGAAAAGAAAAAATGACTCATAAATGCAACTAGCGGTGTTTGTTTACTGTAGTAACAAAATGTGATTCTGACTTATGTTTCTTTTTATCGTTAGAACTACGAAGGATTTGATTTAAATTTGATTATTTTGTTAATTTACTATGTATTTGAGGAAAAAAATGACAAGTAGAAAAAACATGTACCTCAATTTTTTAATTACATATACAAGTACCTCAATTTGATTATTTTGTTAATTTACTATGTATATATACAACTAGCGGTATTTTTTCTTTGATGCGCATCGTACCGGCACTCGTACCCGTACCAGTGCTTCATAGCTATTGAGGTACTTGTCTAGACTATATGGGAAGCTGCATGGAAAATAGATGAATCCCTCACTACTTGGGATTGAATTTTTTGCCGAGCGACGGCAAAGGGTACCCATTAGAATGGCTCACATGTGGTGTGCAATTCCAATGGAACTTAACAACCCAAACATGAGTTTGAATGAATTTCAAGAGGTGTTCAACATTCGCTTCGACCCACTGCTACAGAGCATCCCATTGAGGAGTTGGTGTAATTAAAATATAAGGGATTCATGGAAGATTATTTCGAGAAGTTTCAAGCATTGTTGGTACCTGTCCCATCTCTCTCCCCTAAATATGAAATATCCATTTTCACGGTTGACTTATAAGACAAGTTACGATGCTAGGTCGAGTTTGAGCATTCATGAGATCTCAATGCAGTTATGAGTCTCACTAGGATATATGATAAGAGAATACACAAGGATCGCATAATCGAAGATGACGTACATGGCAAAACAATCATGGCCTAAGCAGAGGGGCCAAGCCTGAGTTTCTTTAAAATCCTATCTCATGTCGACATAAAGTATCAACATGTGAGAGGATTATGCTTTAATTGCTATGATTTGTACACTTGGGGACGTCGGTTCGAAAAAAAAACTCTTCTTTTTGAGCTAGCGGATTAAGGTGGAAGTGACCACACAGATCGCGCGGTGCAAATCTCGAAGGAAGTGCAATGACAGTGTCCCAGTCGAAGTAATAAAGTGAGTGAGTGAATTATGTCATATCTGTAGGGAACAAACGGTGAATATACCCATGATTCCAACGTCAAATGCTATATAAGCGGTTCAAATGTTTGCTTGAGCGATTTCCTAAAACGAGATCGAGAACATAAACAGAATCAGAGAACTAGAGGGAGAATCGAACCAACCATGCCATTCAAGTGTAGTAAAACACAAATCATCACTAACATTAAAGACATGAAGATGTATGAGTTTTACAACGCAATTAATTTAGAAAGTAGCGTAAACCATAAAAGATAAGGAGAATCAACGAGCATCCAAGCTTTGGGCAAAGAGAGGATGAAGATACAGAGGGAGAAGAGAGTATATTCCTAAGGTATGAGAGAAGAATCATCGGTCGTCACTCCGATGTTATGGGCTTGTTTTATTGGGATCGATGGAGGCGGGGATACAAGGGCAAGCCCTAGAATGGAGGTAGAGGAGGAGAAGTTAGAAGAAAACTTAGGGAAGGAGAGGAAACCCTAGAGGGAAGAAGAGAGCTTAGAGAGAGAGAGAGAGGGAGAGGAATTAGAGAGAGAAAGAAAAGTTTCATTCATTGATTCATTTCAAATACAAGACAATGCCTCCTTAAATAAGACCCCAAGGGCACGAGTGTAAATACTCGATACCATGAAACTATGCAAAATATTAAAATTTAAAACACATAAAATACTACATAACTCGACTCGACTCATACAATATTAAAACACCTAATAAACTCGACTCGATACAATACAACTTAATATAAAAAACACTCTAATCGTAGATAACCAACGGAGTGAGGACCATAACACTCCACCGTCCTTGAAATCGAGCTTGTCCTTAAGCTCGAACGCCAGTAGGATGATCAACTCCTCGTGCTCCTTGATTTCGCGCTAGAACAATGCTTGGTAGCGCGTCGCGGAGGCCCTGATGGCGTGGAGAGGCGGCGGCGCGTCAGAAGGATGAGCAGAGAAAGTAATGGGGTTGGCTGGTCCAGTGGAGCGGTAGGAGGCCGACGTGGTAGGGTGGCCGAAGGAACAACGACCGGGGAAAGGAATGGGACCGACAGAACGGTCGTGAACAGCGACGGTAAGGCGGCCGGAGAAACGACGGCCTGCAGCAGGAACAGGTTCGGCGGGGCCGATGGCGCGGCGCGCGACCGCTACAGCAAGGCGACCGAAGGGACAACGGACGGTGGAAAGAATGGGTCCGGCTGGATCGGCGACGCGGTGGTGAACAACGGCTGTAAGGTTGCCAGAGAAACCATGGATGGCGGAAGGAACGAGTCCGACGGTGTTGTGCGAGGCAGTAACGACAATGCCGCCGAATGGGCCGGCAGAGTAGTTGCCAGCCGCAGAGACAGCGATGTGGTCGGAGGCGGCGGAGCGGAAACTGGCGGAGCGGGTGCCGGCAAGGCAGGGGCCGATGGCGAAGGCGGCGGAACGGCCGGCGGTGGAAGCTGTCTCGGGAGGCGGTCAGAATGTGCCGGGGAGGCGGCTGGGGAAACATCAGAGCAGAATTCACAGGAGGTGATCGTGGAACGTGAAGAACATTGGCGAGTGGTGGAGAGACAACTGGCATAATCGACAGTCTCATTGGCGGGCAAGCTGGGGCAGAAATGGAGGTATCATGCACAAGCTGGGAGGGCGCCGATACTGGGAGAGGCGGGACTCCGAAGTGTCCCGAAGTCGCCAATTTGTCGAATGTGGTGTTGAGGCGAGATGTGGATGCCTGAAATGACTTCAACATCTTTCACAACGTCGAACAAAGGGCGGCTTCATCCGCGCCACTAAGCTTTTTGTCGCGTAGTTGCATGCCCATCGTAATTAATTGAGGAATATAATTAATTCAATTAAGAATTAATTAAAATATTCAAATAATTAGGAAAGCCTGCTGCGGTTTGGGAGGGTCGATGCAGGCGGCTTGGTTGGAGAAAAGCAGGCTGCGTGGATGGGACTGCGACTAGAAATTTTACGGGCTCGAGGAATTGGAAAAGGAATTCGAAGCAGAAGAGTGGCGCTGGGCTCAACGGATTGGACTGGGTGGCCGAGAACTTGAAAAGGAAATTATGCGCAGGTGGCTCAATTCGGCGGAAGCAGAGAGAAGCACGGGTGACCCGTTGGTTGTCGTCGATTTGGGCAGTGGAGAACGTGGTTACGGAGAGGAGCGAAGCTCAGGACTCGTCGAGGGTCGGCGTTGAGTTTTGAGAGGAGGGAAGATCTCGTAGGTTCGATCGGAGGGGACGATCCTGCTTAGTTTACGATTGGCGCAGGCGCAACAATGCTCGCTGGTGAGGTGGACTGCTTGCAGCGTGAAGTTGCGGCCCTGCTGTTTGGATGCCAATGCGTTTTGTGGAGGGAGCGTTGTGAAGACGACGAAGCGGTTGACCAATCGGTGACTGGAAGGAATTGATCGTGCAGGAGGATCAATCGTTGAAGGTTGGTGACGTTCTCGCTGGAGGCTCTGAAAGGGCGCTGGCCTGCAGAAGCAGCGGGAGACAGTAGCGACAACGGCGGGAGACGGTGGAAGAGGACCGAGAAGCCCTGATTCCAAGATGTTATGGGCTTGTTTTATTGGGATCGATGGAGGCGGGGTTACAGGGCAAACCCTAGAATAGAGGTAGAGGAGGAGAAGTTAGAAGAAAGCTTGGGGAAGAAGGAGAGAAACCCTAGAGGGAAGAAGAGAGCTTAGAGAAAGAGAGAGAGAGGAATTAGAGAGAGAAAGAAAAGTTTCATTCATTGATTCATTTCAAATACAAGACAAGACATCCTTAAATAAGGCCCCAAGGGCACGAGTGTAAATACCAAATACTATGAAACTATGTGAAATATTAAAACACATATAGACTACATAACTTGACTCGACTCATACAATATTAAAACACCTAATACACTCGACTCGATACAATACGATTTAATATAAAAAATACTCTAATAGTAGATAACCAACGGAGCGAGGACCATAACATCCGGCTTCTTTTGCAAACCTCGATCGATTACCGTCCGGGGTCAAGTGGGAGCTGTCGCCAATCTCTCAAATTAACTATTTTCTCTCTAAGTGCTCCCGCCTCCATGTATTCTTCTTTGTTCCTTCTTGCTCACTTGGACTCTTGGAAACTGTAGCTTGAAGCTCTGGAGACGCTGGAGGAAGCCCCTCTCGAACTGGAAGGAGTCCGGAAAAGAATGGAACAAATGGATCCCCAAATACATGAAACCACATATATATTCAACGGTTGTGCACCTGCTCATGCTTGGTCAATGAAAATATTGGCGGGAAAACCTGCTCCACCGAAAAGGTAAGACGTCAGGGTGTGACCGATATGACACGCAACTACAAATTCTGAAGGAGATGTGACGACGGTGCACCGGTCGAAGTAATAAAGTGATATGAAAATATCTTAGGCTCCATTTGGGATAATGAAAATAATGAACTAGCTCATCCTGCATAACTTCAATCCAGTGAGGATCACTATTAGCATCTTCAAATATCTTAGGCTCCATTTGGGATAAGAAGCTTACAAATATAATTTCATTTGAAGTGTTGCTCCTTGTCCGAACTCCATCTGTTATATTTCCAATCACTTGAGAAATGAGATGATCTTTAAGAGTAACAAGTTCTGTCGGTACATCATTATTCTCAGCTTAAGGAATTTCTTCAATACTATCTCCACTTTCTGATGTTTGTTCAACATGATCCAATGTTGGTTGTTCTAATACATTATGATCATCGCTTACTTCAACTTCTTCAGGAAATTTGACTTGAATGGTCTGCACAGATTCAGCTTCATTGGATTCTTCTTCTTCTTCATATCTGACTGTACTAGCAAATATCTGTGAAGGAACCTTTGAATGATTGTTGTGATGATCAACTTTATCAATCACTAACTGATCGATTCCCTCTATTACCTTGACAACTTGTGTGCTAGACTTAACACCAGAGTTTTGCTCTTCATGAAACATGTTATTCTCATCAATAATAATATGTATTGATTCTTCTATATTTAATGTTCTTTTATTATAACATCTATATGTTTTACTTGAAGTAGAATATTCTAAGAAGATTCCTTCATCAGTTTTCTATCAAATTTAAGTAAGTTTTATTGGAGTTGTTATTTATGTAATTGGTGTATGGTTGTAATTAATTAATTTTTCTTGTTATATATATATTGAGCCTCCCCATTGGGAGAGTTTAAGGGTTTTCAATCGTTCTCTACATGGTATCAGAGCTAGTTCGTTCGCCGCTTCCCGATCCGCTCCCGTGTCGGTCTCTCGTTCTCGTCGTTCTCGTCGACGTCGCTCTCGTCTCCAACAGTCATCCATCGGCGTCCATCCTTCGGCATCCTCTTCCAGCGACGACCTCTTCCAGCGGTTTCCCAGTGTCGACCGCTTATCTAGCGTCGATCCCTAGCTCCGAACTCGTCCGCAGCGCCTGTATCTAGCGTCGATCCCTAGCGCCGATCTCTCCTCGCAACAGCGATCGGCCCCTTCCGTCCAGCGTCGACCTCGTCTGCAGCCGCGTCTCCAGCCGCAGCGGCTTCCTTGCGTCGATCTCTCTTCCGCAGGGGGCTTCCGCAGCAGCGTCTCTTCCGCAGGGGGCTTCCGCAGCGGCTCCTGTTCTTCCGCCGCAGCAGCAGTTCTCTTTGATCCTCGTTCTCCTTAGCGAGAGGGATCTCGATTCCGTTGCCTCTTAGTTCCTTTTGTTCCATGGATTCCAAGGATGTTTCTGGCTTCTCTCCAGGACGGATTACTACCCTCCTTCTCAATGAGAAAAACTACCCTTCCTGGGCCACCTCTATGAAAGTGGCTCTTGCTGGCCGGAACAAACTGTCTTGGCTTACCGGTGGCCCTCCTATGCCTACACCGACTGATACGGATGACAAGAAGGAGGAGTTGATTAAGTGGTCGACGGAAAAATATATGGTCCTTGGATGGATCCAGTGTTCGATGGAGCCTCGTATCTTTAGTCAGTTCATGCGTTTTGAGGACATTTCAGAGCTTTGGTCTTCTCTCCAGCGTACCTTTGGGCATACTCGTGTTGATGCCCAGATCTTTGGTCTCTTTCAGGATATCGCTTCTGCCACTCAGGGGGAGCGCTCTGTTCAGGAGTATTTCACTTATCTGCAAGATCGTTTCCTTGAACTTAACGATCTTGAGCCTCTCAGTGCCCTGGAGTCCCCTAATGATGTCGCTCTTATTCGGAAACAACGTCAGCGCCGGGAGACATACCAGTTCTTGATGGGGCTTCGCCCTGACTATGAGTCTACCCGTGCTCAGATTGTGGGGATGTCTCCCCTACCCGATCTTCTTGAGGCCTACTCCATTATTGTCGAGCATGAAAAACGTATGCAGCGGCAATCCTCCCTTCCCGGTGCTCGTGCTTCCTCCTCCCTTCCGCCTGAGCAGATGGCCCTTGCTGCTTCATCTCGTCCGTCCAGCACTCGGGGACGTGGTGGTCGCAGTTCCTCTACTCCATCTGCCGGCCGTGGCTCCACCAGTGGCCGTGGTTCTCAGGGTCCTCCCGGCCCTTGCTCTCATTGTGGGCGTCTATATCATGATCGCAGTCGCTGTTACCAGTTATACCCTCACTTACGGGGCACTGAGCGTACTACCCCTGGTGGTCTTCCCAGGCACACCGTTGCGACTGCCGATTCCTCCACCTCTGTCGACCGCATCTTGGATGCCACCTCCTCTGACTTCAGTCATATGTTGGCGCAGTTTCAGCAGTTTCAGCAGTTCCAGCAGTCTCAGTCCCCCACACCTGCCTCTACTTCCGCTCCCTCCGCTTCTTCCTCAGGTACTCCGTTTGCTTGCTCTGCGACTATGGTTGACCAGGCCTCGTCACCCTGGGTGATTGACTCTGGTGCAACCGATCATATGACCGGTATGTCTTCTCATCTGCTTCGGATTGTTCCCTGCTCCCACCGGGACGTTCGCCTGGCTGATGGCTCGGTCACCCCCGTCCTCAGCCGGGGCACCATCCCCCTCTCCTCCTCTCTCTCTCTTGACTCTGTTCTTCTTGTTCCTCAGTTGGCTCTTAATCTCTTATCTGTTAGTAGTATTACTCGTACTTTGAACTGTTCAGTTACTTTCTTCTCTGATCGTTGTGTTTTTCAGGACCTGACATCCGGGAAGACTATTGGTACGGGCTATGAGCGAAGTGGGATGTACTACCTGGAGCTTCCACCTTCCATCGCTACGCCTACTGCTGTTGCTACTTCTACTGCTGCTCCCACAGCCTTGTCTTCGAGCTCGCTTTGGCATGCCCGTCTTGGCCATGCTAGCCCCCGTCGGATGTTGTCTGTTTGTCCGGATGTGTCTGTTGTTTTTCCTTTTCGCTGTGATGTCTGTGAACTGTCCAAACACACACGCAGCACGTATGCTCCTTCTATTAGTCGTACTACCTCATGTTTCGAGTTGGTTCACTCTGATGTATGGGGCCCCGCCCCTGTAGTTTCTTTTGATGGTTTTTCCTATTTTGTCACATTCATTGATGATTATTCTCGTTGTGTTTGGGTTTATTTACTAAAGCATAAATCTGAGGTTCTCTCTGTTTACACTCATTTCTCTAGTATGATAAAGACCCAGTATGGGAAGCCTGTTCGCATCCTCCGCTCTGACAATGGGGGTGAGTACACCTCTCGCCCCTTTGATCTTCTCCTCCACACTGAGGGTACTGTCCATCAGTTCTCCTGTCCGGGTACCCCCGAACAGAATGGGGTCGCTGAACGTAAAAATCGCCACCTCTTGGACTCTGTTCGTTGCCTTCTTCGGGGCATGAATGTTCCCAAGCCCTATTGGAGTGCCGCGCTTCTCACCGCTGCCTTCCTTATCAATCGGACCCCCTCTCGTCCCCTTGGTGGTCGTCCTCCTTATACTCTTCTTCATCCCTCCGCCCCCACCTTTCCCATCCCTCTACGCGTTTTTGGTTGTGTGTGTTTTGTCCAGGACCGCCGTCCATCGCGGACGAAACTCGATGACCGGGCCATTCGTTGCCTCTTCCTCGGCTACTCCACTACCACTAAGGGCTACCGGTGCTATGATCCTCAGTTCCGCCGTGTGATCTACTCTATGGATGTGACCTTTCATGAGGAGGTCCCATTCTTTTCTTTGACCCCCATCTCGCTTCCTACCATTGTTCAACCTCTTCCTGTTGTCCCTCCTTCTCCTGCCGATGTGCCCACGACCTCTCCACCAGTCCTCCGGACTTACTCTCGTCGTCCACCGCCGGCTTCATCGACTACACCCACTTCTCCTCTAGTCTCGGATCAGCAGCTCCTTCCGGTTGCAGGTACCTCCCTTGAACCTCTCTCTTCTCCTACTTCTGTAGATTTGCCTATTGCCCTGCGGAAGGGCAAGCGTGCTTGTGTTCGCCCTCCTATCACGGAGCACCCGCTGGCTAACGTTGTTTCCTATCAGCATTTCTCACCCTCTTACCAGGCATTTGTGGCTACTGCTGATTCTGTTCGGATACCTACCTCGACTGCTGAGGCCCTTCTTGACCCCCGATGGGTTCAGGCCATGGAGGATGAGATGTCTGCTCTTCGTCGCACTGGTACATGGTCTCTGGTTCCCCTTCCTCCCGGGAAACGCACCGTTGGGTGTAAATGGGTCTATACAGTCAAGTACTCTGCTGACGGGTCCATTGATCGATACAAGGCTCGTTTGGTTGCCAAAGGTTTCACTCAGGCTCCGGACGAGTTCGGTGCCACTTTTGCTCCCGTGGCTAAGTTGACCAGTGTTCGCCTTTTGCTCTCTCTTGCGGCATCGCGGGCGTGGCCGCTTTACCAGCTGGACGTCAAAAATGCTTTTCTGCATGGAGATTTACGGGAGGAAGTCTATATGGCTCCTCCTCCGGGGTTTTCCCTTCAGGGGGAGTATTCGGGGAGAGTCTGCCGCCTCCACAAATCCTTGTACGGCTTAAAGCAGTCTCCTCGTGCCTGGTTTGAACGGTTCAGCTCGGTTCTTCTCCAGTCTGGCTTCACCCAGTGTAGTGCCGATCATACCTGCTTCGTCCGAGCCACCTCGGATGGACGTCGCACCATTGTCTTGGTTTACGTTGATGACATTATTCTTACAGGGGATGACCCTCCTGGGATCTCTGAGGTGAAAGCTACTCTCCGTTCAGCCTTTGAGGTGAAAGATCTTGGACCCCTCCGCTATTTTCTTGGGATTGAAGTTGCTCGCTCACGGAAGGGTATCTCCATATCGCAGCGAAAGTATACCTTAGACCTTCTTCGGGATACAGGTCTGCTTGGGTGTCGTCCCGCGAGCACTCCTATGGATATCAACCATCGCCTTCATGCTGAATCTGGTGATTCTCTCCCTGATCCGTCTCAGTACCAGCGTTTGGTTGGACGCTTGATCTACTTGACCAATACCAGGCCTGACATCAGCTTCTCTGTGAGTGTTTTGAGTCAGTTTATGCACTCTCCCAGGACGTCGCATCTTGAGGCCGCTAGACGTGTCCTTCGCTATCTTAAGCGTGCCCCTGGCCTTGGATTGTTCTATCGGGCTGGTAGTACTCCCAGCCTCTCCTGCTTCACTGATGCGGACTTTGCTGGTTCTTTGACTGATCGCCGGTCTACGTCAGGTTTCTGTGTTTTCCATGATGATCATCTCATATCATGGCGGAGTAAGAAACAACCTATCGTATCCCGCTCCTCTGCTGAATCCGAATATCGGGCCATGGCTCATGGTGTAACAGAGTTGGTTTGGCTCCGATCGCTGTTGACAGAACTTGGCCTATCCCATACCTCAGGTTCAACTCTCTATTGTGATAACAAGTCAGCTATTCTTCTCACTCAGGACTCAGTGCTACATGAGCGCACCAAGCACATTGAGATGGATGTACATTTCTTGCGGGACCATGTTCGGATTGGGTCTGTTATTCCAGCTTATGTCTCCTCTGCCGATCAGCTTGCCGACGCCTTGACTAAAGCTATCGGTCCTACTCGTTTAGATCTGACTACTTCCAAGCTGGGCATGATCGATATCTTTGCTCCAGCTTGAGGGGGAGTATTGGAGTTGTTATTTATGTAATTGGTGTATGGTTGTAATTAATTAATTTTTCTTGTTATATATATATTGAGCCTCCCCATTGGGAGAGTTTAAGGGTTTTCAATCGTTCTCTACAAGTTTTACCATTGTTTAATATATAGCACAAGCTCCCAAAATTTTTGAAGTATGAAATATTTGGAATCTTTCCTCTCAATAGTTCATATGGAGTCTTTTCTTTGATCTTATGGATTAAACTCCTATTTAAGACATAACATACAATATTTACTGCTTCAGCCCAGAAATACATTGGTCCTACCTGTTTCAATTAGTGTTTTATTATTTCTTTCAACAACTCCATTTTATTGTGGCGTTCTTGGAGCAAAAAAAACTTTACTTGATTTCTTGATTTTCACAGAACTCATTCATTCTATAAGACTCAAACTCAGTGCCATGATCACTTCTGATCAGAAAAACTGAAGTATTCAGTTCATTTTGGATTTGTTTAATGAAGTTTGTTAGATTTTTGAAGGCATCAGACATAATTTTCAGAAAGAACACCTAAGTGAATCTTGAATAGTCATCCACAATGACCAAAGAATATGATTTTCCTCCTAAACTATTGACAGAAATTGGTCTAAATAGATCCATGTGGATCAAGTAGAGGTTCCTCAGAGAACTATCAATAAGTTTATTTTTAAAGTTAACCTTTGTTTGCTTTCTCAATTGGCAAACTCTACAAAGTTATCTTTTACGTACTTTGAACTAGGCAGACATCTTACGAGGTTCTTTTTTGCAAGTTTAGCAATAGTTTTGATATTTAAATGTGTAAGTCTCCTATGCTATAATTCATCTTTTGATATAGAAGAGTTAAATAAATAGATTTCAGCTTTTTTAGAAAGAAAATCTACAAGATACACATTGCCTTTTCTAATTGCAGATAAAACAATAATACACGTTTCAGTGTTAATGATTAGACATCTATCTTGTGTGAACATAACTTTATAGTTCTTATCAAACAGTTGACTGATACTATTCAGATTGTGATTTAGACCTTTAGCATGAGCTACCTTGGTGAAGGTTATAGCACTTGCATGAATCACACCATAATCTTTAGTTTGACCATAACTTGAGTCTCCAATGACTACTTTGGGTCCTTCTTTTAATTCATATTTGAAACACCGCAACCTAGTTTATCAACAAATCAACAGTCCGTCCGGGCCCCGTGATAAGAAGTAAACTAAGTAACAATATTTAAATTGATACATAGCAGGTAAATATGAAAGTACTAAAAGGAAACTTACAGCGGAAGTAGAAAATGCAGCTAAGGGTAAATGTGTACCTCATCATTTCTGAATTCACAGAGCCACTAAAATTAAAAGAACCATACATCTGAATTTCTGAAATACTATATAATTTCTGATACAGAGATAATCTTAAATATTTAAATTGCACAATGTTCATCAAAGGAAACAAAATAGTACTGAAAGGAAAGACAACTGAAGGGATGCCACTGAATAAGAAACCAACTAAAAATACAGAGGTCCGCGAACTCTTATCCTAGGCGCAACACCCCACCTGTGACCCTGTAATAATAAGTCCAAAAATGGGTCAGCCCAACTGGAGAGTAAGAAAGACCATTCTTTTTAGTGACACTAAAATATTTTGAAAAAACACGATTGCATGCTTTGAAACAATATTTTTATACTATAGAAAAATATGTGTTGTTATACTATGCATGTTTTTCTAAAATAGTATTTGGAGCATAAATGTATGTTCTAGTTTAGTCACTTTTTGCATGTTTATTCAAGTCCCGAACCATATTTAATTATGAGGATTTCTAGTCTTCGGCATGTACTTGAATTCTAGGTATCTTAGTTATCCTTCTTTATATTATAAGTTGAGTAGTTTCTTATGCGCATTCTAACGATCCGAGTCCTAACTAATGAACGCAGGGGTTCTAGTGTCTCACGGACACAACCTCACATCTACTAATCTTCTACACGGAGAACCGTCTCCCTAAACTTGAGGCTCATACGGTCTACTACGCCCTATGAGTAAGATAGTGCGCACGTATCTATCACGAGAGAAAGTTTCAATCGTGCCTCCTAAATTATTTCTCATTAACTGTTGGATTTCATATTTATTCATCTGAATGTCGTTGGTCATATTTCACGCTAAAGAACCGCCTCGCATACTTATTCTGGTGGCTAGTATTTATTTGCACGTCTTAAAGAAATACGTGGTTACATGTACTGTACAAATTCACGAATTTCATACGAGTTTAGTATTTCTTATCATGTTATACATTTAAGTCTAGTTGTATGCAACCTCATAATATTACAAATATTCTCTTACTATACGAGTAACAATTTGTGATTTAACTATGTTGTATGTCTAGCAAAAACGAATAGAATTTCTTGCAGTAGTATTGCGGCGTTCGTACACGCGGCGAGGCGACATGATTTCTACTATGTTGTATTCTTCTTCACACCTCTTTCCCAACGTAAGAACCACAATGAAATTGACGCATCGATAACCCAAAATCAGGGTCTACAAATCCTGAGCCAAACAAGAAAAATGGGGCTGATTTTCCATGATTACAAAAAAAAGAGAATTCTGTACGAAGAACTTTAGTACCCTACTGGTCGAGAGGGAGGTGGTAGTCGGCCTTCTGATTGGTGCCTAAAACCACGGCAGAAACCAGAGTTTTTGACTAGGTTTTTAGTCTCGACTGCCTAGCAGGAGGAAAACAACATTTATTAACTAGGATCCACATATCGACATTGGAAGGAGGCGGTTAGGGCCATCAACGATGTTTACCTCTCAGAAGCGGAGGAAAACTCCAGGTGAGAATGACTTTAACTATCGTCGGTCCTCAGGGCTGACAGGGAAAGATCGTCGAACTTCTCAGAGACTAGAAAATGAGTCTGCAACCTTGATCGACAAAAGAGGAGTGTTCGATCCTACGTGGACTGCACGACAGCGAACTCCCGGACGGAGGAAGAAGAGGACAACATCGGTTTCTTACAGTCGAGCGCCTACAGGAGTAAAAGGAGCGCGAAGGGTTGCAGGGGGATTTAATGGAATGGTAAAGAGTGACTGAGCGGTTGCGGAAACCGCAGGGGGAGAAAGGGAAATCGTGCTATAGTTTTTAATTGAGTGAATTAGACATTTCTAATTTATTACAAGATTTTCATTTCACTCCAACACTTAGAATTTATCCTTCGCACCATCGCGTAAAAGCTAAAATGCGTAGTATAAATTAAAGTGGCTACAATTTATTTATTAACGCGCGACAATTAACATAACAACGTCATACCTCTACATGACATTTGCTCGGTTAAATTCGCTCGCGATCGGGCCCCGCAATCAAATTTAATTTTCGTAATAAATTACGGTTGTTACAATATTCATCCAGCAAATTCTTATCTCCAGTAATATGTCTGGAACATCCACTATCCAGGTACCACTGCTGGGATGTGGTAGACCTGGACTAACCCTACAGAACACTTACTTATTAGGGGGAACCCAGTATGACTTGGGTCCATAGTTCTGCTGATAAGAGGATTTTAACCAATGATTTGGTTGATTAGAATATGAGGCAATATTTGAGATTACTGGTTTATTATACCAGCAATGCCTTATGAAGTGTCTAACTTTGTGACAACAATAACACTCAAATCTATTGTATACACTTCTCCTTTTTATAGAGATAAATTAGTTTGCGTACAGATTGATTCTATTAAGAGAGCCAAAATTTTCTCTAAAAGGTATGCGCTGAGTAGAAATCATCGCATAAATTGTTGTACATCGATTAGTATTCGACGCATATTCGTTCATCCGTCGATTAGTATTCGACGTATGTTGAATATTATTCAGAGAAAACATTTGTTTATTTCTTCTTATCACAGGAGGTTTATCCAGAATTCTTTTGTCGTGGAATATCCATGAGTGCCCTTTTGTGATTTCTTTTGCTTCTATTTTTCTTATTTGATTTCTTTTTATGTGAGGTGGAAGGAACATTTGTGTAGTTAATTGGTTTCTTCCCCTTTTTACTAATAAAAGCAACAAGATTCTTCCATGCATGCATATTAATAGAATCCTTTTTCATGGTATTCTCAGCACCTAAGCCCAAGTTCTTAAACTTGATTGACAGATTTTTCAGAGATGGACTTGAGTTGCTGACTTCTACCACTGAGGTTGTCCTCAAATTGCTTTGCTTAACCAAATTTTCTTTCAATATTTTGTTCTCATTTTTTACTCTATATGTATCTCTTTTAAGACGCATTCTAAACTTTAAGTTGATAAATATCATCTTCAAGTTGATTTACTGTTGTGGCTTTTCTTTCAGCATTATATTTTCATTTAAAAGAGAAGAATTTTCTTCTAGAAGTTTTTAAATTTTTCTTTATGCAGCCAATTAGTCCTTATGGAAATCTTCAAAAGCAAATTTAAATTCCTCTGAAGTAAAATCAAAATTTTCTAGATCAATTACCTTATCTTCTTGAACAGGAAGATCCAATGTCATTAGGCATTTGTTCTCGGTGATTTCAATTTCATTGTCTGAACTTGAGGTAGAATCAAAATCAGTTTACTCCAGGTTTTAGTAATGAAACTTTTTTCCTTTCTTTCTAAAATCATTTTTGATTTATACTCCTTTTCTTTTGAGATTTCTCTTTGCTAATCTCTGGGCAGTCTGGTACAATGTGTCCAGATTACCTATAAATATAACTCACAATCTCATTAGTTGGAATTTTGTTATATCTTGACTTGCCTCTGGAATTATTATTCCTCTTTCTGAAATCTTCAGTTTTGATCCATTTTCTAAATCTTCTGGCTATTAAGCCCATCAGCTCATCATCAAAAACTAATCCTTCACCATCAGCAGCCTTGAGTGCAATTGATTTCTCTTCAGAAGCAGTAGTCTTCTCCTTAATCTCATTTTCTCTTCTTGTTTTGAGAAGCATTTCATAAGATTTCAGCTTCCTAAGGAGTGCATCAGTATTTATCTGCTTGTGACATTTAGACTCCTTAATAGCCCATATTCTTGAATCTCATGAGGTAGGGAAGCACATAAGAAGTTTATCATTTATCTCAGTGATTGAGATTTCCTTGTCAAGTCCTTTTAGTTCACTGACAATTAGGTTGAACCTTTGATACATGTCAACTACACTTTCTTCCTGACTCATATTAAGAGATCAAAAGGGATCTCTTGTTCTTTATTTCATCAGAACTTCCTTCTATGACATGAGGTGAGGGAAACATCTATAGAAGCGGCAACAGTTGGAAGCCATCGATGCTAAGCAGGAAGGTGATCATGCAGTACCCTGTTGTCGACGCCGCCAGATCAGCGAAAGAATGATTGGGTTGACGAAGCAGAAGCAGGAAGCATCGAGGAAGAACATCGATGGAAGGAGCCGACGAGATCTGGAAGCAGCGGGTGGAGAAGGAGACTTGCCGTTGAAGACGATGGATGCAGCAGTCGGGCCGTCGAGAACGAAGCCAGCGACGGGATCTGCGATAGGAAGCAGCGGGATCGGCGACCCAATCGTCGACGTCGATGAAAGCAGCAGTCGGCCGACGAGATCGACGAAGCCTACAACGACAGTGTCTAAGTCGTCATCGAGTGAGTTGGGAGACGAGAAAGTAGCGCCAGGCGGGATTTACTTCGACGGACGAGAAGGGAGATGGGAGAAATAGACGGGAGAGGAGAAATCAGAAAGAATCGAGGGAGGAAGTGATGTATGGTAGGCTACGTGGGTGCTCGACTAACATGCAACCATAAGTGAAGTGTCGTGGAAACAACTCGACAACCCTAAACGACTATATGTGATATGCAAGGTCCGGCGGCGAAATCAAATTAAGCAATAAATAATCAAATCACACTTAAGTCATTTTTTAGCAAAAGCAAAATAATTTTTTTAAGTAAACAAGCAATGGTTTTCTCCCGCGTGGAGGGCCAAAGCAAGAGCGCACAACGAATTGTTCCTGCGAATCACAAAATAATCTAGAACAGAAGTCCTACGATGTTATTTATCCAAACAAGTATAAGATCACAACCCAATATTTAAATGATGAAAACAAGAGTTCATACAACAAGAAAACTCACAAAAGTATGTGGGCTGCCCGAGGTGAAGAGATCATGTGAATCACGGCGCGGAGGTGGCAATCTGGAAGGAACCGGAGGCGGGACGATGAGGGAGATGGCTGGATCTGACGGTGGTAAACGGGATCGGGCTGCGGGAGGGTAGATCCGCCTTTATGGAGGCGGATCCGGGCTGTGGGAGGCAGATCTGATGTGGGGAGGCTTGTGGTGGGTGGGTGGAAGGGGAATGGTGGCTGGAAGGAGTCGGAGGAAGCATGGAATCAAGGAAGATGCTGCGGCGGTGGCAGGACATCGCTATGTAGGCGGCGGCGGTAGCAGGACAACGACAGATTGGCGGCGGTGGTAGCAGTACAACTGGGAATAGGGAAGGCGTCTGGGTGTTGGAGAGGCGTGGGAGTGGCGGTAGAGGGTTTTAGAGGTGGAGAAAGGTGGCTAGGGGTTAAGGTTACCTTTGGGGAGTGGGAGAGGGCTTAGGAGTCGTCACCTAGGGTTCCACAGAGTCGGCACCGTGGAGTGATCACGAGATTCCGGGAATACACTTCTCCAAAATCTGCAATGAAGAAGACGGCTACTCTCCTACTTCTATTTATAATAAAAAGAAACTAGGGCATCCCACCATCAACGACTATGATTAGCCGGAGATGGGTTAGCCCGATTACATCAAAATAAAAGCCCAAATAACAATATAATATATAAAATCGTGTCGGAACGACGGGCCAGACGCATTCGTGGAGTCGGATCATCGATCCGAGTACACCATATATGGTAAGTAGCCAATCGGCCCCGAATGGGCCCAAAACTCGTCCTTCGCTGCGGGTCCACGTTTCCATTCCACATCAGGAAACCACCGTGAAATGTACGTTGCCCATAATTAGGGCAACCAAATTTCGAGGAGGAATCAATTCCACCTCTGATACCATGTTGGAAGAGAGAAATAATTAGACAGTGCAAATATATTCCTCCACGGTGGGGCATTATATAGGAGTTTACGTGGACACATAACACTCGACTCAAACCCACTCACTACTACAAAACACTAATAGACTGACATTGCGTGACATTTCCAAGAAATACTTATTTGAGATTCCCAAATCTCTTTTGCTCATTGACATTTCACCATTCTTTGTAGATGTCATCACTCATTGTAGAGACCAGAATGTTCATGGCTTTGACATCACAAGACCTAGCCTTCTTATCTCCTTCACTCCATTCTGCCTTTGGCTTTGTCACAGTTTCTCCATTGACATTCAATTTTGTTGGAATGTATGGACTTGTGATTACATAATCAAAAATATCTTTATCAATAAAGTTTATATATAGTTTTATTCTAGATTTCCATAATGAAAATTTATCTAGATTACACATAGGTGTTCTGTATGTGACAAACTCTAATTTGTGTAGAACTCATGATTGTATGAAATTTTTAAAAATTAATTCTCAAATATCAGGATCTTGATTAATAGGGCGTTAGCCTTTTTATGATTAATTTGGCTCTGATACTAATTAAAAGTGCGGAATATGAATTAATAATTACTATAGAGGAGGGTGAATAGAGATTTAAAATTTTTTTACACAACCAATCACAGAACATGCCATATATTATAAGAGCATAATAGAAGATTATGCACTAAATAAATTCTAGGCTATAGAGCAGATCATCCAGACGACACAGGAATTTTATAGAGGTTCCCCAAAATCTTGGGTACATCCTCTTTTCTACCCCTTTGTAGGTATTCACTATAACAGTGTTGTGTCTTTTGATAAGGAGACTTTTAGAACCAAAATTGAATCTTTTGATAAATAGATTCTTTGAACCACCAAGTCTTTTGTTAAGGAGACTCTTAAAACCACTGAGTCTTTTGATAAGGAGACTCTTAAAACCACTGAATCCTTTGATGATGGATTCTTAAAACTCTTTTAGAGCAGATGGATGTAGCAGACTTTTCCACAATGAGATCCTTTCGTCGAAACCTCTGAATGGATCTTGAATTTGATAATTCGTGTGGATATTGATTATTCTTTAATCGGTTGTTCTTGAAGAGAGAAGACAGTACACCAATCAAAGAATTCTTTTCTGTTCTTAGAGCTGACAACAACAACCCTTTCAGATCGAGAGAGAATGAGAGAAATAATTAGACTCAGAGAGAAGAAGAGTTTTTCCAAGATTGTGAGAGAGCAGAAGAGAATACACAATCTTAACGCCTTTTTCTCTCAGTTGATTTTTTTGTAATAGAGAGGCCAACCGATTCAACACTTTCCTTTCATTTTTGATTCATCATAATCACCTTCTTTATTTGGTGCATCGATGATTGGATTTGAATTTAGATCACAGACTTATTCTGCTCAACTTCCTTAACTGTCATCCTGTAAGAATTCGACATAAGCTTATAAAAACGTCGATATTCTCGACGTTTGTCGATTACTGAGTATATTTGAAATCGACTTAAGCTGAATTCTCTTACTCTGAACTTTGACTTCTTTTTTCATGCTTCATAGAACTCGACGTAAGCTATATTCGCTCTTCGACGTACGTCGATTACTTCTCGATGTACAGAGCTTTCTTTCGATGTTTTCCTTTGTATTTCCACGCCTTTAATTCTGACAGCTTTCCCGTTTTACATTTCATTTTTAGAATTTCTATACATTCATAAGACATTCTTAAATCACTTATTTAATCTGATATATTAAATCAAGAGATTCTTCCCAACACTTTGGTTAGATCAACCTTCATTGGCTAATCCATTGAAACGAAGGGAACATTACTGTTTTTCAGTCCCTCGATCTACATTCCTGAATATAGCTTTAAGAATATGATGATCATTATATTTTGTGTTAATGTTAAAGGTGTAGAAATTGCTTGCTCGATCTATTCAAATTGTCAAGGAGATCTTCATGTGCTTTTACTTCTCAGTTGAATTTTTTTTATAGTTGTCTCATTTGCAACATATTTTTCTTTATTCATTATTCAAGTCTTACATGTGTTAGCATTGCATCAGGGACTGTCACTGGGAGACCTGTTGAAGAAAATGTTGATTATATTACAAGGAGATATAACATTGAAGGCCATGATACTGTTAGAAACCCTTATCAAATATTTGCCCATCCCGAGAAAAGTTTTGAAGAAGAGCCTAATTGTATCAGCAACTTAAATGTTGAATCTAACATTCCTACTGATGCTATTGAGCATGTACAGGATGACTATGCTATTGGCGCGGATGGTGCATTTTATGAATTGAACAACCCCATCATTCTAACCGGAGAAAAGGAGATTCCTTTTACATATTTAACATGTTTGCTTGCAAAATGGAATGTAGTGAAGGACAGGGCATCATTCATTCAAGGAAGAATTAAGGTTCTCTTTATGTTTTTGATTTACCTAGACTGGAACTATTACTCTTGTCATGGTTATCTAATCTTGTTTCATAATCTATTGAATTTGATTTGGCTCTAGTGTTAAGTTGTCGCAGGTCTTATTTTTCTAGTTATATTAATAGTTGTTTGGGTGTTACATATATAGTTCTTATAATTTCTTTGCTCTTTTGAAGCACGAACTCTTTTATTTCCATTTCGAGTTGACTGCTTTATCATAATGTGTATTAAGGGAGGTATTCCTTTGCACTTTGACAATTAACACATCAGCTATTTCTTCACATTGGAAAATAATGATGTCTATAATGAAGAGAGAGTGTGCTGGTCTTTTGAAACTTTATTATCTATGCAACCAATGTGGCTATATTCTTCCCAAGAAATATGATCAAATAATGCATTCATTTATGATGGAAAAAGATTCATTTATTCAAGCCTGTTTAATGATTTTAATCTCCTTACTCTAGTTTTGTGTTATAAAAAGTAAATATTATAATTGTTGAGAGTTATTATATTTAAGTCTATGTGTTTAGTCCCACACCGGCTAGCGGTGTTGTGTGTCTCTTTGTAATGCTATATAAGAGCCCCTATGTGGAAGAATAAATTACACCAAGTATTTCCCTTCTCTTGATTTCTAACATGGTATCAGAGCATTGCGATCTGAAAACCTAAAATAATTTTTTTCCCTGCCACTCATCCCGCAACCTAGCCCCGACCCTTCTTTCCGCTTCCGCTCCTGCTGCTAGCTCTCCTGCGGCTCCTCCACCCCCTCGCTCCCGTCGATGGGATCGTTCCTTGATTCCAATGACGGGAGCGGGGCTGTTTCCCGTTGCTGGCTTCTCCCGTAGAGCCGTCTTCTCCGGTCTGCGCTCGCTTCCATCGACGACGAAATCGATGCCTGTTTCTCCTGTCGAAATCGATGCCTGCTTCTCCCGTGGAAGTCGACGACGCTGCTTCCATCTGCATCGACGACGCTGCTTCCATCTTCATCGACGACGCTGCTTCCATCTTCATCGACGACGCTGCTTCCTCCCGCAGCTTCTCCTCTGCCGGTCGACGATCCCGTCGAAGCTCCACTGCTGCACTTCTTCTCCGGCTACTGCCGCTCTGTGCCACTGCCGTCCATCCCTCTTCTTGTCGTTGTCGCTGCTTCCCCTCTCATGCTGGACATCTGCGCCGCCCTGTGCCGCTGCTGTCCCGCCGCTGCTCTTCTTCTCCAGCCGGCAGCCCTCTTGCTGTTGCGGCTGCTTCTTCTCCGTCCCGGCAGCCCTCTTCTTGCCGCTGCCCTTCTACTTCCGGTGTTGCCGGCTGCTCTCGTCTTGCCGCTGGAGCTTCTTCTCCCGACTGCTGTGTCGCTGCTGCTATGTCGTGCCGTCTCCAATTTTTTTTTAAAAGTGTCGCTGTAGTTTTTTTTTGTGTTTAGTTATTGTGTTAGTAGTGTCGTCTAGTCGTGTGCTATGGACGATGGTTTTTGTGCTGCTGCTCTTTGGGTACCGAGCTCTTCTCTTCCTCCCTTCTCACTCGCCGCTGCTTGAGCCTTTTTTTGCTCGCCGCTGCTTGAGCACTCTGCTCGCAGCTGCTTGAGCCTTCTGCTCGCAGCTAGCTTGTGCTTTGCTCGCTGCATCTCAGATCGTGGTCTTGTCGGCAACCGTTATCCATAGTTGTCTTTCGTTTTATGTGTTATTCTTATTGTCTTCGTCTGTGTCTCCATGCGAGTCTATGCCTTCTTGCACGTGTTCCACGTGATGGGGGAGTGTTTGTGATAACGGCGACTCAGATGCCTCTTTCCCAACTCCTGCCTTAGTCACACACGGCCTCCAGGCATATTTCGCATGTTGTGTGTGTCTCCCCATCTTTTTCTTTGATGTTAGGTAGGTGTGGTTTGGCCTTTGTTGGTTGACCTGGTTTCAGCTCCGGGAGCATCCAGTGTGCTCATGGTCGGTTTGTGGACCAACGTCGTGTGGCCTTTACCCAGTTGAAGTATCCCCGGTGACACGCGGTTGGGCCTCGGTGGCTGGTGTTGTCCCACATTGCCAACCACCATTTACTTTTTCTTTTATGTTGTGTTCAAGCTGAAAGGGTTCCCCTTCAGCTTGAGGGGGAGTGTTGAGAGTTATTATATTTGTAGGAAACAGCAAAAGCTTGTATATTTCTTGTATATTGTATACAAAAGGAGAGTACATATTTATAGGAGAGAGAAGAGAGAGAGAAATCCTATACACAATGTGGGACTAAAGAAAACTAGAAGAGAAGTAAATGGGGCACTAAATGGGCCAAACCTATGGGCTATTTCAACACTCCCCCGCAAGCTGGAGCGTACAAATCGTATGCACCAAGCTTGGATAAGCATTGATAGAAGAGGGTACTGGACAGTGCCTTTGTGAGGACATCCGCAACTTGTTCAGTACCAGAGACATGTTTTAGCTCGATCTTCTTCATTTGTACTTTCTCCCGGATAAAGTGGCAGTCGACCTCGATATGCTTGGTTCTTTCGTGGAAGACCGGGTTCTTGGCAATATGTATAGCAGCTTGACTGTCGCAGAGTAGAAGAGCAGGAGCAGGAAGTTTTACCCCAAGATCCGTGAGAAGATTTTCAAGCCATGTAAGTTCAGAGACCACAGATGCCATTGCCCTGTATTCTGCTTCTGATGAGGAGCGCGCAACCACTGCTTGTTTCTTGCTACGCCATGTGATCAAATGTCCTCCGAAGTATGTACAGAAGCCACTGGTTGACCTACGATCATCCAGAGAGCCGGCATAGTCAGCATCAGAGTATGCCACCAGTGTTGGAGTTGAGGATGAGGTCTTGTATACCAAGCCTTGACCAGGAGCAGCTTTTAGATATCGGAGAATCCGTTCCACAGCCTGAAGATGAGAAGAACGAGGGGCGTGCATGTAACGGCTGACAATACCGACAGCGAAGGAGATATCTGGTCTTGTAACAGTCAGATAGATCAATTTTCCTACCAGACGGCGATAGTACTCCGGGTTTTGGAGCAAGAGATCAGAGTCAGAGGACTGAGCACAAATCTTGTGATTTGCGTCCATTGGAGTGTTGATGGGTTTGCAACCGGAGTAGCCTGCATCATGAAGAAGATCGAGGCAATACTTTCTCTGAGATAGAACAAGGCCATCTGGTCGCCTGGCTACCTCCAGGCCCAGGAAGTAATGAAGATTCCCCAGATCTTTTGTTTGGAACACGGAGCTGAGTTGTTACTTGATCGCCTGAATTCCTTTTGAGTCGTTGCCTGTGATAATGATATCATCAACATAGACTAGAAGGAGAACAGTGCCTGTTGCCTGGTGGCGAGTAAACAGGGAGAAGTCAGCTGAGCTCCGAGTAAATCCTGCTTCACGAAGGACCTTGCTGAGCTTGTCGAACCATGCTCGAGGAGACTGTTTGAGACCATAGAGAGACCGCAAAAGATGACAGACTTTCGGGGTCCGAGACTCCCCCGTGGTCTCAAACCCGGGCGGCTGCTGCATGTACACCGTTTCAGTGAGATCGCCGTTTAGGAAGGCGTTCTTAATATCCAGTTGATGTAAGGGCCATTGGCGGTGCACAGCAACGGAGAGAATAACCCGTACGGTGTTCAGTTTGGCGACGGGAGAGAAGGTTTCGTCGTAGTCCAAACCTTGTTGTTGGGTGTAGCCGCGAGCCACCAGGCGAGCTTTTAAACGGTCAATGGCCCCATCCGCAGCATGCTTGATGACAAAGACCCATTTGCAACCAACAGTTTTCTGGCCAGGTGGAAGATCCACCAGTTGCCAGGTCTGGTTTGCCCACAACGCGGCCATTTCTTCTTCCATGGCAGCACGCCAGCCAGGATGTTGAAGAGCCTCCTGCACAGAGTTAGGAACTGCAACCGACGATAAAGAAGTGGCCAGTGTATGAAGTGGAGGGGAGAGACGATGCAGTGATACGTAGCTCGCCATTGGATGAGCGGTGGACTCTGTTACCGGATCAGCAGGACTTGGAGCACCAGAGGACGAGGACGGCTGCGCAGGGGCAACGGGGCGGGAGTTGCGACGGGAATAGACCTGGATAAGAGGTGGCCGACAGGGAGGCGGAGTAGGGAGTGGTTGTGGTAGAGGTGTTGGAGGAGGTGTGTTAACCGGGAGGATGGGCCGCATGACAGGTTGTGGGAGAGTAGGTGCTGGAGAATGTGTTTCTGGAGCTGGAAAGAATGGCAGGTCTTCCCGGAAGATTACGTCAGCGGACACCGAAATTTTCCGAGTGAGAGGAGAATAACAGACGTAGCCTTTCTGTGTATGAGAATAGCCAACAAACATTTGCTTAGTCGCTCTGGGATCTAGTTTGTCCGTAGATGGTCCCAAGGAGTGAACGTAACACGTACACCCGAAGATTCGAGGTGTGAGAGGGAAGGCAGGAGTAGAGGGAAAGAGAAGACTGAACGGACTGGCATTGTTGAGTACGGAGGATGGGAGGCGGTTGATAATGAAGCAGGCGGTAGAGATCGCAAAGTTCCAATAGATCTTCGGAACGTTCATGTGAATCATGATCGAGCGGGCCATATTAAGGAGATGTCGGTTCTTTCGTTCGGCCACACCGTTTTGTTGAGGGGTGTAGGCACATGAGGTTTGATGAATAATCCCGAATTCTGAGCATAAGCTCGAAAACTCATTTCCGGTGTATTCGCGAGCATTATCGGTGCGTAGCGTTTTGACGGTGGTGGAGAAGTGAGTGCGGGTTTCAAGGATAAATGCCTTAAACACACGAGGTAATTCAGAGCGTTCGCGAAGTAAGTATAGCCATGTTGTGCGGGAGTAATCATCAATAAAAGTAATGAAATAGCGGAATCCAGAGATACTACAAATTTTATAGGGACCCCAGATATCTGAATGAATAAGATCAAAAGGAGCGGAGCTCCGAGTACAATTTGCAGGAAAATATGAACGCGGTTGTTTGCCGAGAATACATGATTCACATTGAAATGCATGAAAAGATACATCGGGTAGTGCCTTCTTGAGGATGGGGAGGGGAGCATGGCCGAGACGCTGATGCCAGTCAGCAGAAGAGACAGAGGCGAGGATGGTGGGAGAATCGTCGAGAAGGTAGATCCCGTTGCGCAGCTGCCCTTTACCAATGGTAGTCCCCGTCCGTCGATCCTGTATCAGAAAAGAAGAACGTGAAAAAGTGACAGAGCAATCCAAATCAGTAGTTAGGCGGCTAACAGAGAGTAAGTTAAACGGGGAGCCCGGAACATGGAGTGCCGAGCGGAGAGAGATGGATGGGCTGACAGATAGGTCAGCTGAGCCGGACACAGAGACAGTCGCTCCATTGGCCACAGTGATATATTTTGGATGAGGAGCACCCGAATATGTTGGTGGCGGAAGAGAGGTGATATGATGAGTGGCACCCGAATCCACTATCCAGCAAGGACTAGTGGAGAGACAAACGATACCTGGGCTGGATACGGAGGCGACTGAGGCAGGTGGAGTCATCATCCCTTGGAGTTGCTGGAACTGTAGGCGGAGTGCCTCAAGATCGGCACGAGAGACCGAGGAGCTATCTTCAACGACTGCTGCAGTCGGTCGTGGAGGAGGAGGATTGCCCGTCTTCCGAAAGCAGGTGGACTCATAATGGCCATCACGACCACAGAAGGAGCACTTCGGCCATCCTCGTCCACCACGGCCCCTTCCACGGTAGGTAGACCGACCTCCTCGGCTAGAAGGAGGAGGAAACGAAGGAGCAGGGACATTTTGGAGAAGAGCCGGTGAGGGAGGAGCAAGAGCCTCCGGAGGTTGTGATACTTTGAGTAGCATGGAGCAGACAGCCGATAAGGATGGAGTGGGAGTCGAGGCCAGGACTTGTGCCTGAATACTGAGAAGATGTGGAGGAACACGGGCCATTAACAGAGCAATGCAGACGGCCTCTCTTTGCGCGCGCTGAGTAGCTAGATCAGAGGTGGGCGGCTGGTGTTGAAGCCACGCTTCGGAGAGTGACTTGACCCGAGCGACAACAGAGGTAATGTTCGGTCCACTGGTTTCCAGAGCCTGAAGATCAGAGATAATGTCGAAGAGACTTTGAAGACTGTCCTTGCCGGAGTATAAAGAGTGGAGCTCGTCCCACATCCCTTTGGCCGTGGGCAGGTACATGACCATTTCATATGGTTCGCCCTCTAAAGAGTTAAGGATCCAGGTCTGGACCCGACCATCAGTCTTGAGCCACTCAGGAGGTGTAGTCGCCGGGGGATCATCGGTAAGATGAGCGAGAAGACCCTTGGCCTGGAGGACCCGGCGGATTGAGTGACCCCAAGGAATGAAGTTTTTTCTTCCCGGAGAGGGAGATAGTAGTAATTCGCAGCTCATCACGAAGCTCACTAGGAGTGTGCAGATTACTCCCGCTCACGGGAGTGTGCTGTTGGGCGGCCTCAGTAGGCAAAGTCGAGGAGTTCGCAGATGAGCCCATTCGAGAGAGCGGCGGTCTGAAGAGAAGAGAGCAAGCCGACAGGAAGGAGAGCTGGACCGCAGGAGAGAGCTTGCTGCTGGAGATCGCTTGAGGGAGATCGCTGGAAGAGGCAGCGGCAGGGAGAAGAGCGCTGCTGAGAGAGCGTGCTGCTGGAGACCACAGAGGAGATCGCTGAAGATTGCTGCTGAGGAGCACGCTGCTGGAGAGCCAATTGCGGAAGATAGACCGCTGGAGAGCTCGCTGCGAGCAGATTGCGCGAGAATACCGTTGGAGACCGCGGAGATTGCTGCGGAGATAGACCACTGGAGACCGCGCTGGAGACTGCGGAGATTGCTGCGGAGATAGACCACTGGAGACCGCGCTGGAGACCGCGGAGATCGGCGGTCGGAGAGCGCTGGAGATTGCTGCTATGAGATCGCTACTCGATCGCTGTGGAGATCGGCGGTATGAGATCGCGGCGGAGATCGCTACCAGAGCTGTGGAGGAGAGACCGGTGCGGGAGATCGCTGCTGCTCGCTGCTGGAGATCGCTGTGGAGGATTCCAGGGGACGCCGGCGGAGATCGCTGCGGAGGAGAGACCGGTAGGGAAGAGGGGCCCACAGACAGCGGGAACCTATAAGAAGGCCCGAGGAGGAGGCTGGATAGGAAGTTTTCACGGGGAGGGCGGGCAGGGAGCGGTCTGGAAATTGGAGACCGGAAAAAGATTAAACCTGCTCTGATACCATGTAGGAAACAGCAAAAGCTTGTATATTTCTTGTATATTGTATACAAAAGGAGAGTACATATTTATAGGAGAGAGAAGAGAGAGAGAAATCCTATACACAATGTGGGACTAAAGAAAACTAGAAGAGAAGTAAATGGGCCACTAAATGGGCCAAACCTATGGGCTATTTCAACAATATTTAAGCCTATGTGTTTAGTCCCACACCGGCTAGCGGTGTTGTGTGTCTCTTTGTAATGCTATATAAGAGCCCCTATGTGGAAGAATAAATTACACAAAGTATTTCCCTTCTCTTGATTTCTAACAATAATATACATAAAAAGGGCAGCCCGGTGCACAAAGCATCCCTGCACAGCGAGGGTCCGGGGAAGGGTCCCACCATAAGGGTGAAATGTAGGCAAACCTTACCCTGTATTTTTGCAAGAGGCTGCTTCCAGGACTCGAACCCGTGACCTCAAGGTCACACTGCAACACCTTAACTGGTGCGCCAAGTCTCCCCTTCTAAGAATAAAAATATTTATGGGGAACATAATTTCTAAGTTAAACATGGGTAATGACAATTAGGAAGGAATATTATGCAATAAAAAATGTCATGGAGATTTAATAATAGTTGGTAAATTTATAATTTGTTATTTGACTATATATGATATACGTGATGCAATTTAATTGAAACCCATATGCATTTATGTAGTCTAAATAAATATATATATGCTCTAAGAATAATTGATGCAATTGCAGTTGCACCCGAAGAAACTAATGCAATGGAGATATATTTCTAAATGAAATAAAAAACTAAAAATGCCGCACTTAACACCAAAAATCAGTTGAGTTGTTTTAGGCGAAATTGAAGAAGTTAAATTAATCATAGGCACAATGTAATTCAAAAAATAAGAAACATACAATAATAGTCACCTGTCATAATTAACTGAGATGTACAGGAAAACAATTGAATTACTAAAAAGTAACATAACAAATGCAAGCCACCTCTCCCTACCACCACAACATCCCTCAACTTATCATTACTCCCCAACATATAGCATCCCTCTACGTTGTTGTTGTAATACCCCTACCTAGTTTAACAACAATTCAGAAGCCCGGTTGACACTCGTGATATGAAGTAAACTAAGTAACAACAACAACACTCAAGCCTTTATCCCACCATAGTGGGGTCAGCTATATGGATCCTTTGTCGCCATTGCGCCCTATCTTTAATCATAGCCTCACTAGCGCCTAAGTACATCATATCTTTGCTTATAGTTTCATTCCAAGTCTTTTTTGGTCTACCCCTCCCCCGTTTAACATGTCTAGTGACTAAACTCTCACAACGCCTAACAGGTGCCTCTAATGGTCTCCTATGTACATGTTCGAACCATCTTAAACTAGCTTCTCGCATCTTCTCTACAATTGGCGCCACTCCTGTCTTATCCCTGATACATTCATTCCTAATTTTATCCAGTCTCGTGTGACCACACATCCACCTAAGCATTCTCATCTCCGCAACTCCTATTTTTTGCTCATGTACACCATTCACTGGCCAACACTCAGAACCGTAGAGCATTGTTGGCCTAATTGCAGTACGGTAAAACTTGCCTTTAAGTTTTATTGGTACTTTACGATCACATAAAATCCTAGACGCGCCTCAACCAACCTGCTTGGATTCTATGTATCACATCTTTATCTACACCTCCATCTTTTTGAATTATCGATCCCAGATATTTAAAGCACTCACTGCGGGAAATATCTTGGTCACCCAATTTAATGATGGAGTCATCCGACCTTCTTGCACTACTAAATTTAAGCTCTATATACTCCGTCTTTGTCTTGCTCAACATAAAACCCTTCTTTTCTAAAGTGTCTCGCCAAGATTCAAGTTTCGCGTTTACACCCTCGCGCATCTCATTGGCCAAAACAATATCATCTACAAATAATAAACACCAAGGTATTGCTTGTTGGATATGTCCGGTGAGCTCATCTAAGATAAGGGTAAATAGATAAGGCTTAAAGTTGACCCTTGATGTAAGCCAAAAACGATAGGGAATTCCTGTGTTAATCCTCCAGATGTCCTCACCCTGGTCACTGAATTTGTATACATATCTTTGATTACATCAGTGTATGATACATTTGCACCTTTCTTTTCTAAGACTCTCCACAAGACCTCTCTTGGAACCCTATCATAAGTCTTCTCCATTTCGATAAACAACATATGCAAATCTGTCTTTCCCGATAGTTATCAATGAGTCTCCTCAAGAGATGTACAACTTCCATGGTTGACCTCCCTGGCATGAATCCAAATTGATTCTCTGAGATGCTAGTCTCTCGTCTAACTCTTCTCTTTATTACTCGTTCTCATAGTTTCATAGTGTGACTCATTAATTTAATTCCCCTGTAATTGACACAATTTTGTATGTCTCCTTTGTTCTTATACAAATATACCAAAATACTTTCTCTTCATTAGTCTGACATCATTTTTGTCTTCAGTATCTTATTGAATAAACTTGTAAGCCATAAAATTCTTTCCCTCCGTAAGCATTTCCATACTTCAATGGGTGTATCGTCTGGCCCAGCCGCCTTTCCATTTTTCATCTTCTTTAGAGCGTCATCTATCTCTGATGCTTGAATTTTACGATAAAAAGTTATGTTTCTATACTCCTCCGATTTACTTAACTCTTCCAAGTTCAGTTCATTTTCTTTTCCTTCATTGTATAGTTGATAAAAGTATCTTTTCCATCGCTCCTTAATAGCCACATCATCCGTCAAAACCGCATCTGATTCATCTTTTATGCATTTAACTTGACTTAAATCTCTTGTCTTACTCTCTCTAGCTCGAGCAATTTTATATATATCACGCTCTCCATCTTTGGTATCTTGTCGATGAAGTAAACTAAGCAATAGTAATAAAATTGGTACATAGCAGGAAAGTAACTACACAATGGATAATAAAGACTGGAATTAAGGTTAAAGAAATACCTTAAATTCTTGTTTATGAGCTTTTTGGTAGCTCTCTCCTCACGAGCACACCCTGCCTAAGCAGGCACAGTTCCTGATCCACAATACCCTCAGTTGTCGTCATCTCCGCCTCCGACCACTCCTCCGACGACATTACCGTTGTTACGGGAAAGACCCATAACACAAAATTGAAAATATAAAGAAGCCAATGGAACTCGGATCTGAAAAGAATGAGATGGATCGATGAGACAATATACTGTCTTCTCTTTTTTATAAGGAAGTCCTTTGAGTGCAAAGTGTCTTCTTGCTTCTGCAATAGGATTTAGATGAAGTGCTTGCATTGTCTCGTAGAGAAGTTTTTGTGATTACCTAATGAAATACTCACACTTGTTAGAGTGCTATGCTATATCCCCTGGTCCATATATTTTTATATTATTCTCACATAAATCGTTGCCACACCTTAAAATCTGTGCACTTTTTTGACTTTGTTCTATTTCCTTAATTTAATTCCAAACTTTTTCTTTTACATCTCTGTATAGATAGAAGAATTATTTCTCTTGATCATTGTCTCTTTTTTTGTTACTTAGTACAATTATGCAATTCATGTAATGATTTATTGAGTGATAAGCTTAACAAGTGGGTTTCTTGGGTTATACATTCTAGGAAAAAATCATTGTTAAGTGTATGATTTTTAAGTAAATTAGCAACACTCTTTCCAACATACTAGTTTATGAGAAAATGCCTTCATATGTTATTTTGATTTGGAAAATAAACGAATTTCATAGTTGTTAAAGTTTGAGTTATATTCTACGTTGTTATGATTCTATAATGTTTTGCAGTGTATTTTGACTGGTGTGAAGAGGTTCCAGTTTAAGCAAAGGAGTGACTTTGAGCTCATCGTTTATGTTGATGATGGTAGTTACATATCTGAGGTCTTCATTGATCACAATGTGAGTTTAGGCCTAAACCTAGCCAATTTGTTTTACAGATTTCCCTTTTGGTAGATGGTTTTTCAGTAAAATAATGCTAAATTATGTTACCAGGTTGTACTAAGTGGTATAGGTTACTCACCTGAGGATGTCACTGCTGCTCTTTCTTCTTCAGACAAAAAGAAAAAGGCAGATATGACTGCTACTATGAAAAAGTACCAGCTTTCCTTATCTATGTTTGAGGTACTTTATGTTCATGTATCCTTACTTTTTGGATCAGTGTCTTAGAGTTTCCTACTTTCAGGATAGCAGATAGATTCTACTAATCACTAAAATTTTAGGGTTACTTGCAAGCCTTTTCCTATGGGCTTATATAATTACCAGGACTTCCCCTCCCCTTTTTGAAATTATCGAACCTCCCTTCCGAGTTTGCCATGTTTGCATGACACCCCTCCCAATTAACATACATTACAAATGTACAACTCTCAAAAATCCATATGTTACAACGTATTATTCTAAAAATTAAAAAATGTAAACACGGGAGATTTTGATAAATTTAAAAATGAGTTTTGATAGTTACTCAAACTTAGACGGGAGGTCCTTTTAATTAAACCAAACTAATATGGATACTCTTATGAGAAAATATTGATCTCCAGAAACAGTCCAATGTGATGTTTATTTATCACTAATTTTTTTTATAAAAACCCACTATTAAAGCCCATATGAAGGCCCAATATCCTTTTTCTCTCTCTTTCTCTTTTAGTTCCACATTAGCATTGACTTGAGGTATTTCCTCTTCGTGTATATATATAGAGGTGTAATGTATGTTTATTTTTTTAAATTGAAAATAATATATTTTCATGTTCTTAATTTGGTATCAGAACAAGGCTTTTTTGTGGCTGCTCTCTCTTCACGGTCTTTGTCTCACGAGCGATAGAATTCCTCGCACAAGCTTGTGCGCCTGGATTGGTTGCCTCATCTTTTGGTGGCTCTCGCACTCGCTCAATCCCGTAGCCGCTAGATCTCGTGCCAAGCATCCTTCTCGCATCGATCTCGTAGCCCCTTGATCTCGCGCAATTCTTGCATTGACCTCCTTCATCCTAGAGCTTGTCAAATTCCTTCGTGTGAGTTATCCCGTAGTTGCTCTATCTCCTGCCATACTCCTTCGTACGAGTGATCCCAGAACTGTAACACCCATACCTAGTTTAACAACAATTCATAAGCTCGTCCGACACTTGTGATATGAAGCAAACTAAACAACGATAATAAAACTGTTACATAACAACATAAATGAAAGTAATAACTGAAAACTTACAGCGGAAGTAAAGTATGAAGTTATGGGTAAAGCAGTATCTCAATTTCTTATTAACATAACCAACTAGAAATGAAAATGACTATAAATTTGAAACACTGAAATCTTAAACATTGTGTGATACATTGAAAACTGTAGATAATTCAAATACATTGTTTTCATAAGTACATGATGCAACATCTGGAATGAAATATAATTGAAGGAAAGACAAATAAAAGTGGAGAACCGCGAACCCTTATCCTAGGCGTAATTCCCCACCGGTGACCCCTCAAAAAAAAATGTCTGAAGATGGGCCAGCCCAACTGGTGAGTAAGAAAGACTACTCTCCCTAATGACACTAAAACTACATAATTTAATCATTTGCTTGTATATAAAAATATGAACATTTGAGTAATTATACATGCTTCTTAATAAACTGACTGTAGTTTCATAAGTTCATTTTTGGTATTGTCGTATCTTAATAAGTTACTTGATTTTATCATGCATTACTAGGTAATGCGTTATTTTGATTTTGTATGTAATGTATGTTAATTTAATTTATATGATAACTTGCAACTATAAGTTAAATAATTAAATTACATGTGCATTCTTATGCAACCTAGGCAATGCAATTATATTAGGTGGTATGTCTAGCCAAAAGGAGTCGAATTTCTTATCTCGGCATTGCGACGTTCATAAACGCGATGTGGCGACATAGCTGACTAGGTTGAATGTAAAATCACAAACCTCCCCTGAATACTCTCTACAATCCCTCTTTACCACTGCTAGGGCTTTTTTCTGGAAATTCGGAAATGATTTTTCTAAATAGAGGAAAGGAAAATTATTCATTTGACGAGGGAAAAAGGTTCTCACCTTGCCCTAATCTAATAACGGAATTGTTTGGGAACGAAGGTCCCGAAATTAGAGAGGCAAATTTCTGCGGCGTGGGACAACGACCTAGCATGGGAACTTCAATTGACTTCACAGGAAGGCTAGATGCATATTAGGAGGAATAAAAATAGGAATCGGTAAAATTATTGAATGCTCAATGAGAACAAAAAAAACAAGCCTACCTGAAATTCCTCCGCACGGTCGGGTTGATCAGAATCGGCAGAGAGGTTGTGACACAAACTCTGTTTTGACCACTAGAGGAAAAGAGGCACACGGTTGCTGAAATTTCTGCAGGAGAAGAAAATGTTGCTTTTACTGTCTGACACTGAGAAATAAGGGGGGGGGGGGGGGGGGGGGGGAGAAGCATAGACTCAAGGAAGAATCGACTGTTACCTGTGAAGGAGCGGCGGGAACACAAGAAGAGATCGACGTTATTTGTTGTCTATCCTCAGGACTGTCGAGGAAGGATCGTCGAAGCCTACAGGAGGGGGAAAAGAGTCGGCGTCTTCGATCGAAGGAAAGGAGACGCTCCTCGGCTCCAGACGACGACAATGCACTCTCCATCCCTAATTGTGATTTTACTGCGCGATGCTGAGAGTATTGATTTTAATTGTGAGCGAGAGGCAGGTCGTAATGGAGGAAGTAATTGCAGTTGCCAAAATAGTCGTGGAAGAGGGGGGGGGGGGAATGTGGTTCGGCATTAAGAAGGGAATTTTTGGCTGAAAGGAAATCTAAGCCTTTTCCTTAATTGCAAAAAACGTCATTGCACTTCAATAGTTACTATTTCGGTGTATTTCACTCCCGTGCGTCTTAGAAATCACACCGAAATAACTACTTATTAAATGACATTATTTAAGTTACCGTTTGGCGCATAAATTAACCATACATGGGATAAATACCTCGATTTGTCGATACCGCTGGTCATAATCTTTCGTGATCTGATCCTGCAATCACGAGAGGTGACACGTAAATTATTTTCGGATGTTACAAATCTCTCCTCCTACTAAAATTTTCGTCCTCGAAAATTGCAAGCATACCTGGGTCAAAGAGGAAGACATATTCTTCATTGCTCTGAAGTTCATCTTCTCTTTCCCATGTATATTCAGGTCGACCACAGTTCATCCAAAGGACTTCCACAAAACAGATCTCTCTGTTTCCAAAGGACTTCCACAATTCTGACTGGCTTTATACTAATACTAAGATTTGATTCAACTGGCGGATCTTCTGTACTGATCATCTGACTGGGGTCTCTGACTGCTCTCCTCAAATAGGAGATGTGGAATACATCATGTAATTCACTAATTTCCTCAGGTAAGGCTAACATATATGCAACCTCACCAATGCGTTTAAGTACTTTGATTGGACCAACGAGCCTAGGACTCCATTTCCTCATTCGCTTAATTCTTAAGACACCCTTAACTGGTCTGACCTTCAGGTAAACATAATCTCCAAAGCTGAGTTCCAACGTTCCATGTTGCAGATCGTAATATTTGGCTTGTCTTTCTTGGGCTATCTTCATACACTCCTGGATGAGTTTGACTCGAGCTGTGGTCTTGTCAACCCATGATTTTTTATTGGCAGTTCTCTCTTCATTCTCAGCGAGTCACGAAGGCCTTCTGTAAAGTGGTGACACTTATCATCTTCATTTCCTTGCATTATGCCCGCATATCGAGATAAATGAGTGAACTCTCTCTTATAGGTTCTTACAGTCTTATCTCTTTAATTCGGCCTGAGATACTTCTCCTGAAGGGTTCGACGCTCTGAAGGAGACACAAATCAGTTCAAGAGTGTTGTGGAGAATTCGTTCCAGGTAAACATATCCACAGAACGACCTGACATAAGTTGAGATCACATTATCATTATGTCATACTAGAAATTGAATTTTAAAAGAAGGAAATTTGAACTTAAATTTTTACCAGCAAGTCATAAGCTAAGTGTCTGCTCCACCGCAGATTGGCTTCGCCCTCTAGAAGGAAAGACGCAAGAGGTACTTTCTTGTTCTCCGGACATTGCATCACGTTCAACAAGTTCCGGGTCTTAACTAGCGAGTCATCAGTCTCCATAGAACTTTCTTCTCCACTGAAGTTAGAGGGGCGGAGATCTCTAAAGTTCCTCAGATAACGATCCATTTTGATCTCCATGGCAGCAGGTGCAGGAGCTGGAACTGGGACTGCTGTAGGTTGTGTATTCCTAAACTCCATTAGGGTTAGGGTTACTGCCCTGGAAATTTCAGCGCCAATGTTAGTAGATGTTGTTTCCGCTGGCGTATTGAAGTTATATATGACGATCTCAGGAGTGGTATTCTGTTGCAAAAACTTGTCTGTCTCACCGCTATGGGGTGCCTATAAGATGTAAGGGGAGTAATTATTACTGAACATGACATAAATGGAGAATCTACAATGGAGGGTATCTTCATACATAACTCATAATCATAAACTATGAGTAAGATGAAACTTGATAACTCTAATGTCGAAAGAGTGATTCAAATGAAATCCTAAAGTTCTGTGAATTTTCTAGGTTGCAGGATCCTCTGGCTCTGATACCAATTGTAACACCCCTACCTAGTTTAACAACAATTCATAAGCTCGACCGACACTTATGATATGAAGCAAACTAAGCAATGATAATAAAACTGGTGCATATCAGACATAAATGAAAGTAATAACTGAAAACTTACATCATAAGTAAAGTATGAAGCTATGGTAAAAAAATATCTCAATTTCTGATTCACAGAGCTAATTAGAAATGAAAAGGACCATAAATCTGAAACACTGAAATCTTAAACATTGTTTGATACATTAAAAATTTTAGATAATTCAAATACATTGTTTTCATAAGTAAATGATACAACATCTGGAATGAAGTATAACTGAATGAAATACAAACAAAAGAGGAGAACCGTGAATGCTTATCCTAGGCGTAACTCCTCATCTGTGATCCTTGAAAAGAAATGTATGAAGACGGGTCAGCCCAACTGGTGAGTAACAAAGACTACTCACATCAGTAACACTAAAAATACATAATTTAATAATTTGTTTGTCTATAAAAATATGAACATTTGAGTAATTATACATGCTTATGTATAAATTGATTGTAGTTTCATAACTTCATCTTCTGTATTGTCGCATTATGAATTCTCTCATTATCTGTAATTCTTATATATAATGATTTTAGTGTCCTGATTTTTTTTAAGTTGGGGTTATTAGATTTCATGTTCTCCATTATTAACTTTATGCCTTATGGCTTGCTAAGCACATTCTGATTATGAAGTCCAAATGATGACTCGATGGTTTCATGAACTGTTGTGTCTCTTGAGTGGAACACGCACTCGCATCTGAATATTTCTAGGTCTGAATAAGTGGGTCGTCGACCCCATGTCTGAGGCTCATATGGACTGCTGGACATATGAGTATGATTGCACTAGTATGAGATTTATTACGTAATTTAATATTTTATTCTTTGTCTAATTGTATTCTACATTCTTTATCATGTTTATTCTTACTGTAGAATGTAGGTATTCATGTTTCGTTCTGTAAATCGTATCTTAATAAATTACTTGATTGTATCATGCATTACTAGGTTATGCGTTATTGATTTTCTATGTAATCTGTGGTAATTTAATTTATCTGGTAACTTGCAACAATAAGTTAAATAATTAAATTACATGTGCATTCTTACACAACTTAGGAAATGCAATTATATTAGGTGATATGTCTAGCCAAGAGGAGTCGAATTTCTTACCTCGACGTTTCGGCGTTCATAAACGTGACATAATTGACTTGGTTGAATGTAAAATCACAAACCTCCCCTGAATACTCTCTACAATCCCTCTTTACCACTGATATAGATTTTTCCTGGAAAATACAGAAATGATTTTTCTAAAACAAAGGAAGGAAAAATTATTCACTTGACGAGGGAAAAAGGTTCCCACCTTGTTTTAATCTGATAACCGAATTGTCTGGGGATGAAGGTCCCGAAATCGGAGAGGAAATTTTCTGCGGTGTGGGACGACCTAGACTGGTAACTTCAATTGACTGCACTAGAAGGCTACATGCGTATTAGGAGAAACAAAAATAGGAATCGGTAAAATTATTGGATGCTCACTGAGAACAGAAAAAACAAGCCTACCTGAAAATTCCTCCTCATTGTAGGATTGATTAGAATCGGCAGAGAGGTTGTGATATTAACTCCCTCTCGACCACTAGAGGAAAGGAGGCGCACGGCTACTGGAATTTCTGTAGGGGAAGAAAACGTAGGTCTTGCTGCCTGACGCTGAGAAATAAGGGGGAGGAGAAGCATAGAGTCAAGGAAGAATTGGTTGTTACCTGTGAAGGAGCGGCGGGAACACAAGAAGAGATCAACGTTACCTGTTGTTGATCCCCGGGACTCTCGAGGAAGGATCGTCAAAGCCTACAGGAGGTGGAAAAGAGTCGGCGACTTCAATCGAAGGAAAGGAGACGCTCCTCGGTTCCAAACAACGACACTGCACTCCCCAACCTTAATTGCGGTTATACTGCACGACGCTGAGAATCTCGATTTTAATTGTGAGCGAGAGGTGGGTCGTAATGGAGGAAGTAATTGTGGTTTCCAAAAGAGTCGTGTAAGAGGGGGGGAAACATGGCTCGACAATAAGGGAATTTTCGGCTGAAAGGAAATCTAAGCCTTTCCTTAATTACAAAAACGCCATTGCACTTCATTACTTGCTATTTTAGTGTATTTCGCTCTCGCGCGTCTTAGAAATCGCGCCGAAATAACTACCTATTAATTGACATTATTTAAGTTACCGCTTGATGCGTAAAATTAATCATACACGACAAACTTGAGGACAATCTTGATGCGACGCGGGCGGAGATGTTACGGATCCATGATGGGCGATCACGTACAAGTGCCCCATTACGTCGTGCAAGGAGTCCAACTCTTAGTTCATGTTATCCTTTATTTTTATGTACCACACTTTATTTTGTAGTTGGAACTTGGACTTAGTTTGTGCCCCAACCAATTTTAGCGTGGGGGTTGGTTTTGCTTGAGGTTATGAAAAGTATTATTATCAATCTCTCTCTCTCCCTCTCTCGTTCCAATTTCCGCATCGTGCTCCCTAACCGCCTGACGCCAACGCCATTTTCCTCTTCATCGCTTGCTCCCACCGGCTCCTCCCCTCTCCAGCGAGATAGGTTCACGGGGGTCCAAGAAGGGTCACGCCGAACTCCTCCGGGACTTCTCCCTCGACAGTCCTCGCACCCGATCGCAAATGACGGCCCATACCAGAATCCCGAAGTCGAAGCTAGAATTATGGCAGACTGCAGAAACACGAAATGATGCAAACACAAAATGAATTAGGGGAAGGCTTAGACTCTTAAGCCTTTAATAACAAAATTTATAATTAACTCGCACCCAATATATTGAGCGATATTTTCAAAAACGCCAAGATTTTGATATCGTGGCATTTCCTCCCCAAAAATGGATAGTGAATTCCCACGAGTCTTTTTTCATGCATGCCTTGCCGTGCCCTTCTTATGGAAACTTGGCATAGTTCTATGCTTGTTCTTTTCAATATTCGTATGCTCTATGTTAAAAAATGCCAGCAATTTGGTCTTTGAAACTAAATGTACTTTGCAGAAGATTAGAGGCTGGGTCTTTTCCCTCTTGGTGACTTGTGCTGGCATAGGTTTATTCTTACATTTCTTTGTCTTTCTCTGGAATTTGTTGCATGATGCTTCCCAAGTGGATAAAAATTTTGATGAAATTTGTAATTGAATTTTTTTTTAAAAATTGTCAGCATTGTTAAGTTTTAGTGACTGGGATATTTTTTTGAAATCCATGGTTCAACTGGTGTAGCGAGTGGCAACATTGAACCACGTTCAATTTCCAATTTCCTCAGACTGATTCAATTCCCGTGTTTTCTAGTTTTATGACCAGGTTTATAAGGATTACATTTGGCTACTCTCTTTTTTAAATTTACTAGTTTATGTTATTCATTGTTAATAGAAAATAACTGCTCTATTAGAGAGCTTGCTTCCTAGCATGATTAACCATTGTATCATTTCGCTACCTTTCAATTCTTTCAAAACAGATAGAACCTTTAATGTTCACAAACATTTAATTTGTCATTAGTTGGATAGTTTCTATTATATGAAAATAATAGTTGAAATGTCTTTTTTGGTATATTTTTTGCCTGTAGCCCTGTACTATCTGACTGGAGTTTTGCCTTTTTACTAACATTATATTCTGATATTCAAGATTGGAGCTATCGTAGCTTTATCTTTTATATCCTGCTGGAAACTATTTCAGATATCATTGCTTACAAACTAACTAGTTTGCTGAAAACTAATTCAGATATCATTGTTTAATGCGATCGTAGGGCATGATTCTTGTGGAAATAAATAAGGATTCTCCACTTCCAGTGGGTCTGGAGATGAGCCAGGGCTGTCCAGCATCTGATGCTTGGCTTCTCTTAAGAAGATTGAGGAGCATCACTTCTGGGAATCTACTGCAGCGCTCTATAGAGCCAGTCATTCTATCTCAGTGATGGATATTGTGCATAAATGGTGATAATGACGAATATGTGAAATGGGGATTAGTTCAAAATTGTCTTGGAATTCTATGCTTTGATTATATACATGTGTATAGTGACGGGAGTTCACTCCATGAACTGCAGGTTGCTCATATTCCCAGATCATTCCCCTTACTTGCAACTGCAACAATGCAGTGTAACTACTGTGCCACACGAGTGAGTTTTATCGATCGACCGTTGTAGGCTGTTTTTCGGAGTATTAGCCAGTATCTCTCCGTCTCGAGCTTATTTGTGGTGGTAAGCAAATTATTTTGTATTTTAACTCTTTATCCACAGTTGACTTGTCATTTATAAGTTTGGAATTGAAAGAATCTTGTAGCATTACCTGTTTATTTTTCTTTAACTAGTAAGTAGTTGATGACTTTTGCCAAATCTACCCTATTTCTGCAAGTGAGTCATGAACATTATGTCAGGGAGGACTACTTGGCCCTGTAACTATTAAATTAATTTGCTATTTTTGCTATATAATTGACTTTATGATGTATTTCCGGCAATTTGTGGCTACTGAAATTAATAGACGATACGGGAGTTCTGTTCCCTGTCGCTTCCCCATCCCTTTTCTGTGCTCCAGGAGGCCGCTCGCACTGATTACTTTTGACTTGAGTGAGATTTACCTGATAATTAGTAGTACTCAGATGGTATTAAATATGGATTATATATAATCACATGTAAAGGTAGTTTAGATTAATTTTACTATTAATTACCCAAACCTCCCCTCGTAGTTAGCATAATTACAGGTTGCACCCCCTAAGTTTTGAAATTACGAAAACCTCCCCTATAAGTTTACACTACATAACATGCATTTTTTGGGGGGTTGTGCATTGCATGTTATGAAATGTAAACTTATAGGGGGAGGTTTTTGTAATTTCAAAATATAGAGGGATGCAACCTGTAATTTCACAGACTTAGAGGGGGGTCCCGGCAAAATGACCCTTAATTTTATTCTATGTCCAGTCATCCTAAACATCTTTTTTATGGCAGTATTCCAACTTATTTATTGATTCAAATGAATAAAAATAAAATAGATTCCAATTACCTCTAAATTGCCTTCTCTTTGTTGGAAGCAGAATGTTGGTGAATCTTCGAAGAGTGAAGAAAAAATTAGCCCAGACTCATTTCTGGTTTGTAAATATTCATGTTGGCAAAGTGGGTTTAGTGTCATCAAATCATAAAATACGCGAGTGGAAATTCTCCATTCTCTCGTCGAGCAAGGGGCGGCCGCTCGAGTGGGGGAATAGGGGGACTCTGTAGCTTCACCGGCAAGGTGATGGATGCAAAATATCGACCTTCGTTGTAGTAGAAGAGCGACAATGCCACATTAAGATGGACTATGGGAACGCGGCACCAAAGCCTCGGTTTAATTGGAACCATCCTTATCATTCCCCCTCCTTCATTTGACTTGCTAGATATATTCGCCTTAGCACATGCTGTGCGAATGACGAATATTTGGCAGTGCACGAAAAAGTATGGAAATATAACTGTTGAACATTAAGGACTAAGAATTTACTAAAACATGGTTCTTATATTTTGATTAATCAATGCTGAAGCTACCTTCATCTGTCTTTGAATAGAGCATTATCCTGTGTTTCTGTTTCTATTCAACACCTTTAATTTTAAAATCAAATAGTTGGATTTTTGAAGAAAAGAAACAGAGAGAAAATGAATTGAGACAAAAATAGGAGTCTAGGAAACAAGCAGCAGATTTTGAACTTGTCTTTCGTCTTCGCTTTGTGATCAACTTCGTTAGTTTACAAAATAGTATAGACTTCGATTCAATTAAAGCGACTGTATGGGGATTGTTCGCTACAATCTCCTTGACAGGTACAAGTTTCTATCAAACTTAAAAATCATTGTTGGCGTTAAAGGTTAAAAAAATAATGTCAAACCCATGGAATTTGCAGACTCCAGACTGTAGCCATGGTCTGGGGCTGCGTCCACAGTTTTGTGGCGTTCATCGGATCCGTCAGCCACCATGGCTCCACCAAATGAGGATGGAGTGTCAGTATCAAATTTGATTTGCTGGATTGCAGCTGATCTGGCCCAAGGAGCGTATACTGCTCCGTTGCGCATTTAAATTGCCTAATTTTTGGCAGGACCCAACTCATTTCCCTCTCGTGCGACTAGGTTTTGAGAAAAGCTCCTCTCCCGGTGAACCTCCTCCGAGCTCACTCCCCTGATGAAACTCACTCTACCAACGAACCTCCTCTCGACATTAACTCTTGTGAAATTATTCTTGTTGCGTGCATCTTTTTCATTTATCCGGTCGACATTAACTTTAACAGACGATCTTAAAATGCAACCCTCCGTAAATATTTTTTGATAGTAAGGGCAATGTAAGTCTCTAACCTCAATTTTAAGTGTATTAATTCTCTGCATGTGATTTATCCTTTGGACGAAGAAGTTTCTTGTGTATTTTTGACTGGAACCGTCATTTTTACACTGGAAATGTCCTTTTCCGACTGGAACTGTCCATTCTCTAGTGGAACTAACAATTTTCGTCTGGAATTTTAAATTTCAATTTCGACTGGATTGTCCAATTCCAACCAGAACTCGATAGTTCCATCTGCATTATTGTCTCTTTTTAGTGTACATGGACATATATGTTTCTCTTGAATTGAAAGCAGCCATTATTTTTCTGATAGTTCAATCTGAAGAAGAAGCGTACTCAATGTATTTTGATTGTGCCCATAAAGTAAGGTTTGGTGTGCAGAAACAACACATTGTGTATTGGACGCATACCAGGATTATTAAAGTGAGTGAATATAGTTGCTCTAAAGCTGGAGCAAAGATTTTGAAGCCGCAGAATGGTCATCACAAGTACCACAAACTGGATACTCTTATGCTTGCAGTGACTTTGACTTTTACATTGTCCTACAGAGAGAAGATGCGACCCTAATCGTCTGTCGTCGAAGACGTTCCACTAGAGCCAAAGGAGTTTAATTTTATGAAACATTCTTCAATTGAAAAAGATTCAACTCCATTGACATCGGGCATACCTCCAACTTTTGACCTCAATGACAATTTCTCTATGGATTTCAATAGAAATTTTTCAACAATTCCTAATGTTTTCAAATGGTGAAGAGGATGTATTTCTGTAATTGCTAAATCTTATTAAATGGTGAAAATGTTGTGTTTCTGTAATTGATAGATGTTATTAATTAGTAAAGTTGTATTTCTGCAATTGCTTGATGTTAATAAATGGTGAAGATGTATTTCTGTAATTGTTTTATGTCACTAAATGATGCAAATGTATTTATTGAAATATTGAATTGCGACTGGAAATGTTGGATTACGACTGGAATTGGTGAATTGTGACTGGATGCATTGAATCACAATGACTGGATTTGGTGAATTATGACCAGAATCTTTAGCAAAAATTACTCATTATTCTAACTGATTACACAATAATAATTCAACACATCCACTAATTCTTTTACTGATTACACAAAAAATCAATCACAGCATCTGGTATGGGCACTGATTACACACAAAAAATCAATCACATCATCTAATATGGGCACTGAGTACAAAAAAAATCACAACAACTATTCATTATTTGTCATCCTTGTTTGCACTAATAACATCCCAGAAACATTCAAAAATTATCGCAACCGCTGAGGCCATGATCTTTGGCATTTCGGATTTCCATCCCTTGCATTTTTGCCAATTAATCTAATAGTTTTTAACTACACACTCCATGTATCATAACAAAGACCCACAATCATCCCCATTATTTTAACTTGATACACCTACTGTAATTATGGGCCAATCAACAATTTTACTTGTACAAGCTTCTTCAGCATCCTTATACAGGTGGTGTAGCTGCACAAAGAGAAAGCAATGGGAACTATTTTTAGTACTATAGTAAAGAGATTTTGTATAATAGCTAGGATATCTACCATTTCAGGGAGTGTGGCGCAATGCGCGGGGTTTGGCAAAAGAATCATATAGATCTCATTGTGAAAGCTTTAGATTGCCCACCAATAATACTCAATGACTATTACTAATATGACATGGCATGAGTATTAATTATGCAGCAGCAACAGATAAGAAAGTAATATGTTTAATCAGGCATTTACTATTATTTCCAGAATGTCTCTTCCAACACTGCATGATAAAAACGTAAAGAAAAGACAGACGTAAGAAAATAATAACAATGTACTGTAGAATAGACATAAATATATAAAATGTATACCGCATGGTTTGGTGTAACATATAGGAAGTTTTTCAAGCTTCTTGGTGACTTTGATTCTTTGGCATGGATATATGCAAAGGCATCCAAATGAGTATCTTGCACCCATCACCCATGAGCTCAGTAACTACTATGTTACCACTTTGAATTAAAACATCGTCAATACAAGAGGATTTAAAAATATGATTGGAGTTTGGTATTGATGCAATGACTCTAATATATCAAGCCAAATATAATGACAAACCTATTAGGGTAACGAATCAACATATAATCTATCATTTCTCTCTTCCAAGTCGGAATATCATTTCTTCCGGGAAATTGATGCTCTAACACCACAGCTCCTTATGGTCCTTTGACTATCACCTTCTTCTTCCTGTTACGCCGTCCCTTTACAATTTTTTTTACTAAACTTCGCTTCTTACTACCAATTTCAACTAAAGTTGCCTCCTTCTCAATATTTACTACTGCACTTTCATCTACTGCTACACTGCTTTCAACTACTCCTACACTAAATGGAACTACTGCAGAAGAAAATTGTGTTATCAACAAGTGTTTTGTGGGATGATGGTGATGATGGTGCATGATAGGATGGTGGGGATGGGTTGGGTGTATGATCAGATGGAGGGGTGAGTGCTTGCATACTCTGATTAGAGCAATGATATCATTGAATCTATCTTCACATAAATTTTTTAGTGTAATGATAGCTTGCAAATTATCATTACTTTTTTTAATATATCAACCTCATTGAAGACAGTATCCAGCATGCTCCTCCTCCTCTCCTTCTCTTCCACCCTCATGTTCCTCCTCCACCTCTCCTCCAACTTCTCCTCCTTCTCCTCCTCTTTCTCCTCACCCTTCTTCTCTTTCTTATCCTCCTCTTTCACCTCCTCCTTCTATTTCTTCTCCTCCTCTTTCTTATCCTATTCCTTCAATTCCCCACTCATTCTCATACTCCTCCACCCATCCTTCTCTCTCTTCTCCTACTCCTTCATTTCCCTCTTCCACTTTCTTTTCTTCATTATATAACTTAACATGTACATTCATTTTTTCGTTCACTCTTTCAAAATCAGAATCTTCCTCCTCCTCACCATCTACTCCAAGCAAAATCTTCTCATTAAGAACATCAACAAAACCCTCTGTACCTAAACGAAAGTTAACGTATGTTAGGAATAAAAACATCACCTTCTATATTATTAAGAAGTTTTATATAATAAAAACACTTACTATGTCAGGCTTTGATAGTTTGTAACATAACTCAAAACAAAATTTTGCACTAAAGCTGCTCTTAGAAGACCACCGATGTAGTCGGGGTCTGGGTAACTCATCAATAAGCAATAGCTTAGAGGTGTGCTCAAAGAACCACACCTGCAACAAAAAATATTATTAAGAGCAAAATACAGAAATAAGGAGAGTTGAGTGATTCTTACCGCTAATATAATGGAGCATCCTTCAAAATAACCCAAATTTGATCCTTCACAGTTGGCAGCAATGCTACACAAATTGACAAATTGCGAGTGAAGAAAGTGGTGGATGGCTTGGGGACAATTAAAGTTGTAAAATGTTCCAATCCCTTAACCTTTTTGCAAACAAGTAGAAATTTTCAAACTCTTCAGTGGGAAGAAAAATACACAACACATTTAATCAAAACATTAACTCTATGGTTCTCCAGGGCAGGAGACACTTCATTAGCGGTATTAATTAATTCTTTCATAAGGTCTCTATGTTTGATATCTGCTAGGGGGATTCTTTGAAAATTAAACTTTCGGCCATGGTTTGAAAGTCCAAGAATAAGAGCAACTTCATTTACAATAAATTTGACGTAATATCTACCCAACAAAAGTGCTTTCTTGTCAATCGAATGACTTCAACAGAAAATATAGCAATGGAATGTTTTGAGGTATGTTTGGTGTGAAGAATAGAGGAAGTAATCCTGAATTTTGAAGTTGGAACTTTTGATTCTTCAGATAAAACCTCGACCAATGGAAATGCATGTTGTGTAAATGTAGATATGACACATCTAGAATAGAGATAGCTACTCACTGGCATCTGCACAATTAAAGCCCGAGAGAAAGTATGAAAATACGACTGGAATGAGTAGAAATCAATAAATTGCTCCTAATTCGGACTGTATGAGTTGCTGAGATTCTGACATGAAATGTTCAATTTCTGATGGGAAAACAAGAGGAAAGCATGACAAAAATAAAGTAAGAAAACCTGACTGAAAACATATTGGAAAAGAATTAATGAGATTCCGACTGTAATATATTGAAAATCCGTCTGGAAATAAAAAAAAGGAAAGTTTGTAATTACTGTAAAGTACCTCAGTGAGTTAAAATCTATCCTGGGTAGAAAGGTCGGCTGCTTTTCGTTCTGGAATGTCCACAGGCCAGGCATAATGTTTCTGCAATTAACCGAGAAAGTACTGCAACTATTCCATGCGTTTTCCCGTCCTAGGGTATGACGAGTGGAGTTCGTCGATGTTGTTTATTGGGTGTCGACTTATCACCTAGAGGGGGGCGAATAGGTTTTTCAAATTATATTATCCCCTTTTTAGGTGTTCTTGATTTCTGGTTAATAGATCTATATAGTAGAAAACACAACATAGAAAAGCACACAAAGATGTATAGAGGTTCCTCAAGACAGGGTGTCTTGAGTAGTCCTCTTTCCCTCTGCGCCTACCTAGCAGTGTGCTAGGCTCGGCAAACTCCGCCAAAAACTTCAGGCCCTCAAGCCTTACAACACGGACCCGCAAGTCCTACAGCCTAGGCCCGCAAGCATCTACTGCACCCGAGCCCGCAAGCTCGACACTCAGGCCCTCAAGCCCTACACAACACAGACCCGCAAGTCCTGTGCCTACAACCTAGGCCCTCAAGCCCCTACTGCGCCCGAGCCCTCATGCTCGACAAGATCGGACCCGCAAGTCCACTGCCCTGGCCCTCAAGCCTCACAGTTGTCCAGCCCTCAAGCTAGACGGTGTTGGACCCGCATGTCCACTGCCCTGGCCCTCAAGCCTCACAGCTCTCCAGCCCTCAAGCTAGACAAATAGGCCCGCAAGCCTTACAAGAAATTACTGTAAAACAACTGCTTCTTCTGTCAGATGAAGATCGGCAACTTTAGCGTGATGAAGATCGACTTCTTTAGGTTGAAGAAGATGCTTCTTGATTTGGAGTTTCGGCACTGGATCTTCTTCAGCCTCCTCTTCTTTTGCCTGATGTTGATCGACTACTTTTTAGTCGATGGAGGTGACTGATTCTTTAGAGAACACTTGATGCTTGTTCTCTGCTTGTGTTTTCTTCTTCTCCGCAACAACGACGGGATTCTTTTTCGATTTTTCGAAGACTCCTTTTCTAGGGCATCACTGTTCCCTTTTATAGGACAGATGAGCCGCATAACGATCACATGTGATGTCCTTTAATGTCAGACGCTCATTCCGTAATAGCACGCACTGATTGGACAATCAGGCGGCGGCATTAAATGCTGACAGCGCGTCCGCAACTTTTTGAATATGTCTCGACGATATTTCCATTGTTACGATGTCATGGACAATATATCGACGACAGGACTTTGTCGATCCCTTACGCCTTGTTAGATCTTCAATTCTTCTTGCTTCTACCTCTGATACTGGTATCTCGACGATACGAGACATTCTGGTGTTTCTGCATATACGACGATGTGCAATCTCTGACTGTGTCGTCGTAATCACCTTGTTCTCTCGACGATATGCCTTCTTTACGACGATGTTCAACGCCATCAGTCATAATTAGCCTTTTCAGCGACAAGGCTTCTTCATCTTCTCAACGACAAGGCCACTTTGGTAATGTCGACGATACCGCGTCTTCTTGACGACATTTCTTCCTTTTGTCTTCATTCTTCTCTGCGTTCGACGAACGCGGCAAGTCTCAGCGGTCGACGATCTTCCTTCTGTGTTCGACGAACAGCATTCTGCGTTCGACGAACTCGCCAAGTCTCAGCGGTCGACGATCTTCCTTCTGAGTTCAACGATCTTCCTTCTGAGTTCGACGAACAGCATTCTGCGTTCGACGAACTCGCCAAGTTTCAGCGTTTGATTTTCCCCAACATTATGACGACAAGCATACTTTGTCGACGACATCTCATGTTCTTCTTGACGATATAGTACTTAGTGAAATAACTAAAGTACTTGATATATTGTCGATCTCTACAAGCATGAACTAGATGAAACATTAAATACAACTTGCACTTATCATTGAGCTGAGCACTTCTTCAAATCAGGAACATTGCTGGGCACTGTTCCCAACAATCTCCCCCTATTTGAAGAAGTCATAACCTACTCAATGATAACTGCCACTCAGATAAAAGGTTTAAAATTTTAAGCAAACAAGCATATAATGATGACATTTCAGCTAAAACTGAGTGAACACAGAATTTTGACAAATATTACTTCATTTATAAATAGTGTCAAATGTTTTCAAAAGTTTTGACATTTCTACATTTAGCCCCCTAAAGATTTAGCCATCTATATCTTTGGTGCTCTCATATCAGCATCACCCTTTGCATTCTTGGCACTGACTTCCTGCTCCTTATCAGCTTGCCTGATGAAGTACTCAACCGGTTTAGGATGATACTTTAAAGGTTCAGGAGCGTCAACTGGAATTCTTCCTGCTTGCTTATTTCTTATGTGTTCTCTCCTTACTTCTTCTTGATCTTCATGCTTAGCCCACTCTTGAGGACTGTATACATTGTATCTTTCACCTTTGTTAACTTTCACTTGCTCCCATGCTTTTAGAATGATGGTCCTGGATATGGGACTCCATCTTTCATAGTCATCATTTTTCTCCATTTCTTCCCTGTACTTTCTCTTTCTCATTTTTGTTACATCATCCTCCAGTGCTTCCTTTTCTTTACCTTTATCAGTATCAGGAATATCTGTATGTTGCTCTTCAGCAGGCTCGTCATAATGTAGAGGAGGGAGATTCATTGCTTCCCTGATGGTGTTTGAGGTCCAGATGGCATGATCACTACTGGCTTTTATCATTGATCTCTCCCCCTTTATGACTTCTTCAGATATCCCTTTGTGGAGATTCTCCTCGGATGCCAGTATCTTGTTCTTGAGCATGTGGATTCCTGCTTCCAAGTGATTCTTGGTCTCAAGCAGATGACTGTCTAGATCTTTATTATGGTGATCTAGACTTTCTTTGAGATCAGTTTTATGTTCAGCCATCCTCTTGGTGGATGCAATGTAGGCCTTTTCTATGCTGCCGACAATCATTGACTGATTAGCCCCTAGGTTAGATATACCCTTGTGAGTACAGGCCGTGAATTCGTGCAGATTTTTCACATCATTTCTTAGGGTTGCCGTTTCAGCAGACAGTTCCCTTCTTAGATCATTGATAGCAGAGGTGACGTATCTTTCAAGTTTTAATCTTTGCTCTTCCAGGAGCATCTTTATCTGAGATAATAGTGGGAGCTCCACTGGACTATCCTCTGGAGGTGAACTATCTTGTTCATCTTCTTCATCCCCTTCAATTATTGGAGATAGAGATTTTCTAATGAGTGAATGGTTTGGCTCAATTTCTTTCTCAAGACTTTGCTGATCTTTGCTAGTCTTATCAGCAGGGTTCTTTTGGTTATCTCATGGCATTGCTGATTTGGAATAACCAGTATCCTCAGCTTCTATGATCTTATTGATCACTTCTTCCACTTGAGCAGGGAGCTCATTGTCATTCTCCCCCCTCAGTTTCATCACTACCTTGATCTGTTTCTGCTGTTATCCTGGATCCCTGAATTGGAGCAGAGGTCTGGAGGACGACATTCCTTGTCTCCACAGCTGCCTCAGAGTCAGATGGAGGTGAGCTGTTGCCTGACTCACTTTCTTCAGATGAGCTTTCTACCTTCCTTTTCACATCTTTTGCAGTCTTCAACTTCTTGGGAGGCCTAGTCAGAACTTTTTCCCATCTTTCCAGTATTGTGATATCCATCCTTCTCATGTGATGGATTTTTACTCCATACCTTTTGTTAAAACTTTCAGGGTAGGAAAGCAGAAAGTATAGTGATAGAATTCTTCCCAGATTTGGGGCTTGAAAGCTTTCATGTATCCTCTTGAAGATTTGCTGACCCCAGTTGGTCCTTTTACTTAGGATAATCCTTGCCATCATCTCAAACATGGGCTTGGATATTCTATCATGTGACCCTACCTTGCAGAGGAGGGCTTTTCTCACAATGTCTGCCAACAGCTTTCCTTGTTGATTTAAGCTTTTCCTTTCCAGAGATCCATAAGTTTTGCTCGAATGCCCGCACCAAGCCAGAGCCTTGTCAAGGTCTTCTTGAGTAATCTTTTCGTCTTCCTCCCCTTGGCAAAGGCTGGCAACTGAAGAGCCCTATTCAATCTTTTGGGATTCACCTTAACCTTTATCCCGTTAATTTCGCTCTTCACAGACGTTCCCTTCGAGCCACCCTTGGCATTTGAGTAGAACTCCAGCACTTCTCTTTTTAATATTATTGTCGGCTCAGAGAGGGCGAATTCCAGGCCGATTTCCTCGAGCAGCTTAATGGTGCTCTGGATTTCTTCTGATCCTTCTGAGAATCCATTCCTCACCACTTCACTTCCTTCGTACAGAGAATCTTCCTTCTTTGGCGCCATCTTTTGCTTGATCCAGGGGGATTTCAGCACTGTAGACTCGTTCACTTTTAAGAAGCGTGGAGAACACGACGGCTTTTTAGGGCTAATGTAGAGAGGGTTTTAACTTTAAGACATTTGACCTTATTTATAGTGTCCGAGTTGGAAGTTGAAGTGTAATTGGTTAAATATCTGATTAACTCGAGTTTAGCTGTAATGATTGATTAAGCACAGATTTATTTAAGGGTCTGCTGATGATTGGATATCGTCGTGATGCAGAGTCGATGCTGAGGGGTCATTTCGACGATACCAATCATCATTTCGACGACATGATTTTGGTTCACTCTTTTGCATGACCAGTGCAATGCTTTTAGCAGTGCCGAGCGTCTGTGCTCCTTAAATGACGACTTTACTTACTTAAGTGAGGACTACATTTACAAAATGATAGAGATGAGGTTATGTATTGAGCATCAACATAGTTACCTTCACCTTAGCGTTTAGGTCTTCTAGAGCTAATAGCTCTCCCTTGATGGGATGTTCACTTATCTTTACTGTTAGTCCCCCCTGATCAGTGCACCTTTGCATGTGGTGAATTTTTCTTAGTCCAGAGTTGAGCCTGGAGCACTTATTGTCCATTAGCCTTGTTTGCTTTTTAATGGCTAAATGGACTACCCTGCAAGACAGATTTAATATCCCTTAGGAACCCAAGGTGACTTGGGTCCTAGGTTCTTGTTAGCATAATAGGGAATCCTTATATTCACCACAGCCCTTTCAGGAGGTCTCTCCTTTGCATTAGGCACACTAGGGTTGTGCCAACAGTCAATGGCAAAGTGTCCCACTTTGCTACAGCACCAACATTCATTGATGTTGTACCTTCTTTTCTGAACAATTTTTGAAGTATGTTCAGTAGAGAAGGCAGCAACATTCTTCCTATCTTTCTCACCCAAGAGCTGACTAGCTGCTCTAGTATCATTGCTTCTTCTTGACTTTATCTATTTGTCAGCAACAGATGTCAGCTTGGTAGCAGACATGGTGTTGATGGCATCAGATATGTTCAAGTGAGAATTGATCATACTAGGGCTACTGGTCTGCTTCTTATCTGGAAGAGATTGAGAAGATGTTGCACTTTTATCCTTGAGAGTGGGGGCTGGGGCACCAAACACAAATGGTCCATGATGGGCCATTTGAATTTCCTCATGGGGAGCCTTTAATGCACTCATCCCCATGCCCTTTCTCTTTCCATAGTCAGGAGCATTTACATGACTAATAGAGCTTCCATTCATCCAGTGACCATGAACATTGTCCTGATCATACCTATTTGAGGGAAGTACTACCTTCTGAAAGGTGGTGTGAGGCTCTGCTTTAGTTTTGCCCCTTTCTCCATTCCCAGCATCTATTTCCCCTTCATTGTAATCCAATCCCCTCCTATTTCCATATGAGGAGAAGGTGTCAATGATGGGCAGAACAGTTTTGGGCTTAGAGAATTGAGCCACCAAGCTTCTTTCCTTAAGAAAGTCATTCTTAAGTCTCTTGATAAGTTCTTCCCTTCGGCTTCTTTCATCAAAAAGATTGTCTATGATTTTGTTGAGATCACAAGAGTTGGTGCCCTCATTAGGGGACATTCTCATTTCCTTCTTCATCTCAGCCTTAATGGGCCTGAGTGATTCTAACTCCTTAGCTTGCTTCTTAACAAGCTTCTTGCTCTTTCTCAGAACTCCCAAGAGATCACCAAACTGTTCTATTAGATCAGCATGGTTCTTATTGTTGCATAATGAGCAGTCTTCTGCATCATCTTCAGAGGATGAACAATCACCTGATGCACTCTTGGTTTTCTTAATTGAAGCAGGTAGTAAAGATGTGTGAGTAATGCATACCTGATCATGATGTGATTCATCATGATTTTCTTCATCTGATAGAGCCATCAACCCACAGACTTCCTCATACTTAGAGTCACAGTCTGTGAGACTCAAGAGTGCTCTTATTCTTTCTTCTGCTCCAGAGCATTCTTCATCTTCTGATTCACTGTCTGAAGTAGTCAGTGGTGCTCTGATGGATACCTCTTCATGAGAGGTTTCTTCTTCAAAATCTTCCTCTGACCCTTCCATGAGGACTTCTAAGGAGTCCCACATGTCCTTTGTTGTTGTGCAATGACTCAGCTTCTGGTGTGTTGCCAGATCTACTGCACCAGCTAGAATATTTCTTGCTTCTTTGTCCAAGCTGGCTAGGAGAGTCTCATCTTTTAACATTGTCATGGAGGGTCCTTTTTGAACAATCAAAAACATTCTTGGATCCATTGCCTCCATGAGTATTTTAGCTCTTATCTTCCAAAGGAAAAAAGTTCTCTCTAGAACAAACGGCTATTCTTGACTCCATAGCTGTGATAGTTGGACACTCAATGGCAGATCTGTTCAAGCTGTTAAGCTTTTTCTTTGAACAACCTGGCTCTGATACCACTTGTTGTTTATTGGGTGTCGACTTATCAGGTAGAGGGGGGGTGAATAGGTTTTTCAAATTATATTATCCCCTTTTTAGGTGTTCTTGATTTCTGGTTAATAGGTCTATATAGTAGAAAACACAACACAGAAAAGCACACAAAGATGTATAGAGGTTCCTCAAGACAGGGTGTCTTGAGTAGTCATATTTCCCTCTGCACCTACCTAGCAGTGTGCTAGGCTCGGCAAACTCCACCAAAAACTTCGGGCCCTCAAGCCTTACAACACAGAACCACAAGTCCTACAGCTTAGGCCCGCAAGCCCCTACTGCACCCGAGCCCGCAAGCTCGACACTCAGGCCCTCAAGCCCTACACAACACAGACCTGCAAGCCCTGTGCCTACAGCCTAGGCCCTCAAGCCCCTACTGCGCCCGTGTAACACCCTGCCAGTACGAATAGTATAACAGTAGGTGTTACAGTTTGGTATCGGACTTAAGGCGTGGTGTGCACGGGATGTGCATTCACCTAAAACGACAAAAACTAATAAGAATGTCCACTTAGGAATGGAAAAACATACTTGTTTGCGGAACCTGAGCATTCCATGATTGTTGTTTGCTATGTTTTCAGTCACTAAATTGTGTCTTACACGATTATAGGTGACTAGGAGTGGTGTGGGGCCGTCTCAACCCCGTAACACTGCTGAAAGTAGTGGGTCGGCTGAAGTGTCAGCGACCACTCCTCCTGCTGAGATGATCAGGTTAATCGCAGAAGCTGTCTTCGCAATGATCAATGCTCAACCGCAAAGGCTTGCACAACCTGCTACGCCTATTACAGATGCGGCCCCGATGATCGAACCTGCAGCGGAACCTGCGGTGGAACCGAGGGTTGAGACCCCTGTGCCAGTGGCTGCAGTGGAACCTGCGGTGGTGCAAAGGGTGGAGCGTCCTGTAGAGCGTGTAGCCGTTGCGCGAGCACGTGATCAACAACTGCAACACTTTCTAAGCTTCCACCCTCCAACTTTCTCGGGGACCGGATCCCCAACGGAGGCGGAGGACTGGCTGTTAACGGTTAGAAAAACTCTAAAGGCGACAGCAACAGAAGAAGCTATGATGGTCACTTTAGCCACCTTCCTCCTTAACGGAGAGGCAGGGCGTTGGTGGGCCAAACAGGAAGTGCACAAGTTTGGAGGCAAGGAGATTACCGAGATCACGATAGCGGAGTTCTCAAAGTCATTTCTTCAAAGGTATATTCCTTATGCCCAACGCATTGCATTGCAGAACCAGTTTCTGAAGTTAACTCAAGGAGACAGCTCGGTGGATGAGTACTTGCACGAGTTCACTAAACTGGGTCGTTATGCGGGGCCTATTATGGAAGATGAAGAGACAAAGACGAACAAGTTCTATGAAGGTCTTCGGGACGAGTTGAGGCTGCTCCTTGCAGGCCCAATGACGTTAGGTTTCCATGTGATGGTCCAAACTGCCAGATCCCTAGAGTTAGACATGAAGAGGGTACAAGCAAAAGCCGTGACAAAGAAACCTGAGTTTCATGTGCCGGCCTCTCAGTCCAAGTCAGAGTTCAGAAAGAACAAAAGGAAGTTCAAATCGGCGGAGCAAACTCGCTCAAATGTTTCGGGAGCAACGACTATGCGGGGTCCTATCACGTGTTTCACCTGCAGGAAGGTGGGACACAAGGCCGCGGTGTGACGAAGTGGTCTCCCGAAGGCAGAGAACCGATCGTTGGACTATGCTCGTGCTGCGGAAAAGGGTAAAGCTGCGGAGTCTTTGGCTTCCCAGCACATTCCGACTCAGTCGAGAGTCTTTTCGCTTGGCCAACAAGAAGCCATACGACAAACTGATGTCGTCACAGGTACGAATTAGAAGCTAGCTTTTACAACTATATATATAATTCATACTGTTGTACGACTATATGCTTTTTTGTGTACAATTAGGTTTCGTCCTAATTTTCAACTATCCGGTGAGAGCTCTATTTGATACGGGTGCATCGCACTCTTTTCTGTCCGAGGACTTCGTGGTGCGAATCGGAGTGCCGTCTACCTTGGTAGAGGATAGATTGGAAGTAGTTCTACCCAATGGATCTCGCATGAGTGCGGATAGGAAGAGCCGTGTGAAGGTGCGGATCGGAAATCAGGATTTCGATTTGGAAGCATCGTTGTTACCGTTAGCTGAATTCGATGTGATCTTCGGCATGGACTGGCTCTCGGAGCAGCGAGCATGCATAGATTGCAATTCAAAGGAGATCACTCTGGGAAAGAACACCGAAGGAGAAACCACATTTGCTGGTATGTGAGGAGCGAGCAAGACGCTGATGTCTGCTCTACAAGTGGTTAAGGCGGTGAGAAAAGGCGCCGAGTTGTTCTTCACTTTGTTGGAGGCTTCGGAGCCAAAGCCCAGGTTGTGTGATGTCCCAGTTGTAGTAGAGTACGCCGACGTGTTTCCTAACGAACTCCCTGGGGCTCCGCCTCATCGGGAGATTGATTTCTGTATCGAGTTGGTGCCAGGTGCCAAACCTGTGGCCCGCTCACCGTACTGGATAGCGCCAAAGGAACTGGCAGAGCTGAAGGTCCAATTGCAAGAGCTGCTAGAGCAAGGCTACGTACGTCCAAGTTCATCGCCTTGGAGTGCACCGGTCCTCTTTGTGAAAAAGAAGGACGGGAGCTTGCGTTTTTGTATTTATTATCGAGAGCTAAACAAGTTGACCGAGAAGAACCGATATCCGATTCCAAGAATCGATGATTTATTCGACCAACTGGTTGGGTCGACGGTATACTCCAAACTGGACCTAAGGTCCGGCTATTACCAACTGCGGATAAGGGAATGTGACATTTCAAAGACAGCATTCAGTACCCGCTTTGGGCACTATGAGTTCACGGTGATGCCGTTCGGTCTGTCTAATGCACCGTCGGTATTCATGGACTTAATGAACAGGACGTTCCGAGAGTATTTGGATCAATTTGTGATCGTCTTCATCGACGACATTTTGGTATACTCTCAGTCGAAAGAGGAGCATGTAGGGCATCTGCACGCAGTTCTGAGCACCTTGAGGAGGAGTCAGTTATATGCCAAGTTCTCCAAGTGCGAGTTTTGGCTACCGTCAGTAGCATTCCTTGGTCATGTTGTTAGTGGAGAAGGAATTGCAGTTGATCCGTCGAAGATAGAAGCGATCCGAGCGTGGCCTTTGTTGAAAAACGTAGCGGAAGTCCGAAGTTTCTTAGGACTTGCCGGCTATTATAGGCGCTTTGTGGAAAACTTCTCGAGGATTGCACTTCCTCTCACTAAACTGACTAGGAAAGATCATAAGTTCGTTTGGTCGCCCGAGTGCGCACGAGCTTTTGAAGAGCTGAAGAGCCATCTGACCACGGCGCCCATTCTATGCTCGCCATGTGGTACGGAAGGCTACGAAATTTATAGCGACGCCTCGGGGAGTGGCTTGGGTTTGTGTCCTAGTGCAGTTCGGAAAGGTAATTGCCTACGGCTCCCGGCAACTGAAGGTTCATGAGAGGAATTACCCGGTCCATGATTTGGAGCTAGCGGTCGTGGTATTTGCTCTTAAGCTTTGGAGGCATTATTTGTATGGCGTGAAGATCGACATCTTTACCGACCACAAGAGCCTCAAGTACCTGCTGGATCAAAGGGAGTTGAATATGCGTTAGAGGAGGTGGATGAAGTTCCTTGGGGACTACACCTTCGACATCAAATATACTCCTGGAAAGGGAAATGTAGTTGCGGACGCGTTGAGTCGTCGGGCTCCCGCTCAAGCAAATTGGATTTTGATGCACGATGAGCGTCTAATCCGCGAGCTGGAAGAAATGGAGATCATTTGCGTTGATAGAAGAGCGTCTACTTCAGCATTCTTGAACTGGACGGAGGTTCAATACAACCTTGCCGACCGAGTTCGACAGGCATTGGAGCTGGATGAGAGCATGAAACGCTATAAAGCTGAAACCGTTGATGGGTTAAACGCTGATTTCTCCTTCGAAGATGGCCTTATGTGGAAAGAGGGCAGATTGTGCGTCCCAAACATTGGCACTCTACGGGCGGAGTTGATGTACGAGGCTCATCATACCAAGTACTCTATCCACCCGGGAGCACGAAAATGTACATGGACATGAAGAAACTTTTCTGGTGGCCGGGTATAAAGAAAGACATTGCCCTCTACGTGGCCAAGTGTAATACTTGCGCGTTGGTGAAGGCGGAATGTCAACGTCCCGGTGGATTTTTGAATTCCTTGCCAATTCTGGAGTGGAAGTTTGATGATATCTCGATGGATTTCGTGCACGGATTGCCGAGATCACAACAGGGAAACGACACCATCTGGGTGATCGTGGACCGATTGACGAAGGTATCGCATTTTATTCCGAACCGGAAGGATGATTCTGTAGAAAAGCTAGCGAAGCTCTATGTTGATAGTATTGTGCGGCTGCACGGTGTCCCTCGTAGCATCGTCAGCGATCGTGACGGGCGTTTCACATCGAAAGATTGGAGGCTTATCCATGAACTGTTGGGCACTAAATTGAAGTTCTGCACGGCCTTCCACCCGCAAACGGATGGACAGACCGAGAGGACCAACAGGACTATGGAGGATATGCTCCGAATGTGCACTCTGGATTTTGGAAAGAAGTGGGAAGATCATCTCTATATGATCGAGTTCGCCTACAATAATAGATACCAAGCCAGTATACAGATGGCTCCATTCGAGGCCCTCTATGGTAAGAAGTGTCGTACGCCGTTGTCTTGGGCGGAAACGGGCGATACTAAGCTATTAAAGCGAAATGACGTTGAGGAAGCAACTTCGACGATCCGATCTATACGTGAAAGGCTATTGATTGCCCAGGATAGGCAAGAAAAATATTACAACGCTAAGCATAGGAACCTAGAGTTCGCCGTTGGCGACCGGGTTTACTTGAAGATCAAACCGTTCAAAGGGGTATCAAGGATTCGACGCTTGAAGAAGCTCAGTCCAAGGTACTTGGGACCGTTTGAGATTGTGGAGCGTGTTGGTGATGCGGCTTATCGGCTCGCACTATCTGCAGAGCTGAGCGGTCTACATGACGTGTTTCACATTTCAGTTTTGAGGAAGACAGTGCAAGAGCCTACTCATATCGTTGTGGTCGGCAAAGTGCCGGTTGACAGTGGGTTGTCGACGAAAGTCAAGCCTTTACGCATCGAAGATACCGAAGTAAAGCAGTTGCGGAACAAGTCCATTCGGATGGTGAAAGTCTGGTGGGACAATTGCGGCCGAGAGGAGCTCTCTTGGGAGAGAGAGCAAACGATGCTTGCGGAGTACCCCGAGCTATTTCTCTCAGGTAATTTATAACTGTAATTCCTGCTATTACTGTTTTTGAAATTTCGGGACGAAATTCTTTTAAGGGGGGTGGAGTTGTAACACCCCAAAATTTATAGTTCAGCAAATTAGGCGGAGAGGTGGTGCTGCGCTCGGAATAGGCTGGAAATTTCATAGCAGCTCTTCGCGCACGACCACTGTCCCTCTTCGCGCACGACCAGTGATCGTGCGCCAGCGATCGTGCGTTAATTCACAAGGATTCAGAGTTCTGTTGCGGTAAGTGTGCACGATCAGGGGAAGTGCTTGCGCACGACCACTGACCGTGCGTCGATGCTCGTGCGCCCTGTTTATTCTGCTCCGCGAATTTGAGCGGAGAAGAAGATCGGGCCGATCAAATCAATTGGAATCCGATCTGACGGCTAGGATTAGATGCTGGAGGGTCTTAGGTCTTTGGAGAGGGGTTAATCCCTCATTAATCCAAGGCCTTTCTCTCTCCAAGGTTAGAGAAAGAAGAAGGAGGCAAGGAAGAAGAAGGAGAGATCCCGCCATTGACGGAGCTCCGTTTCGCGAGCCGTTTCCAGATCTGGAGAGTGCAGCCCGGTGCGGTCCTATCCCTCCGTGTAAAATCTCAGATCCATGGCTAAGAAGAACGCTCCTAGGGTAACGATTCTTCCTCCCGATTTTTGGACTTGTCATTTGTCCTCTCTTTCATTTCTCTATGCTTGCATGAGGAATCCCTTTCACCAAATGGGTGAAGTGTAGGATTTTCCTCAAGTTCTTCGGAACTCCGGGTCGATTGTGTCCGTCCCCGGCATATTGCATTTAGAAATCCGGTAGTCATGCGGATTTAGGCATTTTGTGTGAAGCATATTCGTGGCCGTGAGCCCGAATCGGTGATGCTTGATTTGCAACGTTGCATTTAGGTTAAACCTAGAATGCGTGCCGGAGAATGACTTAGTGAAATCATCTATAGTATTGCGGGATTTAAGTGTAGGCGTCTTGTGAAGATCTTAACGGAAGCCCCATGCTTTGAGATTGGATGAAGGCAAACCTTCACCACGAAATTGATGCGGAGCGTATTGTACCTCCCTTGTTGAGTATTTGTGAAGCCTAGATCCTTGCGAAGGGGTTAGGTGCGTAGCTTATAAATTGTGTAGCACTTGACCCTTACGGGCCGAGGTGAAGCCGTACCCGCGTCGTGCGATAGATCGCGACGATTAGAGCACGGGCAAAGCTAAACCGAACCCGTTTCCATGCAGATCGGTAAGAGGTCCCTACCTCATGTAGCCGTGTGATCATGGGAGAGGTCGTGGAAGGTGATTTACCTAGACCGACCAAAAGCTCTTTTTCCCACCTAAGGTTATGGCCCTTACGGTGGAGTGTTTTGTGGAATTGATGTTGTTAGCCTCATGCGGTTGTTTAGGCGGTTGTGGGGAACCTTCGGGTGAACCCAACCAACATCATGTGTATACCTAGGTTCCCTCCTTTTTGATGCTCAACCTAGAAGATTGATTGTGCTTGAAACCTCACCTTGTGTAGTTGCACTTTCTTTATATTAGTACTTGTGCTAGTATGGCTTGCTTGCAGGGTAGAAGCTCCGCCACCCCGGGAAAGGGGTGGGGTCGTTATAATTTGGTCAGATGTGCTGACCGTGACTTTGTTTGCCACCGATTGGTGGAATGTTCTTATGCAGGTGCAGGTGAGCCTAGTGGGAAATAGCGGGCGGTGACCCTTTTGCTGAGTTGGCCCTTGAAGGCCAGCCTCCGTTTTCGGCTTTCTCATGTATTGCCGGCATGCGTGCCGAAGTATGTTCTGAGTTTTGTACATTGGTGAATGTAAGGCCTTAAGGCCGTAACTCTATTTTATGGTTTCATTCCTATGATAGTGGACAGTTCTAAATGAAATGTTAAATCATTATGCTTCCGCTAGTGTTTAGTATACTCTGTTGTAGTTCTTTCTGTTTATCACCTTTTAACTCCTAGCTAGTGTGGTTTGTATGGCGTGAGGTCCCGGCCGGAACTACTGTTATACTATTCGTACTGGCAGGGTGTTACAGCCCGAGCCCTCAAGCTCGACAAGATCGGACCCGCAAGTCCACTGCCCTGGCCCTCAAGCCTCACAGCTCTCCAGCCCTCAAGCTAGACGGTGTCGGACCCGCAAGTCCACTGCCCTGTCCCTCAAGCCTCACAGCTCTCCAGCCCTCAAGCCTTACAAGAAATTACAGTAAAAACAACGGCTTCTTCTGCCAGATGAAGATCGGCAACTTTAGCCTGATGAAGATCGGCTTCTTTAGGTTGAAGAAGATGCTTCTTGATTTGGAGTTTCAGCACTGGATCTTCTTCAGCCTCCTCTTCTTTTGCCTGATGTTGATCGGCTACTTTTCAGTCGATGGAGATGACTGATTCTTTATAGAACACTTGATGCTTGTTCTCTGCTTGTGTTTTCTTCTTCTCCGCAGCAACGACGGGATTCTTTTTCGATTTTTCGAAGACTCCTTTTCTAGGGCATCACTGTTCCCTTTTATAGGACATATGAGCCGCATAACGGTCACATGTGATGTCCTTTAATGTCAGACGCTCATTCCGTAATAGCACGCGCTGATTGGACAATCAGGCGGCGGCATTAAATGCTGACAGCGCGTCCGCAACTTTTTGAATCTGTCTCGACGATATTTCTATTGTTACGACGTCATAGACATTATCTCGATGACAGGATTTTGTCGATCCCTTACGCCTTGTTAGATCTTCAATTCTTCTTGCTTCTACCTCTGATACTGGTATCTCGACGATACGAGACATTCTGGCGTTTCTGCATATACGACGATGTGCAATCTCTGACTGTGTCGTCATAATCACCTTGTTCTCTCAACGATATGTCTTCTTTACGACGATGTTCAACGCCATCAGTCATACTTAGCCTTTTCAGCGACAAGGCTTCTTCATCTTCTCAACGACAAGGCCACTTTGGTAATGTCGACGATACCGCGTCTTCTTGACGACATTTCTTCCTTTTGTCTTCATTCTTCTCTGCGTTCGACGAATGCGCCAAGTCTCAGCGGTCGACGATCTTCCTTCTGAGTTCGACGATCTTCCTTCTGTGTTCGACGAACAGCATTATGCGTTCGACGAACTCGCCAAGTCTCAGGGGTCGACGATCTTCCTTCTGAGTTCGACGATCTTCCTTCTGAGTTCGACGAACAGCATTCTGCGTTCAACGAACTCGCCAAGTTTCAGCGTTTGCTTTGCCCCAACATTATGACGACAAGCATATTTTGTCGACGACATCTCCTTTTTCTTCTTGACGATATAGTACTTAGTGAAATAACTAAAGTACTTGATATATTGTCGATCTCTGCATGCATGAACTAGATGAAACATTAAATACAACTTGCACTTATCATTGAGCTGAACACTTCTTCAAATCAGGAACATTGCCGGGCACTGTTCCCAACAGCCGGGAGAGGAGAGTTTCGCCAAGAGAAGAGGAGAGTTTCTCCTGGAGAGGAGGAGAGTTTCGTCGGGAGTAGGAGAGTTTCTCCAGAGGAGCAAATGTTTTTCAAAACCCTAATCGCGCGACGAAAAATGAGCAGTATACGCTTCCGCGCACCGAAAATTTTTCGCTGCCAAACAGAGCTTACAAACTTACCAAATATTTGACAGCAAACAAAATGGCTACACATAAATGTAATTTTGAAAGTGTTCATGGCTCAAAATGGCGCCCAATTAGAATTTTTGCCCTAATTGAGTTTTCACAGGACCACGAAATATTGGCTTCGCAGTTTAGGGCGCCTGCATTCCCATTTGCCATGCTGGGGAAATTGTGTCCGGAGGAGAGAGAAAATCAGAACCAATTACGACACGTCATGTGTAAAGTAGATTTTAGATAGATGTATGAGATTTATCAGATAATAATCCCCATAAAAATGAACCGGGGCAAGCATGCTGAGGGGGCGAGCATGCTGAGGGCATAAGATAATTTATGGGCTATTGTAAATTATCTGTGATAGAGAAGAAAAGTTGACATTTTTCATACAAATAAACTCTTGCCCAGCATAAATTTTTGGCAAAATACTCAAATTGGTCCCTTAACTTTGGACATAATTTCAAATAGGTCCTTTAATTTTCATTTGCTTCAAATATGTCCCTTTACTTTTGGTCTGATTTCAAATAGATCCTTTAATTTTTATTTGCATCAAATTGGTCCCTTAACTTTGAGTCTAGTTTCAAATAGGCCCTTTAATTTTCATTTATTTCAAATTAGTCTCTAAACTTTATATTTTATTTCAAATAAGTTCATAAACCACCACTATTCATATTACTAATCACGACGAGACATTTATGTGGTGTTGATAAATAGTTACTACTATAAATAAACATAAATGATAAAACTTTTTAAAAACCAGTAAAACAATAGTTGAATACAAAATGTTTAGTATTTTATCAACAAAATAAATACAATTTGATTATAACATGATATTGAGGTTTGTTCAGCCCTAGACTTATGGTGCTTTGAAATTTTTTTTTGTGCCAATTTAGAACACCCTTGAGAACAAAATGTACTGGAATGTACATTTAATATAAAATGTACTGGAATGTTCAACAGCTGGTTGGTCTATTTGCTGGGAATTCTCGGGTGCAGCTGGTTTTAATTAAGATGGTTGTTATTCGCAAATCGCGTTTGTCTATTCGTAGATTTTATCTATTCGCAGGTCTAAAGAAAGTTAAATTTGTTGTTCGCAGATATTTTTGTTTTTGTTATCCACAGATTATTAAAGAAATTAAAAAAAATAGAACTTTGGTTATCCTCTTCGCCTTCCTCACCACAGGGAGAGAGTAGCCTTAGCTATCTAAATCTTCCCAAACAAACCCTAGCTATTATTATCTAAATCTTCTCGATCAAATCAACCCTAGCTATAATAGACATTCCTTCGTTGTCGGGCCCTGCTCAGGAGACCAAAGACATCGACTGGTGAAGATTAAAATTGGTCGGCGGATAACAATTTGTAGACACAAATAAAATGAGAAAAAGTTGATCTGCGGACATACATTTATGGTCTGCCAATAACCATTGCCTTAATTAAACCGGGCCTACAAGAAAGCCATTTCATGGTTCGACTCTTCTACTGAGCCGATTTTAAAAATAATGAAAAATAATATTAAAATTAGCCAAACCATACTTTGTGAAATTCATTTAGCACTGAGTTTTATATTATCTAGCCCTTCAAGCTATCCAATCACAAAAACTGTAAATAAAAAAAATAAAAAAAAATTGGAGCAAATTTCACCCAAAATACTCTAAATTTATCACCCAACAGTTGCACATCAATCCCTAATCAATTTCCAGCAGCACCAATGCATAATTTTGCCCAACAAAAGCTAGAGACTAGCTATTATTATCATTTGATGATTTCATAAAACACTATTGCATAAGAAAAAGCCCAACTAGATCAGGGTTTAAAAAAAGTACAGTTAATCCAACTTCAAGTTAATCACTGGAATTAGAACTTCTGCTTCTCAGTGTTCTGCACTGAGATCGCCCCACCGAACATTGTACTTTGCAGCAAGATAATGAGCACCGACGGGTCCGCGGCTACCGGACGGATAGAGCTCGGGCGCAATTTTCTTCTCCTCCATCTCTTTCAGAAGAGGTGTGAAGAGCGCCCAAGCCGCATCAAGTTCGTCAGACCTGATGAAGAGTCTTCTCTCTCCTTCTATCGCATCGAGCAGAAGCCTCTCATAGGCATCTGGTATTTCCTTGGAGTATCTGATAATGCCAAGAAAAAGAGAAATATTAAGGTTGAAAAAATGACATTTCTTTGTTTTATACTAACCAAAAGAGGATAAATTTCAATAAAAACATACAGAACTCCAGAAGAGAGTTCAATTTCAATAAACTAAAGTTGACAACTATCTAGCATAGATGTAAGATGTGTGCGGGGAAGGTTTGAGCATGTTATGTATATATTATGCATTTTGATGCAGATCTTGAGTCACACCAAATGCAACTTTTAGCTTGGATGTCGATAAACAAGTTCATACAACAATGAAGAGATCAAAAACCATAAAAAGATAACAAACCAAATAAGGAGGTGCCGACATGGAGAGGTAGATCCGGTGATGCGGCACATCTCAAGTCAAGAAAGAGCCAAAGTTGACGGCGGCACGCATGACATCAACCGACCTTCAAACTAAATATACAATCATATTTTTATTATGTATTTTATTTCGAGCATACTTGTGAGTACACTTGCATTTTAAGTCTTATTTATTTTAGGCTATTCTTTATGTACTTTTGGGTTTTATGTATTGTAGAATATATTATAGATCTTGAGCAAGTCAAGTCCAATATCATCCAAACCCAAATAACTTAGCCCACATATGAAACCACTTCATTTGTTCGTATCATGAATGACCGCCATAAACCACCTCTTTTCACACATAAATTACTTCATTTTTTCATATCATGAATGATCGTCATAAACCATCCACATTTTACACATAAACCACTTAGTTTTCTACATGTCATGAATGTCTGCTATAACTCGCCCCATTTTCACACAAAGTACTTCACGAATGACCACCATAAACCACCCCCTATCCACACAAAAATCACTTCATTTTCTTCTTGTCATGAATGACCACCACAAACCACTCATTTTTAACATATAAACCACCTCATTTTCTTCCTCATTCAAGCATATGACGAAAGACCACCACAATGATGGTCCAATCTCCAACCACCTTCATGGAATCCAAAGTCATCCCTTCCTCACCTTTCATGGCTCTCAAGATCTATAAATAGGCATAAAAACTTATGATATTGTAATCATCCTTGAATGAATTAAAATTGCAAGTGTTAGCTTTTGTTACATTGTTCTTTTCTTGTGCTATTTCCCCTTTTAAGTGGCGGACTACTGAGAATGAGAGTGTGCGGCCCTTGAATATGGGCTTTCAAGAAAGGAGCATGCAATGACCTGGCGAAGGACTGTCCAATCGGTATTAACTCGAGTTATCCCTTCAACCAAGAAAATACAAATTTAATTTTGCTACGCTATTACTCCCTGCATGCCACGAAATTATTATGGTTGCATTTTCGGCTTGCTAGTTGTCGATAAGTTAATTTTCGCATAGCTCAAATAGCCCTGAATCTCTAAAATAAACTATGTTTCATCTTAACCTACATCAAATTGGTATCAGAGATAGATTTCCCTAACTCTAGTCTAGCGAAAATCCTAAAACAAAACTTTCATGTCCCTTCATGCATTGACTTCTATAAGAATTTTATAAAAATAGTAAAAGAAGTTATTTTCACTTGAAATTTTTACTATGATGGGTCAACATTCTAATAAGCCCATAGAAAATATTTTATAATTTTAGGTGTAAATTAGGTTCACAAAAAATAATAGCAAGAGTTATGTTTAAGCATTATAATTTATGTCTTCCTTCATGCATCATTACCTAAGATCATTTGACTAAATAACCTCCAAAAACATCTTCGAATTAGGCCAACCACTCCAAATCAAACATATATTATATCACTTCATCCCCAAAATTTTAGCCCAAAATTCCAAGATTAGCTATATATCTCATTCACATTTTCTACATCACATATTGTTGAATTCTGGATTTCAACTTTCTGCTTAATTAAAAAATTCATTACTCTTAGAATATTTCTCCAAATCTTATAAAACAAAGCATCAAATCTTTGTTTGAAAGTCTCTTGTAACTCCCTAGAAAGAATTAACTCTAATTCGAAACCTATAGAGATCTATTTATCAAAGTGCATACCTTTATCAAACTGAAATATTTCTGTCCTATAAAATTTTCATCAATGTCTACTCATAGTGGTGCACAATATGCTTTAAATACTTCTACATCTATCGAAGAGATGTTACAAAGCTTGATAAAGAGATTACAAAGAATGATTACACTAATCGCAAGGATTTGTCATTGTTATGGGATTTAGGAGGAAAAACCGAGTACCTCACATAGAGGTCTCACCCTTTATTTATACTAAGCATGAAGGAACATAGTGTGATGGTACACGGTGTGAGACTAATATGTCTAAAAACACTCCCCCTCAAGTTGGATCATGGGAACTTCCCAGACCCAACTTGTTACATATATAGTTCATTCGAGTCCCGTAACCCCTTTCGTAAGAATGTCTGCAACTTGATCTCCGGTCTTCACAGGTTTTAGCGAAACAAGACCTTCTTCATACTTTTCTCTAACAAAGTGGCAGTCGACCTCTATGTGCTTTGTGCGTTCATGAAACACGGGATTCATAGCTATTTGGATTGCAGCTTAATTGTCACACCATAGAGGAGTGGGATCTTGAACGGGATACCCAATTTCACTGAGAATCTTTGTAACGATCCTCTTTAAGGTCAAATTTATTTAATATTGAAATTTGCCCCTTTGGGGTGTAGCAGCCCATTTTTCTTATAATGTGTGGAATTATGCTAGTTCATAAGGAAAGGGTTCAATGGCAAATTTGTAATTTGCAAGTTAGGTTTCCCCTTATATATTACCCGAGCAGCCCTCCCGGTTCGCTGCTTAAACCGCAAAGCCGCGCCCCCCTCAGTTCCGCTCCTCCCGATTCCGCAGCAGGCGTTGCGGCTAACCCCGATCCCGTCGCTGCAGCGCTCGCAAGATCCCGTCGTCCGCGACTCGTGCGCCTCCCGGCGTGGTCGCCGCCTACTCCAGCCCTCTCCCCTGGGTCCAGCGCCTCCTCCTGCTCCTTCCTAGGTCGGCGACTCCTCTCCCTCCAAGCAACCGGTGCCTTGTCACCTTCTTCTCCGCCTCCGTCCAGAAACGGGTAAGACAAACCCTAACCCCCCCCCCCCCCCCCCTTCTTCTCTCCTTTCCTCTGTTTTCCTTAGTGAAATTAGCGTGGAAACCTCCTTTTGAAAGTGTAGGCAGCCCTCCGTCCCTCTTCCGTTGCGATTTTTGGCCGGCGGACTTCGCGAGGAACGTCTAGGGTTTTGCTCGGACCCGCCTCCTCGTGGATTTTTGGGCTCCGATCCGGCCTCCTTGGCGGTGGAATCGCTCAAGGCCCTCTCCGAATTAGGTTTCCCGGATCCAACTGCCGCCAAAACCCTCGGATCTCTTGTGGTAACCGCTTCTCCCCTCTTTGTCGAGGGAGGTATATTCCTTAACTTGCCCCCTTGAATTATTTACGCAACAGAATCACATGTGTGCGCGTAGGAATGAGCATTGAAACAAATATTTCATGTGAACGCATCTTGAACAGGTTCTGTTAGAGTGTTGACCTTGCCTCTTAGCCGCCGCCTTCAAGCCCGGCTCCTCCTTAAGACAAGTAGAGAAAACTCTCTCGCTTGCAAGCAAGTTTTATTTAAGTCACACTTGTACCGTACTAGCCCCCACTTGAATCTATTACTTGCAGATAATTAAGCTTATCAGACGCCATAGGCAAACAATGAAAGGGAATGTGTCGTTTGATGTGACGCCGGAAAATGAGTTTACACTTGAAATGGTAACAGAAACCAATAAGAGAATCTTGCAAGCACGGTAGCTTAAGCCTTGCATCTACTCCCATGCTAGAATCTTGTACATCAAGCGACGACACACACGCCTTTCATTGATCTCTGCTTATGCGTTTGTGTCTAGGCTAAACTCCGGAGTAGGCTCAAAATTTACTAGAGAATCTCAGTTAGTCTCTGACACACTTTACTGTTATGCTTGTTTCCCAGTTTACTTATTTATTTTATTAACTTGAATCTCTACTATTTATCTTGTTCTGAGGCTTTTCCTTCTGATTGGATTTGCCTTAGGGTTCGTGACTGCACCGTCTACTTCCTGAGCTGTTCCTCGCCCAGCTCCCGTCTGTTGGAGGTTTACTTTTTTGTAGTTGTTGTATCAGGTCCTTTGTATCTTGTTTCTTTTACTTTTGGATTTGTCTTTCCTGTACTAGTTATTGTCAGTCATTTTCCTTGTATCGTGGACAACTCTTAGGATGGTATGGATGTATTACAGCATTTTATAAATGCTCATTTTGTTTCTACAGTTTACTAGCATCTACTTTTACATCATTATTGTAGCGTGAGAATTGATCAAAGTGCATGATCATCACTTTTAATTCAAGCTTCCGCATAATTAATCAAACTGGTTTTGTTTTTTTTCAAAATCTAACTATTTTCTATAGATATCTTGGTATTACAGCTCCCGCCTGACAGACATGGTTTCTCTTTGCCCATGTCTGTGGCATCACGACCCGCCCGTAGCGCACTCTGATAATCGTTATTAGACGGGTCGTGACAATCTTCCTCACCCACATGATCTCAGCAACAGTGTGATGTTGGGTTTTCTATACCCCTTCACAAGGGATGACATATCGAATATGCGCAGCGGAAATGAACAAGAACAACCCAAAAAGAGATCAACGGATCTTGCGGTTTTTCATGATTCAAGAGAATATGCAAATCGAAATACAATATACCTTCGCGGGATTGAGTCAACACTCAACCAAGGTGCTCCAAATCGAAATCCGAAATCTGCTTTGAGTTCTTCAAGGATCGAAATAGATCGATCCCTCTACAGAAGTCCACACAAGCGACGAAGAACCCTAGCTTCTTGTCGTACAAGAACTAGGTCGGAGAAGGAAGCTCCCAACGTCCTCACGGACTGCTAGGTCCGATCCAGAGGAGGCGGCGATCGGCGGCGGCGACTAGCGGCGGCGGAACGACGATCGGCGGACGGAACGAGAACAGCCGGAACACTTCCGTCGTTTCTCTCTCGCGAAAAGGCTCGATCTAAAAAAGTCTATTTCGAAGCCCTAAACACGTTCCTTTTATAAGCAAGGCATAAAATCGGCTATCCGCAGACCAAAGGGGAAAACAGAAAATCTGTCCAGATTTACATTCGCCGAATTCGACTAATCAAATTAACCGAATTCGGCTAATCACTATAACCGAATTCGGCGAAACCATTTCGACGAATTCGACTATATGTAAATTCGGCTATATAAATTCGGCGAAACCCTTTAGCCGAATTTGCCATTATCCGAATTCGTCTAAACCCTTTAGCCAAATTCGGTTAATGTCATTAGTCGAATTCGTCTAAACCCTTTAGCCGAATTCGATTAATGCCTTTAGCCGAATTATCTAGTGTAAATCCGTTCGTTTAAACACTTTAAATGATTTCCCCTTTTGAGACATTCTCAACTTGATTCCAAGCAGTCACATGATTGGTCCTTCACTCATATCCAATATGAGTAAGACCAACACAATCCTTTCTCCAATTTCTCCAAACGCTTTTATGTGCGACCCTATAGGCTCATACTGCGTTGGCAGCAAGACTAACTGTTGATTGCTTTGAGATCACCTCAGAAACTCCAACATGTGAGACATAGCCCGATATTCTGCCTCAGCACTAGATCTGGCAACTGTGGTTTGTTTCTTGCTCTTCCAGGAGATAAGATTGCCACCCATAAAGACAGTGAATCCTGTGGTTGACTTTCGGGTGGCTAAGCATCCTGCCCAGTCAGAGTCACTGTATGCATCTAGATCGGAATGACCTCGACTCTTGTATGATATTCCCAAACCAGGATCCTTCTTCATGTATCTGATAATCCGGAGAACGGACTCCCACTGAGACATAGTTGGAGCTGCCATGAACTGACTGACCTTACCAACCGCACAAGCAATGTTCGGGCGAGTTATGGTGAGGTAGTTTAATTTTCCAACAATTCTACGGTACTTCTCTGGTGATTCAAAAGGTTTGCTTTCGGCGTGAAGACTCTTTTCCCCTGGTTCCAGCGGAGAATCCATATGGCCACAGTTAGCCATCCCAAGGTCAGATAGAAGATCAAGAGCATATTTTCGTTGGCAAATAAAGAGAGAGTGGTCATCATGAATCACCTCAATCCCAAGGAAATACCGCAATGGGCCCAGATCTTTTGTTTGGAAATTGGAGTGTAAGAATGCTTTGAGATTTGATATTCCTTCTGAGTTGCTGCCTGTGATAACAACATCATCAACATATACCAGTAGCAGAATAGTACCAGCAGAGGAGTTCTGATAAAAGAGAGACGAGTCTTTAGTACTTTTGGTAAGCCCGAATTGGGTAACAACAGCTCGGAACCGAGCAAACCAAGTCTGAGGGGATTGCTTCAATCCATATAAGGACGCTAGGAGACGGCACACCTTGTTACGCTCACCCTCAGCAATGAACCCAGGAGGTTGTTCCATATAAACTTCCTCATCCAGGAGCCCATGGAGAAAAGCATTCTTAATATCCAACTGGTGTAAGGCCCACTGACGGAAGGCAGCAAGTGAAAGGAGAATTCGAAGAGAGGACATCTTCGCAACTGGAGCAAATGTTTCATCATAATCCACGCCATAAGTCTGAGCATAACCTTTGGCAACCAGGCGGGCTTTTAGGCGGTCCAGAGAACCATCAGCATTCACTTTGACAGAATATATCCATTTGCATCCAATTGCCTTCTTGCCGGGAGGTAAGGGAACCAGGTCCCATGTATTGTTCTGTTGGAGAGCAGTCAATTCGTCATGCATGGCTGCCGCCCAGCCAGGATGAGCTTTGGCCTCCGCCACGGTCGATGGTAGATGATATCGATCAAGAGTCGAATTCAGTGCTCTACGAGAAGCGGACAAGCCCTGGTAAGAGTTAACATAGAGTGGTTTCTCCCGACAAGTTCGAACTCCTTTCCGGACTGCAATAGGAACCTCTGGGCTAGATGGCGGAAGAGTAGTAGGTACAGTAGCAATTTCTTCCGGAGAAACAGTCGTCGCATTATCGGTAACAGAGGTAGGTTGAGGTGGTGGCACCACTGTATTATCTGAAGAGAGACGGGAGTAAACTTGCCCCCACATGGGGGGACAGCAGATCAGTCGGTGAAATGATAGCAGGTTCATGCATAGGGACCAATAGAGCATCAAGAGAGGGATCAGGATGAGAGGAACCAGGAGAGAGGTAAGGGTCGGACTCCAGGAAGACGACATCAGAGGAAAGGATGTATCGGTGGAGATCAGGAGAGTAACACCGATATCCTTTAGTGGTCCGAGAGTAGCCGAGGTAGATACATTTCAAGGCACGAGGGTCAAGTTTGGAGACAGAGGGACGTGCATCCCGAACATAGTAGACACACCCAAATACCTTCAAAGGGAGGAGGGGACCGTGATGGTCAGGATAGAGAGTGTGGTAGGGTGTCTCCCCCTGAAGGATGTGAGTGGGAAGATGATTAATAAGGTGTGCAGCAGTAAGTACGGCATCCCCCCAGAAGTGTTTGGGTACGTGTTTGTGGTGGAGGATTGCCCGGGTGACTTCAAGGAGATGCCGATTTTTGCGTTCGGCAACACCATTTTGTTGAGGGGTATCCGGGCAACTGGTTTGATGGATTATGCCTTTGTCAGAAAGAAAGGTAGACATAGACTGAGACAGGTATTCCCGGCCATTATCAGTACGAAGACACTTAACACGTACAGAAAATTGAGTAAATATTTCATTCCATAAGTTTTGAAAAATAGAAGGTAGCTCAGAACGATTTTTCATTAAATAAACCCAAGTCATACGAGAAAAATCATCAATGAAAGTGACATAATACTTGTGCCCTAATAACGTAGGAACAGGACACGGTCCCCAAACATCTGAATGAAGTAAATCAAAAGGTGCAGAGGCACGAACATCAAGACGAGGACTATAGCTAACTCTGTGGAGTTTAGCAAACAAACAAGACTCACAACTAAGAGGGGAAACTTTCCCAAGCTTAGGATACAGACGACGCATGACCTGCATAGATGGATGACCATGACGATAACGAAGATCCAGGAATTTGGTGGAGGCCGCGGTGCAAGCAAGGTGGGAAACTTCGTCCAGGACATAGACGCCACCACGCAGCTTCCCTCTACCAATAATACGGCTCGTCGACTGTTCCTGAAAAATGCAACCATAAGAGGTGAATATAGCAATGCAATTCAAATCATTTGTAAGCTTACTAATAGACAATAGATTGTAAGCAGACTGAGGGACATGCGCCACTGAGGAGAGTGTCATGCTAGGTGTCACATTGCAGCTACCAAACCCAACAATAGGAATCGTGGATCCATCAGCAACAGTAATTGAAGCTCCTCTATGAGGTTTGTATAAGTGTAAGATACCTGAGGAACTAGTCAGGTGATCAGAAGCACCAGAATCAGCCAGCCACTGGACCTGCCTCTGGGAGGTACAAACAGGTGGAATGGTTTGAGCCACAGTCGCACTATGAGGTGGTGGGTCAACCTGGAGAGCCTGCAGGCGCCGATACTCATCCTCGGATATTTCAACAGTTCTCGATCACGGAGGTGCAGAAGTAGAGTCTGCCAGGTGTGCTGACCGCGGTGGAGGAGGTTTGGAGGCCCAGTCCGGCTTCCTATGAATCAGCCAACATGTATCCTTTGTATGTCCCTGACGCCCGCAATGGGCACAATGCCTTGTGTCAGTGTCACAACCACGACCAGAGCGCCCCCCCCCCCCCCCCCCCCCCCACCCCCCCGACTTGTTCCCCTTCCTCCTCCTCGTGAAGCAAGAGTCATCGACTCGCCGGAGGATGTATGTAGAGCAGATGACGAAGTCCCGATATAGCCAGCCTTAGTAAGCCGATGGTACACACTAGCAGTCTGAAGGGTAGTAGGACTCGCTAGCATTTCAGTCTTCGTTGTGGAGAAGTGGATCCAGTCCATTCAAAAGCCACAGGAGCACCAGGTGTTCACATTGAGCCTGATGGCCTTCCCTAGTAGAGGGAATCTCCCAAAGGTCTAAAATCTCATCCGCCAGAACCTTCCATTCGGCAAAGTACTCGGTAACAGGACGCGCTCCCTGTCTTAGGTCAGCAATCTTGGGGAAGAGTTCACCAAGTCGAGAGAGGTTGTTCGCCTGAGAGAACATCATGTGAAGAGTGTCTCATAGTTCTTTGGTGCTGTCGCAGTTCTTGCACATTTGCTGGGCAGATGGATCCATGGAGCTCAGGAGAAGAGCAAAGATACGGCAATCATCACTATACCAGTCATCATATTCGGTACTCCCCACTTCATGAGTTGGGAGACGAGTAAGGTGGTGAGTACGTCAGATGCCTGCAGGAGACATAGTAACCCCCTTCTTCCATAATTGAAAATTGGAGGCGGTAAGAATAGTAGTTGCAATCCTCACGTTGGGAGGAAAGGTATTGGTAGAGTCCCCTGCGGGGGCAACGGTCGGAGTAGTGGTAGTAACAGAGGAGCCCATGGCAACGATCAGCAAAACAGAGGAGAAAATAGCCCGGAATGGCTACGTCAAGGCCGATTCTAGCGGCTCAGACGAGAAACGGCGACAGGAGGCAGCCGGCAGCACTGCACCGTCGGGATTTGTCGGAGCAGGGCATCAGAATTTGTCGGTAGGCAGGAGGCGTCGCAGAAGGCAGGCGACACGAAGCGGTATCACGATGCGTCGAAGAAGCGGACTGCAGGCGTCGCAGAAGGCGGCATCACGATGCGTCACAGGAGGCGTCACAGGAGGCGTCGCAGAAGGCATCACGATGCGTCACAGGGGCGGCAGGCGTCGCAGAAGGCATCACGATGCGTCGTCGAAGCGGCATCCGGATGCGTCGTCGAAGCGAACTGCAGGCGGCATCACATCACGACGAGCCCCGCTTCCGTCGATGTCACGGGAGGCGCGCAGGAATGTCGGGCGAGAGGGATGAAGCGGGGAAGACGCGGGGGAGAGAGAGCGGGCGGGCGAGAAAGAGCGGCGACGCGGGCGGGAGAGGGCGGGCGGGCGAGAGAGAGCGGCGAACGGGAAACCCTAACTTCGCTCTGATACCATGTTATGGGATTTAGGAGGAAAAACTGAGTACCTCACATAGATGTCTCACTCTTTATTTATACTAAGCATGAAGGAACATAGTGTGGTGGTACACGGTGTGGGATTAATATGTCTAATAACAGTCATATTTACGCATCTTTTGATGCCAAGTCTCGGAGCATGCACTATGGGTACCAAATGAGAGTCGAATACCTCTTTCAGGGAACTCACCTTTGTATTCCCAACTCTTCACTTCGTGATTTCCTCATCGAGGAAATGCATGCAGGAGGAGTTACTGGTCATTTTTGTTGTGATAAGACCATTACTATCGTCAAGGACATAATATTTTGGCCCAACCTCAAGCGTGACACTGCTCGTATTGTAGGACGTCGTATTTGTCAATTGGCAAAATGAGGGGTCCTCATGGTTAGTTCATATATCCCCTTACCCTGCCCTATAGACCTTGGGAGGACATTAGTAAGAATTGTGTGTTATGGGTGCCTTGCAAAACATATTGATGTTACTCAATATTCGTTGTTATCCATAGGTTCTCCAAAATGTGGCCCATTTCATTCCTTGTCATAAAACATCTGATGTCTCTCATATATGCCTCACTTTTAGGTAAGTAGTCCTCCTACGTGGATAGCAAAGAGTATTTTTCTGATAGGGATGTATGATTTGTTAGCTACTTTTGAAAAACTCTATGGAAGAAATTGGGAACTAAGTTAGCCTTTTCTACTGCATATCACCGCCAGGCTAACGGTCAGACAGAAGTCATGAATCGTAGCCTTGGAGAACTTCTTAGGAGCTTAATTGTTGAGCATTCTGCTACTTGGGATCTAGTTCTACATATCGCTAAGTTTTATTATAACAGTTTTGTTAATAGATCCATGAGTATGTTACCTTTTCAAATTGTTACATGATATGACCAAAAAAAACTTGTTGACCTTATTGATTTACTTGCCACATATAAGGCATCAACATTTGCATCATCATTCATCGAGCACATGCATGGGTTACATAAAGAGATTTGGCAAAAACTTACATTAAAATATGAAAGTTATAAGAAAGTAGTTGGACACAGGCACCCCGTTGAATTTGCAGTCGGAGATATGGTGCTTGTGAAGGTACGACCAAAAAGAATGCCTGAGCACTCTTAAAAAGTTAACCAATTGAAGAGTTGGTGCATACAAGATCATTAAGAAGATTATAATAATGCTTTTGAATTAGATATACATGCGGATGTTGGTTATTCAATCGTGTTGAATATTGCTAATCTAACCATGTATTATGGTTTCGATGTGGATACTGTTGTTAGTACTAACATATGTGAACTAGCTAGTGGTAAACCGCCAACTCCTTCCTCTAGACGTCTGGTGCAACATCCGGAATCACAAGATTTCTCAATTTTAATTTTAAGGTCCAATTGCGAATAATTTTCTTCGGCGTTGCCATATAATTGAGGTATTTAATCCCCCTTAAGTTCAAATTTATGCGTTAATTAAATAATCAATTGATCTCAGGTAATAGAAAATTGTATGAGAACTATCTCGGTGTGGTTTCATATTTTTTGAAAGTGAAATATACTAAATTAGAGGGCATTTAATTCGTAGTGGTAGAGTTTGTAATTTATGAGTTATGATTTGACTTCCTCAATCCTTATTAAGAAGGAGGGCCACAATCCTTACGTTTTGCGCAGTCTCCCCATCAGTTACAATGCTGATTAAGAAGAGTAGAGACGTGGAGAGATAATTCCCATCAGTTACGCGCTTAGTATAAAAGTGGGAGATCGCTAAGGATTCCTCCCCCTCAGCGCTGCGCCTTTTTCTACATCTCCCAGCCAAGCGTGTAAAACCATCACTCTCCCTCTCGAAGACGTCACCCACGACATTTCTCGTTCTAGTCGATCGACGAGAAATGAGGCTCGGCGGGTTCTCCCTCCCCATCAGAAACGACGACAACAAGCATCGATATCTCACCCCTGCAGTCGTGAAGCATTCGAGTCGCATTAAGCAGTCCACCGACTGCTCTTAGAAGGTCGATCATCCCATTCGACCGTGCAGCCAAGTAATTGTCAGACAACCTCTTCCATTGAATTTTATCATGGGTTTCATGTTTCCTCCTCCTCAACTTCAGGAATCGAAGGTCCTCTTCCCCCTTCCACAACAGCCTTCTATTGAAGTTTGACTTATTTGGCCACGATCGACCCCTTCCATTGATTTGAACATGTAATCTTAGTCGTGGTTCTTACCCCTTGCCTTGTTATTATTGTTGGAGCCCTCTTTAGGCTGGAGACTCTCTTTTGCTCGAGTAAACATAAATTGTGTTTCTTATGGGATTTGTATCTCTTAAGTAACCAAATGATATTAAATCAAGGTGAGTTGCTTTCTTATTTCAGAATTTTCATCCTATTAAATTCATACAAGTTCATGGATTCTCTCATAGTATCTCTTATAATATTTAGGAGTTTTACGAGCATGTTTAAAATTTACTCTTAAGGATTTTGGAGCGAAGCGAAGGAGGAGAGTCATGTTATTATTCAGAGAAAAATACTACATGTTTAGGATAATCCAGGGAAATTATGTCGATATGCCACGTTTACGAATGCCGCAACACCAAGGTAAGAAATTCGTTTCCTATTAGTTAGGCATATCACATAGTTCAATTTATGTACTATACATTCTTATGTAGGAATATGGTGAGAAATTGTAATTATATGTATCATACTTTATTTATAGATAAGAAACAATGAATCAGAACTTAAACATTAAGTCACCATAAGATGAACAATGTTTAGATGCAAGAAAAGTCCTCATGTAATTTATCTTATACATAATAGTATAGTTATGGAGAAACATGATATGAACACGAGATTTAAGATCGACCCCTTCCGTTGATTTGAACATGTAATCATCGCCCCTTTTATCTTAGTCGTGGTTCTTACCCCTTGCCTTGTTATTGTTGTCGGAGCCGTCTTCAGGGGGGAGACTCTCTTTTGCTCGAGTAAACATAAATTGTGTTCCTTATGGGATTTGTATCTCTTAAGTAACCAAATGATATTAAATCAAGGTGAGTTGCCTTCTTATTTTAGAATTTTCATCCTATTAAATTCATACAAGTTCATGGATTCTCTCCTAGTATCTCTTATAATATTTAGGAGTTTTACGAGCATGTTTAAAATTTACTCTTAAGGATTTTGGAGCGAAGCGAAGGAGGAGAGTCTTGTTATTATCCAGGGAAATTATGTCGATATGCCACGTTTACGAATGGCGCAACACCAAGATAAGAAATGTGTTTCCTATTGGTTAGGCATATCACCTAGTTCAATTTATGTATTATGCATTGTTATGTAGGAATATGGTGAGAAATTGTAATTATACGTATCATACTTTATTTATAGATAAGAAACAATGAATCGGAATTTAAACATTAAGTCACCATAAGATGAACAATGTTTAGATGCAAGAAAAATCTTCAAATAATTTATCTTATACATAATAGTATAGTTATGGAGAAACATGATATGAACACAAGATTTAAGATCGACCCCTTCCGTTGATTTGAACATGTAATCGTCGTCCCTTTTATCTTAGTCCTAGTTCTTACCACTTGTCTTGTTATTGTTGTCGGAGTCCTCTTCAGGCTGGAGACTCTCTTTTGCTCGAGTAAACATAAATTGTGTTCCTTATGTGATTTGTATCTCTTAAGTAACCAAATGATATTAAATCAAGGTGAGTTCCCTTCTTATTTCAGAATTTTCATCCTAATAAATTCATACAAGTTCATGGATTCTCTCGTAGTATCTCTTATAAAATTTAGGAGTTTTACGGGCATGTTTAAAATTTACTCTTAAGGATTTTGCAGCGAAGCGAAGGAGGAGAGTCATGTTATTATTCGGAGAAAAATACTACATGTTTAGGATAATCCCGGGAAATCATGTCGATGTGTCACATTTACGAATACCGCAACACCAAGGTAAGAAATTCGTTTCCTATTGGTTAGGCATATCAAGTAGTTCAATTTATGTATTATACATTGTTATGTAGGAATATGGTGAGAAATTGTAATCATACGTATCATACTTTATTTATAGATAAGAAACAATGAATCAGAACTTAAACATTAAGTCATCATAAGATGAACAATGTTTAGATGCAAGAAAAGTCTTCATGTAATTTATCTTATACATAATAGTATAGTTATGGAGAAACATGATATGAACACGAGATTTAAGATAGCATACATGATGTTGAGATTATGATTTTAATTGTCATACAACAATAATACGAACAGTGTATGCAGAAGTATAAGAAGTTATGATTTATACATATCACCTAACTTCGATTATATACTCTCCATATGTACGCATGCGCGTAAATAGAAATAAATAAAGGTGTATAGTTTCATTTGTGCAATCTACCTTGGTACGAAGAAATTTAATAAATGTGAATATATGAAAATCATACTTTTAGAAAGGTGAAATTTGTAAATATTGAATAAGTAATTTATCATCTTGTTGCGAACAGCTTATTTTAAGATATAAGAAACACTTTAAGAATTTCTCCTACGCACGCATGCAAATAAGTAGGAAGAATATAAGTACGTAGAATAGGGGATCAAAGAATTAGATATTTATGTAAAAGAAAACAAAACAATATTATGACAGATTCATCGCATTAACACCACTAACACCAAGATAAGATATAGACTATAAGGGTGATGAAATGCGTAATTTAATATTGTGTACAATCTGAATGTTCCCTTAAGAATAGTCTTACTGACAATTAATAAAAATGTAAAATATTAATGGAATTTAAATTAGTGGCATTAAACGAGTGTTCTTTTCTATGTTCATGCTGACCACTAATAGAAGATAATCAGGAGGCACAATCAAGATTTTCTCTCGTGATAGATAGAGACACTCTATCTTACTCATAGGGCTTAGCAGTCCTTATGAGCCTCATGTTGGTTAGTCGACCCCTCATTACTAGATTTGAGTCTGTGTATGTGACCGTGCGACACTAGAACACCTATGTTCGCTAGTGGAGACTCGAATAGCTAGAATGTGCATAAGAAACTATACAACTAGAAATAAAAAGGAAATAGAATATAAGTCCTCTTAACTTAAAATACGAATTTGGGATCTATAACCCTACACGTTAATAATCTCAAACACAGAGAAGATTTAGAATAAGATTTGATGGGATTACCAACAAACAGTTTGGTTGAACTAAAGATTTTTTGTCGCAAACCCGACCGGTTCGCCGATACAATTTCAACGGGCTCATTCTCGCGCAATTCTGAGTCCGTTTGGTAACCCAAACTGACGGCAGAACACCTCGCACGCGGGAGCGGCCCCCAACACGCTCCTTCATGCGGGCGCAGCCCCTGCGCACACCAGCGCGCGTGGATCTCAACATGTGTTTATCTAGTTAATGCAGAAGATAGTGCAGCAGATATGTTTCTAGATCTGTCCACTAATACAGTGATAGAGTCTGGAGATGTCATTTTTTTTGAAAATAAATTCATCAAAGATCATGGCTTAACCGTCTCTGGGTCTACTGAGATAATTTCCGAATCTCTTGTAGCACCTGAAGCTGGCCTCTCTGGCATTGCTTCCCAACCTATAGAGGATGAACCTATCCCAATTAGAGTGTCTATAAGAGATAGAATCCCTAAGAACTTTGGTGAGAACTTCGTCACCTATCACTTAGAGGATGATTCATTCTCCTACCAGGATGCAATGCGATCTAAAGACTCGTTGATGTGGGTAGAAGCCATAAATGATGAAATAGACTCGCTCCTACGAAACAACACCTGACTTCTAGTGGACCTCCCTAAATGAGCTAAAGTCCAGGGATGCAAGTGGGCGCTAAAGAAGAAGTTACATAGTGATGGATCTATAGCTAAATATAAAACATGTCTAGTCGCTAAAGGCTATAAGCAACATGGGGGGAATTGAATTTTTTGACGTTTATTCACCTGTGTGTCATCTATCCACTATTAGGATTTTTCTTGCTTTAGCCTCTATCGAGAACTTTATAGTTCATCAGATGGACGTAAGAACAGTCTTCTTAAAGTAGAGCTTGATGAAGAGATCTACATGACACAATCTGAAGGTTATGTTCATCCAGATCTAAAAGATAAAAGTGTGCAAATTAGACAAATCTATCTACGGGCTTAAACAAGCGCCTAAGAAGTGACACATGAAATTTGACCAAATGGTAAAGAGCTTTGGTTTTCAGTCCAGTCTATATGTGGATGACATGTTAATTCTGGGGACTGATCTTATTGCAGTGGAGGATATTAAATCCACTCTCGCAAAAGCATTTGACATGAAGAACCTTGGTCCTGTTGAAACCCTTCTAGGTATGAAAGTTAAAGTTGATAAGACCGCGCATGGAAGCAGTCTCATACGCGCACCAGCAAGAGGAAATGCCTCCCACGCGCACCAGCACGCGGGGGGCCTCTCAACCGCGCAAACCAGCGCGCGGGGGGCCTCCCTTCCGAGCGCACCAGCGTGCAGGAGCGCCTCCCGCGAGCACCAGCTCGTGAGAGCCCCCCCCCCCCACCCACCCCCCACCACCCCGCGCGCACCAGCGCGTCGGGGCCTCCCTCCCGTATGCACCAGCTCGCGGGGAGCTACTGAGCGTGTGCACCAGCGCGCAGGAGCGCCTACCGAGCGCACCAGCGCACGGGAGCGCCTCCCAAGCGCACCAGCGCACGGGGGCCTCCCTCTCGTGAGCGCCAACGCACGGGAGCACACCCCCCTCGCATGCTCTGGCGCGCCTCTCTCGTCTCCTTACGACACGCCCGATGTCGCGCTCATCGCCCACGACCGCGCTCGTCGCCCACCGCCGCGCTCCTCATCGTCGATGCGCTCCTCGCTTGCCACCGTTATCTCCCGACCATGAGGGTGCAGATAGTAAAATCCTCCATCATGGGGGTGCACATAGTAGAATCCCTCATCATTGGGTGCGGATAGTAAAATCCTTCATCATGGGGGTGCACATAATAAAATCCCTCATTATTGGGTGCGGATAGTAAAATCACTCATCATGGGGTGCAAATAGGAAAATCTTCTATCATTGGGGTGCACATAGTAAAATCCCTCATTATTTGGTGCGAATAGTAAAAACCCTTATCATGGGGTGTAAATAATAAATTCCTTCATTGTGGGGGTACACATAGTAAAATCCTTCATTATGGAGGTGCATATAGTAAAATCTCCATCATTGGGTGGGGATAGGAAAATCCTCCATCAAGGGGATGTACATAATAAAATCTCTTATCATGGGGATAGTAAAATCTCTTATCATGGGGGTGAAAATAGTAAAATCCTCCATCATAGAGGTGCACATAGTAAAATCCCTCATCATTGGGTGCGGCTAGTAAAATCCCTCATCATTGGGGTGCACATAGTAAAATCCCTCATCATTGGGTGCGAATAGTAAAATCCTCCATCATGGGTGGGGGTGCACATAGTAAAATCCCTCATTATAAGATGCGGATAGTAAAATCCCTCATCATTGGGTGCGGATAGTAAAATCTTCCATCATAGGGGTGCACATAGTAAAATCCCTCATCATTGGGTGTGGATAGTAAAATCCCCCGTCATGTGTGTGCGCATAGCGAAATCCCATACCATGGGGGTGCGCATAGTCAAATCTATGATCATGGGCGTGCGGATAGCAAGACTCCCTAGCAGCATAATTACAAAAATGTCTCTCTCAGAATCTATAAAAGGGACCCAGAACCCTCATTTGAAAGGACCTGGTCTTCTACGCTAGAGAGAGCTCTAGAGTTTTCCTTCGAAGATCTCCCTGAGTTCTCCTTCATCGCTTGAAGATCTCCTTCGACGCTCGAAGATCTCCTTCAGCACTCGAAGATCTCCTTCGACGCTCGAAGATCTCTTGAAGACAGTTCGAAGATCTCCTTAGGCTTTTGAAGACGGCTCGAAGATCTCTTTCGGCCTTCAAAGATTCCTTCGGAGCCTCAAAGATCTCCTTCGCTCCTCGAAGGTCCCCTCGAAGACAGCTCGAAGAACTCATCCAGCCCCATCCTCCGAGCTCAGAGCTCTGTCACTTCCGAGCATGCCAAAGCTCTCGTCGCTTCCGAGCACGCCAAAGCTCTCGTCGCTTCCGAGCACGCCAAAGCTCCCGTCGCTTCCGAGCACGCCAAAGCTCATGTCGCTTCCGAGCACGCCAAAGCTCCCGTCGCTTCCAAGCACGCCAAAGCTCCCGTCGCTTCCGAGCACGCCAAAGCTCCCGTCGCTTCAGAGCACGCCAAAGCTCCCGTCGCTTCAGAGCACGCCAAAGCTCCCGTCGCTTCCGAGCACGCCAAAGCTCCCGTCGCTTCCGAGCACGCCAAAGCTCCCGTCGCGTCCGAGCACGTAAAAGCTCATGTCGCCTCCGAGCATGCCAAAGCTCTCGTCGCCTCTGAGCACACGAAAGCTTTCGTCACCTCCAAGCGCGCCAAATTTCCAGGGGGCAGAACAATCATATCTGCAATAGTGGTGATCTGTATGCTTCAGATCAAGGAACGTGAATCGTCCGTCCGGTAGTTGGTGGTTACAACAATGCAATTACCAAGCCGTCCCTGTCAAAAACTATGAAAGATGCTTAGAGCCCTCCTTCAAAGGACATCTTACCTTCAGCACCTGAGAGAGCTCCTTCGGAGTTCTCCTTCGGTGCTCGAAGACTCCCTTGAAGATCTCCTTCCCCTTTGGAGATTCCTCCTTGGGGACTTGTAGATTTTCCCCCTTCTCTTTCATCTCTCACCCCCTGCGATGAGCGGTGGCTTGTCACCCTCTCGCATTCTTCTACTTGTAACACACCAAAATATAGTGCAGTTTGGTTGGCACGGATCCGGCCACGTGGTTTTTCACCCCTTTCGGGTTTTTCACGCTAAAAAGTCTTCTTGCCAGGTGTCAGTTCTCTACTATGACTGTGTGTGGCGTCCGGTTCACTCTCGAGCTAAGACAGTCCATCTCGACCGGTCCGCGGAGCGTCGGGCGACCCACAACAAGATTGAATCACAGAAAAGAATGATTTATATTCATAAACTTACTTTTATATAAAAGCATGTGCAGTACCATATTTTGCAATCTTTCCTTAGTGCAGAATATTACTTACAAAATATTCAAGCATGTCTTCAAAATGTTATATTTCAGTGCACGGAAATAATAACAGACAAATGAGTTATTACAGAACACATGAGAAATTGAATCATCAGTAGCATATGATTTCATATTAAATGTTGATTAAATTAGCATAATTCGACATACAGATCATTGCATGAAGTAATATCTTAACGCACAAATAGAATCAACTGAAGATATAAAATGCAATTAGACTTAATTCCATCCTTGGAAACCGGTAGATGCTAGTCTGTGTTCCACTCAAGGGACACTAAAGATATTTATTTTTATTTTTCTGCTTCCCATTTTCTTTTATTAACGGATTCTTTTGTTTTTGTTTTTTTTTCTGTTTTTTTCTTACTATCTTTTCTTTTATAGCAGGTATTTTAATTTTTTATACCAAAAACAAGACAACTTTTAATGAAAATAAAATAGGTTGTTGAACTTCACCGTAGGATCGTATGTATGAATAATAAGAGACCCTCTACTTATAGTAAAGGGTATTATAAGAAAATAACTTAAAACATTAAATAAGAAATAGCTAATTATTTTTAATACTCCCCCTCAAGTTGGGCATGTAATGTTTTTCATGACCAACTTATTAATAATGGTCACAAATATTTTTTTCGCTCAATGCCTCGGTGAGGAAATCTGCACGTTGTCTCTTCGAATGTATGAAAGGGGTGCATACAATCCCTTTCATAATATTTTCTTTAATTAAATGTCGGTCAACTTCAACGTGCTTGGTGCGGTCATGCTGGACAGGGTTATGAGCAATGTTGATTGCAGACTTGTTGTCATAATATAGGTTGAAAGGGCCAGTTTCCAGTAAACCAAGATCATTCAAGAGAGAATGAAGTCACATGCCCTCATATATACCATGAGCCATAGCTCTAAACTCAGCTTGAGCACTACATCGAGCCACTACATGTTATCTCCTACTTCTCCAAGTGACCAAATTAGCCCCAACAAAGGAACGATATCTTGTAGTAGATCTCCTATCACCAATTGATCTCAGCCCAGTCTGCATCAGTATATACTTCAATTTTTAAGTTATCACTGGGTGAGAATAGAATGCCCCTATCAGGCGAGGTCTTCAAATACCTCAAAATTCTATGCACGGCATCAAAATGTCTGACCTTAGGAGAATGCATGTATTGACTTATCACTCCCACTGCATATGAAATGTATGGACGCGTATGAGATAGGTAGATCCATTTTCCTACCAGCTTCTGATAACTCGAAATATCTTCCACTAACTCCACATCATCACGTCCAAGTTTGTGGTTGACTTCACTAGGGGTATCAGTAGGTTTGCAACCACTCATTCTTGTCTTCTAATAAATCAAGGGCATACTTCCGCTGTGTAATATAAATCCCACATTTTGATCTTGCTACCTCAATCCCTAAAAAATATCTCAACTTGCCCAAATATTTCACTTCAAATTATCTAACAAGTTTTAGTTTCAGAGCACGGATCTCATCCATGTCATCACCTGTAATAACCATATCATCAACATACACAATCTGGACAGTCACTTTCATCTTTTTCCGTCTGTAAATAAAGTGTGATCGACGTGACTTTGGGTATAGTCTAACGGCTAACAAGGTCATGACTTTGTGAAGTCTCCCAAACCAAGCTCTCGAAGATTATTCTAACCCATAAAGAGCTTTCTTCAATTTACAAACCTTCTATTCTGAGTCGATAGGGACAAGACCAGGGGTATTAACACATAAACTTCCTCTTCCAACTCACCATGAAAGAAATCATTCTTTACATCTAGTTTTTGAAGATCACGCCCTTTACAGGCGGCACGGGATGCAAGACCAGGATTGTATTCATTTTTGTCACCGGAGCAAATGTATCTTGGTAATCAATACCATAAGTTTGAGTGTAGCCTCTTGCCACCAATCGTGTCTTGAACCACTCCACAATACCTTCAGATTCCTGCTATACTGTAAAAATCCATCGACAACCAACTATCTTCTTACCAAGAAGGAGATCGACCAGGTCCCATGTATGGTTCTTTTCTAGAGCCTACATTTCCTCCATCATTGCATTTGTCGATTTTGGGTGGTCAGGTGTCTCCTGCCATGTACCGGGAACAGACATGGAGGATAGAGAGGTGACAAAAGCTTTATGGGAAGAGATTAAAAATGCATATGAAACAAAGTTAGATAAAGGATGTTAAGTGGATGAGCGAATACTTTTTCGGAGAGTAATAGGTAACTCTAGGGCTGAAGACGAATCAGGTAGTGGATCTGGTATTATGGAATGAGACTGAGTGTTTGATCATTTGCTTCTCGCCTTCTCCTAGTGTACACTTGCAACTCTTTTTCTTCGGGAATATTCAAACTCCCCCTTAGTGGTGTTATATAGAGGAGGAACAGATAAAGAAAGAGTAGGAGTACTGACTTCCAAGTGTGAAGACTCTCCCTGAAGTGAGGACTCATAATAAGATGTAGTTTCATGAAAAATGACATTCATAGAGACAGATTTTCTTGCTAGGAGGATGATAGCATTTGTACCCTTTTGTGTAGGAGAGTAACCAATGAACACATATCGAAGGGCCCGAGGATCAAGTTTTGTTCAAGTAATGTTAAACATGCGAGGTGAAAGAGTAGTAGAAGGGTTACCTAAGATATGTAAAGGAGTGTGATTGCCCAGATGATGGGAAGGCATACGATTAATGAGATAAGCAGTAGTAAGAAGAGCATCACCCCAATAGTATTTCGGAAGAGACATGGTAAATAATAAGCATCTTTTCACTTCAAGAATATAGCAATTTTTACACTCAACAACACCATTTTATGCAGGAGAATGGACACAAGTGGTTTGATGAACGATGTCAAATAACTTTCAAATTTGGAATTCATATATTCACGACCATTATCACTGCGAAAAGTTTTAATAGTTACACCAAATTGAGTAGAAATCATTTTATGAAACTTTTTGAAAAGGTGACAACACTTCACTTTTACTACGCATCAAATAAACTCAAGTGGTTCGAGAATAGCAATCCATGAATATAACAAACCAATGATAACCGAAGATGGTAGCAACCGGGCAAGGGCCTCATACATCACTATGAATAGTATAAAAAGGTACAGTATAAGGCTTAGACATATGATTAAAAGAGACACACTTATGTTTAGCGAGTTCACAAACATCACACAGGTTTGAAACACAGAAGGTGAAAAACCAGGAAATAAAGACTGCATAGTAGTAGCAGAGGGATGTCCCAAGCGACGATGTCAGGTAGCCAACAGAGGAAGTTGGTGAGCATGAAGAGCTTGGGAAACAGAAGTATCAAACATGTACAATCCATCTCGCATCCTACCAAAGTCAATCACCTTCTTCGCATGCATGTCCTGAAAGACGCAATAAGAAGAAGAAAAAAGTGACAGAGCAGTTCAAAGAGTTTGTAATATGGCTATCAGATAAGAGGTTACGAGCAAAAGAAGAGACGTATAGAGCATTCCGGTCCCTTCGTGTTAATCAGATTCTTGAAGACATGCTTCGGTGTTAATCAGATTCTTGAAGACATGCTTCGGTGATATTTGACTGAAAGGGTTAATCAGATTCTTGAAGACATGCTTCGGTGTTATATTCTGGACTTCAAGGGAGCTTGGGATGAGCATCTACCGTTGGTTGAGTTCGCCTACAACAATAGCTATCAGGAAAGCCTCAAGATGGCCCCCTTCGAAGCATTGTATGGGCGTCGTTGTAGAACTCCTCTCTATTGGTCAGAAGTTCGTGAGAAGGTGGTGTTGGGCCCTGAGTTACTTCAGGAAATTGAAGAAGCCACCAAGAAGACTCGTCTTCAGCTCAGTCGTGCCATTGAAAGACAGAGGAAATATGCTAATCAGCGCCGCCGTCCGTTGGAGTTTGTAGTAGGTGAACAGGTGTTCTTGAAGGTTTCTCCTACTCCTAGGGTGAAACGGTTTGGTCGCCATCATAAGCTCAGCCCGAGATTTGTGGGGCCGTACACCATCTCAGAGCGTGTTGGAGGATCTGCTTATCGTTTGGAGTTGCCAGATTCGTTGTCCGGTGTTCATGATGTTTTCCATCTCAGTCAGCTCCGGAAATACATCCATGATCCTACTCGTGTTCTTGAGGAAATTCCGGTGGTTCCTGAAGCTAATCTGTCTTATCCGATTGAGCCCGCCAAGATAGTGGAATATCAAGAGCGCAAGCTTCGAAAGAGGACAATTCCTATGGTGAAGGTACTTTGGATGCATGGCAAGTCTGAGGAGTTCACTTGGGAGCTCGAAGCTGACATGCGTAGCAAGTATCCGCATCTTTTCTCTTGATCCCGGTATGTCTCCGCTCTTGTTCCTCTCTCTATTTAAGTGCCTTTTCGGTTAGTTCTCTTGACTTGAATTGCAAACCTTGTTGGAATGAATGTCATTCTAATTTTTCGCCATAAGAGAAGTCTCAGAAGTTTCGGGACGAAACTTTCTAAGTAGGGGAGATTGTAACAACCCTTAGAAAGAATAAAAATAAAAATAAGATTTAATGATAAAAAAAACAATTTAGACAAATAATCCCCCCCCCTCTAAAACCTTCTAACCGCAGCCCAACTTATCCCAATGTTAAACCCACGGTCCAGGGTTTCAAAACCCGCAATCAACAACTCCCCCGATCTCGCTCCCGAGCGCACGCAAGCCTCCCTCCCGTTTCTGCTCCCGGACGGCTCTCCCGCTCTCGTCTCCTGCGTGCACCGCCGCCGCCGCCTGCCCCTCCCTTCCTCCTCCTAGCCGACGACAACAGCAAAGGCTGCCTCCCTCCCTCTCCAGGCCGTCGGCAACAGCTAGGGTTGCAGCTTCCCCCGCTCCCTCCGGCCAGTTGTGCCTTCTCCCTCGCTTCTTGAGGGACGACAGTGGTTCCTCCTCCTCCAAAGAGGACGACAGCCCCCTTCCCCTCCGTTTCGGCCGGCGGATTTCAAGGGACTCCTAGGGTTTCGTCCGAAACCCCTCCTCGTGGACTCTTGAGCCCAGATCTGGTCTCCTTCGGTAAGGATCTCCGCCAAAATTTTCGTTTTCAGTTTTGCCCTAAATGCTTGTGGTGATTTTCGCTACTAGATCGACGTAATTTCATCGGTCCCTCTTATGTTTGTCGTAAATCCGCCTAATCCCAATTTTTGTTTGCGTTTCCGGTGCCGCACATCAGATCTAGTGGTGGAATCGCTCCGAACCCTCTCCGATTTAGGGTTTTCGTCACTCAAGCGCCGCCAAGTACCCGATCCTTGTGGTAACTTCTCCCCTCACCTTGAGGGAGGTAAATTGCTAATCCGCTTCTGATTGTGTTTTCGCGAATTAAACTGTCTGTGTTAGCATATGGTTTGTTGTTTGTCAAATATCAAATATCGTCTGCGATTATCCCTGAACAGGTTCAATAGAGCCTTGTCCTTGCTTGCGCCGCATAGCAGTTGCTGGTAGTTGCGGCTTCACCTTAAGGCAAGTGGAGAAATTCCCTCTCGCTTGCAAACAAGAATTTAAGTTCTTCTTTCATGTATCTAATTTATTACCAGTCTCTGATAATACAAGGATTTTCGCTCGTGAGTATGTCGCGTTGTGATAGGAATCTCCTCGGAAAAGACATGAATCACTTAGGTCTTGAGTGTCATAAGCAAATCGTGGAAACTAGGGTTTAGGTGGTGCAACGTCTTGATTGCATGGTCACGGTAAGCAGGGAATACTCTTATTCTGGTAAGCCTTACACTTGGACTTGAGTGTGAACTATGTGTGCCCACTATAAACACCTACGCATTTCATAGATTACAGCTTATGTCGTTGCAAAAATACTTGTTTAGGCTATACTCCGGAGTAGGCTAATATTTCTAGATAGTTTCTGCTTGTTTCAGTTACCTGCCTGTTTCACTAGCCTGTTTCAAGAGTTAATTGGTACTTTAGAATTATTTCTGCATGTACTTAAAATTACAGCTTGTTTTCTATTATTTTCTTGTTCTGAGGCATTTTCCTTCTGTTTGGATTTGCCTTAGGGTTCGTGACCGCGCCGTCTGCTCCCTGAGTTTTCTTCGTTCAGCTGCAGTTTTGCTTGGAGGTTCTTTTTTTGATTACTGTGTCAGCAGGTTCTATGTATTTTGTTTCAATACTGTTGGATCTACTTTTCTTGTATTAGTTATTGTCAGTCATTTTCTCTGGTATTGTGGACAACTCTTAGGGTGTTTTTGCTTGTATCAGATCATTTTACTTATAGCATTTTACTATTGTGACTCATTGCATGTTCATCATTTCAGTATAATGTGTGACTTTTGTTTTTAATGAAAATGCATGAGTTTTAATCCTTCATTGTGGCTTCCGCATACTTATAAAATATACTAAATGCTTTTCAAAAGTAATAAATCCAAAACTTTTGTAGCATTTCTGTTTCCGCCTTAGCAGGCATGATTTCCTGTTCGCTCATGCATGTGGCATCACGGCCCGCCCGAAGTGCGCTCTGACTCTTGTCGAGACGGGTCGTGACAGTTGGTATCAGAGCCAGGTTGAGCATCTAAAGATAAAATATTTTAAAATTTTCATATATTTTGAAATCTATTATGTAAATATACGTGCATGCATCATTTCTTCACTCACTTTGTCGTTGTCTGTTGTTCGAGGCTGAAACACGCACACACTCACTCATAAGCATGAGTAGTATGCGTACAAATGTTAAGGGAGTATGGGCAAACTTAACATTTATATGCATATGAATTTTCACTAGGATATACACCGCTTGCGAATATTAAATTGTATGGGCGGTTTAATATTTTCAAGTGCGCTGACATTAGAATCATCATGCGCGTGACATGTTAAGTGATATGGGCGCTTAACATGGCATGCGTATCCATTCATGAACATTCTTAAGGATGCATTGTAGGCATAAATACATTGCATGCATGGCATAACTCATTGCACGAGTGTTAAGCTGAGAGCAACAGATGACGATTGTACACACATGAATTTTTTCAAATCATTCTTCTATCGCACTCGATCTTATCGTCGCATTTGCACTTGCATGACTACCACCTAGAGTTGTCCACTGAAAATGTTGTAACTATTACATGATTTACGTATTCAACAGTATTAGAATGCTAGAACCTGTAGTCTCAATCCTCTAAGCTTAGCTTGACTGTTTCTCTTACTTGACTCTTTTGTGTTTCTTTCTAGATGGCTTCGAAGCGATCGCAACGCAAGCGGGCTACCTCTTCAGCGGGAGGAACATCTGGAGATGTCACTGCCCAGCTGATGAGGCAGATTCTGGAACGTCACACCCGTCTGGAAGAGGATCGTCAAACTCCTGATCCAGCCCTTGGTCCCGGCAGTGCAGGGACGACAGTTACTAACACTACAGCCCCTCCTGGAGCCACCCCTCCTGCAACTGATTCTGGGACCGGCTCGCCTGCCGTCACCTTGGTTCCCCCGCTCGTGCCAAGCCTGCCTGCCCCGCCAGTGGCAATGGCAGATACTCTTGCATTCAAGAGGCTGAATCCGCCGTCTTTCAATAGCAATCGAGACTTCTTCGTGATCACTGAATGGATCTCCCAGATGGAGAAGCATTTTGAGTATGCTGGAGTTCCCGAGACCCAGAAGGTCCTCCTTGCGGCCTATCAATTGTCTGAGGATGCTTATACTTGGTGGCTCCAGCGCCGCAGCCTCCCTGATTCTGCCACCTTATCTCGGAGACAGTTCAAGGATGTTCTTATGGAGAACTTCCTCTCTTCCGTGGAACGGGACAAGTTAGCTGAGAAGTTCCTGTCCCTTCAGCAGACTGGTAGGACAGTGACCGAGTATGCAAGAGAGTTCTCCCGCCTTTCCCTCCTTGCTCCGGAGTTCGTGCCGGATGAAGACAAAAAGATCAGCCGTTTCGTGAAGGGGCTCCATCATGTCTTCCGCCAGCTTGTGGTAGCTCATGGCGCCACCACCTACGTGGAGACCGTGGGAGCCGCCTTGCAGGTGGAAGCTATTGAGTTGGATCGTTCTGCCAAGAAAGCCCAGCATGGAACAAGCAATGCCGCCGCATCCGACCTCAAGCGCAAGGATGCTCCAGCTCAGCAGCAAGGCCCCAGGTCCAAAGAGGTGTGTGCATTCTGCCACAAGGTGGGTCATGTCGCCCAAGTCTGCCGCTCCCTCCTGAAGAAGCAGAAGATGATTACTCCTGCGCAGCAACCTCAGATGACACTTGCCTCTGCTGCCTCCGTCTGTGCTTTCTGCAAGAGGTCGGGCCACTTAGCAAAGGACTGTCGCCGCAAGCAGAAGGCCTGTTTCAAATGTGGGCAGGTTGGGCACCTCATGCTCGACTGCCCCATAAAGGATAGCCCGATCCCCGTTCAACCTCTGCAAGTTATCCCCGGAGCTCAGGGCAGAGCTGTGCTGAACGTCGTCACTCAGGGCGAGGCGCTCGCATCTACCGACGTCATCTCTGGTACGTTTTGTGTAGAATTTTAAATTTTTTCTGCATTCTTAAATCTGACTTGCCTTAGTCGAACAAACTTGTTATGCTTTATGTTTTCCTTTTTAGGAAGTTTTAGGGTCAAGAATAAGTGGATGCAAATCCTATTTGACTCCGGTGCATCGCACTCTTTTATCGCCCGCCGCATCGTGGACCTTTATAGTTGGCATACTTCGCCACTTGAGGTTCCTTTTGAGATTTCTGTACCCGGTCATCTGCATCTCTCAACCAGAGGCGTTCTCAATTGCCCGATCTTGCTTGGAGAGTTGCAAGTCGTCGCTGACCTCATAGTTCTGGATATGACAGAGTTCGACGTAATCCTGGGAATGAATTGGTTGGTCACGTATCGAGCAAAGCTGGACTGTGTGGCAAAGAGGGTCAATCTCAGCATTGATGGCAAAGACTACAGCGTTCATGTTCAGACCCGCAGTCACCTGAAGGTAATCTCTGCTGTACGTGCCACTCGACTTCTTAGCCAAGGATGTTCTGTCTGCTTCGTTTATGCTTCACACTCGGATGCTATCTCTCCTAAACTCGAGTCTATTTCTGTTGCTTCGGAGTTTCCTGACGTGTTCCCCGCCGAATTGCCTGGGATGCCTCCTGATCGAGATGTGGAGTTCTGTATTGATGTAGAGTCTGGGACGCGCCCCATATCTAAAGCTCCTTACCGTATGGCACCGCGTGAGCTAGAAGAACTCAGATCGCAGTTAGACGAATTGCTTGAGCGTGGGTACATTCGCCCTAGCTCGTCACCTTGGGGAGCCCTTGTACTCTTCGTGAAAAAGAAGGATGGATCCATGAGATTGTGCATCGACTACCGAGATCTTAATAAGGTGACCATCAAGAATAAGTACCCCCTTCCGCGTGTGGATGATTTATTCGATCAGCTTAAGGGCAGTACAGTCTTTTTAAAGATAGATCTCAGATCGGGTTACCATCAGCTGAATATCAAGGACTCCGACATCCCCAGGATGGCCTTCCGGACTCGGTATGGTCATTTCGAATTTTTGGTGATGTCTTTCGGGTTGACTAACGCCCCTTCTACATTCATGGACATGATGAACCGTGTCTTCCGTGAGTACCTGGACAAGTTCATCATCGTCTTCATTGATGATATCCTGATTTACTCCAAGACCCGCGAGGAGCATGCAGCGCATCTTAGACTCACTCTCTCCACCCTTCGTCAGCATCAGCTTTATGCAAAATTGGCAAAATGTGAGTTCTGACTGGATCGTGTTGCCTTCTTAGGCCACGTCATTTCAGGAGATGGACTTTCCGTTGATCCTGCCAAGATTTCCGCAGTTATGAACTGGAAGCGACCTTCTACCCCTACCGAGATCCGCAGTTTCCTTGGTTTGGCTGGCTATTACCGACGCTTCGTCAAGGTATTTTCCTCTCTTGTTGCCCCCTGACTCGACTAACTCAAAAGCATGCTAGATTCGAGTGGTCAGATCAGTGCGAGCAGTCATTTTCTGAGTTGAAGCAACGTCTGTGTTCAGCGCCTATTTTAGCCCTCCCGTCAGAAGGGTTGGACTTTTCAGTTTACACTGACGCTTCCTGAGTTGGTTTGGGTTGTGTCCTGATGCAGGATGATCGCGTTATTGCTTATGGGTCGAGGCAGTTGAAGGTTCACGAACGCAACTACCCCACTCATGATCTGGAGTTCGCCGCGGTGGTGTTTGCTTTGAAGCTTTGGCGTCATTATCTCTATGGCGTGAAGTGTCACTTTTTCACCGACCACCAGAGTTTAAAGTACATCTTTGTTCAGAAGGACCTCAATCTTCGTCAGAGGCGTTGGCTCGAGTTCGTGGCAGATTATGACTTGCAGCTCACGTATGTTCCTGGTAAAGCCAATTCAGTGGCAGATGCGTTGAGCCGGCATGCCTCCGTAGCCGCTTGTGCACCCATGTCAGCTATTCTAGCAGCCTTGATTGATGACCTCGATCGGATGGATATATCCATCACGCCAGAAGGTCATGAAGAGGTTCCCGTTCCGTTATGGGTAGAGCAGGTGAAGGATTTACAGCCATCTGACCCCGCACTCCAGCGCATCCGCCGACAGGTTGAACTTGGGACTCTTCCGGATTTCTCTATCTCTGACGATGTTCTGCGTTTTCGAGGCCGCCTCTGCATTCCTGATGTTCCTGAATTGCTCGATAGTATTTGTCGGGAAGCTCATGAGTCTCGCACATCTGGTCATCCAGGCAATAATAAGATGTATCATGACTTGAAGCAAATCGTTTGGTGGCCTGGTATGAAGAATTATATAGCTCGCTTCATCTCTCGATGTCTGACGTGCCAGAAGGTGAAAGCTCAGCGTCAGCGTCCTGATGGTCTTCTGCAGCCCTTGCCTATCCCCGAATGGAAGTGGGAGGATGTCTCTATGGACTTCATCATGGGTTTGCCCCGTATTCCGAGAGGGCATGATGCGATTTGGGTCATAGTGGACCGCATGACGAAGGTGGCTCACTTCATCCCGTACAAGGAAGGTCACTCCACCGAGAAGATGGCCCGGATTTATGTTTCTGAGATAGTTAGACTTCATGGGATTCCTCTGTGGATTGTCTCTGATCGTGACTCGAGGTTCGTTTCGCACTTTTGGAAGGGTTTTCAGCAAGCCTTGGGTACCGAGCTCAACCTGAGCACCGCTTATCATCCAACTACCGATGGGCAGACCGAAAGGGTTAATCAGATTCTTGAAGACATGTTTCGGTGTTATATTTTGGACTTCAAGGGAGCTTGGGATGAGCACCTACCGTTGGTTGAGTTCGCCTACAACAATAGCTATCAGGAAAGCCTCAAGATGGCCCCCTTCGAAGCATTGTATGGGCGTCGTTGTAGAACTCCTCTCTATTGGTCAGAAGTTGGTGAGAAGGTGGTGTTGGACCCTGAGTTACTTCAGGAAATGGAAGAAGCCACCAAGAAGACTCGTCTTCAGCTCAGTCGTGCCATTGAAAGACAGAGAAAATATGCTAATCAGCGCCGCCGTCCGTTGGAGTTTGCAGTAGGTGAACAGGTGTTCTTAAAGGTTTCTCCTACTCCTGGGGTGAAACGGTTTGGTCTCCATCATAAGCTCAGCCCGAGATTTGTGGGGCCGTACACCATCTCAGAGCGTGTTGGAGGATCTGCTTATCGTTTGGAGTTGCCAGATTCGTTGTCCGGTGTTCATGATGTTTTCCATGTCAGTCAGCTCCGGAAATATATCAATGATCCTACTCGTGTTCTTGAGGAAATTCCGGTGGTTCCTGAAGCTAATCTGTCTTATCCGATTGAGCCCGCCAAGATAGTGGAATATCAAGAGCGCAAGCTTCGAAAGAGGACCATTCCTATGGTGAAGGTACTTTGGATGCATGGCAAGTCTGAGGAGTTCACTTGGGAGCTCGAAGCTGACATGCGTAGCAAGTATCCGCATCTTTTCTCTTGATCCCGGTATGTCTCCGCTCTTGTTCCTCTCTCTATTTAAGTGCCTTTTCGGTTAGTTCTCTTGACTTGAATTGCAAACCTTGTTGGAATGAATGTCATTCTAATTTTTCGCCATAAGAGAATTCTCAGAAGTTTTGGGACGAAACTTTCTAAGTAGGGGAGATTGAAACAACCCTTAGAAAAAATAAAAATAAGATTTAATGATAAAAAAAACAATTTAGACAAATAATTTCTCCCCCCCTCTAAAACCTTCTAACCGCAGCCCAACTTATCCCAATGTTAAACCCACGGTCCAGGGTTTCAAAACCCGCAATCAACAACTCCCCCGATCTCGCTCCCGTGCGCACGCAAGCCTCCCTCCCGTTTCCGCTCCCGGACGGCTCTCCCGCTCTCGTCTCCTGCGTGCACCGCCGCCGCCGCCGCCTGCTCCGCCTCCAGCCGGCATCTGCGCCGCCGCCTGCGCCTCCCTTCCTCCTCCTGGCCGACGACAGCAGCAAAGGCTGTAAGACTTCAAAACAGAATGTTGGATTTCTGGAATCCAGCGCAATCGCTGGAGATAGCGACTATCGCCCGGCGATAGCGTTCTGTCGAGAAGGCCTCTGTCGAGAGGCTATCGCGCGGCGGTAAGTCTAACGCTGGCGACACCGTGACGCGTGTCATGCACTGTTCAAAGCGGTGGCGTTGACTAGTCAGGGTCGGTTCATTACCGCTATCGCCAGGCGATATCGCTATTGCCGGGCGATAGCGGCATTTTGTACTTGGCGGCCGAAAACGTGGGCATTGATGGCCAATTGACTTTTGGGTCGGTTTTGGACGGACTTGGCTCGGGAGCTGGCATAGGGTGGCCGAAACCCTCTTGATTTCATTATTCCACTAAGGGTTTTATTCCTAAGTGAGTGAGAGAGCTTTGGAGAGGAAGATCAATAGTAAACCCTAGCATAGACCTCATCTTTGGAGGAGCTCTACTACTCCGAAGTCGAAGGCGTTGGTGGCTACGCGTAGAGGAGGGCTATACGCTCCTTTCCATCCGTGCCAAAAATCAAGATATGGCCTCGAAGCGACGTCTAAGGGTAACGATCCTTTCTACCCTCTTTTGGACATGTGTTAGTCCATTTCCGTGCATCTTTGAGGTCCCTACCCAAAAGGGTGAGGTCGTGACCTCCGACGGGTGGATTCGTGTTATCCCCGTCAGATCTTACATGCATGTAGAGTCCATGCGTGGAATGGACGTAGGCGCTCTGTGTGAAGCCCATCCGAGACGGTTCGTCCGGATTGGTGATGCTTTTTGATATTATGCGTGCCGGGGAAAACTTCGTGTTGATATCCTGCTTCGTAGGACTAGAGGGTGCTACTGCATGCGCAGCAACGCCTGGGGGTGTGCCCAAGGAAGCACCCGAAGTTAGAAGCAGAAATGGAGTTTCTGTTCACTACCGCTGGCGTTAGCGTTATCGCCGGGCGGTAGCTCCCAGACTTGGTTCTGGTGATTTTGTGCGTTCTGAGGCAGTGGGAGTGCTACTGCATGTGCAGCAATGCCTGGGGGTGTGCCCCGGGAAGCACCCACAGCTAGAAGCCAAAATGGGGTTTCTGTGCGCTATCGTCAGGCGTTAGCGTTAACGCTGGAGACAGCTCCCAGACTGAGTTCTGGTGATGTTGTTGTGCCCACCTGTTGAGAGGACTTGAGGCCTGTGTGCCCGACCTGTGAGGGTGTCCTGGTGGATGACTTAGCGGCCCGTAGAGCCGGCTAATTGAGAATACCTGGGCTGAGGGGACGCCATACCCGCTTTTCGTGTTGTACAACGAGAGCTGTGAACAACGGGCATTTGGTGAACCTGAAACCGCACCATTGCAGCACCTGATTAGTAAGTCTCGTACAGCATGTCGGGAAGCAATGGGAAAGAGTCTTCGGACTACGGGATGTTCACAATTAAAGCACGGGAGAGCCCTGGTATTCGGGCCACCGACTTTAGCCTCGAAGGGCAAAGCCATCAAGAGTGGATGGTGGTGGAAGGCGGAGTACACCAAAGAGTGCCTGAGAGCACGAGACGTGGAGGTCATTCCCACGTTTGTGATTGATGCGCATGTATGAATTGTTGTGGTCCGTGTCAGCCGCTTCATTCTGTTATATATATGTTGTGATGCTCTTGCAGGGACGGGAAACTGCCACCCCCTCGAAGGGGTGGGTCGTTATAATTTAGTCAGTCGTTGCTGACCGTTGCCCTGTTTTGCCACCGTTTTGGTGGGCTTGTTGTACAGGTGCTGGACCGAGCGGGAACATAGCGGGCTCATAGCGGGCTGAAGCCCCTGCGCTGCTGCGGCCCTTGAAGGCCTTTTTGATGTTCTCTTGTTTTCATGTATGGCCGGCCTGCGCGCCGATGTTGGTAATTTGTAAGGTCGTCGTGCCTAAATTTTGTTGTATAAAACATTTTATTCCAAGTAATAGAAGTGGACATACCCGGGTTCGGGTTGTGGTTTATATATCTTGTCTCTCTCTTTTGCTTCCGCATAGAATGCTCTGAGTTAGGTTCGTTGTTTAGAGTCGTTCGATATTTCAATTAAGTGACGTTCCCGTTTGTTTTGTAGTATATGGCGTGGGGCCCGGCCGGACCCTCTGTTATATGCTCCCGAACGGATGGGGATGTTACAAATTGGTATCAGATTCTAGGGTTCCGTGTCCTTCTAAGGAATTCGTGGACGAATTCTTTTAAGGGGTGGTGAGCACGTGTGTGAGCTACCGTCGAGACGTAAAATAAACCCAAAAATGTCCACTTAGGAATGAAATGTAACAACAAACCAACAATTAATGCATGATTTTGGAACCTGAGTGTTCCTTTTGTTGTTAGTTGCGACTGTGCTGTCGCCTAACTGTGTGATGCACTCGTGTAGGGCACTCGAAGTGCAGCGGGACCGTCGCGTCCCCGTGATGTGAACGAGAGCAGTGGATCAGCTGAGGTGCTTACACCTCCGTCTGCTGAGATGGTTCGGTTTGTCGCAGAAGCCGTTCTAGCTGCGTTGAATGGCCAGCCTGGAAGGCAAGGTCAACCGTCGGTGTAGGAAGTGGCCCCAGAGCCACTAAGAGTGGAGCAAGTCCCCGTGAGGCGTGCTGCTGAGCAACAGCTGAAGCACTTCCTGGGATTTCGACCTCCTCCGTTTACCGGGGTTGAATCCCCAACTGAGGCCGAGGACTGGCTGTCGCATATGGAGCGAATTCTGACAGCGACACAGTCGGATGAAGCGCAGAAAGTAACCTTCACTACTTTCTTGTTGGAAAAGGAAGCCAGGCGGTGGTGGGATGAGGTAGAGAGGCGCCAGTTTGCGGGAAGGCGACTGGTTGATGTGCCGATGGAAGAGTTCTCGAGAATCTTCCTGGCAAGGTATGTGCCTCCGTCGCAGCAGATCGCGATGGAGAACCAGTTCCTGGCTCTGACGCAGGGTGATAGACTGGTTGATGACTACCTGTATGAGTTCACCCGCCTCGGGCGTTACGCTGGATCTTCTTTCGATGACGAGGGGAGAAGGGTGAACAGGTTCTACGGAGGCTTGCGTAATGGTTGCGGTACCTTCTGACAGGGCCGTTGACGCAGGGTTTCACGACCCTCGTTAGTTCAGCCCGAGCGCTTGAGCAGGACATGCTCAGGGAGAAGGGCAAGGTGGCTGTGGTCGAGGCAGTGCCGGAGGGCAAGGCGCCGAGTGCGGCGAAGTTGCGGAGGTTGAATCGCTGGAAGAAGGCTCGATTATCTGGGCCAGCTCCCTCTGCTTCGGGCGCGTCGTCTGGACGTGGCCCTCTTATTTGTTTTACTTGTGGCAAGCCTGGCCATTTCTCTCGGGATTGCAGCAGTGGGCTTCCAAGGTCAGAGAAGAAGACTGGGCCATCTTATTCTGAGAAAGGGAAGGCGGTTGAGTCCACTGCCTCCTGTATGGCTCCCCCGCAGCCCAGAGTCTTCAGTCTTGGTCAGCAGGAGGCTATCAAAGCCAAGGACGTCGTGACAGGTGTAATTTAAGATACAGTCCTTACTGTTTTATATACCTGTTTTAGTGTTCATGCTAACCTTGTTTGGCGGCGTAGGCTTTGTAAATGTTTTAGGCGTTCCTGCGAGAGCGCTTTTCGATACTGGAGCTTCGCACTCCTTCTTATCGTCGGACTTCGTCCAACGTATTGGTGCGCCGTCGATTGCTTCTGCAAATGGACTGGAGGTCCTACTGCCGAATGGATATTCGATGCGTGTGGAGAGGAGTTGCTGCGTGAAGGTTCTAGTTGGAAGCCAGGAGTATGACCTGAAAGCATCATTACTCCCCCTGGTTGAGTTCGATGTAATCTTCGGCATGGACTGGCTGTATGAACAGCGTGCGTGCATCGATTGCACCACCAAGGAGGTGAGGTTTGGGCAGTGTGCCGATCGTGAGACGGTCTTTGCGGGCATGCGTGGATCGAGCAAGATGCTGATGTCTGCTCTCCAGGTGTCCAAGGCAGTGCGACAGGGAGCAGAGTTATTCTTTGCTCTAGTGGAGGCTTCAACGCCGAGGCCCAGCCTAGTGGATGTTCCGGTAGTTTCAGAGTTCCCCGATGTGTTCCCGAGCGATCTCCTCGGTGCTCCACCGCAGCGGGAGATAGATTTCACGATTGAGTTGGTGTCAGGCGCTAAGCCTGTGGCCCGCTCGCCGTATCGTATGGCTCCGAAGGAGTTGGCGGAGTTGGAGCTGGAGCTGCAGTTGCAGGAGCTGCTTGAGCAGGGCTACGTGCGTCCGAGTTCCTCACCTTGGAGTGCACCGGTCCTCTTTGTCAAAAAGAAGAACGGTAGCCTGCGGCTTTGCATCGATTATCGGGAGTTGAACAAGCTGACCGAAAAGAACAAGTATCCTCTTCCGAGGATAGACGACTTGTTCGACAAGCTCGTTGGTTCGACAGTATACTCGAAGCTGGACTTGAAGTCCGGCTATTATCAGGTGCGGATCAGGGAGTGCGACATCCCGAAGACTGCCTTCAGTACAAGGTACGGGCAGTATGAGTTCACCGTGATGCCGTTTGGGCTGTCTAATGCGCCTTCGGTGTTTATGGACTTGATGCACCGGACTTTCCGAGAGTACCTCGACCGGTTTGTGATCGTCTTCCTTGACGACATACTGGTCTACTCTCAGTCCGAGGAGGAGCACGGTGATCACCTGCGAGTAGTCTTGGAGGTTCTGAGGAGGAACCAGCTGTATGCCAAGTTCTCGAAGTGCGAGTTCTGGCTACCTTCCGTGGCGTTCTTAGGCCATGTGGTTAGTGGAGCGGGTGTGGCGGTAGATCCGGTGAAGGTTGCGGCCATCAGGGAGTGGCCTGTTCTTTCTACTGTAGCGGAGGTCCGTAACTTTCTCGGGCTGGCCGGCTATTACAGGCGCTTCGTGGAGAACTTCTCACGGATCGCGCTGCCTCTTACGACGCTGACACGGAAGATGCAGGAGTTTATTTGGACGCCCGCGTGTGCGCAGGCTTTCGAGGAGTTGAAGTGGCGGCTTACCACGGCTCCGATCTTATGTTTGCCTTGCGGCACGGAGGGCTATGAGATCTACAGCGACGCTTCTGGGAGAGGCCTTGGCTGTGTTCTGCAGCAGCATGGCAAGGTAGTAGCGTACGGCTCTCGCCAGCTGAAGGTGCACGAGCGGAACTATCCGGTCCAAGACTTAGAGTTGGCAGCCGTGTATTTGCCCTGAAGCTTTGGCGGCATTATGTGTATGGCGTGAAGATCGACATCTTCACGGACCATAAGAGCCTGAAGTACCTTCTGACGCAGAAGGGGCTGAATATGCGACAGCAGAGGTGGATGGAGTTCCTTGGGGACTACACCTTCGAGATCCACTACACTCCCGGGGAGGGGAATGTTGTCGCAGATGCACTCAGTCGCAGGGCTCCAGCGCAGGCCAACTGGATTCAGATGCATGGTGAGCACCTGATACGTGACCTGGAGGCCTTGGGTATTTCTTGCGTGGAGAAGAGGAGCAGTGCCGGTGCCTGTTTGAGTTGGACTGAGGTGCAGTACGACCTCGCAGATAGAGTCCGCCGGGCTTTAGAACTCGATCCGAGTTTAAAGCGCTACGCGGAGGAGGCTGGTGGTGGGCCGGATGCCCAGTTTCAGGTGCGTGACGGGTTGCTGTGGAGAGGCGACCGTTTGTGCGTCCCCAAGGTGGGTGAGCTGCGCGATGAGTTGATGTACGAGGCGCATCGTACCAGGTATTCAGTTCATCCGGGGAGCACGAAGATGTACAAGGACATGAAGGTCCTTTTCTGATGGCCGGGTATGAAGAGGGACATCGCTCACTACGTGGCCAAGTGCCACACTTGTGCGCTAGTGAAGGCGGAATGTCAGAAGCCCGGTGGCTTTTTGAAGTCATTACCGGTTCCGGAGTGGAAATTCGATGACGTTTCCATGGATTTCGTACATGGGTTGCCGAGATCCCAGCGCGGGAACGATGCCATCTGGGTAGTCGTAGACCGGCTGACGAAGGTGGCACACTTTATCCCCAACCGGAGGGATGACTCGGTGGAGAAGTTGGCGAAGCTGTATGTTGATACAGTAGTACGACTGCACGGTGTGCCCCGTAGCATCGTCAGTGATCGAGATGGACGCTTTACTTCGAGCGACTGGAGGCTAGTCAACCGTCTATTGGGTACGAAGCTGCAGTTTAGCACGGCCTTTCATCCTCAGACGGATGGCCAAACTGAGCGTACCAATAGGACGATGGAGGACATGCTCCGGATGTGCGTCCTGGATTTCGGCAAGGGGTGGGAAGATCACCTCTTTCTTGTTGAGTTCGCGTACAACAACAGCTACCAGGCGAGTATTCAGATGGCGCCTTTCGAGGCCCTCTATGGCAGGAAGTGCCGCACTCCCTTAGCTTGGGCGGAAACGGGCGAGACGAAGCTCTTCAAGAGGAAAGACGTCGAAGAGGCGACTTCGACGGTATGTATGATCCGGGAGAGGCTTTTGGTTGCGCAGGATAGGCAGGCGAAGTACTATAATGCGAAGCACCGCGACGTCCAGTTCGCCGTTGGCGATTGGGTTTACTTGAAGATCAGGCCGTTCAAGGGTGTATCCAGGATTCGACGCTTGAAAAAGCTGAGTCCGAGATACCTTGGACCGTTTGAGATCATCGAGCGCGTCGGCGAGGCGGCTTATAGGCTTGCACTATCGGCGGAACTGAGCGGGCTACACGATGTATTCCACATCTCCGTGTTGCGGAAGGCAGTGCAAGAGCCTACGCATGTGGTCGCGGCGGATCAGGTGCCCGTGGATAGTGGGCTTAAGACGGCGGTCAGGCCCGTTAGCATCGAGGATGCTGAGGTGCGTCAGTTGCGGAACAGGGCGATCCGTATGGTAAAGGTCCGTTGGGACAACTGCGGTCGCGAGGAACTCTCATGGGAGCGTGAGCAGACCATGATGGAGGAGTTCCCCGAGCTGTTTCGGTGACGTTTATCTCTCTTTTTCCCCTTTTTGTAAAGACCTTTTTGTAAAGACCTTTTTGGATATATATATATGTCTGTTTTTACAAATTTCGGGACGAAATTTTTTATAAGGAGGGGAGGGTTGTAAGACCTCAAAACAGAAAGTTGGATTTCTGGAATCCAGCGCTATCGCTGGCGATAGCGACTATCGCCCGGCGATAGCGACTATCGCCCGGCGATAGCATTCTGTCGAGAAGGCCTCAGTCGAGAGGCTATCGCGCGGCGGTAAGTCTAACACTGGCGACACCGTGACGCGTGTCATGCACTGTTCAAAGCGGTGGCGTTGACTAGTCAGGGTCGGTTCATTACCGCTATCGCCAGGCGATATCGCTATCGCCGGGCGATAGCGGCATTTTGTACTTGGCGGCCAAAAACGTGGGCATTGATGGCTAATTGACTTTTGGGTCGGTTTTGGACGGACTTGGCTCGGGAGCTGGCATAGGGTGGCCGAAACCCTCTTGATTGCATTATTCCACTAAGGGTTTTATTCCTAAGTGAGAGAGAGAGCTTTGGAGAGGAAGATCAATAGTAAACCCTAGCCTAGACCTCATCTTTGGAGGAGCTCTACTACTCCGAAGTCGAAGGCGTTGGTGGCTACGCGTAGAGGAGGGCTATACGCTCCTTTCCATCCGTGCCAAAATCAAGTTATGGCCTCGAAGCGACGTCTAAGGGTAACGATCCTTTCTACCCTCTTTTGGACATGTGTTAGTCCATTTCCGTGCATCTTTGAGGTCCCTAACCAAAAGGGTGAGGTCGTGACCTCCGACGGGTGGATTCGTGTTATCCCCGTCAGATCTTACATGCATGTAGAGTCCATGCGTGGAATGGACGTAGGCGCGCTGTGTGAAGCCCATCCGAGACGGTTCGTCCGAATTGGTGATGTTTTTTGATATTATGCGTGTCGGGGAAAACTCCGTGTTGATATCCTGCTTCGTAGGACTAGAGGGTGCTACTGCATGCGCAGCAACGTCTGGGGGTGTGCCTAGGGAAGCACCCGAAGTTAGAGACAGAAATGGAGTTTCTGTTCACTACCGCTGGCGTTAGCGTTATCGCCGGGCGGTAGCTCCCAGACTTGGTTCTGGTGATTTTGTGCGTTCTGAGGCAGTGGGAGTGCTACTGCATGTGCAGCAATGTCTGGGGGTGTGCCCCGGGAAGCACCCACAGCTAGAAGCCAAAATGGGGTTTCTGTGCGCTATCGCCAAGCGTTAGCGTTAACGCTGGCGACAGCTCCCAGACTGAGTTCTGATGATGTTGTTGTGCCCACCTGTTGAGAGGACCTGAGGCCTGTGTGCCCGACCTGTGAGGGTGTCCTGGTGGATGACTTAGCGGCCCGTAGAGCCGGCTAATTGAGAATACCTGGGCTGAGGGGACGCCATACCCACTTTTCGTGTTGTACAACGAGAGCTGTGAACAACGGGCATTTGGCAAACCTGAAACCGCACCATTGCAGCACCTGATTAGTAAGTCTCGTACAGCATGTCGGGAAGCAATGGGAAAGGGTCTTCGGACTACGGGATGTTCACAATTAAAGCACGGGAGAGCCCTGGTATTCGGGCCACCGACTTTAGCCTCGAAGGGCAAAGCCATCAAGAGTGGATGGTGATGGAAGGCGGAGTACACCAAAGAGTGCCTGAGAGCACGAGACGTGGAGGCCATTCCCACGTTTGTGATTGATGCGTATGTATGAATTGTTATGGTCCGTGTCAGCCGCTTCATTCTGTTATATATATATACTGTGATGCTCGTGCAGGGACGGGAAACTGCCACCCCCTCGAAGGGGTGGGGTCGTTATAATTTCGTCAGCCGTTGCTGACCGTTGCCCTGTTTTGCCACCGTTTTGGTGGGCTTGTTGTACAGGTGCTGGACCGAGCGGGAACATAGCGGGCTCATAGCGGGCTGAAGCCCCTGCGCTGCTTTGGCCCTTGAAGGCCTTTTTGATGTTCTCTTGTTTTCATGTATGGCCGGCCTGCGCGCCGATGTTGGTAATTTGTAAGGCCGTCGTGCCTAAATTTTGTTGTATAAAACATTTCATTCCAAGTAATAGAAGTGGACATACCCGGGTTCGGGTTGTGGTTTATATATCTTGTCTCTCTCTTTTGCTTCCGCATAGAATGCTCTGAGTTAGGTTCGTTGTTTAGAGTCGTTCGATATTTCAATTAAGTGACGTTCCCGTTTGTTTTGTAGTATATGGGGTGGGGCCCCGGCCGGACCCTCTGTTATATGCTCCCGAACGGATGGGGATGTTACAAAGCCTGCCTCCCTCCTCTCCAGGCCGTCGGCAACAGCTAGGGTTGCAGCTTCCCCCGCTCCCTCCGGCCAGCTGTGCCTTCTCCCTCGCTTCTTGAGGGACGGCAGTGGTTCCTCCTCCTCCAAAGAGGACGACAACCCCCTTCCCCTCCGTTTCGGCCGGCTGATTTCAAGGGACTCCTAGGGTTTCGCCTGAAACCCCTCCTCGTGGACTCTTGAGCCCAGATCTGGTCTCCTTCGGTAAGGATCTCCGCCAAAATTTCCGTTTTCAGTTTTGCCCTAAATGCTCGTGGTGATTTTCGCTACTCGATCGAAGTAATTTCATCGGTCCCTCTTATGTTTGTCGTAAATCCGCCTAATCCTAATTTTTGTTTGCGTTTCCGGTGCCGCACATCAGATCTAGTGGTGGAATCGCTCCGAACCCTCTCCGATTTAGGGTTTTCGTCACTCAAGCGCCGCCAAGTACCCGATCCTTGTGGTAACTTCTTCTCCCCTCACCTTGAGGGAGGTAAATTGCTAATCCGCTTCTGATTGTGTTTTCGCGAATTAAACTGCCTGTGTTAGCATGTGGTTTGTTGCTTGTCAAATATCAAATATCGTCTGCGATTATCCCTGAACAGGTTCAATAGAGCCTTGTCCTTGCTTGCGCCGCATAGCAGTTGCTGGTAGTTGCGGCTTCACCTTAAGGCAAGTGGAGAAATTCCCTCTCGCTTACAAACAAGAATTTAAGTTCTTCTTTCATGTATCTAATTTATTACCAGTCTCTGATAATACAAGGATTTTCGCTCGTGAGTATGTCGCGTTGTGATAGGAATCTCCTCGGAAAAGGCATGAATCACTTAGGTCTTGAGTGTCATAAGCAAATCGTGGAAACTAGGGTTTAGGTGGTGCAACGTCTTGATTGCATGGTCACGGTAAGCAGGGAATACTCTTATTCTGGTAAGCCTTACACTTGGACTTGAGTGTGAACCATGTGTGCCCACTATAAACACCTACGCATTTCATAGATTACAGCTTATGTCGTTGCAAAAATACTTGTTTAGGCTATACTCCGGAGTAGGCTAATATTTCTAGATAGTTTCTGCTTGTTTCAGTTACCTGCCTGTTTCAAGAGTTAATTGGTACTTTAGAATTATTTTTGCATGTACTTAAAATTACAGCTTGTTTTCTATTATTTTCTTGTTCTGAGGCATTTTCCTTCTGTTTGGATTTGCCTTAGGGTTCGTGACCGCGCTGTCTGCTCCCTGAGTTTTCTTCGTTCAGCTGCAGTTTTGCTTGGAGGTTCTTTTTTTTATTACCGTGTCAGCAGGTTCTATGTATTTTGTTTCAGTACTGTTGGATCTACTTTTCTTGTATTAGTTATTGTCAGCCATTTTCTCTGGTATTGTGGACAACTCTTAGGGTGTTTTTGCTTGTATCAGATCATTTTACTTATAGCATTTTACTATTGTGACTCATTGCATGTTCATCATTTCAGTATAATGTGTGACTTTTGCTTTTAATGAAAATGCATGAGTTTTAATCTTTCATTGTGCCTTCCGCATACTTATAAAATATACTAAATGCTTTTCAAAAGTAATAAATCCAAAACTTTTGTAGCATTTCTGTTTCCGCCTTAGCAGGCATGGTTTCCTGTTCGCTCATGCCTGTGGCATCACGGCCCGCCCGAAGTGCGCTCTGACTCTTGTCGAGACGGGTCGTGACAGCTTTACCAGAATCTGAGATAGAAGCGGGCACTGGTAGAGGTGGAACGTTGGCAGCCTGATTCCCTGGTTGGCGACGGTGATATATATGTGGAAGAGGAGAAATCAAAGAAGAGGGCAGAGGAACTTGGATAGGAGGCAACAGAGGTACCTGAATAAGAGGACTTCGATAGGAGGCGACGATGGTACCTGAATAAGAGGGTCAGGGACCTGGAGAGGAGTCTGGGTTGGTAGGAAATGAATAAGAGGAAGAGGATCGAAACCAATGTCACCAATCTCCCCCTGACGAAAAAAGTGAGTCGAATCTGGATAATAAGATTCCGCCTCGCGAAAGTTAACATCCATGATACATAAAACACGTCTGGAAGGAGAGTGGTAACACTGATATCCTTTTGTAGTGGAGGAATAACCAATAAAGACACAACGATGAGCTCGAAGGTCAAGTTTATCCCTATGAGGTTGATGAACATGCACAAAACATACACACCAAATACACGTGGTGGCAGATGAGAGGTATGAACAACCGATCTAGAAGAGAGACGGGCAATGGAAGTAGCATAATCTAAAACCCGTGAAGGGAGATGATTGATTAGATAAGAAGCGGTGAGGACAGCATCACCCCAATATGATTTGGGAAGATGCATAGTGTGGAGAAGACAACGTGTCACCTCAAGGAGGTGTCGTTTCTTTCGTTCAGCAACCCCGTTTTGTGTGGAAGTGTGGACACAGGTGGTTTGATGTAAGATACCATGACTGATGAGGTACGAGCCAAACAGACCACGATCATCGTATCCTCCCCCCCCCCCCATTGTCACTACGAAGAACACAAATTTTTCCATCGAATTGAGTCTGCGCCATCTTATGAAAACTTTGAAAACAAGAGAACGCGTCACTTTTTTTTTCTTTAACAAATAGACACAAGTGGTTCTCGAAAAACAGTCAATAAAAGTAACAAACCAACGAAAGCCAGATAAAACCACAGGGAAGGACCCCAAACATCAGAATGTATAACGGAAAAAGGAGTGTCACTAGGAGAAGATAAATGCACAGATGTATGTCAAACATGCTTTAGACATATCACAAACATCACAGGATAAAGTTTTAATAAAGGGTAAGAAAGCAGGAAACATTTTGTAAAGATAAACAGGAGATGGATGTCCGAGGCAAAGATGCCATCATCGAACATCTGTAGCAATGTCAGTAGTCGTCGTGAGAGCACGAGATGGTAGTTGGGTATCCAGTACCCGTCATGGTTCCTACCACTGTCAATTGTCCGCTTCGTACCAGTTCCAGAAAAAAACAAGAGTCAGGAAAGAATGTCACAGAGCAGTTAAGAGATCTAGTAATGTTGTTGATAGAAAGTAAATTTTGAGGAAAGGAAGGAACATGAAGGACAAAAGCAAGAGAAATAGAAGGAAAGCATGATATGTCTTTTGGAGGACAAGGTACCATTAGCAGAGATAAACTTATCAGACAAGGGTGTGTAGGAGACAAAACCTGAGGATCCAGTCATATGATCGGTGGCACCCAAATCGATGATCCAATTAGAAGAAGCGATGGTAGCAATGTGTGCACTGGGAAGTCTCGCAGTAGCAAATGAGGTAGAGGCACCGGAAGCAGGGTCAGGTTGAGAATGAAGAAGGCGACGAAGAGCATCCCACTCTTGATCTGTAAACAAGCCTGAATGAGGACAAGTAGAATCATCATAAACCTCGGTAGCATACGCAGCATCAGCTACCCGAGAACCACCATGTCGAGTCCCTCCACGGCTTGGGCCATGACCACAGCCGCGACCAGCAGGAGCAAAATGAGGATGAAGTTTGAAGCACACCTCCCTAGTATGTCCTCTTCGCCCACAGTAATCATAGGTAGGGGCAGTAGTGTTGGAGTTGATACGGCCAACACAAGCTAAGATCGAGCGTCCGGAGGGACAATCGAGCTGAGAGACTTCTGGCGGTCATCATCTCCAAGGACCATGCTAAATGCTTCCCTAAGAGAAGGGAGAGGGGTGCGGTGGAGGATGTGAGTCCAAACAGTATCTGACTCCAAATTCACACCCATCAAGAAAACATGTGGGTGAAAGCGTTCTTCCTTTTGCTGTAACTTAACCTCATCAGCAGTGCAAACAGGCATAAACTACTCGAAGTAGTCCAATTCCTGATAGAGTCGCTCAAACTCATAAAAATAAGAAGCAACCGTCATAGATCCTTGTCTCAACTCCAAAATGCAACGAGTAAGCTCATAGATCTGAGTAGAACTACCGATCTGGGAGTATGTTTCCCATGCCCGAGTCCATATCTGAGAAGCAGAATCCATCAACATGTAGTTGTGATACACTTTAAGAGACATAGAGTGAAGGAGCCAGGAGACAACGAGGGAATTTTCCGAGTCCCATCGTTTCCAAGAGAAATCATCCTTGAGAGGTTCCTTGACAGTCCTATCTATGTAACCATACATCTAGTGGTTGCATATCACATGCAGAGCAGCACGAGACCATTCAAGATAGTTTGTACCATTGAGAGGCACGGTGGTGATCTTCAAGGAGCCCGAGTGGCCATGAGTCCGCGAAGGGTCACTCATTTGTGGCATCATTACACTCGGCGAGGAGACAGAAGAATCCCCCATGACCTCAAGCAACAAAAGGTCCAAACACAATCAAAGACAAACAAAAATACACACCACAGAATCCAAGCACAGGGATCCCATAGATACAGGATCAGCAGGACCAGGGATCATAGAATCTGCAGGTCCAACACGCAATCAGGCGAACATTGTCGTCTGGAGTTGCAGGAAGAAGAGGATTGACGGCAACTGGATCGACAGGAGAGCAGGTCGAGCAACTGGATCTGCAGGAAGGAGCAGATCGACGGTAGTGTCGACAAGATCGATCAGGAGTGCAGGTCGACGTCGACTGGATCGATCAGAAACAGGGCAAAGACGACAGAAGCGGCGGCGACATCACGAGAGGTGGTGGTGGTGTCCTCCTCAGCGGCCGACGGCAGCGTCACACCTGCCAGAGTACCGCAAGAGCGGAGGCAAGCACGTACGGGCCACTCAAAACAGTCGATAGCGAGAGCAGAGGATCGATGGAAGAGGGAGGCGAGCGAGAGGAGCGGCAGAGGTTGCGGTCGTGCGGTTAGGGTTTGCGATTTCGCTCTGATACCAAGTAGAAAGGAGGAAAATAATGTATTGATTATATTAAGCTCACTACTCTTACATATATATATGAGTCGGACATAAAAACATGGGTACCAAAATACCCATACAGCGGGATAAGATAAAATGACTTGACAAATTAGACTTGACTAATTACAACTGTTTGTTGGTTTAGTAATGTGTTTTCTTATAATTATAAGTTGGCTTATGATTAACGTAATACGGGACGAGGTAAAGATGCAGCCATACCATGTAGGACGGTAGGATATAGACCTTTATGGTAAGCGACTGGAGACACGTTGATCTGAGCAATGGGAAGAAGCTGAACCGAACCCGCACCATGCAGTTCGGCACGAGGTGAATCCTCTTGTATGTTGATGGATCATGGGAGAAGTTGTGTCAGGTGTAATCGTCAAGACCGGCAAATGCTCAAGCGGTTTTTTGGGTTCTATACCCTATTTAATACGTTCCATCAGTGCATGTAGTTTATGTTAAGGCTGTTGATTTATCCGAAGGGCGATTGTCCCCACTTGAGGACTGGCACAGGCCGAAGCGACCTTTTGATATAGGCATACCTTGCCACACCCGCAGCTTTGTAGTTTGACATGAGGACTTATAGTTAATTTCCGTGAACTTAGAAACTTGGATAGAATTGAAAAACTGCACTGAACTTGTTTGAAGCAGTGACACCTATTTGGGTCACACTAAAATATGCAAGCAATGTTGTAGGTTACGTAAGCCTGCCTATGGTTTAAATTGTCAGAACACATGAGAGCACCTAAAAAGTAACAAAAATATTTCCAGGGAAAGTTTTTCTTGATAGTGTCTTTAGCGGCGAATCAATACCTAAGTCCTACCTTATTCCTCTGTTTCATTGGCTGAATTCCAGTCTCACCAGAAATTATTATTGGGTAACATGAACTAATATATGATATGGCAATGGGATGAATATCTAAGGTGTACTTTTTGTTAAAATGTAGGCTTGGTAGGGTTTAAGGGAAATGTTGTATGAGCCTGAGAAAGGAGTACACAGCAATGTAAAATCAGTCAAATTGTCGTTAATTGCAAGCAAATGGGAGGATATTAATCAACAAGGCACATTTTCGGAGTTCTCTATTCAACTACAAAGATTGGGAAGGCATCCACACCATCAAATAGTCATTGTTGACTTCCTTTTTTAAAAGATAATATAGCTTATACACTAATCAACCAAACAATTCTAACATGTTGTTATGGGTCGTAGGAGTGGCCGGAGGCCGTGATGACGGCGGCGGAGGTACTGTGGAGCCGGAACCGCAGCTGCCTAGTCGGAGTGTGCTCAGAGAGAGAGAGAGAGATACCAATATCTCATAACAAAGACAAGAGAATAGAGTTAACTTCTTGAATGTCATTCCATTAGCTCAAGGAGCCCTTAAATAAGATTACAACTTTTGTACTCAAGTACCAAAATACCCTTACATGAAATAAAGTAACCCACGCTAGACTCGATGCATAGATGATGTGACATTAATAAAGGCATGATAAGATATTAATAAAATACATAATTTATTCATGTAATATATCTAGGGTGACTAGCCTATGTCAATAACACATGTTTTTGTGTAAAGTAATTTAAATTCAAATTTAAGGAATTAACTGTGATTTTTTTCTTTTACCTTGCGGCATAATGAAGATTCAAGTTACTACGATCCAATCGCATCCCCAAACCAGGGATTTTGTTATTGATTTTCAAGTAAATCGCTTCATCAGGCTGCACCCGAATGACAAGCTCATTTGTAGCTCGGTCGAGATCTGTTCCAAAACTCTTCTTGTACAAATTGCCAGGAACATGCCTGAATTGTACTCTGATCTGTGCTCTGCATATTGAAAGAACATTATATTCCATGTACAGCAACAACAGAAGATATAAGAAAGCCCTATCAAAACAAGAAAAAACCCAACATACCCTGCTGTGTGCAATGCCTTGCCTGCTTTCATAAGAAAGGGAACCCCATCCCATCTCGCGTTATTAATAAATATAGCAGCAGCAGCAAATGTTGGAGTTAGACTATCATTAGGGACAGTCTTATCATCTACATATGCCGGATAAGTAATCCCACCTTTTGTATGCCTCTTGTACTGACCAATTACAACGTCATCTAATAGCAGTGGTTTCATGCAGCGAAGGACTTTCACCTAAAAATAAATAGAAATTAATGCCCTGAACAATTATAACCAGACAACTCAGGTGATCAGAACCAATAAAGTGTCAGCAGTGTATAACGTATACCTTTTCATTTCTAATGTCCTCTGCATCGAGGCTGACAGGTGTTTCCATCGCAAACAAAGCCAGAATTTGAAGGAGATGGTTTTGCATTATGTCTCTGATGATACCATAGTTATCGAAGTATCTGCACAAGAACTTTTGTAATGGAGAATCATTTTAAAAAAAGTAATCAGAATCATTTACTTGAAATGGAGTAACTCATACCCTCCCCGACCTTCGGTTCCAAAATCCTCAGAGAAGATTAATTGTACATTCCGTATGTACTGCCTGGACCATAAAGGCTCAAACACCAAATTTGAAAATCGAAGCACCGAAAGATTTTCAACAAGTTCTTTTCCTAAATAGTGATCAATTCTGAAATGCAACAAATACCATTATTAGAGCACAACATTTAAAGACCAGTGAGGGGATAGCGATCATGAATTAGGAGATATATAGTACCTGAAAATTTGTTCTTCCTCCAAATATTGCTTAAGGTTTCTTGTCAATGCAGCAGAAGATTCAGAGTCACGCCCAAAGGGCTTCTCAACAATTACTCTTGTCCAGCCATTCAGAGAAGAAGCTGACTTACTGGCACATTTCACCACATCTATGAAAACATTTGGAGGGACAGAAAGATAGAACATGCGATTTGAGATTCTCCCAGCCTGAGCAGAACTTAAACAATGAGAAATTCATTCACAACTCTCTGCCAATGCATATTTCTCATGATTTTATCAAGCATAAGAATTTTGTTTGCCAATTAAGGCCGTCATTAGGGCATCATTTCCATGGAACGCAACCTCTGCGCCCTGGCCATTTGTGCGTGCACAGTAAGCATTCCAGAGGAAAGCATTAGGCACTGGAACGCCATTACAGTATCATTTTGGACCACAGTACTGCTCTGGCATTGGGAGTTCAGCACTAGAGCACTGTTTCTAAATGAATTTGGTCAACCCATGTGGTTGTTTCGTTTCATTAAAAAGGACACAACGGTATGTCATAGATAAAGTCTTATTCAAGCTGCCGTAACTGATTTAATAAACATCTCCAAAGTATAAAGAATTCCATAATGAGCTCGGTGAATCTTAAACGTATTTACTACTGCTACCAACTTAGATTTGTACATATTACCAGTTAGGCTAACAATCATTAATGTACTACGAGTAGAATTGAGTATAAAAATTATGTCATCATGCAGAAAAACTGTTAAAGTGTGGTGTAACCAACAGACTGATGTTGGTAAAACAAAATTCCACCTACCAGTTCAAACAATGAATGTGACTGTAATTCAACACTTTAATTATCTAAAACTCTCACAAGGTCTTATAGTTATCTATTACGTGCAAAATTCTTAATTTGCAAAAGTCGTGCGGTTCCCTTATTTTAATATGTACAAGATTAGGGTAACCTTGATCAACTTACAGTATTCAAAATTCAAGCTTCGTGCAATTAATTTGACCACAATTACATGGCCAAATGTATACAAATTTATGATTCTACATAACTCAAATGACCGGAACAAATAACATTTTCCTATCTCCAAAAAGTTTTTCGACAATGAACATAGTTCAAAAATATTTTGTCATTTCAAATCAAAGTTACCAACGTCGGATATTGGGGGCATGTCGGATTGAGTTTTCATGTCGTTTTAGTATGTCGGGATATATCAGGGATATTTCATATACCAAGTTCCAATATTTAATTATTTATATACATAATTATATATAAATATAATCATTTGTATTTATAAAAATTGATATATTTACAATTTACCATTTAGGGCATTAAATAAATGTTAATTATATAATCAAGGCATTAAATATCGATGTATTAACAATGTTAATTATCGATGTATTAACAATTTTGTTTAATTGTCTAGTAAAACCAAGGCATTAAATAAATATTAAAAAAATAGATTATATATTACAAAACAATATTTTGCACAAAAATATTGAAATTGTATCGTTTTGTTAATGAAATATTTATGTTGACCGATATAAAGGTCATATCATGTTGGTCAATATCCACAACACTGCTTCAGACACAACAACACTCAAGCTTTTATCCACTATAGTGGGGAATGATTCATATTCATAAGTGTGACTAAATTTTATGCTGGTCGTCTACTACACTGCTTCAGACACAAGTTAAAAAAATCCAAAATAAAACATAACTTTTGTGCCAATTCTCAATACCTTTGTGATCATCATCAATACCTTTGTGCCAATTCCCAACCATTTAGGGCTGCCTTTATGAAACCTCATCTTTCATTTGTTTAAACCTAAATTATGCAAATAATCTTAAGAAACTTGAATCAATGTTACCTTGAGTCTAATTTTTATATCTAATCCTTCGACAATACTCTATTTACTAGTCATATTGATGCACTTTTAACATTCAGTATACATGTCCAAACCATCCAAGTCTGTTTTCCATTACTCTTTGGTAGATGCCACTCCTACTTTTCCTCCAATATAAATATATAATCAATTTCTTTATTTTATATTATTTCTAATTTGACCACACTTTCTTAGATTCGCATTTATTACACTCAAGTTAGATAACACATTTTTATTGGCCAACACTCAAATCCATACAAAATCATCTCAAGGAATAATACTGCTGAGGTACTTCTCAATTATTACAACTCGGTATTAAGTTCAAATATTATATCCTCATATATAACTCACTCTTCAATCCAAGTTACTTCAACTTACCGCACATAAATAACTAATCTTCCAATTCGTATCAGGTGAGACTATTAAGCTCAGTAATGCATTAAGCTTACAAATAATCAATATTTTCATTAATCTTTAACACTTTATATGATATGTTTTCGTAGAGAAACGCAGAATCTTGTATATTCTCTTCAATGTATAAAATACAAAGTATGAATACAAATATATAGTAGGGAGAAAGAGAGAAGAGTTCCTTATACACAATGTGGGACTAAAGAAGGGAGAGAAACAAGAAAATAAATGAGCTCCAAATGGGTCTTTATATGGACTTTTCTAACACTCCCCCGCAGCTGGAGCGTACAAGTCGTAGGCACCCAGCTTGGACAGGAATTGATAAAATAGGGAACTTGGTAAGGCCTTGGTAAGAATATCAGCAACTTGGTCAGTACCCGGAACATGCTTTAATTCTAACTTCTTCATTTGAACTTTCTCACTGATGAAGTGACAGTCTACTTCGATGTGTTTCGTTCTTTCATGGAAGACCGGGTTATTGGCTATGTGTATGGCGGATTGACTGTCACATAGTAAGACAGCTGGAGAGGGAAGTTTTACTCCTAGATCAGTGAGGAGACTTTCAAGCCATGTGAGTTCAGAGACAACTGATGTCATCGAACGTCTGCTTCAGCTAAGATCGAGCAACCACAACTTGTTTCTTACTACGCCAGGTAACAAGGTGACCTCCAAAGTAGGTACAAAATCCACTAGTAGACCGCCGATCATCCAGGGAACCAGCATAATCTGCATCAGAATACGCAACCAAAGTTGCAGTAGAAGACGAGGTTTTGTATACCAGCCCTTGACCAGGGGCTGTTTTTAGATATCTTAGGATGCGTTCGTCAGCCTGAAGATGAGACATTCGAGGGGAATGCATAAACCGGCTGACAACCCCAACAACAAAGGATATATCCGGTCTCGTGACCGTTAAGTAAATCAGTTTGTCAACAAGTCGTCGACAATATTCTGGATTTGGAAGAGGAAGATCATCATTAGAGGCGTGTGCCACATAGCTTGTGATTTACATCCATAGGAGTGTTAATCGGCTTGCATCCAGAGTAGCCAGCACCCTGAAGAAGATCGAGACAATACTTTCGTTGAGAGAGGACAAGCCCATCAGGATGTCTTGCGATCTCAAGACCAAGGAAGTATCGAAGGTTCCCCAGATCTTTTGTTTGGAAGGCGAAGCTAAGGTGTTGTTTGACCGCTAGTATTCCCTTTGAATTATTTCCAATGATTATGATATCGTCAACATATACCAACAGAAGAACCATTCATGTTGTTCGATGTCGAGTGAATAGAGAGAAGTCCGTCGAGCTCCGAGTAAAGCCAACTTCCCAAACAGCCTTACTGAACTTGTCAAACCATGCCTGAGGGGATTGTTTGAGACCATAGATTGACTTCTTAAGGTGACAAACTCGGGACTCCCACGTGGTCTCAAACTCGAGAGGTTGTTGCATGTAGACTGTTTCTTGTAGGTCACCATTTAAAAAGACATTTTTGATATCCAGTTGATGTAAGGGTCATTGGCAATGCACAGCCACGAAGAGGAGGACACGAACTGTGTTGAGCTTGGCTAAAGAGAATGTTTCCTCATAATCGAGACCTTGTTGTTGGGTAAAGCCACGAGCCACCAGTCGGGCTTTCAGACGATCAATTGTCCCGTTAGGAGCATGCTTGATGACAAAGACCTATTTGAGGTACCAGGTCCCATGTCTGGTTAGCCCAGAGAGCTGTCATTTCTTCGTCCATGGTTGCCCGTCATCCTGGATGGTGGAGAGCCTCCTGCACAGAGCTAGGTACAGAAATAGAGGATAATGAAGTAGCAAAGTGATGAAGCGGTGGGGACAGGCGATGTAAGGATACATAGTTCGCCATGGGATGGGCGGTGGACGTTGGTGCCTGATCAGCAGGGCGCAGAGTGTCAGAGGTCGAGGTCAACTGTATTGGGGTAACGGAGCGAGGAGTACGACGGGTGTAGACACGGATAAGAGGTGGCTTGTGGAGAGCGGGAGTAGGTTCAGGAAGGAGTGGTGGTAGAGGAGTGGTAACTGGAACGACAGGGCGTGGGAAGGAGGGTGGTGGAAGAGGTGGGGTCGGTACGGAGGAGAAAGGTTGATCCTCCTGAAAGGTAACATCTGCAGAAACGATCACTTTTCGGGTAGCAGGAGAGTAGCAGACATAGCCTTTCTGAGTACATGAATAGCCGACGAATATGTGTTTGGCTGCACGGGTATCCAACTTATCCATGGACGGACCGAGTAGGTGGACGTAGCAGGTACAACCAAATATGTGGGGTGTGAGAGAGAACGCCGGAGTAGAGGGGAAAAGGAGGCTAAACGGGGTAGCATTTTGGAGGACGGAGGAAGGAAGACGGTTAATGAGATAACATGTCGTGGACAGCGCAAAGTTCCAATAGGCTTTGGGTACCTGCATGTGGATCATGAGAGACCGAGCAACATCGAGCAGATGTCTATTTTTCCTTTTAGCAGCGCCGTTTTGTTGGGGGGTATAGGCACACGACGTCTGGTGAATGATCCCTAATTCAGAGCAGAGATTAGCAAATTCATGGCTAGTACTGGATTAGCAAATTCATGGCTAGCCCATTTGGAGGACGGGAAATCGCTGGTTGGTGGTAGACTAGAGATCGCTGGAGGAGGCCGCTGGAGCAGGCAGTAGACGGGAGATCGCTGGAGGAGGCCGCTGGAGCTGGCAGTAGACGGGAGATCGCTGGAGTAGACGGGAGTAGGCTGTAGGTCGGGAGATCGCTGGAGCCGCTGGTAGACTGGAGATCGCTGGAGGAGGCCGCTGGAGGGGAGCTTGGCAGAGGGAGCTCAGCAAAGGGAGCGGCGAGCAGCGGGAGCGGCAAGTCAGCGCAGGAGGTGAGACCGGTAGAGGGAGATAGAGACCGTGAGTTCGGTAGTTCGGCACGATCTCAGGGAGCTCGCAGAGGGAGCGACGAGCAGGAGGAGAGACCGCAGAGGGAGTGCAGAGAGCAGCGTAGAGGAAGACCGCACGGGAGCGGAGCGATCAGGAGTGGGACCCACTTGTCAGAAGGGAGGAGGCTATAAGAGAGCTGATAAGGAGACGAAGCGGGATGGAGAGGAGAGCATCAGAGCTCGCAGGGGGGCTGCGGTCAAGGAAATGGGAGACCGCAGGGACTGAGGAGCTCGCAGAGGGAGCTCGCAGGGGGTTGGCGGTCAAAGAAATGGGAGACCGTGGGTTCGGACCGAATCCTTTGATACTATGTAGAGAAACGCAGAATCTTGTATATTCTCTTTAATGTATAAAATACAAAGTATGAATACAAATATATAGTAGGAAAAAAGAGAGAAGAGTTCCTTATACACAATGTGGGACTAAAGAAGGGAGAGAAACAAGAAAATAAATGAGCTCCAAATGGGCATTTATATGGACTTTTCTAACAGTTTTAAATATAATTTTTGATTCAATTGTATATTTATACATCTTACCAATAATTATTATATGAATGGCATTCATTCAGGTTTCATTAATCACATACGCCATTGTCCGTCCATAGCCAAAATAAGAAGGTCGAAGATTGATGTTAGGCTGACAGTTAATTGTAAAACTCCGGTAAAAACAAATGAAATCAAATCAAATGAAGCTAAATAGTTTGGATAAGGCTATTGATGATGACAATGATGATAATTGGTAATATCCACACACCCCTCCCCCGCGCCCCCCCAAAACTAAAATTGCATCTCGCTTACTGGACTTTTGTTCTATTAATTCAAAGTTCTCTATCAAATATCTCTATTGTTCTAGTTTTTTAACTTAAACTTAGTAGATATATTATTGATTAGAACTATGACATGCGCATAATACATAAACCAAGGCGCTGGCATTACATATCTTTTGTAAGCACTACATAACTATTATAAAAAGATATGTTAGTATTATTGTATCATTGTATACACTCCTCTATTATATAGAGAGGAGTGCCCACCTTTTATCATAATAATCTTTACGGCCCTAGCATGGTATCAGATCCCTAAGGCTTTCCACTCGATCATTCTCGCCCAACCGACGCCTCCGCCATTTTCACCGCATAGTTCGATCCCCCCACACCTTCCACACTTCCGTAATCCCTTCCCGTCGACACAGAGGGCCGCTTCCACCGATCTCTCCACATGTAGCACCTCTCTCCGCGTGCAGCGCCGATCGACATTGATGGGAACCGATCAATTGGAATGGTATGTTGAGCCCATTCCGACCGTCGGATCCACTCCAAATTTCTTCCGCAACTGTGTAACCCACTTCCCTATGTCATACTAAAGGGATTCTTGGATTTAATGGTTGGATCTTGAAAGATTTCAGATCTAGATTTTTGGGATCCTTTTCCCTTTGCTTGAGAAAAACGCTTCAACAGCACAACTGGCTCTTCTATAGCCCTATAACCTCCAGCATGACGTGTTCTTGGGACTTGGTTGGTCCTAATGATGGATTTATCTTTCTCTTTCAGTTCCAGTGATTCTCGGGCCTATTTTCAGACGACCGTTCAGCGGGTTGTTTGGCTTTGATTAGCCTTTAAGTTTCTCTTGTTCTCTATTGTTGCTATATATGGCAGATGTTGATTCAAGAGACCGATCGACTTCTGTTGGTTATACCCGGATTAGTCATGATCATAATGTCCCTCAAATTACAATTATTCGTCTCGACAATACGAATTACCTATTTTGGTCGAGGTCTTACTGTGCACTTAAGAGCCGGAAAATGTTTGGCTATGTTGATGGGACATTAGAGAACCCACACATGATACTACTGCCTGGGGGCAATGGGATATTGAGATCCTGAGAACTCATTAGTCATGCCTTGGGTTATCAATTCTATGCAGGAGCCGATAGCTTGCAGTTACTTGTTCCTTGACACCACCGCCGACATTTGGATGAGGGACGAATTCACTTACTCTCGAAAAGGGAACTCTGCCCAGATATTTCAACTCAGAAAGAAGATCTTTCTCCTTCGTCAAAGCGATCGTCCTCGATTTGCCTACTACTCCGAGCTCATCCAATTATATCAAGAATATGAACATTTTGATTCTCTTACCTTGCATTGCTATGGTGAAGAGCTTCTCATTAGGGCTCAGGAAGATAGCAACCGTGTGTTTGAATTCTTGCACGGTCTTCATCGGGACTTTGATCAGATCATTGTGCAGATTTTATGTCGCATTCTTATTCCTTCCTTACCTAAGGTTTATAGTCTTGTTCAGCGGGAATATGATCGTAACAACGGTGGTTACCTGAACATGCACAAGAAGACTCCGCTCTTATTACATACTCGATCTCAGGAGGACACCTGTTACGGGACTACAAGCCAAGGCCTACGAACAAAGATCATCTTGTTTGCGACCAATGTGGTAAATCTCAACATACTCGGAATATCTTCTTTAAGCTCCATGGTTTTCCCCCTTCTCGAGGAGGACCTAACCCACGTGGAGACCGTGGTCGTGCGAGATTCCAGGGGAGAGGACCTTCTCTCCACCGTGTTGCTCATCTGACTGAGGTCTTTGAAGACCATAATGTGGGGAACTCTAGCTCTGATCCCATCTCTCTCTCTCTCAGCCGAGGAAATACAAACCTTTGCAGGATGATGCAAGGCCTCTCTACTGAGCCTTCTTCTGAACCATCCTCCTTTGCCTGTATAGATATTCTGAGTGCCCACTCCACCCATTCACCTTCTCATTGGATTATTGATTCTGGTGCTACCGATCACATGACTGGCTCCTCATCAGGTTTTCTTTCTTACTTCCCATATCTGGCAGAGAAAAAGTATGCATTGTTAATGGATCTCTTTCCTCCATTACAGGGAAAGGATCCATTCTCTGCTCTTCTCTTACTTTAACCTGTGTATCCCATGTACCAAGCTTTACGCAGAATTTGTTGTCTGTTAGTCACTTGACTAACTCCATGCAATGCTTAATTACATTTTCCCCTCTTACTGTCTTTCAGAACCTGCAAACGAATAAGGTGATTGGCACTGGTAGGATGCAAGATGGTATGTGTGTTCAATCCTGCTACTTCAGCCCAAGCTCTGCATGTCCCTCAGATTTCATCCTTGGATTGTTGGCATCGCCGTCTTGGTCATCCATCCTCTGCCCCTATAGTAAGTTTGCTTCCTAGTTTTCCTTTTCATGTCTTACAGAACTTTCACTGTGATGTATGTGAATTGGCTAAACAGAAGCATGTCTCTTTTATGCATTCTTCATTGCATTCTACAATTTCATTTGCTATCATACACTATGATGTGTAGGCACTTGCCCCGTTGCTTCTATTTCTGGTTATAAATGGTCTGTTACTTTCATTTATTGTTTTTCACAAACTACTTGGGTTTATTTGATGCACTATAAAAATGAGGTTTTTCCTATGTTCAAAAAATTTCATACCATGATTTCCACCCTGTTTGGTGTTAAGGTTAAAATTCTTCTGAGTGATAATGCTCCTGAATACATTGATGCCACCTTCGAAACATATTTGACTACCCTAGGGATACGTGTGTTCATTCTCCTGCTCAGAATGGGGTTGTTGAGCGGAAGAATCGTCATCTTCTTGATATTGCTTATTGTCTCCTTTCTACCATGCATCTGCCTCGATACTATTGGGGAGATGTTCTTATTGATGTCCACCTTATCAATCGCCTACCTACTTGTGTCTTTAGGAAACAAAACTCCTCTTCATATATTGAGTGTATTCCTACTTACCTTCCACCAAAAATATTTAGGTGTCGGTGCTTCGTCAATATCCATCACATTGCACGCTCCAAACTTGACAAGTTCTGTCTGCGAACACCTCCTCATCAGGAGTGGTCGCGGACAAGTTTTAATGTTCGATGAGACTGCGCGACCCACCATCTGGCAGTTCGCGCAGACTCATTTGAGGTCGCGAACACAGCTCGGGCGACCTCTCCTCGGTGACCGTGAGCTCACCTTCAGCGAGCTACTTTTTATCATTTTCTACATGTAACCGGATGTATTCTGAACTTGATGTAATCCTGATGTAATATAAGCTTTATATCCATAAAATCACCCACAACAAAGAGTTGCAGTTGCGGGAAGTCTTGTGTAGCCGCCGCGGTGCCTATTCTCCCGCTTGTTCATTCGTGATCCGAAGTAACCGTCCACTCATCAGTTACCGCCTACCCTTCAGTTCGAGTGACGTGGAGTTGGTGGCATTTTTGGCATCAACAGAACGAACAGACGGCCTTCAGATCTTGAGTGGTCGGTGAAAAGTAAGTCGCAATGGAGATACGAGATTTAGCTCAAAATGACATGTCAACTTTAAACGGTCATAACTTTTGATCTGACCGTCTGATTTTTGCCCACAATACCTTTTTGGAACCGGCTCGGAGTCCTCCATCCATTGGCGAACTAGTTTACCCGTTCGAGTCCGTTTCGTGCTCTCAGATCGCTAAATTCAACGATGTTTAAAAGTTATCCCAGCTTTTCTCTTTCGGCAACTGTCTTAATGCATATGTCAAGGAAGTCCTCCAAAAATCCTTCCAATGATCTAGAAATGCATGTCTGAAGGAGCGATTTGATGTCCTACTAGCCGAGGTTACTCGTCTTTCAAGACAAGTTGATTTTATGACTAAAGGTGCGGCAACTACTGAAGATAAGTCATCTGGTGACCATGTTGAGCACATGTTACGACCTGATGCAGAGGAGTTCTCCAACCCTTCTCGCGAGCTCTGTAAGGTGTTGGAGAGTCTTCAACCAAGTACTCATCCTCGGCAAGTTGGTGAACTTGTATATCCTTCAGAAGAAGAAGAAAACCTTTTGCCCTTTTCAGATGCAATCCGTTCGGAACAAGCTCTAGTTGGGTTTAAAGTTCCTCATCTTCCTCAGTTCACAGGAAAAGAAGATCCAGCCTGTCATTTATAAGATTTTGAGTTAGCCATCCTTCTTCAAGACCCATCTGATTGCATCTGCTATAAACTACTGTCTATGACCCTAAATAGGAGAGCTAGAGATTGGTTTTATCGTTTACCATCCCGATCTATCAACTCTTTTGCAAGCTTTCAAAGGGATCTTCTACTCCGATTTGCCACCTCAAAGAAGCGAAAGAGAGGTCCTCTGGCACTTTTCCAAATCAAACAAGGCGAGTCTGAGACTCTTTGTGACTATATTGATAGATTCCAAGAAGAAATTCTTGACATTGATGACGCTGATCGGAAGATGTATCAAGTTGCTTTAGTATGCGGACTGTAAGAAAGATTATTCAAATTTGAAGTAAGTCGTGAGCTGCCTAAGCCCTATGAAGATCTTATCAATAGAGCTAACCACCTCACTGAAGGAGAAAATTCAAACCCAAGTTTCATCTCCACTCTTACTCAAGTGATACGTCAATAAAAAGAAAATTCTCTTCATGATTGCCCTTTTGTTGGTTATGTGAACCATATTTCTGAATGTTGTCAAGAGTTCTACCCACCAATGCCCCAACATGGGATGTACTCTCATCGTCAACGTCCATCTGCACCTCGGCATTTCTGACAAACAAGACTGTCAGAGCCTTGTTCTTCGAATTATTCAAAAAGAGTCTGATTTTAGAAGCGTCGAACTCTTCGAAGCTTTGTGGAGAAATTGCCAAAAGAAATCAAACTACAAGAATAGATTGCTTGAAAATTCAACAACAATTCTTTTCTAGCAAGACCAAATACTCGCTCGGAGCTACGATTACTCGCGAGGTTTCTCGGTGGTTAGATTCACTTACCAAAAACTCTATTTCAATAACTCTTGTACTTGTATTCTGTTCAAATGTTTACAGGAATCAATTTTAAATGGACATCGTTGAGCTGTAAACGATCGAGCAAGGCTCTCGCCAGTAACTACGTGCATCCCCAGACAATAGGGAAGACATATCCAACACCTGGAGTGGCGATGATCTCAAAATGTCTTATCCATAATAAAATATCCTTTTGTCATGTACTTCTATTCATTTCTTATTCATGCATGCACATTGCATCAAGCAAAGAGCAACTAAAAATGAATCCGCAAAGGGTAATCGCCGAATCCTACTTGAACCCCCTCAAATTATAGTCATCAGTGTGATACCACCAAGACCACGTGTGGCGGGGAGATTTTGTGTTGTGTAGTGGGGGCTCAACCAATCTCGTGCGGTAGACTTTAGGATTTCGGATCTCCGCCGACATTTGACACACCTCTGCATCAAGAGAGGTCTAGGTGAATGTTCTAGCATGTCGTGCACCAATGGAGATATCGCTACAACTATGAAAGCCTTTCTGGGAAAGCAATGTCATTGGACACCTGCCCAACTGGTTTGACTTAGCCTCTGGCCCTCGAAACCCCCTACAGTTCCCCGATAAAGGACCACAGCTTTTGGTCTTGTCCTATAGAACCTGTAATGACTGCCAGCCCTTGGCCTTGTCCGGAGGAACTTTAATTAGAGGACTGCCAGTCTATGACATTGTCCTACTTTTGAAACTTTAATGAGAGGATTGCCAGCTTATGGCCTTGTCCCGCTATCTGCCATTTTGAGAGTTCCAGCCTATGACCTTGTCCCGTTGAGTTTCTATTTGAAAATACTGCCAGCCTATCTCGTCCTAACTTAGCATCTTTTCTCAAATCTCGCGGACGGTCCTATAATGTCCGCAACAACTCGCCTTGTTCTCTCATATTCTCAGAAGTAAATTCTTCGGTTTTCTTGCGTAACATCAAAATACCCATGAAGAGGATTGTTATAACGGGCGGTTATGCATATGGTGATTGCTCAGGACTTATCTATTACAAGTCTTCTCCTCCAGTAAGGCAATGCATAAATTCATTATAAATGTGTAGTTACTCAGACAGAGTCCGCCCATGCTTGTCTATCATGAAGACTTGTTCATTGCATTAAAGACATGCACATACAATAAGGGTGCTGTACGATTAATCATATTCTCACAAGAAATACATTGTCAACTCATGATGTTGAAACAATCGTGGATCTATTATCTACCCTGTGCGGTTAACGCACGCCAAGTCGCATAAGCTTGAATTCTATCCGGGGGAGCTTCTAATAGCCATCACGGACTAATGGATATCTCCTGAGTCCTCAAGTACCTGCGGCTGGATTCTTGTAGCCCCACATATACCTTAAGAATGGCATTCTATAATATGTTTACATACCGCGGCTACAAATGTCATGTTCGCTCGCGCCATACAGCAAAGGTATACTACAATTCTATTAAGTACTACTAAATGTTAAAAGTGCACTCGCAGGTACAAATACAGAAGCTGCATAGAACAGATATGAGTCAAAATGGTATATAACTAGATTGGATTTGCATCCTTCATTACTCTGGGAGTCGCATCTATCATTCCTCTAGGAGTATACAAATACATGGTTACCAGAATACCATGTTTTCCTCTACAGTACTCACGAACATTATTACAATATTTATGTAAAGATGTCATCCGTTCGACATCAAAGCTATCATCCAAGATGAGCAACCGCGAGTGGTATTCACATTTCCTCTACTCGCAAATGTTATTTTGTATGTTCATTAAGCGTATGGATGAAGCAGATATTAACAAGTCTTCTTGAGGTACTCGTACCTCCTCTTTTATGAATGTCTATCTTGTGTACCTTCTAGTATAGGCAGTAAATAGATACCATCGAGTTACCTCAGGTGCCTGACATCTCTTTTATACATATTGTTGGAACCAAGAAAATCCTGGTCCCAAATGTTCGGACCAAAGTGAAGCTTGAGATTACTGGTCCTGCAACCGAACGTCACGGAACTAATGGCTAGAACAAGAGAGAGAACTGAACTATCAACAAATACGACCCTAGTGTTGCAGCAAGGAGGTCCCGCCACGTACCCGGAAGTTAAAAAGAACTTCCCCTCCAAAACCAAAGGGCTGAGCTAGGTAGGAGGAAGGCACAAAAGGATGAGTGGAGAGTTTAAGGAGGGGAGTCAAAAAGTGTCATTCCTTCTACTCATGGCGTCTTATTTATAGACAAATCCTGAGGGGGGATTGGTGCGAGAATAGCCTCCCCTTCCAAATACCTGACATGCGACTTTAGTAAGATGCTCGCGCACTCTGCGACTTATGGAGACTACTCGCCAATGGTGATTGGCAATCTTCGGGATGTGTCTTACTGATGGTGAGTTGTGAGATATACCCGCTTATATGGCGAGTAACAAGTGATACTCGCATTTCGGCTAGGATTCCCCTGATCTTTGACTTTGACATGTTCTGCTTATGTGGACTAAATGGGCCCACCCTCGACGAATAGGGTTGTACACAATCCCCGCTCTTTTCGAGCTCTTAGAGAGCTCGGAAAGATACTTCCAACCTGCTATTCGGCGAGCTGCCATAGCGAGGAACTGACCTTGCCCGAGATCATCTTGCAAGTTGCCTTGATGCCTACAAATAGGGGGCACCTTCTTTGGGATACCCTTTCCCCAACACACGCGAGATGTCGTCTACCACAGAGGACCTCGCCGCGAGGACTGCTGACCTTCTGAGCATGCTGAATGAGCGACTTTTGGGACATCACCGATCTAGCGACAAGACCCGAAAATCAAAAAAGGCTAAGGTTCCGGCTGAAAAACCGGAAGAGCGATTTTATGAAGGGGACGAGCCTCTCGATGAAGGCAAGTTGATTATCCCGGAGGCGGTGCAGTTGGTCCTAGACCATGTGGGTCTAGGGGATGCGTGCGAGCATCCGGCCGGCGAGGTTTCTGGCTCCATCGCACCAGAGGGGGAACCTACGAGAATTCAGAGCGAGAACCGAACTTAGGTCCAACCTGAACCTATCTCGCGAGGTAAGAACATTTTCTCTTCTTTGAACTCGCTATTAGTAAGATTCGTTTGATTCGCGCTAACTCTTCTTTCTTTGCAAAGTTTCTCCAGTGAGCAGGGTTCTGGCCGAACCGAGCTTACCCCCTCCCGCTGACGTGTCGCTAAACATCGCGCCTCTGCGATCGGGTTCGCTGATCGTTGGGTTATTCGCATCAGGTGGTGAGGATACTCGCCCTTCGCGGGCTTCTGCAGGGGGCGATAAAAGTCGTTCCTCAAAATCGAAGAGGACCAACCATCCTCCGACGACTCCAGTGAGTAACATGGCCTCCTTTACTGCGGATTTGTTGCATCCACCGCCTCTTGCACCAGCGAATACACTTCCTTTCTCGGCGACCGCTCCAGATCTTCCTCCTCCGCCTGCTTCTCTTGGCGGAGGCGACGGGCGTTCTTCCATACTCCGACGATAAAAGTCGTTCCTCGAAATCGAAGAGGACCAACCATCCTCCGACGACTCCAGCGAGTAACATGGCCTCCTTTACTGCGGATTTGTTGCCTCCACCGCCTCCTGCACCAGCGAATACACTTCCTTTCTCGGCGACCGCTCCAGATCTTCCTCCTCCGCCTGCTTCTCTTGGCGGAGGCGACGGGCGTTCTCTTTGCAAAGTTTCGCCAGTGAGCGGGGTTCCGGCCGAACCGAGCTTACCCCCTCCCGCCGACGTGTCGCTGAACGCCGCGCCTCTGCGATCGGGTTCGCTGATCGTTGGGTTATCCGCATCAGGTGGTGAGGATACTCGCCCTTCGCGGGCTTCTGCAGGGGGCGATAAAAGTCGTTCCTCGAAATCGAAGAGGACCAACCATCCTCCGACGACTCCAGCGAGTAACATGGCCTCCTTTACTGCGGATTTGTTGCCTCCACCGCCTCCTGCACCAGCGAATACACTTCCTTTCTCGGCGACAGCTCCAGATCTTCCTCCTCCACCTGCTTCTCTTGGCGGAGGCAACGGGCGCTCTTCCATACTCGCGCCCACTGCTAGCGGGGGTCCCCAGAGGTCGTTTGACAGGGGAAAGGCTCCCATGGAGCCAGTTACCGGGTCTTCATTCTGGCTACCTGCGACCCTGCGAATACGGTTTCCCCGTTGAATCGTGGTTATCGCGGGGGCCGCTTTGGGGACCGTAGGGGTTCACCCCGTCGGACCCCATCGCCCCGCCGATCTCCTCCTCGCCAGGCTTCACCACCTCGTCGATCTCCGCAACCTCGCTATGAGCAAAGGCCATATCCCTCTCGCCAAGGTACTTCCTTCTTCAATTTAGCTATTGTGCTTGCGACTAGATTCTCGCTCGCTAATCACACTTGTCAACAGGTCGCGATGTTTCGTGGGGCACAACTCGCATAGATGTCATCGGCACGCCGCTGGGCGAGTATCAAATGAGGATCGCCACAGCCTACCTTGATCTTGAAGTGAGGATCGATCGGGTGGCGGCCTGCGAATCAAATCGCCGAATCGCCACGTTGGATGTGTGAGTGTCGAGTATTGAGAACGGAAGAATTCGAGCATCGACTGGAGGGCGCTGAGGCAAAGTATTACGCTAGGGAAAGCGTCCAAGATGCAATGTGGCAGGAGTGGGGTCGAGGCTGCTGGGCTGGTCGGCTCGACGACATGCCACAGATATGCAGCAAAGTCTACTCATGTTGTTTCCTGAAGAGAATGGAAGGCAACCGACTGACGGATGAGGGAGGCCTCCCCGACTAGTAGTAAAGGAACTTCCCATTGAAGAAAGCGCATTGTCATGCGATCTCAGTTGACATAGATGTTGTCGAGGGTACAAAGCCATGCGACGCACAATATGGCGTCAATGCCTCTGAGCACAAAGGGATAAAAGTCCATGTAGAAGGGACGAGACCCCGCCACCATTTTAAGGCACGTACAAAGGCCCCCGGTGGCTCTGCGGCGACCGTCGCCTAAGCAAGCCGAGAAACGAGGAGCAGGAGGTGTTCGAATGTCGAGCTCAGTCACCAGGTGCTGGGAGATGAGGTTGTGTTTGGCCCCACTATCAATCATAACAATCACAAAGGTGTCATAGAGGGACCCAGAGAGCTTCATGGTCTAGGGGCCAGAGATGCCGCCAACTGCAAAGCATGAAAGGTCTAAAAAATGCAATCGTTCCTGGGGCTCGTCGTCGTGTGGTGAGCCATCACTATCCGGGACTTCGAAATCCTCAAGGGTGACCATGGGGTCAACGTCAATGGTGATGCAGAGCTCCTTCAGAGGACAGACATGAGTCCAGGAATAGGATTGTTTATAATGGAAACAAAGGCCCTTAATGCAAAGATTGTGGTACTCCTGATTGGTCATCTAGGGGTAGGTCTGCGGTCAATAAGGTCAGGGGTGGCCCAAGATGTGGGGAGTCGCGGTATAGTCTGGGGGTGGTGGCCGAAGAGGTGATGGAAGGTCTGCGAGTGGCCGGTGTCAACGGGTTTGACATTGAAGTCGGCTTCCACCATGCGGGCAAGAGCCATGGAATCATCAATCAGTGATAGTTCGTGGGTGATGGGTGCAAAGGCGAGATCGGATGTTGGAAAGAAACCCCTGCATGAAAAACCCAAGTAATGATCTGGCGATAAACCAGGAACGTGGGTTGCCAAGGCGATGAACTCGTCGATGTAGTCATCAAGGAGGTATGATTGTCAGATGCCAGACAGACGTTCCACCGTTGTCACGGAATAGCAAACATCATGGCGGAGGATGAGGTTGTTGGAGTTCAAACCAAGTAAAGAAAGGTTATTCTGGCGGAGGCAATGAACCCAATGCAGGGCCGACCCTTACATGCCGACGAAAATTGTGGGGATCATTTGGGCCTCGGGGGTGTGATGGATGTCAAAGAACTCCGCACGTTCAATCCAACCCAGGGGATCCGTGCCATTGAAGGTTAGGATCGGTGGAAGAGAGGGTTAGAGGCGGCGGTGGAGGCTCGATGGTAATTCCGGGAGGGGCGCCAAGGACTGAAGGGGAATCGACATTGGTAGTTGACGAGGTACCCGGTCGTCCGGTGATGAAGTGATCAAACTTTGCATCGAAATGTAAGTGGAGGGCCTGGAGAGAGGTGATGGGCTCCTCATGAGTGTAGAGGCGGAGAGAGACGACAAGGTGGGGTGTTGAGCCGCAGGAACGTCCAATGGTCCCATGGAGCGTAGTCGGGCCATACAATCGACGAGGCGACTGGCTATGGAGGACAGATTGCGGGGAGCACGGATCAGCGAAACCGGAAGGCAGTTGTAGCATATGGCAGGCGGAACTGGAAGGCCGAACCTGGCACTGCATGCGCAGATCGGCAGAAACGGAAGGGCCACGCATAGTGTTGCATAGGCAGCACACAAACAGCGAGCAGGATCGCGGATCGCGAGCCGGTGAGTAGGCGGCATTCGATGGAGCAGAAGAACGGTACTCAGGTAGCGGAACACAATCAGTGCGGAGAAGCGGGCGCGGACAGCAATCGGTGCAGTTTGCGAAACCAAGCGTGGATGGGCAAGGCAAAGGGAGAGGTGGGGGATCGTTCTTCAGGTGACGGAAACCGCGTGCTGAAAAAGGCATGTCGAACTAAATGTTAGGAAGTAGGGTTTGAGGGAAAACGAAGGAGAATAAAAAAGAGATTTCAGTCCCTAGGGTTCATCTAAATTTGATCTCCTTTCCAAGATAATTAAAATGAGTCTTGCATGGCTTACATAACCCCTAGTTTAGAAACACAAAGGGGCAAACCTAAATAACCGCACGACCATAAATTCATGTGATAATAAAACATAAATATGTTGGGTACGCGATGCATGTCCGCACTACTGGTCAACGCCCATCGTCATGTCAGGATTTGTGTTCTCTTCTCCTCGGCTCCGACGTCGATAAACTCGCCGCACATGAAGGCGCCCCCTCGCCCTCGTTTATATTCGCAACATAAGATATATATAAATATATAACATATTATATATAAATATATAGCATATTATATATATATAATGTATTAATAATCTAATATTTTATTGGGAGGAAAATAAATGAAATAACTGCAAAAGCAATAGTAGTGGCCCTTAAACAGTCAAGCATCAATAGAAGTAAAATCTAAAACAACTCATGTGCTGCAAATGGTTCTCACCAAGCCATATTGATGATCACTGTTACCGAATAAAAATGAGATCGGGGAAGAGAAGAAGAATCCGGCAAGGGGGAGGGCCGGCGGTGGAAGGCGAGACGAAAGGAGGAAGGAGAAAGAGGAATTTAGGGAGCAACCCTAAGAACTTTCATACATATCAAGCATGCCTAAACACCTCAACCCCTCCCCCTTATATAGATGAGGGAGGGACAACAATACAAGAAAAACATTAAATAATATTTCCTAATTAATACTAATTAATATTAATTAATTAATATCCACTAATTAATTAATATCAATTATTACATGAAATAATTAAGGCGGTTTCCATATGCGATCTCCGGAGGTCTAGACGAAGAGTAGCCGCTCCGGCGACCACGGCGGCTTTCATATGCACGCTCCATAATTGCTGACGAGTGTGGTCCCGTGACGTGCCCTTGCATTCCTAACAATCACCCACAGTCAAAAACAAAATATCTCTGACAATAAGCATACCAGATCAAGCCTAGGATTCAATCAATGATCACTCAAAATGCCAACATCATAATCTCTGACATGCATGCAGGAAGTTGAATTATTTTACAATGACGGTTAGTTTCCTTCCACCATTGTTGTGTCTCTATACCTAGTTACATGGTACTCTCGGTTACTTACAAGAAGTTTACAGGTGAAGCTGTCAACAACAACAACAACAACAGAACCCATATAGTCACCAATCATTGGGGGTATGGGCGGGGGAAGATTGGAAACAGACCTAACCTTTGGCCCTATGCCCAAAGTGGCTTCTCTCAGAGGAGAAAAACCGAACCTTTGACAATAGATGCACAAAGTGGCTGCTCACAGATTACCACTGAAATAGTGGCCCCCTATACCGTCACGTTTGCTGCGGAATCATGCCCTCAAATCAAAGCCAAAGACATCAGAGAGGGCAGACTCAAGAATCCATTTTGATTTATGTGCACATAACCATGCTTCCTTCATTCAGCATCCAGAGCATTGGTCTTGCACTCATTACAGGTGAAGCTGTAAGCGAAAAAAATAAAATTCCTAAAAATTTTAATAAGTTTTAGATAGGGTTGACAGCTCTAAAAGAGAGGACTTTTGGGAGATAAGTGGAAAACATTAACAAAGAGTATATGGCATGCATATTGCGCATTATGTTGAAGTTACATACCTAATATTTAGTTTATAATAACTAGAGTGCAAAATAAGCATAATTACATCAGAACTTTACCGCAATCCGTAATATCTTGTTAGTTAGATCCAGAAGAGACTAGTGGTTAGAGAGTAGTACAGGGAGAAAGTTCAAAAAATAGAATATTAGTAGGAAATTTTCTTGAATGAATAAAGCTAACAAGTGATATGCAAACAATGGTATTACTAGAATGCTGCAAATATAAAATATCTTCCCATATTCATTAATTCTAGAAAGCCAAATTGATGTTTTCAATGTTTCGCCCACATTAACTCATATACATTACAAAAAAACATAATGAAGAGAAACAAACTATGGCTATTAAGTAACTGTATCATCAGCAAACTTGTTCATGGTACCAAAGTGTTTGAGCCCTTCAACAGCGACAATAACAACTAAGAGGAGAAGAAAAAAACAAAGATCTTTATCTCATGGGATCCCAACACTACCTCATGTTCCTTCATTTTCTTGTTTAGCTCTGCAAAATTTCCCTCCGAGTTATATTGTCCCGATTGATAAAAGCACCTTTCAAGAAACTGCTCCATTTTATCATTACAATTCTCCCTAAGATCCACTAAAAATCAAACACAACCGAATATATATACTAAGCAAATCCTTAAAAGTAGTTATCAATTGAGAAAATCACCTCTTATCTATCCTGCAAGTCAGAGTCTTGCTCACCATTGTTCTTAGCTCAGCATCAGTCATCTTACTCCTAGCATACCCAAAAATTGTAAAATGCTGCGCATCAATGGATGCGCATGCAGAATAAAACTTCAATCTCAAAGAAACTTAAGTCAAAGAAATAACATGAATGAAGCATATAAACATTACCTGGGGAAGGCAATCCTCGTAGAACAGTGCAAACAGTGCCGGAAAAATTTTCTTCTTCGCTAGATCGCCGGAGGCTCCAACCACAGCTATGCTAACCGTGGAACCCTCTCCACTTGTACTATTAACCTCTGTAATCCAAGATTCATTTGATTGTTCAGCCTCTTCTTCATCACCTAGCACCGGAGCTATAGCTGTCAATTAATGAAATAGTTTTCATAAAACAGATTAAAAGGGACGAAAATAGACTGGCAAACATGAATTGAAAAAATCAAGGAATATGCAGAAGAATTAGATGTCAAAATCGTGTTTGATATTGAACTAGTAAGATCCAAAAATAAATTTGTACTAATCAAGGTCAGAGTAGAAGGAGGAGAGACTGGCCTTCTTGCATGCATATAGGGCCATGTTTTCGATTGCTACTGGTGCGCGAGGACATCGGAGTCGCCAAATCCCTCTTTGGGATGGAAAAATGATAGAAGGGGAACGAAGACGGGGCAGTTCGCTGAGTCTGGGGAATGCCAAAACGGCGAGAAGACGGGCATTTCGGGCAGGAAAGTGCCATCAATTACAGGAGCTGGGAGTTCGTGGCGCGCGGAACAGGATATAAGTGCTGAAGAATATGGACTTAGGCAAGAGAGGAGAAGAGAGGAAGAGGGGAAGAGGGCTGCGCGAGCAGCGAAAGTCCTTCGAGAATTTGAAATTGCCGCAGCGGTGAGCTTTGAAGAAGAAAATCGGTGGCTGTTGCAGAAGACACGGCGAGCAGAGAAGGTTGCGGGTTTTATTTGCAGAAACTTAGGCCCCGTTTGGGGCGGCGTTTTAGCCGCGGTGGCGTTTATTGCAGAGCGATGTTCGTTTGGGGGCACGAAAACGCGACAGCTGAACGCAATTTTTGGTGTTTTAGCCCTTTTTTTCCTCACCGCAGCCCCTCCCCAATGTTTGTGTATCTGTTCTTGGGAAAAATTTTTGGTACAATGAGCGTGCACAGTTCTGTGCATGCTAATAAATAGCGCTTTTAAGCGGGGCCCACTCACGAAAACTTTCGTTTTCCGCCAAAAAAAAACGCTCCAGTTTTTTCCCTTCTTCCCCGCTCCACTGGCTTCCTCTAGGGTTTCATTGAAGTTAAAAAATTTCTATTCCGCCTCGCCTTCCCCGCTTCGCATCGCCTGCTTCCCCTAGGGTTTCTTTGACATTACAAAATCTATCCACCGGGCGTCGGAGGACGCGCTTCCTCATTCCGACAAACTGCTCTGTGCTCCTTCCCGTTGCTACATCGCCACCCAAATTAAAAATGGCAGTACCTGAAAAAGCTTCGAGCAAAGAAATGGACAATGTAAGTTAAATATTCTTCTGCTGCAGGCTTTCCTTTTTAAAATCTTCAAAATTTTCACAGTTTCATGCACAGCTCTATGCACGCGAAAATCTTACAGTTACTGGTAAATTACGGCTGTAATAGTTTCATAGTGCACAACAAACTTTATAGTTACAGCCGTAATTACATTTTACTGGTAAATTACGGTTGTAACAGTTTCATAGTGCACAACAAACTTTATAGTTACAACCGTAATTTACATTTTACTGGACATTTTACTCGTAAATTACGGCTGTAATAGTTTCATAGTGCACAACAAACTTTATAGTTACAGCCGTAATTTACATTTTACTTGTAAATTACGGCTGTAATGTTACATAGTGGCCATCATACTTTACAGTTACTGCTCGGTTTACATTTCAAAATGGCTTAATGTTCAAATTGCTTATTGTTCAATTGTCAGCTTGATGGTGAGAACTCTTCAAATAATTTGGCCGATGCTGAAAAAGCTTCCAGTCAAGCCGGCAATGTAAGTGAAGAATTGTATTGGATTTTTCTATTACGACAATTGTCATTACAGCTGTAATTCTTCTTTTAATACAGCTTTAATGTTAAATTACAGCTGTAATGTTACCTTACAACCGTAATGTTTTTTTTATTATATTCATATTCTTTGGTTTTGTAATTTTGACAGATTGATGTTTCGTTTTCAATTGTGCAATCTGAGCCGCAGGCATACACAATGTATTGCAATTTATGCCCATAATGTTGGATTTAGTGTGCGGAAACAATACATATTATATTGGACACATACTAGTATTATTAAGGGAAGAAGTTTTAGTTGCTCAAAAGCCGAACATAAAAATAAAATGAGATTAGAAAATGTGAGCAGAAAGTATCATAAGTTGGATACCAGAACGGGATGCTTGGCATGTATATACTTTACTGCAGATGAAAATGGAAAAAATTGGTATGTTTCAAAATTTGTGGAGGAACATAATCACCCACTAGCGTCAAAAAATGACAACCATTTGTTGAGGTCAAATCGCAACATTTTCAACGTTCAGGAAAGCTTGCTTAAAAATATGACAGGAGCGGGGATTAGGACAATTGATGCATTTAATTTTTTAGCCAAAGAAGTTGGAGGTGTTGAGAACGTTGGTTTTTGTAAACATGATGCATATAACTACGTTGAAAGAGAGAGAAAGGCACTAATAGAAAGTGGAGATGCTGATAGCTTGCTGAAAATGTTACAAAACCGGCAATTGAAAGACGATATGTTCTCATATGATGTCCAAACAGATGAGCAAAATCGGCTTATTAGTTTCTTTTGGATTGATGGGCGTAGTAAAATAGATTATGATTGCTTTGGTGATGTCATAATCTTTGATTCAACTTATAGACTAAATAAGTATAATTTGGCTTGTGCCCCCCTTATCGCAATAAATCATCATTGACAAAATACATTTGTTGGAGGGGCATTCATAGCAAATGAAACTATTGAATCATTTTGTTGGTTATTTGAAACTTTCCTAAGGTTTGTTGGTGGCAAGCAACCGACAACAAATATTCACGGATCAAGATCAAGCTATGTCCATTGCAATTGAGAGAATTCTTCCAAAAACTAAACATCGTTTATATCAATGGCACATTTCAAAGAAAGCACCATCCAAGGTACCGACATTCAACCATGATAAGAGTATAAGGTCATTATTTTATCGTTGTTTGAGCCAATGTGACACTGCAGACGAGTTTGATTGTTGTTGGAGTGATATGATTTTGAAAGGAAATTTGGAGGGCAATAGATGGTTGCAAGATTTGTATTTTGTCCGAAGAAAATGGTCGACAGCTTTCAATAAAGATATTTTAGATCTTGGCATATTGTCAACACAAAGGAGTGAATCCACAAACCATGTTTTACATGAATGTTCTAAAGCAACAAGTTCGCTTGTTGAATGTTTCATAGGAATAGAGAAAATGACTTCAACTTGGCGTCGATACGAGCATGACGACAAATGCAAACAAGGTTGCGTAACCTTGAAACCCAGAACTACCCAACTTCTAAAACAGGTTTCCAAAAAGTACACTAGAAAATTTTTCTCCATTCTTGAAAATTCCTACATGGATGGTGCGCTTCGTGTTACTCTTGTAGAGGAAAGACAACTCAATGACAATCATGTTGTATACTGTACAACCCTCATATTTGCCGAGCTGGTTTGGTTAACCTAGACTCAGCAGAATCGAGGCGGATAAGGAGAATAACCGCTCACAAGCGACCGGGACTAGCTAAGGTGAAAGCGGGTACAAAGGAGATGGATGGAAGGGCGGTGGGGCGAGCAGGCATAGCGTCCGCTTCCCTCGGACGAGTGGGGGGGATCCCCCACTCGCCAGGCCCTTTGGGCGAGTGGGAAGGACACCACTCGCCCGGCCACGGGCGAGTGGAGCACTCGCCCGGCCTGGGGCGAATGGAGCACTCGCCCGGCCTTGGGCGAGCGAGCACTCGCCCGGCCAAGGGCGAGTGGAGCACTCGCCCGGCCTTGGGCGAGTGGAGCACTCGCCTGGCCTTGGGCGAGCGAGCACTCGCCCGGCCTTGGGCGAGCGAGCACTCGCCCGACCACGGGCGAGTGGAGCACTCGCCCGGCCTTGGGCGAGTGGAGCACTCGCCCGGCCTGGGGCGAGTGCGCACTCGCCCGGCCACGGGCGAGTGGAGCACTCGCCCGGCCTTGGGCGGGTGGCGCACTCGCCCGGCCTTGGGCGGGTGGCGCACTCGCCCGACCCCTGTCTTTAAGAGGGATTCTGGCTATTCGCAGTCCGATCTTGGCTATTCGCAGTCCGATTTCGGCTATTCGCAGTCCATTTTTGGGAAAGTCTATAAATAGACCCCCATGGGCACCTTTGGAAGGGTTGGTCTCTACCCCCTCCCTCACGCGTGAGCAAGCACTAGCCCTCCCCTCCCCTTGTCGTTGAAGGTGGTCGGTGAGGTGATCCTTAGTGCCCTCCAAGGTGCCCAAGCTCAGCATTGGCTTGGGAGGGGAAGTTCTGAGTGAGCTTCCGGGTGTGTGGTGGGACCTCCACGCTGTAGCTTCAGGGGTTTGTCTATAGGCTCCAGCAATCGTCAAGGTAAAGTCTCTCAGCTCCTAGTGACCGGTCAAGGGTCTTAGCTTGGGTCAAGTAAGAGTTAGCCACATCCCCCTTTCGAACGCTGAAACCGGGTTACTGGTTTCAACATATACATCACGCAACAACATGATAAAGATGATAAGCAATGGTATGTAAAATATGACTCCATCACCTTTGATGCTGATTGTTCGTGCAAAAGTTTTGAAACGAAGGGGATATTATGCAAACATATCTTACGAGTTTATAATTTTAGAAATGCAAAAGAAATTCCACCAAAATATATTCTAAATAGATTTACCTTGAAGGCAAAGAAAGATCAGTATCTTATCGATACTGCAAGTATAAATGACTATGATTCCAATTTAGTATTTAGAAATCATATGATCAAGTTCAGCTACGATCTTGCTCGCCAAGTTGAAGACTGTCCAATTGCAAGAGAATATGTTCTAACAGCCATGAAGAATATTGAGAAGAAAGCAGAAGAGTTGGTGGACTCTAAAGAGACACTTATAAAAGGTTCTATTCATGAAAATCAAAAGAACAAAGGAGTGAAAGATCCACCTTCAATGCGTCCCAAAGGTCATTCAAATGCACGTATCAAAGATCATTGGGAGAAACCAAAAAAGAAACCTAGTACATACTCTACTCTATTACATATCTTTTAATTTATTTTTCATTAGACGTGATCATTAATGGTAATCATTCTTTCATTTGCAGGAAAAAGATATGAATCAAAGGAAAAGCTTCAAAATGTCGATGTCGTTAACTCCCAACAGATGGAGTTTAATTTCATGGATCATTTGTTTGATAATACAAATAGTACAACCTCAATACCGACAACGGCTACTCCATTATGTGATCTAAATGATGATTTATGTTTAGATTTGTCATTCAATTTCTCAAGCATTCCTAATATTTTTAAGGATTGATTTGGTATTGTAAGAACTATTCAATATATTGCTGCAATACATAGGTTGCTCCAAAAATTTCTATTGTCTGGAATTTTACGGCTTTAAATTTATTATTATTGTGGCAGAAACTGAGAAATTACTGCTGTAACTGTTAAGATTACGACTGTAACTGCTAAAATTACGACTGTAACTGTTAAACAAATACAACAGGATTCAGATGAAATAATCATCAAGTAACATTGCAGCAGTTAATGTTAAGAGTGCAGAATCATGCTGTAATAAAATTACGGCTGTAACTTTTATAATTGCAGCAGCAAGCCTTGTTTACGGCTGTAACTGTTAAACAAATTAGATGAGCAATCAGATAAAATAATCATCCAGTAACAATGCAGCAGTTAATGTTAAAAGTGCAAAATCATGATGTAACTGTTAAAATTATAGCAGATGAAAGAATAAATGGTCACATATTAAAAAAGAAAATACTTTAAAGGTTACATGAATATGAAATTTTAAATAGGACATCTTTTCATTATATTGTTCCAATAAGCTTATAACATTCTGCTGACTACTTCAGCCCTATACTTAGGCATGTCCTTCTGACATCCCTTGTGCTCATCCCAATCAATTTCGAATTTATTTAGAATTGTTTCCATGTACCTCATGACAAAAATTTCGCAATCATATCCATTTTGTTGTGTTGGTAAATTTGCTACCTCGCTTATGTTCCATGAATCAATATCCTCCGGCAGGGCATCTTCACAATCTTCTTTTATAAACTTTATCTACAGAAACAATAATTTAATAAATCTTTAATTATTATGCAAGATAAGCAAAAGTTTGAGACAATGAATGAATAATACCAGCTCCCGCATTGTCGCCTTATGCATTGGGTTCGGGAGAGAATCATAGAAATGTCATGTCTCTGTTATGAAATTACACACCATAAGCACTCAATGACTACCGAGGTGGCATGGCATTAAAATATGATCGACATTGGCAACAGACTCTGAGGTTATATGTTCCACTAAACGTTCACTATGTGAAATTGAATTTCTTTTAAAGTACTGTACCATTAAAACATGTATGAAAACAAAAAATTAATGAAAATTATATGAAAAAAATGGACAAAAAGGTTAAGTTAAATCATATATTTACCGCATGATCTGGAGAGATATATAAAAAAATTTTAATGCTCCTTGGTGATTTTGCTCTTCTGAAATTAAGCTCGTATGCAAATGCATTTAGAGGGGTATCAGTCACCCATCCTTTACCCAGTAGTTCTATGATTCCATCCCGAGACATTGCAATATTTCCGCTTTCGAAAATAATAGAATCACTGAAAAGGAAACATTAAGTAATGTGGAGTTGCAATAACTATAAAAAGTAGGCAAAATGTTTAAATCACTAAAGTACGTACTTATCAGGAAATCTTGTCAGCACAAGGTCTATTATGTCTCTATGAGCGGCAATAATTTTTTTCGACCAGGGTATGCATGCTCTTCTATGGTGGCTCCCATGACATCTTTAACAACCACCTTCTTCTTCCTGCCTTTTCTTGCTTTGATATTTCTTACAAGGCTTCGTGTTTTATCGTGAACATCCGTCTCCACAACCTCAGCGTCATGTTCTTCTAACCCTTGTACAACCTTTGGAGCTTTGTATGGGACTACAACACTACATATTTGTGTAGGAGGGGTATATGGATGATCTGGTGGAGGGGTGGGTGCGTGCATATTTTTTATTAAGGTTTGTAAAGCTTCAAAATTTTCTTTCATTGCTTTATTTATATCTGCACAATTCTCTTCACATGCCCCTTTGAGCTGTAGCACCTCATTTAATAGAGTCTCATATCTTCTTTCATTCTTCTTTTTCTCCTCTTTCTTCTTCTCCTCCTTCCTCTTCTTCCTTCTCTTCTTCGCTTCCATCCTCTCTTTCTCCTCTTCTTCCTCCTCTACGTCTTCTTCCACGGCCTCGTCTTCTTCCTCATCGTCCCCTTCCTCTTCCTCTACTGTTTCTTTCCTTTTGCTCTTCTTCTTCCTCTCTTTCACCTCTACTTTCTCGAAACAAGAGCTTGCATCTACGTCTTCACCTAACAAACTATTATCCTCGGGCAGAATGGATACAAAGCAATTTAACACCTGTAGAAGTAAAAAAAGCATCATTAACATAATCTTCATAATAGAAATAACCAAACCAATATTACAAGAAATCTTATTACAATAAAACTTACAGTGTTAGGTTGGGCCAAAATATTTGATAATTCCACGCAAAATTTTCCACTAAAAGCATTCTTGTTAGACCATCGAAGCAGTCTTGGTCTAGCAATATCATCATATGGAGTTTGAGTGGTGGTATGTTCGAAGAACCAAATCTGTGGCATGAAATAAAATTGATACGTAATGAAGAAAAGCAAAAATCAATCTTGAATTTATTAGAGAAGTGCTTACAGCTAATAGTACGGAGCATCCTTCAATATACAAGGTGGGAGTTATCTTTCGTAGCAGCTACCTTGCTAAACTTATCAAATTGTGAATGCAAGAAAGAGTGTATGGCCTTAGGCCAATTATACTTTTTAAACTCTTTCAGGCCTTGAACACTATTCACAGATTCAGATATCTTAAGACCTTTCAATGGAAAAAACAAAACTGCGAGGACATATTTGACCAAGGCATCCATTCTACGACTATCTAAGTTTGCAGACCATTCTTCGGTTGCAAGTTCTTCAATTTCCTTCACCAAGTCTTTGATCAAAATGTTTGTAAGTGGTAGTCTCTTAAAATGAAAATAAACGCCTTTATTATGTAGCCCCAAAATTAAGGCTACATGATTTATAGTAAACTTGACATAATTTTTTCCTAATAGAAATGATTTTTTTTTAGAGTACGACAACAACAAAAAATATAACAATGGAATATTTTGAGGAATGCTATGTGAATGGAATACTGATAGCAAACCAGCTTCCTTAAGCTCTATTCTGGATTCACTGGAAAGGACATCCAACAAACACTGTGCATTCTTCGTGAAAAATGAGATAGCACAACGGCTATACAAATTATATCTTGTGGAAATCTGCAAAATTGAAGAAGAAAACCCAAAACTTATTAATAAAATAAAAAATGAAATCAAGTCAAACTAAGTTTAAAGCTACAGCCGTAATTAACATTTTACTGGTACATTACGGCTGTAACATAGGCATGTCCACAACATAATTTAGTGAAAATCAGTAGTAATTTACATTTTACTTATAAATTACGGCTGTAACATATACATAGTGCACAACATAATTTCAGATTACAGCCGTAATTTGCACAGCATAATTTTAGGTTACAGCCGTAATTTACATTTTACTTGTAAATTACGGCTGTAACTGTTATATACTGCAGAACATACTTTACAGTTACAGCCATAATTTACATTTTACTGGTAAATTACGGTTGTAACTGTAGGTTTTTTGCAGCCTTTACTATAAAGTTGCAGCCGTAATTTACTCTTTACTGACACATTACAGCCGTAACTGGGAATATTTTAGAGTTTATCATGGTAACTTACCATGACGAAAACACATTTCGATATTTATAAAATGTAAAACTTAAATGAAAACCCTAAACCTAGAGAATACCATGATGCGCAGTACAAGATATTCCGGTTTAGGGAGAAGTCAATCTTTATCGGAGACGGGGACAATAGGCGGAGGAGGAGCAGCCGCCGGCGGAGAAGCTCTGGGATCACCGGAGGAGGAGCAGGAGTCGGCGCCCATAATTTCGTCAAACCTAGGAAGGAGAAGCCGAGTGGGAGGGAGCTGGAGCAGCGTTTTTTTTTTGGCGGAAAACAAAAGTTTTCGTGAGTGGGCCCCGCTTAAAAGCGCTATTTATTAGCGTGCACAGAGCTGTGCACGCTCGTTGTACCAAAAAATTTTCCCTGTTCTTATGGGGAGAAACTTAGGCTTTATTTGGCGCGTCGGTGGCGGGCGGAAGGGGCCGGTGGAGCCGCGGGGTTGGGAACGGAGGGGAGGAGGCGGGGCTCGAAACGGAGCTTTTGCTCCGTTTCTTAGGGCGCGACGGGTGCAACCGCGGCAAACGCCACCGTTGGGCGTTTGTTTACCCGCCTTGCGGTGGCGTTTGCCGCAAACGCCGCCCGCCACCGCCGTGCCAAATGAAGCCTTAGGCCCCATTTGGCGTGGCGTTTTAGCTGTGGTGGCGTTTATCGCAGAGCGCTGGTCGTTTGGGGGCACGAAAACGCGACAGCTGAACGCAATTTTTGGTGTTTTTAGCCTTTTTTTTGGACCGCAGCCCCTCCCAATGTTCGCGTATCTGTACTTGTGGGGCGTTTTATATTTCACGTAAACCGCAACTGTTGCACCAGACGGACCCTTGGACTCCGTTTGCCTCCGCTTTTTTCCCGCGGTGAGTTTCGAGAATGTATGTTCGGCATGACAACGGTTATGATTCACCATCGTCAAAAAAGAAAACTAGTTTTAAACATAAAAGTGGATGAAGCTCCTTAGGTGAGGTCCCCGGGGTTATCGAATAACGGTTTATAATCTCCGCGTTCGTGGCTGTGACCGCGGCTCGATACGGAGCCTTAGTGTTTAGTGTGCACCGTGAGACCCACGCCGAGACTTGTATACAAAAATTTCCTTATTTGTAGACCCCAAAATGATCATTGCATATCAAAAATAAGAAAAAAATGCTAAAATATCAACAAAGTTGTCTAATTGCAGACCCAAATTAAAGTACCCCCCCCGCCTCCCTCATGCTCCTGTTGTCTGTAACCTAGCCAATCTCCTCGTCGACGAGTCACCTCCCTCATGCTCCTGTTGTCTGTAACCTAGCCGATCTCCTCGTCGACGAGTCACCAGCAGCCCACGTCCAGCCAGCGGTCCACCCGCCTCGAAGTATTCCCTAATTATTTTTGTCAATGTTAATAATTTTGTGCTATTAAGTAATGATTTTTTTTCATAATTAGAAAAGAAATTCAACGAAAAAGTAATACCTGTTTTCAATTTTTTATACCGAGGAAGATAAAAAAATTAAATTTTTTTTATTATTATTATGGTATGCAAATATCGTATGTGCGTGCAAATAATAATTTTGGAGCTACAAATTAATTTTTTTATTATGATCTGCAAATATCGTCTGGGCAGAGCTGCAAATATCAAATTGAGAATTACAAATATAATTATCTTTAAAATTTTATTTTATTTTATTAAAATAGAGTTAGGGTTTGTCTTATGCAAGATAATTTTCTTGTCCTATTTCAAATGTCAACATAATTTTAAAACAAAATCTCTATTTAGTTATTTGAGATTATTTTAAAATTAATAAATGAATACTTTATTTCTTATGCATTAATTGTATGTTTAGTGTTAACTTTGTTTAGATTTCACTTAGTTTTAATCTTTTAATAATATTTAAAAAAAAAGTAAGAATTTACGTCAACTTATTCTTGATATTAAATTAGCTATTCTTATATCTATTAATAAATTATAATTGTTATCGCACTGGAACCGAATACTCATGTGGGAGATTAATAAAGAGTGATGATATATAGACACATCAATAATGATTATGTGCACACCACAAAAATAATATTGCTGTAGGTCGCTCGACGCTCTTATTAACCGGTCGAATTAAAATGTCTCAGTTCGAGAGTTAGCCGAGCGCGCAAACAGTCACAAATAGATCCAGCAGATGACAGGGAGGCTTTTCACGTGGAAAAACCCGGAAGTGGAAAAATCACGAGGTCAAATCGGTCCCGACCAAGTTTCATTATTCTTAAGAGTTGATGGGCTCACCCTCAATTTTTAGAAATTCCGGGCTGCGAATAGCCGGAATCTCATGACACATACTCCCTTAGTGAGGAGTTAGAAAGAAAACCGCCACGCATGCGATCACCACACCCGATCACGCGCGCGATCCACGCTCCAACCGCTGTCACGCCCCTCGCGGCCCGCACCCGCTCGCCCTCGCGGATGGCCGCCCGACCGGCCACCCTCGGTCGCGCGTCCTCGGTGCGTCGCCGGTAGGCCACGCAGCCGGCCACCCTGCCGGTCGTGGCCGCGCGCGCGGCCTAGCCGTGCGGCCGGGCGACCGATGCTCAGCTTGGCAGTCGGCCGCCCGGCCGACCGTGGTCGCGCGCCCGTGGCCCGCGCGACCGGCCGGCCGGCTCACGGTTTGGCGAGAAGTGTCCGTGGCGCGAGCCACCCGCCGGCCGCCCATGGTCGTGCGCCGGCGGCCGCCCGTGGCCGCGCTCCTGCGGCCTCGTAGGGCCTCCCGGCCGACCCCCCTTGGTCGGCCACTCTTTCTTGATGGCCGCCCTTCCCCGCTGGGCGGTTCCCCCGTCGTCGGGCCCTTCCTCCACCACCGTCCGATCGTCCGCACACATTCTCCGCCTTCCGATTAGCGGGTAACCGCCCATGTAACCGCCGGCATAACCACCCGTTATGAGCGGGTGCGAATATCCAAAAGGATGTTGGTTTGCGTTTAGAAAAATACCAAAGTAATACGTGTTGTGAATCTTATAAAATTGGTCTGCGTTTAGTTTTTATGATGGTTACAGTCTGTGAATATCGACAGTAGCCACCGTAACCACCTCTGGGCCTATAAATAGAACCTCAAAGCTTCTCTTTTTCCATCTTATTCTCCTCCTCCTTCCTCCTAAGTTCAAGAGAGAGAACTCTCTTGAAGATCTCCTCCCTCTTTGAAGCTGCCCTTGAAGTAATCTTCAAGCACTTCGAAGACGGACGAAGATCTTCGTCCTCCTTCGAGCATTCTGAAGGCCGTCTGGCAGCTCGCACGCCAAGTTCCAGAGCGCGTCAAAGTCCCAAAACACGTCCAAGTTCCGGAGCACGGTGCTCCCCACCGCTGCAAAGAAGAAGACTGAGCTTCGAGTGTGGTGGCCTGTCACCCCCCCCCCCCCCCCCCCCCCGAGTTGTAACGAGGAGCGGCATGTCGCCCTCAGTTTCTCAAGCAAGCCCTGTAAAGAAGCAGCAAATAGTGAAGTTTGGTCGGAACCGTCCCGGCCACGTGGTCTTTCATCCCTTTCTGGGGTTTTCCACGCTAAAAAAGATCTCTTGCCAAGCGTCTCGCTTCTCTGTGATTGTTTGCACGCTCGTCCGTTCCCGGGCTAAGACGGTCAATTTCGGACCTGTTTAATGAGCCTCGAGTAGACCGCAAAAGTTTGACGCTGTCTGTGGGAAGGAGTTCCCCAAAGCTCTAAAGATTCGGAAGACAGTATCCTTCACCCAACAGTACTCGTGACTAGAGACATGGCAAGGAGAAGCACTAGTACCACCCAAGGCTCGGTTCGTGAAGGACATGTTGGACCCGGTCTCTCTCATTCCCTCATCAGTGCACCCCGCTAGGAAGAGACAGTGGTCGCGCCGGCAATAGCGCTGACAGGACGAATGGTCCAAATAGAGGAACAACATGCTAAAATGTTGAACCTCTTAAGGAACCTAGGAGCGGCTAGGGCCCCAGTAGAACCCCCCCCCCCCCCCCCCCCCCCCCGCACCAGCCAATACACCTCCTTCACATTCGCGTTAAGCCCCAGAAGACAACCAAGAAGAGGATTGTGAGTTTTCGGCAGCAGCAAGTATTGTGCATCCCGCCCACCTGGCCAGGCCCGTCGAAGCCGGCCCGCAACATCCCCACCAGAAGGCAGGTGTCCCCGAGAACCTCCCCGGAAGGCTAACCTGAGAAGAAGTCAGAGAGCTAATAGTGGAAGAGTATGGCCAGGTCGGCCGCCAAGCAACCCGTATATATTGCCCCATTCACAACGGGTCCTCGTTGGCTCCCGAAGTTCTGGCGCATCCGATCCTAGGAGGATTCAAGCTTCCGAACATGGAATCCTATGACGGGACCGAGGACCCCCTAGAGCATGTAAACCACTTCTCCACCATCCTTCAGATTTATAACGCCCCCGATCAACTGCTCTACCAGGTATTTTCGACCACTCTGGAAGGCCAAGCGAGAACTTGGTTCCATTCTATCCGGAGTGGGACTATCCGGAACTTCACTGAACCGACGCAGCAGTTCCTGGATCAATTCATCGCAAACCGCCGAATAGTAAGGACCCTTCCCACCTCTCGAGAATCAGACAAAGCGAAGGGGAAACCCTTAAGGCCCCGTTCGTTTGGGCAGAATTGGAGAAAAGAATTGGAATTGGAATTGCCAATTCCAATTTTGTTGTTCGGTAGTCAATTTTTTGGGTGGGAATTGTTATTCAATCCAATTCCGTGGGAATTCGGAATATGCATTTTTTCCTCTCCCCCATTTCTGACCTCTTTAGGTCGGACTTGAGAAAGGAGCTCGTCCTGTGTCCTAAGTCTCGCGTCCCGCGTGCCTGCCTTCTTCTGTCGTTTGCTCCTGTCGTCGCCACTATTCTTTGTCATCGACGCCACCTTCTTCTTCGCTCGTGAATGAAGTTGGCAAATTCATTGCTGCTCGAAGAAGTCGGTAAGGACCTGTGCTCGACGATCTCTGCCCTAATCTGTCTCAGATTCAGGAATAAGAGGAGCTTGTCGGAAATGGAAGGAGAGCTCAGGTTGGAACTTTCTCGTCGAGAAGAGGAGCTCGCCGGAAATGGAGATGGAAGGAGGTTGCACCATTTTCGAGGAGGTATGGTCGACCTCTCAGGCAAACCAATGAGTGTGAAGAAGCCGATTCAGGATTTTTGTTGTCCTTGCGATGATTTCTCGTCTTTGCTGTCCTTGATTTTTTTGCGTTGATATCATTCATCATCTGCTTCTTCCCTGTTAGAGTGGTGGTCATAAAAATTGAAACTGCCTTTTCCGATCCTCTTAAAAAATGTATACATTCATTTTGAAGAAACAAACAGTCATCCATATTTTAGATAGCATGTCTGATGTGAACTGCAACAGTTCATTGTTCGATGATCCAGAAATAAACACATCCACTGCAAATGTTTTTTTAAGATAGCATGTCTGATCGTTTGGGCTATTTTTTTTTTTATATTTTAATTTTTTTAAAGATCTAAAATGTGCTCCTAGTTGATCTTTTCCTGAAATAAACACATCCACTGCTATTCTCTGTTCTTTTTATTCCAACTATGTGTTTAATTGTGTTTATGTTTGTGCATTTATGAGTATGTGTGGATGAAAGTGTTTGTGTATGTGTGCTTGTGTTTGTGTATGTGTGTATGTGTGTGGTTGTATGTGTGCTTGTGTTTATATCAATTTCATCGACTGAATTCTAACATGCACCTGAACAACGGAATTACTAATCGGTAATGATAATGATTATGTGCACACCACAAAAATAATCGCTCGACGCTCTTACTAATCGGTCGAATTAAACTGTTTCAGTTCGAGAGTTAGCCGAGCGCGCAAACAGTCACAAATAGATCCAGCAGATGACAGGGAGGCTTTTCACGTGGAAAAACCCGAAAGGGGGAAATCACGGGGTCAAATCGGTCCCGACCAAGTTTCATTATTCTTAAGAGTGTTACAAAAGGTTGTTTCTCGAGGGTAACATGTCACCGCTCGTTACAATAATTCTTCCGAACCACAAAAGCCGTTTGGAGCAAAGAGATGAGGAGCGTGCTCGAAAGCAATCTGAAATGATGAATGCGAGAACTGGGCTCTAGACTCGAAGGGCGGAGCTGAAGGAGGTCATTGAGCTGTTTTCGAGGGGACCTTCGAGGAGCAAAGGAGGTCTTCGAGGCTCCGAAGGAATCTTATAAGGTCGGAGGAGATCTTCGAGCAATCTTCAAAGGATCTTCGAACTTTGAAAGTCTTCGAATGCTGAAGGAGATCTTCAAGCACCGAAGAAGAGATCTGGAAAATCTTCGTAGGAAGACTCAAAGATCTCTCTAGCACTGAAGGCAAGGTGCTTTCAAATGACTGTTTTGGCCCCATTTATAGCTTCTAAGAGGGTGTTTTGGTAATTGTGTCAGTAGGGAGTGTGGCTATCTGCACACCCATGACAGAATATTTTACTACGCGCACCCCCATGATGGAGGATTTTACTATCTGCATCCCCATGATGGGGGATTCTAGTATGTGCACCCCTATGATGGGGATTTAACTATATGCACCCCCATGACGGGGGATTCTACTATGCACACCCCCATGATGAGGGAGTTTACTATCCGCACCCATGATGAAAGATTCTATTATGTTCACCCCCATGACGGGGGGATTTTACCATGCACACCCCCATGTTGGGGAATTTTGCTACGACGGAGGTCGAGAGGCATCGACGACAGCAGCGAAAGCGACGAGTCCTACAAATATTTGTATACAAGGAGCAAGAGTGAAGAACGAGAGTGTAGGCTCATGACCAGAGCAATGGAGACACAGCAGCCGGCACCGCCACGCCGTCCGGCGCCGCCACATCGGCCGCCACTTGCTGCGTTGGTGGGCGGTTTGGGGCAGTTCCCTTCTCCACTAATGACATTTCTCCCATTTAGTGGAGATTTGCCTATTTGCACCCCCATTTTGATGGGGTTTTGCTATTTGCAGCCTCATTTCAAAGGGGAGTTGGTTATTCACAACCCATTTCAAAGGCGAGTTGGCAATTCGCAGTCACATTTTATTTATAAATTAAGTGGTACCCATCAAGTGCCCTCCAAATTTTCGGAGTCTGCGTCCCGTGAGAGGGGAGTACGGGGAATTTTATTCTCCCACCTCAGTTCGGTACTGCTCGAGTGGAAATTGTGGAGGTGAGAAGGAAGTCGGAGTCAACATGTTGGAGGTAAGAATTTTTGAACACATGTGGGCAAGACGACGCGAATAGCGAACACACGAGGAGGCGGACGACCAGTTTGGTTTTTGAATGCACGTGGGCAATGCGCCTTGGCACGCCACGTGGCTGTGCGGTCATGCGCCTTGGCCCGATTGGCGACCGCACACCTTAGCGCGTCACACGACCGTGCACCCGGGTGGTCGCACTCCTTGGCGCACTGCGCGGCCATGCGTTCTAATTCGGCCATGCGACTGTGTTAAAAAACTTAAGGTCCGGAGATGAAATGTAAAAAATTGCGGAATACACTGCACAAAACCTTTCACAAGTGCAGCACAACAGTGACAATAAAAAGAACGAATAGTACTATGGTATTGAATATCTTTTTACAATGCGAGGTATACATGGCGAGACATGATTCATAAGAATCGCGGAGGAGAGAAGCACAAAACACAAGTGTAAAAAACAAGCCGCTGCGACCTGACACCTGAGACCGCCAGACCGCGCGAACAGACAAGGGACGGAAGCCGCTGAGACCGTGCGAACAGAGTACAGACCGCACCTGTCAGACCGCAACCCCAGACCGCCAACTCGCTGCTTATTCCTCTGCTAAAAAACAACCAGTTCGCACTTCCTGATCGCCCAGACCACACGTTGAACAAGAAAGAACTGCTGCCTGAGACAAACCGCAACTCAAGATCGCCTGGTCACTTAAGACCGCCTGATCAACTGAGTCCGCTGCACCAGACCGTGAACACCTAAACACAGTCCGCAGGCAGACTGCCCGGACTGGTTTATTCAAAGATGGAAGAAGGAGACAAGCTGACCGCGAGCTGTAAGCCGCTTAACCTGTGAACACAGAAACCGGTCAGATTAAATCTCAAATTGCGTGACCTCAAAAAGAGACCGGCACACTCAAGCCAACTTTGAGTTCTTACAGTTCTCGTTAATAATGACGGGCCCTGCACCCCTATTTATAGGCGGGTAGACGGATGTCGTCACCGCACAACCGGGATACGATAACCGTCCATCAGATCGCGAGCGGTCTCGCAAAGCAGACCGCCCGAGCTCGGCAAAGCTCGCAGCTCCTTTATACAACCTTGCGGCTAACAACCAAACCGCCCGGTCTTCTGCGGTCTCCGAAAACAGACCGCCCTGTCTTATTGCAAAGCAAATAACTTCTTCAGGACCAGACCGACTAAAGTAGTCGACAGACCGCCCGGTCACTGCAAGAAGGCAGACCAAGAACATCTGGCTGACCTGAACAAGTCGTCAGACCAACCCGCGTAAGCCGCCCAGACAGAAAAGGCGGTCTCCTAGATCAGACCGCTCATACCAAACCGCTAAGACAAACTGACAGAAACCCAGCGCAGACCGTGCGGTCTCTGCGGTCTCCAATCATCAGACCGCCCGACTTAACTTCACTTCCACTTCAAAATTTTAACACTCCCCCTTGAAGTGGGAAGTGGAAGTCAGCCCAAGCAAACTCCGCAACCGACCAAAAGGTCCCTTCGCCAGCAGCTTAGTAAAAATGTCAGCAACGTTGTCCTTGCTCTGCACATGCTCCACAATCAGAGATCCCTCCAGCACCTTATCACGAATGAAATGATGATGAATCTCTATGTGCTTCGTACGTGCGTGACAAACTGGATTGTTCACCAGTTTGAGAGCACTCTCGTTGTCACCACGTAGCAGAGTAGGACCTCCCACCTCCCTATGAATGTCCTCCACCAACCTCCTAAGCCAGATGGCTTCCTGAGCCGCCAAAGCCGAAGCTTTGTACTCCGCTTCCGTGGTAGAGACAAACACAGAATCCCGCTTCTTGTTGCACCATGATATATCTGTAGAGCCCGTCATAAAGACGTATCCAGACGTCGATCTCCGATCATCTAAATCCCCTCCATAATCAGCATCCATGTACCCGTGCAAGCAAAAGCCTGAATCTCTCCCGTAGAAGAGACCCAAATCCAAGGTGGATTTGACATACTTCAATATACTCCTAGCCGCCACAAGATGAGGCTTCCGAGGCTCTGCCATAAACCGACTCACCCTGCCAACTGCATAAACAATATCTGGCCTCGTGATCGTCAAGTATATCAAGCTTCCGACCAAAGCCCGAAACACCAAAGGGTCGGTAAGAACCTTCTCTTCATCTCGACGAAGATGAACTCCAACCTCCAGTGGAGTAGAGCTGCTCTTCCCCCCTTCCATGCCGAATCTCTTCACGATTTGATCCGCATAGCCCTTCTGGGAAACGAGCATACCGCTCTCTCTCTTCTCCACTTCGAGCCTAAGGAAATGGTGGAGCTCGCCCATATCCTTCATCTCAAATCTGATAGCTAGCTCAGCACGAAGCCTAGCTACCTCCATCTCAGAATTCCCCTTGACGATCATATCGTCCACGTACAGCAGCACCAAGGCCTGAAGCTCCCCCGTCTTCTTAACAAACAAGCTCGAATCTGAATTAGAAGCAAAGTATCCGCAGAACTGGAGGTATTCTGCGATCTTCCCATACCACGCCCGAGGCGCTTGCTTCAAGCCGTAAAGAGCCTTCTTGAGCTTGCAAACATATTTTGGGTGCTCTTCAGATACATACCCATGTGGCTGATCCATGAAGATATCCTTGTCAATCTCGCCATATAAGAAAGCGTTCTTCATGTCGAGTTGCCAAATCTTCCACCCTTGGCAAGCAGCCAATACGCTCATCACCCGGACCGAAGTCATCTTGGCAACGAGGCTAAATGTTTCTTCATAATCCTCCCCATACTTCTGAGAGAAACCTCGAGCTACAAGGCGAGCCTTGTACCGCTCAATACTTTCGTCAGCCTTCTTCTTCAGCTTGAAAACCCACTTGCAAGTCACCGGAGTAACCCCCTCAACCTTAGGCACCAAGTCCCAAGTCTCATTCTTCCTGAGGGCAGTCATCTCTTCATCCATGGCTCCTTCCCACTCCTTGAATCCAACGTCATTTTCATAACAAGATGGCTCTCTCTAATCCAGGGGACCTGCGAAGAAACATAGACAAAGCTCAAAAAATTCCCGCCCGTATACTGATCAGGTGGAATAATGGTCCTCTTGGTCCTCCTCAGAGCTTGACTCTGAACCACCTCTTCCACTGCAGCTTCTGGACTAGCTCTCCTCTCAGGTAGACATGGAGCCTCGCTCCCCCTGCTTCCAGAACCCGAAGCACCTGATCCTGAGCTAGTAATACAAGGAGCACCTGGAGAAACAGGTAACTCCACCAGAACTTCCTTAGCAGCTTCCACTGATCCACCATCTCCCCTGCTTCCTTGTAACTAAACAGAAGAGTTACCTTGGTATGATGTCAGCTCGTCAAATACCACATCCCTTGAGACCACATATCTCCGTGTCTCAGGATCCATGCATCTCCACCCTTTCTTCCGGTCATCATAACCGACGAAGACTAGCTTCCTTGCCTTAGCATCTAGCTTCGTTCAAAGGGCATCCGGAACATGCACATAGCAGGTAGAACCGAACACTCGAAAGTGTTCCACGCTCGGCTTCTCCTTAAACATCAACTCATGAGGGGTCTTCATGTTGATGGGGCTGAGAGGCATCCGGTTGATAACAGAAGCTGCACAAGACATACCCTCTGCCCAAAAGGACTTTGGGATATTCTTGGCATGAAGCCAGCATTTGCAAGTCTCCGTCAGGTGACGGATCTCCTGCTCTGCAACTCCGTTCTGTTGTGGAGTGTGAGCACAAGAAAGCTCCCTTTGGATGTCATGCTTCCTGTAGAAGCTAAAGAACTCCTTAGAGGTGAACTCCCCTCCATTGTCTGTTCTGAACTTCTTCACCCGCAGGTTTAGCCGACCTTCCACCAGCTCCTTGAACTCCACAAATATCTCGAACGCCTCTGACTTCTCCTTCAAAAATTACACCCAAGTATATCTGGTGAAGTCATCAACCAAGATTAGCATATACCTGCTACCTTCAAGACTGGCAGTGTTGGTAGGTCCAAACAGATCACCATGGATGCACTCCAATGGTCTTTTACATCTGCTTTGTGATTTGTCAAATGGAAAGCGCTGAGCTTTACCAAACTGACAACCTGCACAAACATGACCATCTCCAAAAGATGACAAGCTAGGCAGACCTTTCACCAGGCCTCTACCCGCCATAGCTTTCAGCTTATCCATCCCAACATGCCCAAGCCTTTCATGTCAGATAGCAGCGCTATCATTAGCCCTCATCTTATCAACATAAGAATTTGTTGAAAGGACAAACAAATCCTTCACCCGTCTCCCAACATGAGTCACCTCAGCTTTCACCACTGAAACATTACAGAGAAATTTCACTTCTGTTGGACCAAACCGAACATGATAGCCAACGTCCATCGCATTGGTCACCGAGAAGAGGTTCTTTTCATCCCCGGAACATGATAGACACTCTTCAACGTAAGAGTACCTCTATCATCGTTCAAAGAAACCACACCCTCCTTCTCAACTGCATGAATAGTATCGTCAGCCGTAATGATAGCGTCATTACCTGTATATGTCTGCAACGAGGAGAACTTTGACTCATCCCCAGTGAGGTGATGATCACACCCAGAGTCAACAATCCAATCGTCCTGATAGTTGATGGAAGTCATGGCCCGAACACACGTGCCCGTCATGAAAGCTCCTCCACCACCCCAACTACCTTCAACATTGGAACCAGCCTCCTCCTTCCCTGCAACATGCCCCGGCTGAAGATTGACCTTGCAGTCCCTCTTGAAATGACCAACATTATTGTACCTGAAGCATATAGGTCCTTCCTGCTTCTTCCCATCACGCTTAGGAGCATAGCTCTTCTCCTGCTGATACGAAGTAGATGGACCATCATCTCCAGACGACTTCTTCTTTTTCTCGTCCCATTTCTTCTTCTTGCCAGAGAAGAGAACCTCGCCTTCTCCCCCAGAAACCGACATCCCAGCCATTTGAATTGCCAAACTTTCATGCGAAACAAGTAAGTTCTCCAGCTCCAGCAACGAAGGATGATTGGCCCTCCTTGAATAGAAGTAACAAAGGCAACATACTCCCTCCGCAAGCCACAGATTATGTGCCTCTTCAGCTTAGCTTCTGAGATAGGCTCATCCGGGTCCAAAGCCGATATCTCTGCGCAGAGGTTCTTCATCTTCAAGAAAAACGTAGAAATGGACAAATCTCCTTGAGTTGCTTTCGCCAACTCATTTTCCAAGTACTGTAGCCTCGCTACATTCTTTTTATTGAACAAGCCATCCAAGGTTGTCCAAATCTCAGCAGCTGATCCGCATCCAATGATGTGATCAAACAACTCTAGAATGATAGCTCTCTTGAGAGTGAACTCTGCCTTAGCATTCGTTCTTCTCCAAGCCTTCACGAGCTCAGCATTCCCATCAGCAGGAACCACAGCTTGTCTAGCTTCTCCTCCGACTACCTCCCACAAATCTTCGCCAAGAAGATAGCTCTCCATGCAAGACTTGCACTTCTTAAAGTTAGTCTGCGTAAGGAGCTCAATACCGAGACCTCTAGCATATCCTCCTTCCATTACTATCCCACTGATTGCTACCACTTAAGAAATCCGAGCGAAGTACCAGCACTATTTCATCTTCACAACCTCAGCAACCTCCCTCTGATACCATGTTAAAAATTTGAGGTCCGGAGATGAAGTGTAAAAAATAGTGGAACACACTTCACAAAACCTTTCACAAGTGCAGCACAACAGTGACAATGAGAAGAACGAATAGTACTATAGTATTGAATATCTTTTTACAATGCAAGGTATACATGGCGAGACATGATTCATAAGAATCACGAAGGAGAGAAGCACAAAACACAAGTGTAAAAAACAAGCCGTTGCGACCTGACACCTGAGACCGCCAGACCGCGCGAACAGACAAGGGACGGAAGCCGCTGAGACCGCGAGAATAGAGTACAGACCGCACCTGTCAGACCGTAACCCCAGACCGCCAACTCGCTGCTTATTCCTCTGCTAAAAAAAACAACCAGTTCGCACTTCCTGATCGCCCATACCGCACAGTCTTGATCAAGGAAGAACCCGCGAACACGGAACAAGAACTGCTGCCTGAGACAAACCGCAACTCAAGATCGCCTGGTCACTTAAGACCGCCTGATCAACTGAGTCCGCTGCACCAGACCGCGAACACCTAAACACAGTCTGCAGGCAGACCACCCGGACTGGTTTATTCAAAGCTGGAAGAAGGAGACAAGCTGACTGCGAGCTGTAAGCCGCTTAACCTATGAACACAGAAACCGGTCAGATTAAATCTCAAACCGCGCGACCTCAAAAAGAAACCGACACACTCAAGCCAACTTTGAGTTCTTACAGTTCTCGTTAATAATGACGGGTCCTGCACCCCTATTTATAGGCGGGTAGATGGATGTCGTCACCGCACAACCGGGATACAATAACCGCCCATCAGATCGCGAGCGGTCTCGCAAAGTAGACCGCCCGAGCTCGACAAAGCTCACAACTCATTTATACAACCTTGCGGTTAACAACCAAACCGCCCGGTCTCCTGCGGTCTCCTAAAACAGATCGCCCGGTCTTATTGCAAAGCAAAGAATTTCTCCAGGACTAGACCGACTAGAGTAGTCGACAGACCGCCCGGTCACTGCAAGAAGGAAGACCAAGAACATCTGGCTGACTTGAACAAGTCGCCAGACCAACCCGCGCAAGCCGCCCGGACAGAAAAGGTGGTCTCCCAGATCAGACCGCTTAGACCAAACCGCTGAGACAAACCAACAGAAACCCAGCGCAGACCGCGCGGTCTCTGCGGTCTCCAATCATCAGACCGCCCGGCTTAACTTCACTTCAACTTCAAAAATTTAACAGGCTGCACACTTTTGCTTGATTTTGTCGATGTTTGTCGTTGAGTGTTTGGGAAAAATTGCGCGGGCATTTTGCACGGGCGAGTTTGCGGGATATGTTTTGATTTTTTTTATTTGGCTTGCTTTTTACTTAATTTTCTAACTTGTGGACTTCTAATTTTTTAGGTACCGAGGCAGGTTCTCAAGCGAGATCAATGTGATTACGCTCCACCCTTAATGGTAAGCAGTTTGACGCATGGAGAAAATGATATGGGTTGCATGCGAGCGTAGAGGTGAAGATCACGTATCCGGAGGAACGCCCGCAAAATCCTCCAATTGGCTTTGTTACACTTTTGGAGGGTTTCTTGAAGTCGGGGTTCTGCATTCCACCCCCCAGAGGAGGCTATTGAGATTCTCAAGTTTTGCGTGTGTCGATCTCTTAGTTTACCCCTGCCAGGATAACGAGAATCATGGGGCTATTCATTTTCTTTTGAGAGTGCGGCTCATGACTCTCACTAGAGTGTTTAAGGATTGGTGTGAGATCTCCACCGATACATGAGGTCAGAGAGATGTACGCAGCAATAAGAGATGGATTCATTTTGAGGATCGGACCGATTAATGCCATGGACGCCTCCTTCCCGCGCCCTGCAATCATCACAACAAAATGGTGTGCAAAGAAGGTCATTTATAAGCCGGCCACAATTATGTAACAAAGATACTCCCTGAAAGACCCAGCGATCCCTAGGGAGCTAGAACACCCAGCAAGTTAGTATCTCACATAATATAATAATACATCAAGTAGGTAAGCAAGTGACGATGCAAATGAGAGCAATCTAGAAATAGAAAGCCACAAACAATTTAGTTATCGATAGCATCCTACAATACTTATCAATTTTGCTACGGGAGGGACTCCGGAGTCATCAGCTACAAGGGTTATTTACACTTGAGTCAGGGGAGAGTAACTTCCAACCCCAATCCAAAAAGCTACGAGAGGGAAGAACAATCCCAACACTCGAGTCCTCAGCTACAAGAGAGAAGTACATCTCTTGAGTCCACAATGTACATGATCAATGATTATGCTACCTAGAAGCTATCGTCAGGCGATAAGTATTACTGTCGAGCAGTAACTCCAAGAGTTAGCCATTCCCATGATTCAATGTCCACACAAATGAACTTTGAAGGTCACAAACATATTTTGGTGCATCCCAATGCGCACAACAAAACTGGAAGCCATTACCTTGAGGTTCTAGAAGCTACCGTCAGATGTTAACTTCTACCACTGGTGATAGTTCCAGGAGTCGATGAATCAACTCCTCTTTTAGCCCTTTTTAGGCTTCCCTACCCCAAGACCATACCTCCTAATTGTAACACCACACCCGTTGCACAGTATATAACAGTAGGTCCGGCCGGGACCCCACGCCATATAAGGTGAACAAACAAGAGGGTTACGTATTCAATTACCCAACCAACAACATCTCAGAGTTACATAGGTTAATTATCTTGAACCAGAATGCACATGTCCACAATACATAAGAGGAACGACTGTATATATATATATATATATATATAAACGAGTTTGGCACCAAGGCCATACATCAAATGTGATTCTCTTATTACATGATTTCCAAACATCGGTACGCAGGCCGTCAATACATGAAGGAAAACCACTCAAAATACTCCGGCCTTCAAGGGCCAGCAAAGTGCAGCAGCTGGGGTTCCAACCCACTATTTCCCGCTCATCTCGCCAGGACCTGTGAAACACAATCCACCAAGCTGTGGGGAAACAGGTAACTGGTCAGCTTTAGCTGACCAAGATTATAACAACCCCACCCCATGCTCAGGGCGGCGGTATTCTTTCCCTACAAACGAGCAATAGCAGTATATATTTCACAGGTGCGTCTAAGCACCGCATAGAAACATTCACCACATACGTCAACTCAAGGCCGCACGTATTGTGCTCTCAGGGCACACTCCATAAGACGGCGTACCGAGGGGCTCCCTCACCACCGACCACTATGGGCGGGTTCAGATCCGGCTAGGCCTGGCTCAATCATCGCGAACAACCAGCACGATGTGGGTAAGCTTTCACCAAAGCCCGACAGCGAGACAACCGCACTGGGTCATCAGAACAGCCTCAGGGGCTATTTCTACACGCACCACGTGATATTTCGTATCAATGGCGCTAGCGACGATGCTAGCACTAGCGCGGGCGCTAGCCAACATAACTCATTTCTGCCAGCTCTTTCGGGTATTTCTTGGAGGTAACCTCCGGGACTCCCTGCAGCACATCACAACACTCAGAACCCGAAAACAATCAAACATACTCGGAGTCTTCTCCGGAGTGCAATATAACATATCAACATCACCAATCCAGACCAACCTGTCCAGATGGGCTTCACACAGTATGCATATGTCAGTACAGCGATCCGAACTCTATATGCAATTTTCTATGAGGATAATCCATATCGACCCGTCGGAAGAGTCTATCCACTAATTAGTCGAAATCTTCCAGTTACTATGCGAATCAAAAGACTAGCATGTCCAGAGATTATGAAGGAGAATCGTTACCCTTGCTGCTCATTTCGGTGCCATCAGACCAGGATTCCTCTCCACGGATTTGAATACGGCACAAGCACGCAAGAGATCTTCTACCTCAGACTTAGCTAGCCAAACAGATCATTCCTCTGCTTCCCGACTTCTGCTCTTGCTGTAGGAGAGAGGTCCAGAGAGAAACTAAGGCACATACACGTTGTGGACAGCTATATATATAAAGATGCTACCACCGGTGCTAGCCCTAGTGCCCGGTACTAGCTCAGAGGCGGTACGGCCGAACCTATCTATAGCCTCTTAAGGAATTCATCGAGACGCTACCGCTAGCGCTAGCTCTACCATCTGTGCTAACTCTCAACGAGCCAAATTCACGAGAACGCAACGCGATTCGTAGGGACATAAAGTCGTCGAGAGAGCTATCGCTAGCGCTAGCGCTACCGCCGACGCTAGCACTCGGCGATTCGTCTTGATGCTTTTGACGATACTCACTGTTGGAACCTTAGCTTTTGATTTGAGTTAGGATCCACCCCCTTTGACAATAATTCATCTCATAACTTAGATCAATTTCCTTAAGTAAGAAAACTAAGAAAACATCAATTAAATATAATGCGATCGAATCAGAGAAAATATAAGAAAATAATATAAAGCTCTTTGCGTTCGACGAATGTCGAACGGCGCTCGACAAATTCAAGACAGCCAGCGCTCGACAAATTCTAGCTAGACAGCGCTCGACAAATTCCCATCAGAACAGCGCTCGACGAATTCAGTCAGAATAATCTCAGCGGCCAGGCATTCTCTGAACGGCGCTCGACAAACTCAAGCCAGCCAGCGCTCGACAAATATCCTTCAGAACAGCGCTCGACAAACTCAAGCCAGCCAGCGCTCGACAAATATCCTTCAGAACAGCGCTCGACAAAAAATGTTGTCAGCAAATATTCTTATACAGCTGTACTAACATTATTATAAACTTGCTTTTCTGATATAGCCGTTGCAGGCAATAAAGTTTATAGTCGTTTGCAGATGAGTCAAAGACGGAAACTCCTCTTCCCAAGGAATAAAATTAAAGAGACTTTATCTCTTTCCCTATTCCCAGCAAGAGTTCAAAAAGCCTTCTCCGGATTACATATTAAGAGAAGAGCAGAAAATATATATATAAATAGAGAGGAATAGATAAACAGATAGAGAACACACAGATACAAAGAAAGGAAGATCTATTTTTGTATATCATTTTTCTTTTGCTAACATCTTCTTGCAGATCACATATATCCTAAGACACCAATCACAACCATTTGCTCAGGATCATCTCTGCTTAGGAAGAAAGGAGTGTTTGTACAATCAAGAGAAGGGGACTCCAGAACTGTCATCAATTTACATCAGACAGGGGGAGCTCTTCAACATCTTCATCAAGATCCATTCAACTTCAAATCAGAATCTTCAAGAGTCTTCTCATACAGAGAAGAACAACAAATCTTTCTGTTTTTCTTTTATTCCTTTCCACCTCTTGTACAGGGTTATAACTCCCTTCAAAAGTTAACTCCCGGTGACAGGGCACCTTAGCAAAAACCTGCATCTTGGTTAGAGCACCTTATCAAGAGCTCACCTGGTGTGTGTACACCTTATCAAAATCACCTGGTGTGAGGGCACCTTATCAACAACCTCCTAGTGGATTCCTACCAGTGGGTAGAAGAGTAGATGTACCCAGTTGAGAGGAACTACGATATATTTTGTGTCATCTGGTTTTGTTTGTTTTTACTTTACTTTTATTACTGTTGTGCTGTGATTTTTCTTATGCACTGTTAGTGCTTGATTTTATTCCTCACCCAGCATACATATATATATATAACATTACTTTAAAGAAAAACTTAAACAAGATCTTTTAATAAGATAAATAAGAACTAGACCCACCTTTCAATTGGTATCAAAGCTAGGTTGATTTTTCATACAGGCTAACACCTGAAATCACAAAGATCACCTAGTTCTTAAATTTGTTTTAAAAAAAAGGCTTTTTAAAATGGCACAAGCAGATTTTCAATTCTCAGATCCACCCATATTTAATAGATAATATCTCATTATGGCAAGTTAGAATTAAATTATATATGAATGCTATAGATGAAGAAATTTACAAATCTATTTTGACAGGACCTCCCTTCATATCATCAAAGGCAACTACATCTGCACTACCTAGTTCCACGGGTCTCAAGTCCCCTTCGAGAGCAATGAAAGGACCTGTTTATGTTGGTGCTGATATATCCTCTTCAAAGAAGACTACCAACAGAGAAACTGATGTCACTGCCCGTGTTTGCAAAATGAAACCAGATAAATTCAAAGCTGGTACTGATGATGGGCAGACTGATAAACATAAAGGACCTTCCCCATCTACAGAACCTACCACATCTTCAGACCACTCAACAGATGCAGATGCCAAAGCTATGCAGATCTTGACTCAATCTGTGTCAAGAGACATTCTTCTAAAAATTGAAGACTGCACTTCTGCAAGAGGAATCTGGAACTCCCTCTCTAGGATGGTAAATGAACCCTCTTCTTCCTTTACTCTAACTAAATGTATTTATGATGCAGAACCATCAATAAATCTGAGTGAAGAAGAAAAATAAAAGGAGCACAGAGCTAGAGCTTTCTGCATGATGGCCATAAATGGATCATACCAAAATCCAAATGCTTAGAAGCAGAGTTAGGAAAGATAAATGAGGTAAAATCTAATCATAACTCTACCTCTAAATCTAGTTTTAAACTAATACTCACAGATCTAATAACAATAGACAAGGAAATTAAAAAGAAGTTAATAAGCATAAAATATTTAACTTCTGAGAATAATAAAACTGAAGAAAAATCAAAAGCACAAAATAAATCAATTAAGGATAAATTACCTAAAAATTGTCAAAATAACTGTAAAATTTCAAACATATATTTTAATGACTACAAAAGAAAACTTTCAATATGTATCAAAAATCAAGTTTTAAAGTTCTTAAAACATATATTTCCAAAAGAACTTTCTAAATAATATCAAAAAGTTTTTCACCATTAAACTCCATTCCTAATTAAATAAGCAAACATAAAATTCATTTGAATGTAAAAATGTCAGATAACTTCAATATTCTTACAGATCTTCTCCAAATTATGTTGAGCATTCTACTGTAGTTGCATTGATTAGAAATAATCAGAGGCACTGAGTGTGAGTCTCTTCTGATAAGGGGATTCTTAAAGAAGGAAGGTATCAGACAAAATCCTTATTCCTTAAAATTCATTAAAGGTTGCTGCAATTGAAAATTTTAATTCAGAACTTAAGAAATTAAAATCTAGGAAAGCAGAGTTGCTCAAATAATTTTAAAAGGATGAAAATTTATTAAAGCCAAGTGAGAGAGAAAATGAGAAAATCAGAGAAACCAAGTGAGAGAGAAAAGGAGAATATAAAAATTAAATCTATCGGCATCCTAAACCAAAAAGGGGGAGACCACCAGGCCACTAATTTTAATTTGATTTAGGATCCCAACTCAAATAGGGGGAGATTGTTGGAACCTTAGCTTTTGATTTGAGTTAGGATCCACCCCCTTTGACAATAATTCATTTCATAACTTAGATCAATTTCCTTAAGTAAGAAAACTAAGAAAACATCAATTAAATATAATGCGATCGAATCGGAGAAAATATAAGAAAATAATATAAAGCTCTCTGCGTTCGACTAATGTCGAACGACGCTCGACAAATTCAAGACAGCCAGCGCTCGACAAATTCAAGCTAGACAGAGCTCGACAAATTCCCATCAGAACAACGCTCGACGAATTCGGTCAGAATAATCTCAGCGGCCAGGCATTCTCTGAACGGCGCTCGACAAACTCAAGCCAGCCAGCGCTCGACAAATATCCTTCAGAACAACGCTCGACAAACTCAAGCCAGCCATCGCTCGACAAATATCCTTCAGAACAGCGCTCGACAAAAAAAGTTGTCAGCAAATATTCTTATACAGCTGTACTAACATTATTATAAACTTGCTTTTCTGATATAGCCGTTGCAGGCAATAAAGTTTATAGCCGTTTGCAGATGAGTCAAAGACGGAAACTCCTCTTCCCAAGGAATAAAATTAAAGAGACTTTATCTCTTTCCCTATTCCCAGCAAGAGTTCAAAAAGCCTTCTCCGGATTACATATTAAGAGAAGAGCAGAAAATATATATATAGACAGAGAAGAATAGATAAACAGATAGAGAACACACAGATACAAAGAAAGGAAGATCTATTTTTGTATATCATTTTTCTTTTGCTAACATTTTCTTGCAGATCACATATATCTTGAGACACCAATCACAACCATTTGCTCAGGATCATCTCTGCTTAGGAAGAAAGGAGTGTTTGTACAATCAAGAGAAGGGGACTCCAGAACTGTCATCAATTTACATCAGACAGGGGGAGCTCTTCAACATCTTCATCAAGATCCATTCAACTTCAAATCAGAATCTTCAAGAGTCTTCTCATACAGAGAAGAACAACAAATCTTTCTGTTTTTCTTTTATTCCTTTCCACCTCTTGTACAGGGTTATAACTCCCTTCAAAAGTTAACTCCCGGTGACAGGGCACCTTAGCAAAAACCTGCATCTTGGTTAGAGCACATTATCAACAGCTCACCTGGTGTGTGGACACCTTATCAAAATCACCTGGTATGAGGGCACCTTATCAACAACCTCCTAGTGGATTCCTACCAGTGGGTAGAAGAGTAGATGTACCCAGTTGGGGGAACTACTATATATTTTGTGTCATCTGGTTTTGTTTGTTTTTACTTTACTTTTATTACTACTGTGCTGTGATTTTTCGTATGCACTGTTAGTGCTTGATTTTATTCCTCACCCAGCATACATATATATATATATAACATTACTTTAAAGAAAAACTTAAACAAGATCTTTTAATAAGATAAATTAGAACTAGACCCACCTTTCACTCACAAGTACCTTCGTCGATACGCTACCAACTTGACGATAAGAGCTACCATCGACGCTAGTCCTAGCGCCCGGCGCTAGCTGCTTAGCTTAGCACACCGCAAATTCTTTGCACATGAACACTGGGGGTCTTACAATCCTCCCCCCTTAAAATGAATTTTGTCCCGAAATTCTAACGGTGCAAACTACTACAAAGATACAAAAGTTAACTTTGTACCTTAACGGAACAACTCAGGGAACTCCTCAAGCATGGTCTGCTCTCGCTCCCACGAAAGCTCCTCACGCCCGCAATTGTCCCTACAGACTTTGACCATTCTGATCGACTTGTTCCGTAACTGCTTGATTTCAGTGTCTTCGATCTCAATGGGCTTGACCCTTGTCGCTAGCCCACTTTCGATCGGCACTTGAACATCATCCACAAGCATTTTAGTAGGCTCTTGCATAGCCTTTCTTAGCACGGAGATGTGGAACACATCATGCAAACCACTCAGCTCTGTCGAAAGAGCGAGCCGATAGGCAGCCTCACCAACACGTTCGAGTATCTCAAACGGTCCAAGGTAACTGAGACTCAGATTTTTCAAGCGTTGAATCCTTGATACACCCTTGAAAGGTTTAATTTTGAGATAAACTCAGTCGCTCACGGCGAACTCGATGTTTCTGTGTCTGGCATTATAGTACTTTGCTTGCCTATTTTGTGCAATCAACCATCTCTCCCGGATTGTTCGAATAGTCGAAGTAGCATATTCGACTTCTTTTCTCTTAAACAGCTTAGTCTCGCCCATCTCCACCTAAGCCAAAGGTGTACGGCACTTCTTACTATAAAGGGCTTCAAAACGCGCCATTTTTATACTTGTCTGGTAGCTGTTATTATAAGCGAACTCGATCATAAAGAAATGATCCTCCCACCTCTTTCTGAAATCCAAGATGCACATTTAGAGCATATCCTCCAAAGTCATGTTGGTCTGCTCAGTCTGCCCATCAGTTTGAGGGTGGAAGATCGTGCTAAATTTTAGCTTGGTACCCAACAGTTGGTGGATTAGCCTCCAATCTTTCGACGTGAAGCGCCCATCTCGGTCACTTACGATGCTACGGGGCACACCGTGCAATCGCACTATGCTATCAGCATATAACTTTGCTAACTTTTCCACTGAATCGTCTCGCCAATTCGGAATGAAGTGTGCAATCACCTAAATGACATCGTTCCCGGATTGTGATATCGGCAAACCATGCACGAAATCCATAGAAATATTATCGAATTTCCATTCCAGAATAGGCAACGTCTTCAGGAAGCCCTCCGGCTCAAAGCATCTGCGACATTTCCCTTCCCGGGAGTATAGTGAATCTTGAAAGTGTAGTCCACCAGAAACTCCATCCACCTTCGTTTTCGTATATTCAGCTCTTTCTGATCTATTAGGTACTTCAGGCTCTTATGGTCCGTAAAGATGTCTATCTTCACGCCATACAAATAATGTCACCAAAGTTTAAGAGAGAATATCACGGCCGCTAGCTCCAAGTCATGGACCGGATAATTCCTCTCATGCACTTTCAGTTGGCGAGAGTCATACACAATAACCTGACCATGCTGAAGAAGAACGCAGCCTAAGTCACTCCCTGACGCATCGCTGTAGATTTCAAAGCCTTCTGTACCATATGACGAACATATGATTGGCATCGTGGTCAGACAACTCTTCAGCTCTTCAAAATCTTGCGCGCACTCTGGCGACCAAATGAACTTCTGATCTTTCCTAATCAATGTTGTGAGAGGCAGAGCTATCCTCGAGAAGTTCTCTACGAAGCGCCTGTAATAGCCGGCAAGTCCTAGGAAACTCCGACTCCACCACTGTAGTCAACATAGGCCACTCCCGTATTGCAACGATCTTTGCAGGATCCACTGCAATGCCCTCTCCATTGACCACATGACCTAGGAACGCCACAGAGGACATCCAAAACTCACACATTGAGAACTTGGCATATAGCTAACTTCGTCTCAGGGTATCCAAAACAATGCGCAAGTGAATCACATGTTTTTCTTTCGACTGAGAGTATACTAGAATATCGTCTATGAAGACAATAACAAATCGGTCTAGACACTCTCGAAATGTTCGGTTCATCAGATCCATAAATACCGATGGCGCGTTCATCAAGCTAAACGACATCACTGTGAACTCAAAATGCCTGTAACGTGTACTAAACGCCGTCTTGGGAATGTCACATTTCCGAATCCGCAACTGGTAGTAGCCAGACTTCAAATCTATCTTTGAGTACACAGCCGATCCAACCAGCTGATTGAACAAGTCATCGATTCGCGGAATCAGATACTTATTCTTTTTTGTCAGCTTGTTGAATTCGCGGTAGTCTATGCACAGACGCAAGCTTCCGTCCTTCTTCTTCACAAAGAGGACCAGTGCACTCCAAGGGGATGAGCTTGGACGTATATAGCCTTGCTCCAGCAACTCCTGCAACTGAACTTGCAATTCTGCCATCTCCTTTGGCGCTATTCGGTACGGTGAGTGTGCTACAGGCTTGGCACCTGACAACAACTCAATAGCGAAGTCAATCTCTCGCTAAGGTGGAGACCCAGGAAGATATTTAAGGAAAATATTCGCATACTCCGATATGATCGAGACAACACACAAATTGGGCTTTGGCTCAAAAGTCTCCAACAACGTGAATAACAACTTTGCGCCTTTCCAAACTGCCTTGACTACTTGGTGAGCGGACATGAATATCTTGCTCGATCCTCGCAAACTGGTAAATGTAGTCTCGCGTTCAGTATTCTGCCCTAGCGCGGCCTCCTTCAAATTGCATCCAATGCAAGCACGCTGCTTTGAAAGCTAGTCCATGTCAAAGATCACATCGAACTTGAATATTGGCAGCATCGACGCTTCCAAGTCAAATTCATGACTTCCTATCCGCACCTGAACACTACAAACTTTGTCCGCATGCATTCGACACCCATTTGGCAGCACGCCATCCAGTCTGTCCTTTACCACTAGTGAAGGCACTCCAATACGCAGTTTGAAGTCCACAAATAGAAAGGAGTGGGATGCTCCAGTGTCGAATAAAGCTCTCGCCGGACAGTTTTGAATTAGGACAAAACCTAATACGTACAAACATGGTATACAGGCAATCACACACACGGTATAAAAGACATACAACAATAAATTCTATATATTAAATCATACCTGTCACGACATCGCTTTGCTTAAAGGCCTCTTGTTGGCCAAGGTTATATACCCGCAGTTGAGCTAGAGTGTAGTGGGATGCAGACGACTTCACTGTCTTCCCTTTCTCCGCCGCATATGCCACAACTGCCTTTTTGTCGCCACGACATTCCCGAGCAAAGTGGCCCACCTTGCCATAATTATAACATGTAACTGGACCTCGTCCAGTAGTTGCTCCTGAAACAGAAGAGGAAGCCGGTTCCGAAAACTTGGGCTTCTTTCTGAATCGTTGGGACCTAGACTTTACGGAGCTTGGTACTTTAAACCCCGTCATTTCCACCGCTCAGTCCTTGTTCGCTTGGATCTGCTTCAGGTCCTTCTCAAGGGATCTGACGGTATTGACTAACGTCAGAAAGCCCTGCGTCATCGGGCCTGACAGAAGCACCCGCAAGTCATCACGCAGACCTTCATAAAACCGGTTGGTCTTTCACTCTTCATCATCAAAGGAAGAGCCCGCATACCTTTCCAGTCGTGTAAACTCGTGGAGGTACTCATCAACCATTCTATCCCCTTGAGTCAACCTTTGAAACTGGTTCTCCATTTTGATGCGTTGAGCAGAAAGGAGATACCTTGCCAAGAACACTCTCCAGAACTCTTCCATCGAGATGTCTGTTAGTTGCCTGTCGGTATACTGATGCCTTTCCAAACCTTCCCAAACCTTCCCACCACAGTCTAGCCTCACTATCCAACAAATAGGTTGCTAGGGTTACCTTCTGCCTTTCCTCCGTCTCCGTAGCCGTTAGGGTTCTCTGCTTGTGTTGACATTCCTACCCCTTCAAACGTAAGAGGGTGGAAACTCAAAAACTGCTTCAAGTGAAGGTTTATCTCTCGTGTATCCTCAATCGGTACTGTCGGTACTGGTCTTTCCAAAACAGGTTCAACTGCGACAACCGGCTTTGGGGCCACCCCAAGGGCATGAGGATGTCAGGTCGTCCTGGTTGCGCATTGATTAAGGCAACCACTGCATCAGCAAGCCTTCGTATTGTTTCATCAGAAGGAGGAGGTGTAGACATCTCAGCAGATGCACTACTCTCGGCAGTGCGCCGGGGTTGGGACTGCCCCGCACCATTTCTAGTCCCCTATAATCATGTCGGACACAATTTAGTGACTAGCAGCACAACAAAATAACCAGTAAGGAGCACGCAGGTTTCACAATTATGCTAAAACATATATATAATGCATTCCTAAGTGGACATTCTGGTTATTTAAATGAGTTAAATGGTTACGCATGCACGTGCCCACCACCCCTTAAAGGAATTCGACCACGAATTCACACGGAAGGGAGCGAGACCCATAGATGATACCAAATTGTAACACCCCACCCGTTGCACAGTGTATAACAGTAGGTCCGGACGGGACCCCACGCCATATAAGGTGAACAAGCAAGAGGGTTACGTATTCATTTACTCAACCAACAACATCTCAAAGTTACATATAAGCGGAAGCATAAGTTAATTATCTTGAACCATAATGCACATGTCCACAATACATAAGAGGAACGACTGATATATATATATATATAAACGAGTTTGGCACCAAGGCCATACATCAAATGTGATTCTCTTATTACATGATTTCCAAACATCGGCACATAGGCCGACAATACATGAAGGAAAACCACTCAAAATACTTCGGCCTTCAAGGGCCAGCAAAGTGCAGCAGCTGGGGTTCCAACCAGCTGTTTCCCGCTCGTCTCGCCAGGACTTGTGAAGCACAATCCACCAAGCGGTGGGAAAATAGGTAACCGGTCAGCTTTAGCTGACCAAGATTATAACAACCCCACCCCATGCTCAGGGCGGCGGTATTCTTTCCCTGCAAACAAGCAATAGCAGCATATATTTCACATGTGCGTCTAAGCACCGCATAAAAACATTCACCACATATGTCGACTCAAGGCCGCACGTATTGTGCTCTCAGGGCACACGTACTCCATCCACAAGTCCTTTTTCAACTTGGATGGTCATTTGAGCTAGGACGTACACACGAAGTTCCGGCATCTTCCATAAGACGGCGTACCGAGGGGTTCCCTCACCACCGACCACTATGGGCGGATTCATATCCGGCTAGGCCCGACACGATGCAGGTAAGCTTTCACCTCAGCCCGACAACGAGATAACTGCACTGAGTCATCAGAACAGCCTCAGGGGCTATTTCTACATGCACCACATGATATTCCGTATCAATGGCACTAGCGTCGGCGCTAGCACTAGTGCAGGCACTAGCCAACAGAACTCATTTCTGCCAAATCTTTCAGGTATTTCCTGGAGGTAACCTCCAGGACTCCCTGCAGCACATCACAACACTCAAAACCTGAAAACAAGCATACATACTTGGAGTCTTCTCCATAGTGCAATATAGCATATCAACATCACCAATCCAGACCAACCTGTCCAGATGGGCTTCACACAATATGTCTATGTCCGTACAACAATCTGGACTCTATATGCAATTTTCTACGAAGATAATCCATATCAACCCGTCGGAAGAGCCCATCCACTAATTAGTGGAAATCTATCAGCTACTATGTGAATCAAAGGACTAGCATGTCCAGAGATTAAGGAGGAGAATCGTTTCCCTTGCTGCTCGTTTCAGTGCCCTCGGACCAGGATTCCTCTCCACTGATTTGAAGACGGCACAAGCATGCAAGAGATCTTCTACCTCGGACGTAGCTAGCCAAATGGATCCTTCCTCTGCTTCCCGACTTATGCTCTTGATGTAGGAGAGAGGTCCAGTTGGAAACTAAGGCACATACACGTTGTGGACAGCTATATATATAAAAACACTACCGTCAGCGCTAGCCCTAGCGCCCCACGCTAGCTCAGAGGCGGTACGACCGAACCTATCTATGGCCTCTTAATGAATTCGTCGAGACGCTACCGACAGCGCTAGCGCTACCGCCTGTGCTAACTCTCGAAGAGCCGAATTCACGAGCATGCAACACGATTTGTCGGAATACATTCATCGGGACACAAAGTCATCGAGAGAGCTACCGCTAGCGCTACCGCCGGCTCTAGCACTCGATGATTCTTCTTGATGCTTTCAACGATACTCACAAGTCCCTTCGTCGATACGCTACCAATTTAACGATAAGAGCTACCGTCGGCGCTAGCTCTAGTGCTCGGCGCTAGCTCCTTAACTTAGCACACCGCAAATTCTTTGCACCTGAACACTGAGAGTCTTACACTAATGGTACTAAGTCACTCCATAGGTTTTCTATAGAAAACTCATAACTAGATTTAACAAAAACATCACCAAATCTGGTCACCTCGATTTGGCTTCACACACAAGATCTATTAAAGGGAATCCAAGACAATATATGAGCAAAACCTAAATCCGAGGGGAAAGGGGTTGTTACCTTGAGAGATCTCCTAGGAGACACAGATATCTGAGTTGCTTGTACAGAGAACGAAAACAATGGCTCTAGCATGCTAACTCCGGCGACGGCTCGTTGATCAGGCCGCTAGAGCTCCGACAAACATACCTTCTTCCTCGTGCCTGATGGAGATCTCTCCCCTCCTCTTGACCTAAGCTTGGAAGAAAAAGGAAGCATAAACACATGTTAAGTCTTCATCTTTTCGTAAGGAGTTTGTGCGAATACATCGTGTCCGCCAGATGAAGTTTAAGGGTTCAAACAACCACAATCGTGGATTCTAAAACTTGATCTGTCTGGGCACTACTACGCCATAGTAGCACCTATCGGGGGGAGCTCCTAGATTCCTACATCCTTGTGGAAATCGGGGCATTACACTAGCAACCCCATGTTGGAGGTCGTTCCTGCTAATTCTGATGTTTAGGTGAAAGTGCACAGTTAACCTCACTAGAATTCTCTAGAGGGGGGTGAATAGAGATTTAAAAGTACTTTGTGCAAAGTTAATAAATATATATATATATATATGTGTAATAATCTCAGATTCAAGCTTCCCACACACACCAACAAGAATTAAGTAAATAAAGAAAGAAATAGCAAAATGAAAATCACAGCACAACACAAAGAAATATAGTGGTTCCCCAAACTTTGGGTAGTCCACTCTTCTACCCCCTTGGTAGGAATTCACTATCTTATACTGAGTCTTTTGATAAGGAGACTCTTAGAACCAGCCTGAGTCTTTTGATAAGGAGACTCTTAGAATCAGTACAACTGAATTTTTTGAAGAGAGATTCTAAAAACTCTTTTACACAATTTAAAAGTGAAATAAGAGTAAGAAGAGGAAGTAGAAGAAGTAATTGAAACAAGAAAGAATCTTCTTCCTAGCAAGAAGATTAGAAGCACAAAAAATAGTGAATGAAATCTCTCTTCTATAGTGAGAAAGAGATTGTAGGCCTTTTTCTTTATCAATGAGAGCTTTCAAAAATTGCAGCAGTATGGCTTCAGAAGAAGGAGAAGAAGAGGGCTTGTTGTTTGCTGCAGCACAGTTTTACTTCTCTCAGATTTTCTCACTCTTCACTTGGGAGCTTTTCCTCTTTTTCAAAAATGGATGGAGTGGATCACTTCACATATTCTTATCTGCCGACTTTCCTCTTATTTATAGCTCTGTTTATTCAAAGAATACTATAGGAGAATAGTCAATTAGCAGATCGAGAAATAGTAAGAGAGAAAAGATTCCATAATCAATATTTCTGTAGAAGGAAAGAGATCATTCTGATTTCAAATAATATCCATAATAAACTTAATCAATTTAGCCAAGAATCATTTAGAAGGAAAGACTGATTCAAAATGGCTAGAAAAGAATAATATCAATCCATAAAATTCAGATCTACAGATAGAAGGAAAGAGATCTGGCGTGTTTTGAATTTGACATAGAAATCGACGTACGTCGATTACTATTCGACGGAAGCGTTGATTTCAGACTGGCTGGACGTCGAGAGAAGAATATGGAAGGTGCATCGACTAAGATACGTCGACTTCATTAGATACGTCGACTAAAAGTCAGAGTTACGTCGACATAGGTTACGTCGAATTCTGTTTAGAGCTACTTCGACTCATTCTGAGAGGAACGTCGACTACACTTCGACGTTGCGTCGAATACTATTCGACGCATATTTACTTAGACTAATTTTTCATTCTTGGAATTTATATTCTACTCAGTTTTAGGGATTAAGATAAATCATTTCCCCAACAATCTCCCCCTATTTGTCTTAACCCTATTCAGGGAGAAATTGTACCAGCTTTTAATCAACACATCAAGGCATTCATATATAGGAAAGAAATATGTTAAGTAATCAGAAGAAAATAGAATCATATACACAGACTTCATAAACAGTATTTAAGCATGGAGAGAAAAAAAAATATAGTATATCAGCATTTGTTCAACACATTGTTCAATACCTCACTCAGGAGGGGTAGGGGGAGTTTTTCTTTTCCTAGTGAATACTAAGGTTTTTAAAGAAGAGAGGTTTTCCTTCTCAGTAACATGTAGTTCACTCAGCTCCCCCTGAGTCACAGCAGTTTGCTCCCCCTGAGATGGAACTTCCTTTGAGCCTTCTACTTCTGCCTCTTCTGGTTCTTTCTCAGCTCCAGCTTCAATTATATCAGCATTTGGCTCCCCCTGAGCTTCAGCTTCTTTTTCAACAAAAGTTTCCTTTTCAGCTTCTCTCTCTGCTCTGCTAGCCTCCCCTTGAAAGAGGACTACTTGTTGTATAGCTTCTCTTGCTATAGAGAGTACATCTGTTATCTGGTCCTCAGTATGTAGCTCTGGGACTAATTCATTTCCAATTGTCTTATCAGCTTTTGAAGTAGGAAGGGACTTGTGTGAGAGAGATTTGTGACTTGAGAGCTGCTCTTCATCTAATTTCTCCCCCTTCTTGACCTTCTTAGCCAAGGAGGTTAAGAAAGACTTGGTCACTTTGGAGGAAGAGACAGAGGACTGCAAGCTTTGCACAGAGGCATTGACCCCATCTATTTGGGTTTCCATGTGTATGATGGAGGAGTGAAGTTGGGAGCAATGTGCATCTAGCATTTCTTGAAATTTTTGGGCTGCTGATTGGATACACTGGGTGATGAGAGTGTTAGTGGATGGAGATGGCTCAAGGTGTGTTGGAGTAGGAGATAATGGTGGAGGAGGAGGTGATGAAGGTGGAGAGAGAACTGTATCATTGTGATGAGGTGAGTTTAATGGAGGAGGTGGAGGAATATAGGAGGGTTGAGCAGGTGGTTGTGAAGATGTAGGTGGGATATGAGTTGTGATGGTAGTAGAGATTATTGGAGTGGATGATGTAGGTATGGAAGAGATGTCTGTATGCTGAGGAGGAGGTGAGGATGGATGGCTAGGAGAGTTAGGAGGAGAGGGAGTCCTATCAGGAATGACACCAGGCTTGGGAATTTGCCTGGTCCATTTTGAGAAGAGGGCTATGGACATCCTTTTTCCAGGGGGAATGGGGATTCCTTTTGACCTACATAGGTCAGGGAAGGAGTGGAGGAGTACCTGACTCATGATCCTCATATAGGCATTCTCTTTGTGAGAATATTTGTAGCCTATCATTTTCAGTAATCAGCTGGCCCAGTCAACCTTCTTTTTCAGCACAAGGCTCCCCATGATGTTCAGTTGCTGCTTGGGCACTGCATCATGGGCAGAGATCTTGCATAATAAAACTTTTCCTACTATGTCTGCCAATAGTCTATATTCCTCAGAAAAACTATTTTCTTCAGGTGGATTGGTTTATCTTTGGAGAACTTCATGATGAGTAATAGATTCTTGGTTTCCTTAGGGGTGAGATCCACAGGTTCATCACCTGATAAGGGAATGATGATGAAGATTTATTTAGTTATCTTTAGAAAATAATTTGATTCCCCTTTTTGATTTGAATAAGGATAGTGTACCTGATGGAAGATCAAAAGTGTCCCTAAGGTGTTCTGTTGAGATTGAGACAGGTGTCTCATAGAGTGTTCCTGTGATTTCTCCTTGCTCAGATATTTGAACATGATTCATTAACTCAGTGAGTTCTGTCTCTAGGATTCTGCATCTTGTGGAAATGAGTTTGTCTAAACCAGCTTCAGTGAAGAGAGTTATGATGCTCTTATAGTTTTCGGCGGCGGCTTGGAAGGATTCAAGATCAATGTCAAAACCGGAGTTGATCTTGGGAGCCATTTAGGTCAGTGAGAGAGAAGAAGAGATGGCTGGTCTGAGAAATGAGAAGGATGAGAGAAGCTCAGGAGTGTGCAGAATTTTAACTGAAGAGTCTATTTAAGTCAGGTGAAACGTCGATACGAGACACAACTCGAGGTTTATTCGGTACAGCCGTAGATGTGACCGAAAATATTTTAGTATTGCCGCTCTTTTTCATGAAGTCGACGTTGCGTCGAGTGGAAGTCGATGTATACGTCGGTATAGTCTGATAGGGTTTCCTATCGACGTATACATCGATATGAGTCGACGCATACGTCGAGTTTACTAATCATTTTTAGTTATCGACGATGCGTCGATTAAGGAATCGACTTGATTTTTACTTTGTCTGAAAATTTCAGGTTTTTCTTGAGGGGTTATTTCTTCCTAATCCTAAGGTTTTCTAAGTCACCCTTGGAATAATTTTATAAACAGTTGGATTGATTGTGCCAACATTGTTTGGCAGTGTGGCCAATTTTATTGCAGATATAACACCTAATTTTCTTTTGACTAAGGAGATTTGAGTTTAGGGAGGAATAGAGATCGATGGTGATTAGGATAAAAGTTTTGATCAGGATAGTAATTTGATTATGAAAAGATTTTTGATTAGGATAGAAGTTTTGATCAGGATAAAAATTTTGATCAGGATGAAAGGGTCCAGAATGGGGGTTAAGATAGAAAGTTTTCGAAGAATACCCATGTTTTGTATTTAAGTTGCTCTGAGATTTTATGCGTCGATATCTATTAGACATATGTTGAGAGTTGCGTCGATATGTATTCGGTGCTTTCTCTAGATTGCGTTGATCTGGAATCGGTTCATAGGAGTAGTTGCGTCGATTGTAAGTCGACGTACTGTTATTCATGTGTCGATTAGAGGTCGAAGCATCTAAGTGATTGCGTCGAGTAGATTCGACGTACTATCATTCATGCATCGATATGAAGTCGACGCAATTTTATCTTCACAGATTTTATTTTTTCCTTTTTCTGATTGGAGTTTTGTTTCTTTTGGCATAATTGCTTTCTCAGAGGTAGTTTGTGTGTCTTCTTCTGAATGGTATGATGATGATTCATTAAGGTGGTTCATCTCTTTGAAGGTGAGGTCTTCTGTATTTTGTGAGTCTTCTTCTAAGTTTGTTGATTTGATGGGTTTAATGAATTTAACAGGGCTCATCCAAGCAGGTTTGGTAGATGGTATTGAACTAGTTGAAGGATCAGCTCCTAACCCCAGATTCTTATGTCTGATTATTTGTTTTTCAGTGATTTCTTTAAGTGTTCGGCTTCTGACTTTTATAGATTCTTCAAAAGCTTTTGCCTGGGATACCTTCTTCTTAAGGAGTTGATTTTCTATTTTAGCACTATCAATTTCTTTTTCTGTTTTATAGATTTTACATCTTAGTTCATAATTTTTTGAACATGTATCCTCTATTTTTCTCATATTAATTTGTTCTTTTAGATCATTAATTTCTTGTTTAGCTTTTAGTTGATCTAAACAAAGTCTTTCAAAATTATTTTTAAAATCATCACATAGAAAATCTATTTCATCAAAAATGCTTACCTCATCCTTATCCTCAGATTCCTCTATGAGAATAAGGCTATTTGCTTTTGCTGTTGAAGAGATGCTTCCTTCTGATCCTGTTTCACTCCATGATTCAGCAAAACATTCTTCTTCTATGCTTCCAAGAGCCATCAAGCATAGATCTTCTTGTTTAGACTCTTCATTGTCACTTTTGGATGAAGTGCTGTCTTCAGAATCTGTCTCACTCCAAGCTTCTGCAATGAAACCACTTTCTTTCTTCTTCCCATTTTTCTTGAGATCTTTCTTTTTCAGATCTTTCTTTTTCTCAGCATTCTCTGGACATTCTGGAGCAATATGTCCAATTTTCCTGCATGAATAACAAACAATATATTTGGTAGGAGTCTTATCATACCTTGGTTTTGACTCTCTCCTTCTAGACCCATCTGGCCTGACCCATTTCTTGAATCTTCTGGCCAAGAGGCTGAATAGTTCTTCTTCAGTCACAGAGGTTTCTTCATCTGTTGCTTTTAATGCAATATTTCTATCTTTTGAAGGGGTTGGAGTGTTTTCCCTTCTTTCCTTCTCTTCTCTGGTTTTCAGTAGTTGCTCATAGGATTTGAGTTTTCCTAAGAGAGCATCTGTTGAGATTTCCTTTTGTCCTCTTGTATCTCTTATTGCCCATATTCTTGAGTCCCATGAACTTGGGAGACTCATCAACATTTTGTCATTGATCTCTGTGAGAGAGATCTCTCTATCCAAGCTCCTTAGTTGATTGATGATCAGACTGAATCTGTCATACATCTCAGATATGCTTTCTTCATGCTTCTTTTGAAAGTTCTCATATTGGGAGATCAATAGAGCCTTTCTATCTTTCCTTTCATCAGCACTTCCTTCTACTATCTTTGTAAGAGCCTCCCAGATTTCTTTGGCTGATTCACAGTCAACAACCTTTTGAAAGATTTCATCTGAGAGGGTTGAGACAAGAATGTTCACAGCTTTTGCATCACTTGTTCCTACCTTCTTTTCTTCAACTGTCCACTCAGCTCTTGGGATAAGTGTTTGAGTCACTTTACCACTTGAGTCCTTTCTATAGGGCTTAGGAGGACCTGTCAAAATAACATTGAACAAATCTTCATCAATAGAATTCATATAGATCCTAATTCTTGTTTTCCAAAGTGCAAACTTTTCAAGGTTGCAAATTGGTAGTCTGGTGGAAGCATAATCTTTGATTTGTGCCATGTGAAAAATAGTTTTTAGAAATATATATATATATATATATGAGGTAGGATCTTTTTGATCAAGGAGTTGCCCTTTTTAGATCAACCTGGCTCTGATACCAATTGAAAGTGCACAGTTAACCTCACTAGAATTCTCTAGAGGGGGTGAATAGAGATTTAAAAGTACTTTGTGCAAAGTTAATAAATATATATAAATATATATATATGTGTAATAATCTCATATTCAAGCTTCCCACACACACCAACAAGAATTAAGTAAATAAAGAAAGAAATAGCAAAATGGAAATCACAGCACAACACAAAGAAATATAGTGGTTCCCCAAACTTTGGGTAGTCCACTCTTCTACCCCCTTGGTAGGAATTCACTATCTTGTACTGAGTCTTTTGATAAGGAGACTCTTAGAACCAGCCTGAGTCTTTTGATAAGGAGACTCTTAGAACCAGTACAACTGAATTTTTTGAAGAGAGATTCTAAAAACTCTTTTACACAATTTGAAAGTGAAATAAGAGTAAGAAGAAGAAGTAGAAGAAGTAATTGAAACAAGAAAGAATCTTCTTCCTAGCAAGAAGATTAGAAACACAAGAAATAGTGAATGAAATCTCTCTTCTATAGTGAGAAGGAGATTGTAGACCTTTTTCTTTATCAATGAGAGCTTTCAGAAATTGCAGCAGTATGGCTTCAGAAGAAGGAGAAGAAGAGGGCGTGTTATTTGCTGCAGCACAGTTTTACTTATCTCAGATTTTCTCACTCTTCACTTGGGAGCTTTTCCTCTTTTTCAAAAATGGATGGAGTGGATCACTTCACATGTTCTTCTCTGCCGACTTCCCTCTTATTTATAGCTCTGTTTATTCAAAGAATACTATAGGAGAATAATCAATTAGCAGACAAAGAAATAGTAAGAGAGAAAAGATTCCATAATCAATATTTCTGTAGAAGGAAAGAGATCATTCTGATTTCAAATAATATCCATAATAAACTTAATCAATTTAGCCAAGAATCATTTAGAAGGAAAGACTGATTCAAAACGGCTAGAAAAGAATAATATCATTCCATAAAATTCAGATCTACAGATAGAAGGAAAGAAATCTGGCGTGTTTTGAATTTGACATAGAAATCGACGTACGTCGATTACTATTCGACGGAAGCGTCGATTTCAGACTGGCTGGACGTCGAGAGAAGAATATGGAAGGTGCATCGACTAAGATACGTCGACTTCACTAGATACGTCGACTAGAAGTCAGAGTTACGTCGACATAGGTTACGTCAAATTCTGTTTAGAGCTATTTCGACTCATTCTGAGAGGAACGTCGACTACACTTCGACGTTGCATCGAATACTATTCGACGCATATTTACTTAGACTAATTTTTCATTCTTGGAATTTATATTCTACTCATTTTTAGGGGTTAAGATAAATCATTTCCCCAACATTAGGATATTTTGGTTACTTTGGTTGTTGAGTGCCCCCTCGAGACGATCATCCACCCCTTCTTTAGTGGTGACGAGACGAATATCTTCTTCACTGCAGGCGACGACATCGACGGTAAGTAGGATTGCCCCAGTTTGTGCTTATATTGTTTGTTTTGCCACAAGTTCTAATCTTTCTCTTCTTTTGCAGATTAGAGAATTGAGCAACATCACCCACCCCTAGAATGCTTCTTCTGGATTATTGGCCTGCAGACGGGATTAATATTAAAAGGATGAAGAATGATTTGCGGGTCTACCCCATACATGTCTTTTTGACCTCAAGTGAAAACATTTTCATGTGCATAGAGGAAAGTCATGTATTCCTCCCACTCCTCCTAAGATAAGAGGGACCCGATCTGCACCACCCGAGTCGGATCCCATTGGGAGAGTGACACTTCCACAAGGCCTTCAACGGGTGCCCCATGTTGCAGAGTAGCTTCATCTCGCAGATCGAAGTTATCGATGTTGAGGTCGGTCCGCTTCACTAGCTGAGCCTGCTTTAGATAGCAAGTTCACACTGCTTCTTAATTTCCATGTATGACCCATATTCCTCCGGAGGTCGGGAACTTCATGGACAGGTGCAAAAAGGATGGGATTGCTTCGAATATGGATTGGAGTGGCCTTGCGAAGAAGGCGTTGTAGGCGGAACTCGATTCCACAACCACAAACTGGATGTTGTGAGTTGATTGCCTTGGAAATTCGCCCAGCATGACCGGGAGGGTAATCATACCCTGAACCGGAACGAGGTGGTTATCGAAGCTTTGAACGGGACTTGCCACGAGGCTGGGTATGCTCTAGTGAGCTTCATACTCTGGAGTGTGGGCAAGAACAAGGCGTCGACATAACTCCCATTGTCGACCAGTATTCTCTTGACGTTGAAACAGGGGTCCCCGATCCCCATGCTAATCACGAGCGGGTCTTGGTGAGGCAACCACAACCCCTATAAGTCCTCATCCCCGAATGTGATTGCGGTATCCTATCGGGACTCCTTATCTTTGTGACCCCTCCCAGGTCTAGTGATGGAAGTGATTTGGGTGGCGAGAACGGAAGACCCGGTGATTGTCTCGACTTCTCCCACCATAGGTCTGCCTCCAGCCACTCCCTGGGGTGTGGGAGGCTAATCTCTTTCCTACATGGGTGGTGCATGTTGATTGAGCACCTGTCCTTGTAAGAATATTCTGAGGAGTCCTTGTCAAACAAGGCGCTCAATTTCCTCCTTCAATTTGGAGCATTCTTTAGTGTTGTGGCCGGTTCCGCAGTGGAACTCACGATACTTTGACTGGTTGCCCCTGTTGATTTTGGGGAGTGGTCTTGAGCTCTATAACGCCAGATTGTCTTGGATGGCGTATAACACATTGGACCTTGATCTATCTGTGGGTCTCGGTGACGCTCGTCATTATGGCGCTCCTCTGGCCTTCTAGGGGCTTGTTGCTGCCCCACTTTTTCTTTTGGTTTCCTTGAAACTATTGTCGGTGTGCCTCAATTGATTCATAGATGGCTCTCTGTGCTTCAACCTAGTGCACAAGGTCAGGATAGCTAGGAACGGTTTCTCTCATCAGTGCGGAATAGAAACCGCTAGGATTGATCTCCCTTAGGAAAATGCATCACAAGAGTTCAGGATCGAACCCTAGGATCTGTTGCGCTTCAGCAGTGAAGCTAAAAAAAAATCCTTGAGGGTTTCTCCCTCATTCTGGAGGATCCCCGAAAGGTGAGAGGGGTCTCAGACGGTTCTGTGGTTGGTGATGAACTGGTCTGCAATTTGCTGAGTTAGTTTCGCAAAACTGTTGAGAGCTCCTTCTTGTAGAGAATGAAACCAGGTACGCGCCTTTCACTTCAGTGTTGTTGGAAACATTTGGCACAATAGTTGATCTGGAGCATTGTAGATCTGCATGATGGTGTTGAAGTGACTAATATGCTCCAATAGATCATCTGTCATGTCAAATGTCTCAATGTTGGGGAGCTTGAAGCCATGTGGGATCGGATGCGCTAGAACCCGTGGCATCAACAAAGAGTCGTAGTGTAGAGGGCGGCAGGACAAAGCGTCCCGTCGTCTGACTTGCCCGTATTCTTCTGCGATCACGTCACGGATCTCCTCATGAGCGAGTCTTCCAATAGCCTGGCCGAAGCCTGCTACTCCCGAGCAGTTGTGATGATGGTTATCTTCGGGTTCTCTGGCTGGCCGGAATGGGCGCATTGAGCTGTCCGCATCAAATAACTCTTCTTTAGTGACATAATTATCACGAGCATCATGCTCAGTCGGATCATGGTTAGGAGACGATAGAGGCATGTTGCCTGGCCCAGGGTCTTGATTGGGGGCTCAAGGAGTGCCTAAGTTTCTTAGGAGGGCGAGCATCTCGGCCTGACACTATTCCATTTGGCACATGCGTGTTGGAACATGGTTTTTGAATCTTGTTGGATTGAGAATAACAAATCCGATGTTGTATTTGATCATGTTTGGATTTGTATTTATGGCTTGCAGGAACTCGCAGGTATGACATCATGATGTTACAAGATGCAATGATCATTATACTAGGGCTAAGATATAATGCAACTACTAACGCTTGGCGTTAGTGATACCGCTCGCGTTAGCATCTCGACGATTTGCATGGAAGTTGAACCAGTCAGCATGAAGTCGATCCGATGACATGCATCTCGACAATAATTCACTACTGTCGGGCAACAGCTTCTAACGCTCAGCGTTAACTCTGGAGTACTCAAGCGCGCCAAAGTGAAATTCAAGCAAATGCTTATGGCAAGAAGAAGGATGCACCTATAGAAGATCACTACCGCTGTGTGGTATCGCTAACACTTGGCGTTAGCTATGCTAAAATGACAAGATTCCAAAAGAGCAAAATCACCTTCCCGGATTGAAGATCCTGAAGCCAAAATTGTTGCCTTAAGTACTACTGTTGAGCGTTATCGATAACGCTAGCATTAGCTTCTCAAGTTTATAAAAAGGCAACCTTAGCTTTGTATGATTAGCATCCTGAATCCTAACTCTATTTGTGCTACCTCAAGAGGGATTCAAATCGGACATCCAAGCATCTCCCGCATAAACTATAAAAAGGATTTTTGAAGGCAGATTCACCACGACTATTCAACATGATGGTTGCACGCATCAACTCCGACGATCTCCTTGGCGTGCCTTCGACCTCATCATCGAGTTCTACTATTAAGAGAGTTTTCATTTTCATATTGTATTCTTGTTTCTCTTGTTCTTTGTTGGTAGTGAATTCGCCTAAAGAGTTGGCGACTAAGTCTTGGGAGACTTAGGGGGAATTCACCGCGGGTTGTGGCGATTAGGTCTAGGGTTATATCTAGGGGCAACTCGAGGCCTTATTTGGGGAGAGATAGGCTAGTGACAATCGGTCCTTGGGAGAAGGGTCGGTATAGAAAACCAAAAAGTTTTACGACTACCTCGATTTCGAGCGTCATTGGGATCAAGTTTTGTAATCTTTTTACTGATATAAAAATATTTTAATATCTATTTTTTCTTTACATATTTCTGTTCTACGTTATTTCAAGCAAAATGGGATCTTTGTCACTAACACCGAGCAGTAACTTCTACCGTTGGCGGTAGCAATCGAGACTCAACTTCTCCATAAGAACATCTCTATAAAAGATATTTTCTCAAAAGGATAAAGGCCAAGATTTAACCTATAACTATATTTATATTTTAACCTATAACTATATTTTAACCTATAGCAATCGAGACTCAACTTCTCCATAAGAACATTGTTTTTTTGTTAACCTGAATAATAAAAATCTCGTAGAATAATTTTAACCTATAACTATATTTATATTTATATTTAAAATTAGCTAAAACACTTATTCACCCCCCCTCCCCCCCCGCCTCTAAGGGCGCTTACAGATCCAACAAGTGGTATCAGAGATATGTTTTTCCAAAATGGTCTAACAAGTGGGAATAATGGTGCTCCATGATCTCGCTTTTCATGAAGGGCAAGAGATTAGTAGACCTCAGTTATTTACTGGAATGGATTATAACTGCTGGAGAACTAGAAAGCAATATTTTCTTATGACTTTAGATATAGAAGTCTGGGTTTGGATAAAACAATGGTATAGTCCTCCTACATATGTAGATGGAGAAATAACTATGTAAAAGCCCAGAGATAGATGAGATAAGGGAGATAAAATTAGGTGTAAAAATAACACTAAAGCAGTGAATGTCTTATTTTGTGTTTTAGATGGAACTGAATTCAATCGAGTTTGTGCTTGCAAAACTGCTTATGATATGTGGAATTTATTGGAAATAACTCATGAAGATACTTCACAGGTTAAAGACTCAAAGTTATTCCAACTGGAGTCGGAGTATAAAAAATTCAGAATGAATGCAGATGAGGACGTAGACTCAATGTACACTTAGTTCACGTAGATCTAAGGTCATATGGCGAATATGACCATTTCTTATAGAACGTCACGATTACAGGAAAATTGAATATTGTGCTAGAGAACTCTGATTTGAGTTCTGTCATTTCTTATAGCTTCATATAGTCAATATGAGTGCGATGGAACTTGTTTCATTTCAATATGAGATTATATGTCGAATATGACCATTTCTCGTAGAACGTCACGATTACAGAAAAATTGAATATTATGTTAGAGAAGTCTGATTTGAGTTCTGTCAGTTTTTGTAGCTTCATATAGTCAATATGTGTGCGATGAAACTTGTTTCGTTTCAATCTGAGGTCATATGACGAATATGATCATTTCTCGTAGAACGTCACGATTACGGGAAAAAATGAATATTGTGATAGAGAACTTTGATTTGAGTTCTGTTAGTTCATGTAGTTTCATATAGTCAATATGTGTGCGATGGAACTTGTTTCATTTCAATCAGAGGTCATATGGCGAATATGACAGTTCCTCGTAGAACGTCACGATTACGAGAAAATTGAATATGGAGCTAGAGAACTCCGATTCAGGTTCTGTCAGTTCCCGTGGATTTGTATAGCCAATACAAACGTGATGGGACTTGTTACATCGAAATCCAAAGTCATATGACGAATATGAGCATTTTGAGTCTCATAGCGCGCCATGACACACAATTTCCAAATATCGAGCAATTAAACTCTGATTTAACCCCGGTCAATGACATTGGATTCATATGATTGATACAAAGTGAATGGAGTTCGTCCTGGTCAATTTCGATAGTGTGGTCATACTATGGTCAAATTGAACTTTATTGTGCACGGAAAAATGTACATACACCAATCCTACCACCTTACCCTAGCATTAACCCATTCCCGGTGACTTGAACCCACTTTGACCAACATGGGGGACCAACCTAGGGTTGACTTTGGTTAAACCCCCCCTAAGGACTCTTTTTTCTAGAATGGATCAAGAAGGGCTTCACCTCCCCATCACTTAGCCCCCCCCCCCCCCCCCCCCCCCCTCAACCCCTCATTTCCTTGGGGTTATGCCACCACCAAGAGACCAAAATTAATGGGCCTTGGTAAAGGCCCATCAAAATTTCTTCCCCGCTCTTCCCCCAAGACCACACCCAACTAAGGGGTAATTTCTCCTCCCCTTATGCCATCAGGGAGGTGGGACACCATCCCAAAGGAGAGGCCAGCTGTCTAAGACAGCTGGAGGAGGAGGAAAAAAAATCCTCCCCCTCCCTCTCCCTTAGTCCCACACCGGGGAGGAGAAAGGGAGGCTCTACTCTCTGCTTAGAAAAGAAGCCCCCTCCCCTCTTCACGGGCATACACCACCCAGCCAACACCCCCTGCCAAAGTGTCCTATCGTCAGAAAGCCTCCCTACACCTCCTCCACCACCCATGAAAAGTCAGTCCAACGCCTTCCGAGGCCTCCCATGATAGGTGGAACCTCTCTCACCACCCCTTCCACACCCTCCCGACGTCGTGCATGCCTCCCCCGGCCGCCGAAGCGCCATCGCCACCACTCGAGCCAAGCTCATGGCTCGGGTAGTGGTCATGCGGGGTACCCCCTCCAGCGTTGGTGGTGGTGTTAGGAGGGTGTACTGGTATGGAGACCCCCTCCCCCCCCCCCCCCCCCCCCCCCCCCCCCCCCCCCCCCCGACAGATGCAGATAGTGGTGTCGCCGTAGAATGCATCTCTAGTGGCACCCGTAGAGCCCATCATTCTGACGAGCTCTGTTTTTAACTTCCAGCATTGGTCGGTGGCGCCAGGCCGTCGGGAGAGGATCGACTCCCGGCGAGCCAGTCGGGGGCAATGGAGTGGCCACCAGGGGGACAGGGTGGTGCGACACCAACAGGAGCTGGGTAGGCCGCGACACCCATCCCTCGGGTTGAAGAAATCTGGCGGTGGTCGGCGGTGGCAGGCCGTCGAACCACTGCCAGATGGTTCGCCGACACCCGACGAGTCAACCGGGGGAGGCACCGGCGGCGAGCGTGTTAGATCGATAAGCGCCCTTAGAGGGGGTGAATAAGGGAATAAAATTCTTTTTGTAATATTAAGCAATTTACTATATTGTTTTAAAGTTAACAAAAGAGCAAAATAATAATTTAGCAAAAAGTAATTTCCAATAATAAAATTTACGCCAAAAGAGAGAAATCAAGTAAACACAAATAGAGACATGATTGTATTATATAAATAAGTGTTTACATAAATTTGATTTCAATATCGCTAGAAATCGGAGGCGTACAAATGTTAATAACTTTTCCTTTTCTATACCGACTTGTATCCCCACAAACTGATTGGCTTTAGCCAATCCTTCCCCGGATATGACCTCAAGCCGCTCTAGCCAATCCTTCCCCGGATATGGCCTCGAGCACCCCCTAGATCTAATCTCCTAGACCTAATCGCCAACTCACGCGGCGAATTACCCCCTAAGCCGCGCAAGGACCTAGTCGCCAACACAAGATGAATTTACTACAAAAATTACAATAATGAAATAAAGTAAATAGCAAGAACTCCCTCTATGAGATTTCTGAAGTTGAGGATGAAGGATCGTTGTAGTATAAGCGAGGTTGAAGCGATCGTTCTTCAGATGCAGCGTGGGGGCTTCCTTCTCCAGAAATCTTCTTTGGCTTTGAGTGGGAGATGAAATTTCGGCAGAGTAACAACTCTGGAATTTTGGCACAAGTAATCTCTCTGGAAACTCTTTTCAAAACGAGAGAGAAGCCAACAATTTATTAAACTTGTCGCTAGCGCCTGCGGTAACTCATAACGCCTGCGATAACGTTCGTGTGGAGTAGTTATGTAACCGTCGCGGTGTAACATCCCCCAAACTGCTAGACCCCTAAGTTGGTTTTGTCATTACTAGGTCGTGACAAAACCATAGGAAGAGCCCAAGACCTTGTGAGCTTAGGAAAGAAGAAGAAAACCACCCTGGTCTGCAAATAGCAAAACCTAACTAGCAAAGCTAGGGCTTAGCTTTAAGGCTTCACCTTGACCAAGTGACCCCACCACAACACTCCTAATCCATTAGGGGGTCCAGTAGAATACATGGGACCCATTGGGGTCAACCCTGGTGCAAGTTTGACCAAAGTCAAACCTAGCCCTAAGGAGGTCAAATCTCCTCTTATAGGTCAATTAGGGTTTAATTGATCCAAGGGGGCTCATCCTATCACCTAAGAGTGGTCAAGGGGTCAACCTTGACTCATTGCACCCAACCCTAGTGGTTAGTTTGACCATGGTCAACCCTAGCCTCAATTTGGTCAAATTACCCAATTAGGCTAACCTAGCCCAATCCACTTGGGTTAGACCAAATTAGGTTGGCCCACTAACCTAAGGAGGTGTATATTTACATATTATGCCACCTAATTTCTGTAGAGGTGACCAGGAGAGAGAAAGATGGAGTTACCCCCAAATTTAAGAGAGAGAAAGAGAGAAAGTGGGTTTTTATGGAGGAGAAGGTGAAACCCCCTCCAATTCCCCTCCTTGAAGATGGGAATCAACTCCAAAATCAGTTTTGAGAAGTTTTACAACCTTGGTTGACCCCCTAGGGGCTGAATTCAGTGGAATTCAATTTTTGCCTTCATGGCCATTAATGGCCAAAGGGGGTTACACTCATTCCTCTCCCCAATTGGCCCACTTAACTCCTTCAGGGGTTGAAGAGGAGTGAAACCCCCAACTTTCCCGAAAGGATTGTGCACTCTAGGCTCGGATTGGCATGGCTCCACAACCTCCCCGAGCTCCCATGGTGTACTCAAGATCCAAAAGAAATTCTGCCCCAATTCAGGTCTGATCCCCTTCTCCTCCCCTAGTGCGTAGATCTGAATTCAATTGGGCCTTGATTCGAGCCAAAATGGCCTTGGATCGAGCTTCCCAAAAGGCTCGTTTTAGAGTTTTTTCCCCTCCCCTAAAACATTATTCCGGCCACCTCCGGCCGGCAAACCATCGTCAAACGATAGCCACCACCTCAACGGAGGTGGTGGTGGCGGTGGCCGGCCGGGAAGGTGGTCGGATCGCCGGCAAGATGGCTTGGAAAAGCTTCAGGGAAGAGAAATCATGGCTGCTGGCTGATGAGGAAGACGAAATCACGTCCGTCAACTTTCTGTCTAAATATTTTCTAATAATTGCTATTTATATCTCATTTTTATGTATTATTATTGCAGTAGATAGAAATTATTATAGAAAATACCTAGGGCCCTCTAATGAAAAAGTGGCCAACACCAAAGTTGTAGCCCTTGGTGTGTACTTCATTTTAAAATTTATTTCAGCCCAAAAGGAATAATGTAGCTCCCTGTAGGGCCATTTTGGTGGGACTGGTCCCTTGGGTAGGGCAGTCACTCTTTCTTGCATAACTTTTTACTGGTAAATGCTATAGCCTTGATATTTAAAACCTAGGCTATTTACACCTACTCACACATCATATCAAAAGATGAGAATTTTAGGAGAACCTTTTTCTAAAGTTTTTGTAATAATTTCATAAATTAAATATAAATTAATTGGTGGGTCAAATGACATACAATGCCCTCCAAATTTTGGTGGGTACTTCTTGGGGTCATCACATGACCCTGGTAAAAATCTCAGCCCAATTAGGACTGATTTAGTTTGGAAATTGGCTAACCTAAGTTGGGTCTAATTAGGTCAAAATTAGGGCATGATGTTTGTCTAGGGCTATTGTGGTCAAATCTCCTCACCATGAATTGAAACCTTGGCCACTGGCTTAGGATCTCCTAAAACACCTCCATGAGTGATATGGGGTGGTGTGGAGGTGGTTATGTTCTATAATACTAGTTTTATCCCTAGGTGTGCATATAGGACCTTGTGAAGGACATGGGGTCAAATGTCCATGAGTGGTTATGAAACTTGGTGGATAAGCTTATAGGGGGTAGATAAGCACTGGGTAATCTTATAAGAATTTTAGGAGCCAATATTCCCTTTGAATTAGGGCATAACCCCTTTAGGGAAACTTCTTAAAAGAAACCTTTACATGCTTAAAAAGTCTTGTATGATGATGAAACTTTGGTGGTGCCTTATAATCATGGTTTAGACCTCTGGTAATTTTTGTGAATTTTATTAAATGATTTAATCAGTACTTCTTTCACAAGGCACCTGTTTTGATTTAGACTTAAGAAAAATATTTGAGGGTCCAAAACTCATTGTTAAATTGTGCAAATTTGTGATAGGACCTTTCAGAACATTATGAGGCTCTGTAAATTTTATAGAATTTTTTAAGACTTAAATCAGTAGGCTACTTCACAGTTCATTTAATTTGAGGTTTTCTTAATTTATTTATTTTAGTAAGAAAATGATTTTCTTAAATCCTGAAACTTAGTCAGTAGTCTTTTCTGGTGAATACAAGAGTTTGGTATTTTTCCCATAATTTTAGTGTTTATCTTTTTGGTAGTTCCTTCATAAAACTATGATTTTGGATATATGATAAATAATTAAATTAGAGGAGAATTTCTTACTGTAAAAATATGATATGCTGTTTCTGATGTTATTTAGTCACCATAGATTTATCACAATTTTTGGAGAGCCATATCATAAGATTTACTTACACTTCATGTTCATTTTCACACTTGGCAAATGTTTGGAGAAATTAAATTAAATATTAATTAATTAGGGAAAAATATGATTCTCTGGATTTAGTCATTTAACATCATGGTAGACCTCCAGTAAATATCATGGGTCAGTTGGAAGAATATTTAGAGTACCTCTAGTTGTGAGCTTCATATAATTAGTTTGGTCTGCGTATAGTAAAATTGCGAAACTTAGGTTTTAGTAGCCTACTAGGTGGAAATGTGTGCATACGGTGCACATGGATTGATTAGATAGTTGTGAATCCACTCCAGGAAGTTTATGTGAGGAAAGTGTACTCGTTGGGTCAAGAGTAAGGTTGTCCTGGGGATTGACGAAAGATCGTCTTTCCCCTGGTGTGTCTTAAAGCACTTAGGTCCAACTCAAGTGAAACGGTAGAAGGGAATTCTTAAGGGTAGATACCAATAACAGTAATTATCTTGAGAAAGGGAACTTTGGGGTGTCAACCCATTACAGTTCCTAGTACCGTAGCGAGCCCCTTACAGGGTAACCCTCGGGAAGTCCAAGATTAACCATAAGTCGTAGGAGTATAGAGGATGCTCAAGACTAACAAATAACAGATTCACTCACACTCCGTTGTCACGGGAGTTTGGTTGGTTTGGTACCCCGAGTTGTAGGCTCGGTGGTGGTTGGTGCGGATTGCTGATCCGGAGAGTTTGTGACTCAGTTTGGTTCTTGGTTGGGCAAGTTAAGCCCAGGTGGTTTATGTTGTAGTTTGTAGATAGATAGTAGAACATGTTGCATGTGCACAAGGTGGTGGGCCCTTAGTGTTGGCGGTCGTTGCACCGACGTTGATACTCGGGCTCGGCAAGTGTGGAATTTGCACTTAGCCATAAAAGTCTGGTGGTCCAGCCAGTAAGAGTACGCAGATGCTCCGCGGTTTTGCGTTGAGGCGTACGATAGGTCTAGGTTAGGTAGTGCATATACCAACCTAGAGGTGGGCGAGGCCCAACCCACTGCTTCCGTTTGCCACTACGGGAGTATCCTGGGAGTCTTGCAAGCTCCAAAAAGGTGGAACTAAAGGTCTGTGCGCACAGAGTCGAAGTGGGTGAGTTGCACTTGTATGAATATAGCATAACTGCATAACTTACCTGTCATAGCATAAACATTGCATTTCAACCCCTACCCCTATCGTATAAGTTGGTTATGGGACTTCTTATACGATAGGCCTTGCAAAACGACCCCTTTGGTCTATAGGTTTGTGTGGGCATTCCTATAAATCAATGGTTACTTTTCTATTACTATTGTCTTTACTTACTGCCCTTTACTTACTCTTTACCTGCTCTTACTATGCTTTATTACCTGTTTCATTTATGTATGTATACTTGAGTAGTGGTAGAACTCTTCCTGTAGAATATACCCTGTCATCTGCTTTTGCTATTACCCCTTGTTTGTCCTCCGCTTCATCCTTTCCGCTCGGTGCCTAGGAGTCACCGGGGGAGGGGTGGGGGATTGGCTTAGTCTTTTGACTAACGGTCGGTGGACCTTATCATTTTAGGAGATCGCGGCGACGGAGCAGCACCAGAGGCCGGTGCAGATAGAGGCGGGGCAGTCTAGCACGGGAGCACCGATGACAGGATCCGTGAGTGGCTGTTAGTTCTAGTTATTTTGCTTCCGCGAGTGAATTTGTAGTGAGGCTTGATGTATCGGGCAGGAGCCCTTGTTATCTCTTTCCTTATTTCAGTTATATTTATGTGGACATCTCTTCGTGGATGTATTACTTTTCTATGTGATGTGGACTTGACTTTCTTTTAGCTTATTTCTCTTTGCTTCTTCGTGATCGATTTGGCCGGCAGTATCGGCGTTTTGTAGTGGCGACCTTCCCGAGCGAGGGTGTCACCACAGAGCGGCGGTTCTGGGCCTAAGACCCGGATGTTTGAGAAGAAAAAAAATGGGGTCTTACACGCGGCGTGGCGTTGAGCGCACGAACTTGAGCTAGCCCCAGGCGGTAGCGCTAGCGCTGGCAGTAGCACTAGCGCCAGGCGGTATCACTAGCGCTGGCGGTAGTGTTTCTTTCAGAAAGTTGATTTCAGCTGCTTTCTACCTGTGGAGTATTGCACCTATAGTTCCTCCACACTATAAACACACGACAAGCAATATCAAATACAATTTGGGATTTGTTATTCTCAAACAAAGGGATGTGACACACATGTCCAACAGAGAGGCTGCTGGTCGGCGGTGGTAGAGGTCGCCACCTTCTGCACCGCCAGGGAGCAGCAGCTGTCGTCCGATCTCCATGATGAGATTGGACGGTAGCGGGAATCCTAATCCCCGCCCTCCGCCTCAACATCTACGCCCCCCACAGCTGATCATCCCCAGATCCGCTGTGGGGGGCAGAAGAACAGCGCGTGGCTCGGCCACCTCCAGCTTTCAGAGTCCTCTATCCGCAGACCAACCTTCATAGAAATTTAAAGATTTTTTTGAGGTCAATCTAGGCTCCTAGGCAAAAATAGTTGAACATGAAAGTTGTTTCCCAATATGAGGGATAGCTCCACAAATTTTTTGGGATTTTTATAAATTAATTAGGTATTTTTATAAGCCTAAATAAAATATGTTTGGCCAAAATAAATACTTTAAAGAACTTGGAAAATTTTGGAAAATTTTCTATACTCATAATAGGACCACTTGGGTGTATTATCAAAAATTAGGGTCATTTGGATGAAAATTTTGTGGTTCTCGAGTTTTCGGAATAAAAGGTCGCGCTTTAACATTTTGTTCTTGCAATAGTCGGGAGAATGGATCGAAGTACGCGATCACAACATAATCGATGAATTATTTTACTAATCAACGATGACCCGATTTATAAAGGAAAAAAATCTCAAGCTCGAAGCAATGCAGAGTTTGTACGAATCATCGAGCTGCGTTTAGAATAATTCTTGGATTTTGGAAGTTGCCTCCGCTTTGAAGAAATTTAGGAACTCATAATAACGTCTCTCAAGTCTGCTTAAGCCATGATTAAAAGGCGCAATTAAATCTATGGTCGTACCTTGACAAATGGCAGAATTTAGAAGAAGCTCCTATGAACGGAGATGAAACCGAAACCTCCTAATTATGGAGTGAAGAACTACTAATCCTTTTATTTTATTGCATTTTCTTTTACTCCAAACTCGTACTGGTCCAGTTCATTTTAGTATTTCAGTTTTAGTACTTTACGTTCAGTTTTCTTTTCAGTACTACTCCAGTCTCGTACTGGTCCAGATTATCCCAGTACTTTATTTCAGTTCGTTCAATTCAGTACTTTTTCAATTCAACAATTCATTTCTGCAGTTTACGTGGTAGCACTCTTCCTTACCGCATTCAATAACTGCAATGTACTATTTATACATTTCTAGTCAGGTCTTGCTCTGACAAGCGATTGATTTCCTAGTAGAGCGTTAGTTGAGGATAACTAAGAGTCGAGTATTTCCTCCCAGGTTAGCCTCAAATAATGTGCTTTCACGCTTGTTGCACCTCACGAATAAAAGTTAAGCAACCTGTCGATTTAAGAAGGCCGTAGTAGAACCGAGTTGTACATTGCTATTTAGTTTAAACTATTTATAAAGTGTTTGCGGTTAAAAGTGGCGGGTCGGTCACGCTCGCAGACCGTCCGTACTGATGCTGGAGGGTTGACGACTCATGGCGACAGGAGATGTGTGTCGCAGGTGACCACTGTTTTATACCCGTTAGATTGCCTACATTAGTCGGCCTAAAATTCAAAAATCATCGGATGTCGCTCACATCCAAGGAGTGCACTGAGTTCTACAGTAGGGTCTGGGTGGTGCGGTACGACCACACTCAGAAGTGGCAGGACTGGACACTATCACCGACGACCACATCGGTGAGACCCGCGTGGTTCGCTACCCTGCTGGAAGAGAAGCGGTCCAAACTGTGTCGACGCAGGGTATGTAAGCAAGTTTTGAACACATGCGGTGTGTTTGCAAAATGTGGATACCAGTTGATATTACGACTACTAGTTGAGCTATTCTTTTAAATAACTGTGGATATTACTATTGCTTCAAAATCATTTATATGTTGCTAACCCTCTTTGCTTCGGCTATTTACTTATTGTTGGGTGCTTAATCTCATCCCAGGATATGGATCCGGGGAGGAAGCATATTTCCACTTAGCTCTGTGGCTAACGATTGTTTATATAACCATTCATGGGAGATGAGACACTGTGAAGCCCCCACACCACGTGACAGCGTACCGGCTTTAGAGGCCACTCGAGCAGATACATCGGCCTCACCTCCCGTCTTCCAAGATGTGAGTCCTAAAGTATAGGACTATGTAAGGAATTTATGGTTGTAGTAGTTACCCTTAGCCCGCAGGGCCACTCGTGTAAACAACTGGCTACGACATTTTGCTTATATATATAAATATATGTATGTCTGATTGGTTCTCCTTATAATTGCTTCCGCACTGTGATCTGATGTGATGTATTGATTTCCTTGCCTGATAAGGCGATAATCCAGTGCATGCAAGGGTAGCCCGTTGCTACTCGGGAAGCACTGGGTGGCTGTCTTGGGCAGTAAGACCCTCCCCTTCTAATATGGGTTCAGTGTTGGGGGGGGGGGATCTTATACTTTGTCCATCTCGCCTTCTCAATAAAAGGACACGGGGTTCGTTCTTTTAGGAGGTGCAGAAGGATTTTTGTCCATCTCGGCTTGACAGTAGATGGACACATGGTCCTTTCTGTTAGGAGGTGCAGAAGGACCTTTGTCTATCTCGCCTTGACAGTAGAAGAACACATGGTCTGTTCTGTAACGTCCCAAGGCCCCGGCCTTACAATCGGGACAACGTCCACCGACTGCCTCGCCTGGCGACCATTACCGGGCTGCAGCCCAAGCACCCCAAAGCCTCTCCGCGCCACTATTTCTCAGCAACGGCGCATTGTTGAGGCCGGGTCTTGAACCCGCAACAGCTCAATTGGTGATGAGGAGTGGTTTGAAAACTCCTTATCAAGGAGGTTGCGGGTTCAAGACCCGGCCTCAACAATGCGCCGTTGCTGAGAAATAGTGGCGCGGAGAGGCTTTGGGGTGCTTGGGCTGCAGCCCGGTAACGGTCGCCAGGCGAGGCAGTCGGTGGACGTTGTCCCGATTGTAAGGTCGGGGCCTTGGGACGTTACATGTTCTTTCCAGAGAGCTAGTGTAGTGGATAAAACCATAAAGTAGTTGCGGCATTGCTGAAAGGAAGATACATCGCGTGCAAGTCCTTTCTTGCGGCTTATTGTTGAACGGGGAAATACTGAAAGCTGGAAAAAAGAAACGATTAATAACGCGGGGGATTGTTCCTCCCTTCCCCCTGACCATCCTGCATCAGGCTCTGATCGTGCTCTTGGGAGTTGTGCCATGACCGGGGCGTGACTGTTCTAGGTAGTAGAGTCGGGTTGCCTCTTGATCTCCCCGAACACGTATTCCCCCAAGAGTGATGAACTTCATTGTCAGGCGCAGGATAGAGGGAATCACCTCGAATAGTGTCTAGAGCGGGCGGCCGAAGATGACATTGTGTGCTGAGTTAGAGTTGACCACCATGAATTGGATGTTGCGTGTGACTTGCTTCGGGAACACCACCAAGGTAACTGGAAGGGTGATCGTCCCTTGTACTAGAACAGGGTTATTGTCGAACCCGTACAACGGCCCTATTAACGGCTCTGGCGCTCCTAGGAGATCTTCATATTGCGAAGTGTAGATGCGAGTAGGACGTCTACCGAACTCCCACTATCGATTTTTATCCTCCTAACCCTAAAGCAGGGGGTTTCCAATTCCCGCCCTGATGATGAGGGGGTCCTGGTGCGGCATGCACACTCCTTCCAGGTCTTCATTTATGAAGCTGATGGCGACATTCTGTTGTGTCTTCTGATCCTTCGGGTCCTTCTTTAGGCGAGTGATGGAGAGGACTTGGGCTGGGTGGAATGGTGACCCGGATATGGTTTCCACATCCCCTATCATTTTCATGTCTCCCTGCGTGCCTTGGCGCGTTGTAGGTGCTCTCGCCCTTGACTGCTAATGTAACATCCCCCAAACTGCTAGACCCCTAAGTTGGTTTTGTCATGACTAGGTCATGACAAAACCATAGGAAGAGCCATTTGATCTTGAAAGCTTAGGAAAGAAGGAGGAAACCTCCTTGGTCTGCAAATAGCAATTTTCCATCTACCAAGCTTAGGGTTGGACTTTAGGGCCTCAACTTGACCTTTTGACCCCACCATAGTATCCCTAACCCTTTAGGGCCCCCCCTCAGGGCACCAAGGGTCCATTGGGGTCAACCTAAGAGGCCAAATTGACCAAAGTCAACCTAAACCCCCAAATTGGTCAAAGTAGCCTATTTAGAGCCAATCAACCTTCACCATGTCAAATTGATCACACATCTAGGTCTAGATTATCATAAGAGACCTAGTAGACCTAAAATCCCCATCATGGGACCCCTAGGGGTGCAAATTGACCAAAATGACCTTTTTAGGTCAAAATGGCAATTCTTCACAAAGTGCCCTAATTGACCATCACCATATTAAATTGACCTTGCCCATAGTGTTATCATGTCATAGGGGACCCAGTGGACCAAAAGCCCCATGACTGGGTCAACCCTAGGGCTCAATTTGACCAAAGTCAATTTAGCCTGCTTTGGTCAAATCAGCTTAGATTGGGTCAACTAAGACTCATATGACCAAATTGACCCCACCAATAGTTTCTAAACTTATTTTGGAACCTAATGGACCCAAAAGCCCCATCCTAGGGTCCCCCAATTGGCCAATTTGACCAAAAGTCAAAATTGCCCAATTTAGGTCAAATCTCTCAAACCTAACCCAATCCTATTGGGCTAACTCATTTGGTTGGTCAACCAGCCCAAGTAGACTACCATTAAACTCAGGAGAGAGTAGAGAAACCGGCCATGGTGATTAGGAGAGAGAAAATGGAGGTTTCCCCATTTTTGAGGTGAGAGAAAGAGGCCATTCATGGCCATTAAGGAGATTCACCCCTTGGCCTCCCCCATTGACTCTTCCATTCATCTCCTCTGCCGATTACAAGGAGTTTCCAGCAGTTTCCAAGGGGGATTAAGGCAGGGGGAATGAATGGGGGCCGGACTTGGGAAGAATTCGAAGGGGCCATTAATGGCATTGGTGGTTAAAGCCACCATTACCTTCATTCGACCCCCCCCCCCCATCACCTTCAGAGGCCGGAGAGGAGAGAAACCCCCAAGTTTTCAGAAGGAATCGTGTTCAGGAGGCTTGAATCGGCATGGCACCACAACCACCCCGAGCTCCCATGGTGTACACCAGGACAACTCGACGGCAAGCCCATCAACAGGTCTGATTCCCTTCCCTGACTCCTGAGGATTAGATCCCAATCGCCGGCGGCTCGTTTCGTGGCCAATTGGCCGGGAATCAAGCCAGCCAAGCCTCCCGTCGATTGGGTTGGGCTTCTTCTTCCAAATCGTGATTCCGGCCACCTCCGGCCGGGCAAACACCGCTCATCGCCGGCAACCACCTCAACGGAGGTGGTGGTGGCGTTGGTCGGCCGGGGCGGCGCTCAGGTGGCAGGGAAATCGTCAATCAAGGCGGCCCAGGCGCGGCAGATCCTAGTCGTTGGCTATCGGGGACGATGAACAGGCGCTGTTAGATCTGCGTCAAGATTCGTGCGCCCCTTAGCTCTATTTCCTTATTTCTGTGATTAAATATGCAGCACCTAATTAATTCTACCAAAAATACTTAGAGACCTCTAGGGAAAATTTGTCCAACATCAAAGTTGGAGCCCCTAAGGTCTAGTTTAATCCAAAATTAATTTCACTTGATTTGGATCCCTGGTTAGGGCACAACACTCATTTTGGTGAGGTTTGTCTATAGGGCTAACCAGAACTTGTTTTGGATGCCCACACCAACCCAGAGCTCCAAATGACTTGAAATTTGAGGGGTAGGCTACTCTTATATATATGTAGCACATGTCCAAAAATCAGATTGATTGGAGAATTTTCCCATAGTTTTTGGAAAAGTTCAATAATCCTTGTGGGACCTAATTAGGTGCCCTAAACACCTCAAAACCCTTCCAAACTTGGATGGGTGGCCCTAGAGAGTAAGTAGGGTCCCTGGTTAAAATCGCATAATTTATGGAGTTGTTTTGGTGGGGTAATTCACCAATACAACCTTAGGCCCCCTAGGTTTAGGCAAAACTTTGGGTGAGTGCCCCCACTCTTCCACAAAGCCAATTGGCTTCATATTTGGGGTGCACATCACCCTCCCCTATAACAACCATTGGTCCAAATTTGGTGGCCATTGGAGGAGGTATGCCCTAGTAAATCAAAAAGGGTCTAAATGCTATTTGCACCCCAATTAGGTACCCAATAGAACCCCACTCCTCACCAAGTGTTGGTAGGATCTTGGGTGGTCATTCACTGACCCCTGGCCAGTATAGTGAGTAGCTTGGACTTGGGAAAAGTAGAGAGTTTCCCTTGGACTTTTGTTTGCTTAAGGGTTATATTAGGGCAAAAGTGAACTTAAGAAAATTTTGGAGTGTGTGTGTGTGGGGGGGGGGGGGGGGGGGGCTCCCTCCCACTGATTGAAAGGGGTGACCTTGGTAACTGACTTGGGATGTATGGGACACCCCAAGGAGCAATTTTGGAGGAATTAGGGCTTAGTGTGCCCTAAAACCCTAATGGTTAGCCTTAGGGTGCCCTTTAGGACTTGTGAAGGACTTAGGAGTGTTTGTCCTTGGAGAGGTGTGTAATGGACCCCTTTGGACTCCATGAGTACTATAATACCCTCACAAGAAGTTTGGGTGGATTTGGAGAAGTTTTGACCCTAACCCTAGGTTAAACCCTAAAGGGGTGCAATTAGCGGCCAATGAAGGAGGAGGGGTCAAACCTTAATGGTTTGACTTGAGATTTTGGGGAGATGATCTTGGTGACCAGAGGGTCCTATTGTGAGAAATTAGTGGTGTTTGGAGTTGCCAAACCTAGGTAATAAATCCTTGGGTAGATTTGTAAATATTTAGGGTTTTGGTATTTAGGAAGAAATAATACTTAATGATCAACCATCTTCTGTCACCAACTTAGGTTTAATGTTATTAATCTCTGTAGATTCTATTAGAACCATTAGAAAACTTTTGGAGGTACAAATTGTAATTACTCATATTGTTGGCAATTTTTGGGATGGTTAATTTTAGGGTGATGACTTTCTGTAATTGCATGAAACCTTGCTGGATGACATTTCATACCATTGTGAACCAACAGTATTTTTCTCATAATTTATGGATTAATAGTTTTGGTACCTCTAGTTCAATTTGGAAATAATTACATATATATCCTTTGAGGAAATTACAAATGTAACCTTTATGGAATATAGTCAAATTTTGTAAGGATGCATATTTTAGTATAACTCAACTCTGTATAAATTTTCATAATGTTTGGAGTTCATGTGAGGGTACCTCCTTTGGAACTTATTGGAAATAAATGGGTTTGGAATTTTTAAATATAGTAAATCTTGCTGGATTTTCCTAAACTTTTATGTCTACTGTTTTCTAGGCACCCTTGATTTATGTAAAAATTGTGGCAGGCATTGGAAGTCAGAAAAGCATACTTGTAGTTCAAATCTTAGGAAGTGGTATTTTGGGAAAAATGATTTAAATATTAATATTATTGGGAAAATTATGAAACTCTGGATTTGGTCTTAAATATGTAGTATGGACCTCCAATAAAATTGTTGGGTCATTGGATTGTGTTTTTAGTGTACTTCCCTTCATGAGCAACGAAACGTTAAGGGTGGTCTGCGTTTAGTAGTTTAGCAACTTTGGGGTTAAGAGTCAAATTAGTGGGCACTGAATTGGAGATGTGAGGGTTAATTGGTAGTCATGTAATTATGTGAAGATACCCGGTGTAATTAGGGTTTGGTGAGTCATAGGATGGTGGGGAGCCACCCTTGCGGAAGGTCGTCCTAGATTGACGAAAGATCGTCTTTTCCCGTTAGCGTCCTAGAGCACCTAGGTTTAATTTGGGTAAGGTATTATGAAGGTATACTTATAGGAGTCTAGCCGGTTTAGTCCGGTGAACTTGTGATTCCGAAATGTTTATTGGTGACGGACGGGTTAGCCCGGGGAGCTTGTAGCTCCGAGTTGTTGGAAGTTAAGTTGCATGTGCATAAGGTGGTGGGTCCTTTGTGTTGGCGATCGTTGCACCGACGTTGATACTTGGGCTCGGCAAGTGTGGTATTTACACTTAGCCATAAAAGTCTGGCGGTCCAGTCAGTAAGAGTACGCAGGCGCTCCGCGGGCTTTGCGGAGGCGTACGATAGGTCTAGGTTAGGTAGTGCATATACCAACCTAGAGGTGGGCGAGGCCCAACCCACCGCTTCCGTTTGCCACTACGGGGGTATCCTGGGAGTCTTGCTAGCTCCAAAAAGGGGGAACTAAAGGTCTATGCCCATAGAGTCGTAGTGAGTGAGTTGCACCTGTATGACCATTGCATAATAACATACTCTGCATGTCATGGCATAAACATATCATTCAACCCCTGCCACCTATCGTATAAATTGGTATGGGACTTTTTATACGATAGGCCCTGCTAAACGACCCCTTGGTCTATAGGTTTGTATGGGCATTCCTATAAATCAAAGATTATTTTTATGATATTTACTTGTCACTACACTTACTGCTTACTGTTCATTATATTCTTTTACTATGCTGCTTTCTATTTTCCTGCTTCATTTATATATATATACCTGTGTAGTGTAGAATTCTCCTTGTCATCTGCTTTTGTATTACCCCTTGTTTGTCCTCCGCTTCCTCCTCCCCATCCGGTGCCTAGGAGCCTTGGGGGAAGGGGTGGGGAATTGGCTGAGTCATTTTTGACTAACGGTCGGTGGACCTTATCATTTTAGGAGACCGCGGCGACGGGGCAGCACCAGAGGCCGGTGCAAATGGAGGTGGGGCAGTCTAGCTCAGGAATTCAGATGACAGGATCTGTGAGTGATTATTTTAGTTGATTTGCTTCCGCGAGTGATCTCATGTAGTGAGGTTTTTCTGTATCGGGCAGAAGCCCTGGTTATCTTTTTGTTCAGTTATGTATGTGGATATCTCTTTGATGATTTATTTATATGTGATGTGGACTTAGTTTGTTTATTTAATTAAACCTTACTTTTCTTTGTGATCGAATTGGCCGGCAGGATCGACGTTTTGTAGTGGCGACCTTCCCGAGCGAGGGTGTCACCGCAAAATGGCGGTTCTGGGCCTAAGACCCGGTGGTTTTTGCAAAAAAAAGGGGTTTTACAAGTGGTATCCGAGAGGAACCTCGATCCGAAGAAAAGAAGTCCACAAACCTTGGGCCACCCCGCGCGAGCTTAGTTTGAGGACAAACTAGCAGCGGAAGCAATGGTGTGCCCATAAGGGAAATCACATGAAAAGTTCCACTTATAACTGAATGTTCCTTAGCAAAGTCCTTTACAAGTGTAAATTTTCTTATGTAGCCGGCGACGGAACCTACACCGCAGCATGGAGTCCCACCGACTTCGAACGTCGTCCCACCACCACCGGCTCCTACCCCATTCCAGCAGACGGAGTTGGGACAGACACTGACGGCCATTCTAGAGACTTTCAGGGCACAGCAGGCACCGACTCCCCAGCAAAATCCCGGGGCCAACTGGCTGAGCATCTTTCGGGGTCTCTCCCCACCAGCATTCATCGGGACGGAGACTGTTGTGAGGACCGAAGAATGGGTAGACATCATGGAGGAGATGTTGACAGGAATCCAGTGCCCGGCAGACATGGAGGTGCCACTGGTGGTTTCTTGCTTGGAGTCTCATGCCAAGAGGTGGTGGAAGAGGTTCCTGCCTACAGCTTATCCGGGACTGGAGGCAGCAGACGTTTTGTGGTAGGATTTCAAGGCGACGCTGCTAGAGCATTTTGTGCCGCAGTCGGCAAGAGATGATCTGGAGGATAGGTTTCTGCAGTTGCGGTAGGGGAGTAGGTCAGTACTGGAGTACCACCAGGAGTTTACCTACCTGTCCCGGTTTGCGGTATCTTACCAGCTGGATGATGCGGGTTATGTAAAGAGGTTCTATAAGGGCCTTCATCATGAGATGAGGCAGGCCCTCCTCTTCGTCTCCGACGGCAGCATGACGAAGATCCTGGAGATGGCCAAGAAGCTGGAGGGAGACCAGCAAGTTGTTCGTGGGAGAAAGAGACCAATGGAGGATCAGGGAAGAAGTAGCAGAAGGGATCAGCCGAGAGGCCGAGACGCTGGAGAAGGAAGGACGGAGGTCCGACCCCGTCAGGAGGTGAGGCAGGTGCAAAGGGAGCCGGTAGTGCTGGCTCCTCAGCCTCTGCAGACGAGGGAGATGCCAAGGATTGGAGGAGGTGGGCCACCTCTGGAGTGCTTTCACTGCCACCAGGTCGGCCATATCAAGAGGAACTGCCCCCAGAGGAATGCCCCTCCAGCACTTCAGGCAGCACCACGGGGTCAACATCTCAGGGGCCGAGGACGTGGTCGAGGTCGTGGATTTCAGGGCAACGATCGGAGACAGTACAGAGAGCAGGCTTATGCCCTAGACTTGGCTAGGCCCCGGGACCCAGCAAGGGTCATCGCAGGTACTTTGATGTATTTTCATTTAAATGTTAATGCCTTTTTTTAAGTTTTAGCCTTACCTTAGCATTGAATCAAACATCAAAACCTTCAGGTTTAGTATCCGTTTTTGGCAAACCTGCTTTTACCTTGTTCGATACGGGTGCCTCGCACTCGTTCGTCTCGGCTAAGTTTATCGAGGACCTGGACCAAGTCCAGCACTTCAAGAGCGATTATAGGAGGGTGCGATTTCCGGACGGATCAGAGGTTCTAACAAACACAACGTGCATTATGATTCTGGAAATTGGAGGAAGACTGTTCGAGGCCCCGACAACTGTGCTGAAGATGAGAGACTACGACCTGATCCTGGGCATGAGTTGGTTGTATGAGAACCAGGAAAGGATTGATTGCCCGTCAAGGAGGATCGTGCTAGAGCATAGAGACGGTGATGTAGAGCATAGAGACGGTGATGTGACATTCGAAGGTACTCAACCCACCCCTCGTCTCTTCTTATCGTCTATACAGGCCGTCAAGGCCCACCTGCAGGGAGACGAGGTTTATCAGGTACTCTTTGAGGCGATTGAAGTCAAGGACTCAGTATCAAGTATCCCGGTGGTACGAGATTTCGCTGATGTTTTTCCGGAGAAGCTCCCTGGGCTGCCACCGCACCGCGAGAAGGATTTTCAGATTCAGCTGGTGCCAGGGGCAAAGCCGGTGTCCAAAGCTCCTTATCGGATGGCCCCGAAGGAGTTGGTAGAATTTCGGAGCCAGCTGCAGGAGCTGGTGGAAGCTGGGATCGTTAGGCTGAGTTCCTCTCTTTGGGGAGCTCCGGTGTTATTCGTGAAGAAGAAGGACGGAACGCTCAGATTGTGGATCGACTACAGAGCACTGAATAGGCTGACGGTGCGGAACACGTACCCTCTGCCAAGGATAGACGAGCTCTTCGACTAGCTAGAGGGAGCCCACTGCTTCTCGAAGCTGGATTTGAGGTCGGGGTATTATCAGCTGAGGATCCAGGAGGAGGACATCCCGAAGACGGCTTTCAGCAGCCGATACGGATTGTACGAGTTCACTGTGATGCCGTTCGGGCTCACAAATGCACCATCAGCATTTATGAGCCTGATGAACCGGGTGTTTGAGCCTTACCTCGACATCTTTGTCATTGTGTTTATCGACGACATCCTCATCTACTCGAGGACGGAGGAGGAGCATGCACGTCATTTGGCACTAACCTTGGAGAAGCTTCGGGAGCATCAGTTTTATGCGAAGTTCAGCAAATGCCAGTTCTGGTTGAAGGAGGTGGCCTTCCTGGGTCATATCATCAGTGGGGCAGGCTTAGCAGTGGATCCAGCAAAGATTCAGGCAGTACGGGATTGGCCGCCGCTGAAGACGGCCACCGACGTGAGGAGTTTCTTGGGACTTGCCGGCTACTACCGGAAGTTCGTTAAGGGGTTTTCTCAGCTAGCCCTCCCGCTTACTTCCTTGACAAGGAAGGATGCTATTTTTACCTGGACACCGCAGTGTGAGTTAGCTTTCCAGGAGCTGAAGGGTCGGCTTACTTCGGCTCCCATCCTTGCCCTTCCGTCGGGGAAGGAAGGATTTCAAGTGTATACGGATGCGTCATATCAGGGGATGGGTGCCATTCTGATGCAGAACGGGCATGTGATAGCTTACGCCTCCCGCCAGTTGAAGAACCACGAGCGGAATTACCCAGTGCATGACTTGGAGATGGGAGCGGTCGTATTCGCTCTCAAGATCTGGCGGCACTACCTTTATGGTATCCACTGCGACATATTCTCAGATCACAAAAATCTGAAGTATGTAGATACGCAGAAAGAGCTGAATATCCGGCAGAGGCGGTGGGTGGAATTCTTATCAGACTACCAGTATACGATGCATTACCACCCAGGGAAGGCGAACGTAGTAGCAGATGCGTTGAGCAGGAGAGCTACTACGTCAGGAGCGGAGCCTACGTTGATGGCCATGGAGTTGGTGCAGATGTTCGAGAATATGCAGATCTCCCTAGTATCTGAGGATGATCCGGAGCTGTACGAGGAATACTTAGCGGCGACTGGTGCTACTTACGACATTCGAGACCACATCAGGGAAGGGCAGAGGCAGGATGCCAAGCTGGAGCCGATATTCAGATCCTTGGAGGCAGGCTCAGCAGGATAGTATTCGTTGAAGGACGACCTGTTAAGCTTTAGGAGTCGAGTGTATATACCGGCAGGAGATCAGATTCGGGAGGATATTATGACAGAGGCTCACTGCAGTAGATATTCAGTGCACCCGGGCATTACCAAGATGACGGCGGACTTGAAGAAGACCATGTACTGGCCAGGTATGAAGAGAGACATCGTTTACTTTGTGACCCACTGCGAGACTTGTCAACTTGTGAAGGCGGAGTGCCGGAACCCAGCAGGATTGTTGCAACCACTTCCGGTGCCGGAATGGAAGTTCGACGATATAGCGATGGATTTTATTCACGGTCTTCCCCGATCCCGTGCGGGAAATGACTCAATTTGGGTGATCGTCGATAGATTGACGAAGGTGGCCAGGTTCATTCCGATTAGGAAGGATGATTCGGTCAGAGTTTTGGTGCGGAAGTTCGTGGAGCAGTTTGTCCGATATCATGGTGTGCCAAGAACGATCGTTTCGGACCGAGATTGACGTTTTACTTCTAGAGAGTGGAGAGCGGTGCAGGCCTACCTAGGCACCCGGTTGACTTTCAGTACAACTTTTCACCCCCAGACAGACGGGCAAACAGAGCGCACCAATCGGACCCTGGAGGATCTTTTGCGTCTTTGCATTCTAGACCGCGGGGAGCCATGGGAGAGACTGTTGTCGTTAGTCGAGTTCTCGTACAACAACAGTCACCAGGCTAGTTTAGGCAGAGCAACATACGAGGCATTATATGGATGGAGGTGCAGGACACCATTGTCATGGATTCAGGATGAGGATCCCAAGGCTCTTGGCTCAGAGTTCATGGAGGACACGGAGGCCCAGGTGAGGTTGATTCGAGATAGGATGCTGGAGGCCCAGAGCAGGCAGGCCAAGTATTACGATGCGCGTCATCGTATGGTGGAGTTCCAGGTGGGAGACCAGGTTTTCTTGAAGATACGACCGATGCACGGAGTCTCGAGGGTTCGCGGGCGGAAGAAGCTCAGTCCGAGGTTTATGGGGCCCTATAGGATCCTGGAGCGGATCGGCCCCTTGGCTTACAGACTGGAGCTACCTCCGGATTTGGAGGGACTGCATGACGTATTCCACATCTCCTCACTTAGGAAGGCTTTACTTTGGCCTGAGCAGCAGGTGTCTACTTCAGAGGGGCCAGTAGCTACAGATCGATCGATTCACCTGGAGCCAGTTCGGATAGACGACACAGAGCTACGAGTCTTGCGGCGCAAGAAGGTTCCGCTGGTCAAGGTCCTATGGTGGAATCATGGACAGGAAGAGCACACTTGGGAGCCACTAGACTTGATGTAGCAAAAATATCCGCAGCTTTTTACGGCAGGTACAATTTACTTTTTCTGGGATGTTACTTTTTCTTCTAGTAGAAACCACACAGGCTTGTCTGAATTTCGAGGACGAAATTTTTATTTTTATGTATTGGGATTTGTAACATCCCCCAAACTTCTAGACCCCTAAGTTGGTTTTGTCATGACTAGGTCATGACAAAACCATAGGAAGAGCCATTTGACCTTGAAAGCTTAGGAAAGAAGGAGGAAACCTCCTTGGTCTGCAAATAGCAATTTTCAATCTACCAAGCTTAGGGTTGGACTTTAGGGCCTCAACTTGACCCTTTGACCCCACCATAGTATCCCTAACCCTTTAGGGCCCCCCTCAGGGCACCAAGGGCCCATTGGGGTCAACCTAAGAGGCCAAATTAACCAAAGTCAACTTAAACCCCCAAATTGGTCAAAATAGCCTATTTAGAGCCAATCAACCTTCACCATGTCAAATTGATCACACATCTAGGTCTATATTATCATAAGAGACCTAGTATACCTAAAAGCCCCATCATGGGACCCCCAGGGGTGCAAATTGACCAAAATGCCCTTTTTAGGTCAAAATGGCAATTCTTCACAAAGTACCCTAATTGACCATCACCATATTAAATTGACCTTGCCCATAGTGTTATCATGTCATAGGGGACTCAGTGGACCAAAAAGCCCCATGACTGGTGTTGAAACCGACTACTCGGTCTCCGTGGAGTTTGGGGTCCCAAAAAAGGGGTGGTCTCACACCTACTTCTCTCGAGTCAACTCTCTAGGCAAGAGCACTTGGACTTGGAAACGGACCCTAGGCTACAGCGAGGAGGTCCCACCTCACACCCGGAAGATCTGAGAGATCTTCCCCTCCCTAGCCAATGCTGAACCAGAAGCACCAAAGGAGAGCTCTAAGGGAAGAAGATCCGAAATTTGGAAATCTCGAAGTCCCCTCCTTTGGTGCCCCTTAGGGTCTATTTATAGGTTTTCCAAGTTGGGCTGCAAATAGCCAAAAACTGATCTGCCAGATTACCAAAATACCCTCGGATCTGGACTGCGAATAGCCAAAACTGGACTGCAAATAGCCAAATCCCGCTGTTCTGGGATACTAAACGCAGACCAACCCCCCCTCCTCTGGAACTGGGCGAGAGGGGTTACCTCGCGGAGCTCGGTGAGCCTCCTTGCTGGGGTGGGGCGAGACCAAGGATCTTCCCCCTTACCAGGGTAGAGCGCGAGAGAGGGGGTCTCCCCCACTCCTCCACTCGTCCCTGGCTGGGCGCGGGCGAGAGGGGGGGCACCCGCCCCTCCCCTCTCACCCCTAGCTGGGCGAGGGCGAGAGGGGGGGCACCCGCCCCTCCCCTCTCGCCCCTAGCTGGGCGCGGGCGAGAAGGGGGGGCACCCGCCCCTCCCCTCTCGCCCCTAGCTGGGCGCGGGCGAGCGGGGGGGCACCCGCCCCTCCCCTCTCGCCCCTAGCTGGGCGCGGGCGAGAGGGGGGGCACCCGACCCTCCCCCTCTCGCCCCTAGCTGGGCGCGGGCGAGAGGGGGGGCACCCGCCCCTCCCCTCTCGCCCCTAGCTGGATGCGGGCGAGAGGGGGGCACCCGCCCCTCCCCTCTCGCCCCTAGCTGGGCGCGGGCGAGAGGGGGGGGGGGGCACCCGCCCCTCCCCCTCTCGCCCCTAGCTGGGCGAGGGCGAGAGGGGGGGGGGGGGCACCCGCCCCTCCCCCTCTCGCCTCTTACTCTTCTTCTGGTGAGAGCTACGGGGGTTCGCCGGGCGATACCCAAAGGTCTTAAGACCCCCTGGGTCTAGTCGACACGACTCGGCGGCCCTCCACGCTGGGCCTCACTCGATGGATATGGGGGTTGTACACAATCCCCGCTCTTTGCGAGGTTGGCACAACCTCGAAAAGAAAAGTCCAAGCCCAAATATCCATCGAGGGGGGGCAGAACCTCGCTCCCGAGGATCATTCGACTCACCCAGCTAGTGAGAGCCTGGAGTGAGGAAGACGTCTCGGCGTTGAACTTGCCCATCCAAGGATCATTCGACCCACCCAGCTAGTGAGAGCCTGCAGTGAGGAGGACGTCTCGATGGCAAGCTCTTCCTTCCGAGGATCATTCAACTCACCCAGCTAGTGAGAGCCTGGAGTGAGGAGGACATCTCGGCGGCAACTCTTCCTTCCGAGGATCATTCGACCCACCCAGTTAGTGAGAGCCTGGAGTGAGGAGGACATCTCGGAGTTGAACTTACCCATCTGAGGATCATTCGACCTACCCAGCTAGTGAGAGCCTGGAGTGAGGAGGACATCTCGATGGCAAGCTCTTCCTTCCGAGGATCATTCGAACCACCCAGCTAGTGAGAGCCTAGAGTGAGGAGGACATCTCGGCGTTGAACTTACCCATCAGAGGATCATTCGACCCACCCAGCTAGTGAGAGCCTGGAGTGAGGAGGACATCTCGGCGTTGAACTTACCCATCCGAGGATCATTCGACCCACCCAGCTAGTGAGAGCCTGGAGTGAGGAGGACATCTCGATGGCAAGCTCTTCCTTCCGAGGATCATTCGACCCACCCAGCTAGTGAGAGCCTGGAGTGAGGAGGACATCTCGGAGTTGAACTTACCCATCTGAGGATCATTCGACCCACCCAGCTAGTGAGAGCCTGGAGTGAGGAGGACATCTCGATGGCAAGCTCTTCCTTCCGAGGATCATTCGACCCACCCAGCTAGTGAGAGCCTGGAGTGAGGAGGACATCTCGGCGTTGAACTTACCCATCCGAGGATCATTCGACCCACCCAGCTAGTGAGAGCCTGGAGTGAGGAGGACATCTCGATGGCAAGCTCTTCCTTCCGAGGATCATTCGACCCACCCAGCTAGTGAGAGCCTGGAGTGAGGAGGACATCTCGGCGTTGAACTTACCCATCCGAGGATCATTCGACCCACCCAGCTAGTGAGAGCCTGGAGTGAGGAGGACATCTCGATGACAAGCTCTTCCTTCCAAGGATCATTCGACCCAACCAGCTAGTGAGAGCTTGGAGTGAGGAGGACATCTCGGCGTTGAACTTACCCATCCGAGGATCATTCGACCCACCCAACTAGTGAGAGCCTGGAGTGAGGAGGACATCTTGGCATTGAACTTACCCATCCGAGGATCATTCGACCCACCCAGCTAGTGAGAGCCTGGAGTGAGGAGGACATCTCGATGGCAAGCTCTTCCTTCCGAGGATCATTCGACCCACCCAGCTAGTGAGAGCCTGGAGTGAGGAGGACATCTCGGAGTTGAACTTACCCATCCGAGGATCATTCGACCCACCCAGCTAGTGAGAGCCTGGAGTGAGGAGGACATCTCGGCGTTGAACTTACCCATCTGAGGATCATTCGACCCACCCAGCTAGTGAGAGCCTGGAGTGAGGAGGACATCTCGATGGCAAGCTCTTCCTTCCGGGGATCATTCGACCCACCCAGCTAGTGAGAGCCTGGAGTGAGGAGGACATCTCGGCGTTGAACTTACCCATCCGAGGATCATTCGACCCACCCAGCTAGTGAGAGCCTGGAGTGAGGAGGACATCTCGATGGCAAGCTCTTCCTTCCGAGGATCATTCGACCCACCCAGCTAGTGAGAGCCTGGAGTGAGGAGGACATCTCGGCGTTGAACTTACCCATCCGAGGATCATTCGACCCACCCAGCTAGTGAGAGCCTGGAGTGAGGAGGACATCTCGGCGTTGAACTTACCCATCCGAGGATCATTCGACCCACCCAGCTAGTGAGAGCCTGGAGTGAGGAGGACATCTCGATGGCAAGCTGTTCCTTCCGAGGATCATTCGACCCACCCAGCTAGTGAGAGCCTGGAGTGAGGAGGACATCTCGGAGTTGAACTTACCCATCCGAGGATCATTTGACCCACCCAGATAGTGAGAGCCTGGAGTGAGGAGGACATCTCGGCGTTGAACTTACCCATCCGAGGATCATTCGACCCACCCAGCTAGTGAGAGCCTGGAGTGAGGAGGACATCTCGATGGCAAGCTCTTCCTTCCGAGGATCATTCGACCCACCCAGCTAGTGAGAGCCTGGAGTGAGGAGGACATCTCGATGGCAAGCTCTTCCTTCCGAGGATCATTCGACCCACCCAGCTAGTGAGAGCCTGGAGTGAGGAGGACATCTCGGCATTGAACTTACCCATCCGAGGATCATTCGACCCACCCAGCTAGTGAGAGCCTGGAGTGAGGAGGACATCTCGATGGCAAGCTTACTAAACATATAAGCAAAATAACTTCATCCATCTAATGGGGGATTTCCCTTGTCAAAACCTCCTGGCCCAACCAGCGAAGGGTTGAACTTGCTACAAAGGGAAACAACAAAAAACAAAAAATGAACACAACATACCCCCCCATGGCATTCGCCTCTCAGGCTGCTTGCGCGAGATGATCCTTCCTCTGCTTCTCCTGCCACTTCCACTCGCCGGCTTCGCGAGCTCCACTTGCGCGACTCCTGCTCCGAGCGAGACCCCACTCACCGGGCTAGGAAAAAGCACTCGCCCGGCGAGGTCCCGCTCGCCACTCTCAGTCACTGGTTCCTTGCCTGGCCGACCCCCTAGGGCAACCTCTCCTGACCCCCCTGGGCGAGCACCCCTTGCGAACCAGAAGGCGGTGTCTGGGGGGAGGGAGCCGAGCAGTCACCTCCCCTGGTGATGCCTTGGAGCAACTCCATGATTCCCTTGATGGCCGTCATGAACTCTCCCCTTCCTACCACCTCACTTGGGATGTGAGACCACTCATCGTCTCCTCCTCCGAGGTCTCCTGCCATGAGATTTGGTTAAAGAACTTCTGTGCTGACCACTCTCCACGCTCACCGCACCAAAAATGTTGAAACCGACTACTCGGTCTCCGTGGAGTTCGGGGTCCCAAAAAAGGGGTGGTCTCACACCTACTTCTCTCGAGTCAACTCTCTAGGCAAGAGCACTTGGACTTGGAAACGGACCCTAGGCTACAACGAGGAGGTCCCACCTCACACCCAGAAGACCTGAGAGATCTTCCCCTCCCTAGCCAATGCTGAACCAGAAGCACCAAAGGAGAGCTCTAAGGGAAGAAGAAGGTCCGAAATTTGGAAATCTCGAAGTCCCCTCCTTTGGTGCCCCTTAGGGTCTATTTATAGGTTTTCCAAGTTGGGCTGCAAATAGCCAAAAACTGATCTGCCAGATTACCAAAATACCCTCAGATCTGGACTGCGAATAGCCAAAACTGGACTGCAAATAGCCAAATCCCGCTGTTCTGGGATACTAAACGCAGAGCAACCCCCCCTCCTCTGGAACTGGGCGAGAGGGGTTACCTCGCGGAGCTCGGCGAGCCTCCTTGCTGGGGTGGGGCGAGACCAAGGATCTTCCCCCTTACCAGGGTAGAGGGCGAGAGAGGGGGTCGCCCCCACTCCTCCACTCGTCCCTGGCTGGGCGCGGGCGAGAGGGGGGGCACCCGCCCCTCCCCTCTCGCCCCTAGCTGGGCGAGGGCGAGAGGGGGGGCACCCGCCCCTCCCCTCTCGCCCCTAGCTGGGCGCGGGCGAGAGGGGGGGGGGGGGGGGGGGGGAGCACCCGCCCCTCCCCTCTCGCCCCTAGCTGGGCGCGGGCGAGAGGAGGGGGCACCCGCCCATCCCCCTCTCTCCCCTAGCTGGGCGCGGGCGAGAGGGGGGGCACCCGCCCCTCCCCTCTCGCCCCTAGCTGGGCGCGGGCGAGAGGGGGGGGGGCACCCGCCCCTCCCCCTCTCGCCCCTAGCTGGGCGAGGGCGAGAGGGGGGCACCCCCCCCCCCCCTCTCGCCTCTTACTCTTCTTCTGGTGAGAGCTACGGGGGTTCGCCGGGCGATACCCAAAGGTCTTAAGACCCCCTGGGTCTAGTCGACACGTCTCGGCGGCCCTCCACGCTGGGCCTCACTCGATGGATATGGGGGTTGTACAACTGGGTCAACCCTAGGGCTCAATTTGACCAAAGTCAATTTATTGGTCAAATCAGCTTAGATTGGGTCAACTAAGACTCATATGACCAAATTGACCCCACCAATAGTTTCTAAACTTATTTTGGAACCTAATGGACCCAAAAGCCCCATCCTAGGGTCCACCAATTGGCCAATTTGACCAAAAGTCAAAATTGCCCAATTTAGGTCAAATCTCTCAAACCTAACCCAATCCTATTGGGCTAACTCATTTGGTTGGTCAACCAGCCCAAGTAGACTACCATTAAACTCAGGAGAGAGTAGAGAAACCGGCCATGGTGATTAGGAGAGAGAAAATGGAGGTTTCCTCATTTTTGAGGTGAGAGAAAGAGGTCATTCATGGCCATTAAGGAGATTCACCCCTTGGCCTCCCCCATTGACTCTTCCATTCATCTCCTCTGCCGATTACAAGGAGTTTCCAGCAGTTTCCAAGGGGGATTAAGGCAGTGGGAATGAATGGGGGCCGGCCTTGGGAAGAATTCGAAGGGGCCATTAATGGCATTGGTGGTTAAAGCCACCATTACCTTCATTCGACCCCCCCCCCCCCCCCATCACCTTCAGAGGCCGGAGAGGAGAGAAACCCCCAAGTATTCAGAAGGAATCGTGTTCAGGAGGCTTGAATCGGCATAGCACCACAACCACCCCGAGCTCCCATGGTGTACACCAGGACAACTCGACGGCAAGCCCATCAACAGGTCCGATTCCCTCCCCCGACTCCTGAGGATTAGATCCCAATCGCCGGCGGCTCGTTTCGTGGCCAATTGGCCGGGAATCAAGCCAGCCAAGCCTCCCGTCGATCGGGTTGGGCTTCTTCTTCCAAATCGTGATTCCGGCCACCTCCGGCCGAGCAAACACCGCTCATCGCCGGCCACCACCTCAACGGAGGTGGTGGTGGCGTTGGTCGGCCGGGGCGGCGCTCAGGTGGCCGGGAAATCGTCAATCAAGGCGGCCCAGGCGCGGCAGATCCTAGCCGTTGGCTATCGGGGACGATGAACAGGCGCTGTTAGATCTGCGTCAAGATTCGTGCGCCCCTTAGCTCTATTTCCTTATTTCTGTGATTAAATATGCAGCACCTAATTAATTTTGCCAAAAATACTTAGAGACCTCTAGAGAAAATTTGTCCAACATCAAAGTTGGAGCCCATGAGGTCTAGTTTAATCCAAAATTAATTTCACTCGATTTGGATCCCTGGTTAGGGCACAACACTCATTTTGGTGAGGTCTGTTTATAGGGCTAACCAGAACTTGTTTTGGATGCCCACACCAACCCAGAGCTCCAAATGACTTGAAATTTGAGGGGTATGCTACTCTTATATATTAGTAGCACATGTCCAAAAATCAGATTGATTGGAGAATTCTTACCCATAGTTTCTGGAAAAGTTCAATAATCCTTGTGGGACCTAATTAGGTTCCCTAAACACCTCAAAACCCTTCCAAACTTGGATGGGTGGCCCTAGAGAGTAAGTATGGTCCCTGGTTAAAATCTCATAATTTATGGAGTTATTTTGGTGGGGTAATTCACCAATACAACCTTAGGCCCCCTAGGTTTAGGCAAAACTTTGGGTGAGTGCCCCCACTCTTCCACAAAGCCAATTGGCTTCATATTTGGGGTGCACATCACCCTCCCCCATACCAACCTTTGGTCCAAATTTGGTGGCCATTGGAGGAGGTATGCCCTAGTAAATCAAAAAGGGGCTAAATGCTATTTGCACCCCAATTAGGTACCCAATAGAACCCCACTCCTCACCAAGTGTTGGTAGGATCTTGGGTGGTCATTCACTGACCCCTGGCCAGTATAGTGAGTAGCTTGGACTTGGGTAAAGTAGGGAGTTTCCCTTGGACTTTTGTTTGCTTAAGGGTTATATTAGGGCAAAAGTGAACTTAAGAGAATTTTGGAGTGGGGGGGGGGCTCCCTCCCACTGATTGAAAGGGGTGACCTTGGTCACTGACTTGGGATGTATGGGACACCCCAAGGAGCAATTTTGGAGGAATTAGGGCTTAGTGTGCCCTAAAACCCTAATGGTTAGCCTTAGGGTGCCCTTTAGGACTTGTGAAGGACTTAGGAGTGTTTGTCCTTGGAGAGGTGTGTAATGGACCCCTCTGGACTCCATGAGTCCTATAATACCCTCACAAGAAGTTTGGGTGGATTTGGAGAAGTTTTGACCCTAACCCTAGGTTAAACCCTAAATGGGTGCAATTAGAGGCCAATGAAGGAAGAGGGGTCAAAGCTTAATGGTTTGACTTGAAATTTTGGGGAGATGATATTGGTTACCAGAGGGTCCTATTGTGTGAAATTGGTGGGGTTTGGAGTTGCCAAACCTAGGTAATAAATCCTTGGGTAGATTTGTAAATATTTAGGGTTTTGGGATTTAGGAAGAAATAATACTTAATGATCAACCATCTTCTGTCACCAACTTAGTTTTAATGTTATTAATCTCTGGAGATTCTATTAGAACCATTAGAAAACTTTTGGAGGTCCAAAGTTTAATTATTCATATTGTTGGCAATTTTTGGGATAGTTAATTTTAGGGTGATGACATTTTTTAATTGCATGAAACCTTGCTGGATGACATTTCATACCATTGTGAACCAACAGTAATTTTCTCATAATTTATGGATTAATAATTTTGGTACCTCTAGTTCAATTTAGAAATAATTACAAATATATCCTTTGAGGAAATTACAAATGTAACCTTTATGGAATATAGTCAAATTTTGTAAGAATGAATATTGTAGTATAAATCAACTCTGTATAAATTTTCATAATGTGTGGAGTTCATGTGAGGGTACCTCCTTTGGAACTTATTGGAAATAAATGGGTTTTGGAATTTTTAAATATAGTAAATCTTGCTGGATTTTCCCACAATTTTATGTCTACTGTTTTCTAGGCACCCTTGATTTATGTAAAAATTGTGGCAGGCATTGGAAGTCAGAAAAGCATACTTGTAGTTCAAATCTTAGGAAGTGGTATTTTGGGAAAAATGATTTAAATATTAATATTATTGGGAAAATTATGAAACTCTGGATTTGGTCTTAAATTTGTAGTATGGACCTCCAATAAAATTGTTGGGTCATAGGATTGTGTTTTTAGTGTACTTCCCTTCATGAGCACCGAAACGTTAAGGGTGGTCTGCGTTTAGTAGTTTAGCAACTTTGGGGTTAAGAGTCAAATTAGTGGGCACTGAATTGGAGATGTGAGGGTTAATTGGTAGTCATGTAATTATGTGAAGATCCCCGGTGTAATTAGGGTTTGGTGAGTCATAGGATGGTGGGGAGCCACCCTTGCGGAAGGTCGTCCTGGATTGACGAAAGATCGTCTTTTCCCGTTAGCGTCCTAGAGCACCTAGGTTTAATTTGGGTAAGGTATTATGAAGGTATACTTATAGGAGTCTAGCCGGTTTAGTCCGGTGAACTTGTGATTCCGAAATGTTTATTGGTGACGGGCGGGTTAGCCCGGGGAGCTTGTAGCTCGGAGTTGTTGGAAGTTAAGTTGCATGTGCATAAGGTGGTGGGTCCTTTGTGTTGGCGATCGTTGCACCGACGTTGATACTTGGGCTCGGTAAGTGTGGTATTTACACTTGGCCATAAAAGTCTGGCGGTCCAGTCAGTAAGAGTACGCAGGCGCTCCGCGGGTTTTGCGGAGGCGTACGATAGGTCTAGGTTAGGAAGTGCATATACCAACCTAGAGGTGGGCGAGGCCCAACCCACCGCTTCCGTTTGCCACTACGGGGGTATCCTGGGAGTCTTGCTAGCTCCAAAAAGGGGGAACTAAAGGTCTATGCGCATAGAGTCGTAGTGAGTGAGTTGCACCTGTATGACCATTGCATATAACATACTCTGCATGTCATGGCATAAACATATCATTCAACCCCTGCCATCTATCGTATAAATTGGTATGGGACTTTTTATACGATAGGCCCTGCTAAACGACCCCTTGGTCTATAGGTTTGTATGGGCATTCCTATAAATCAAAGATTATTTTTATGATATTTACTTGTCACTACACTCACTGCTTACTGTTCATTATATTCTTTTACTATGCTGCTTTCTATTTTCCTGCTTCATTTATATATATATATACCTGTGTAGTGTAGAATTCTCCTTGTCATCTGTTTTTGTATTACCCCTTGTTTGTCCTCCGCTTCCTCCTCCCCATCCGGTGCCTAGGAGCCTTGGGGGAAGGGGTGGGGAATTGGCTGAGTCATTTTTGACTGACGGTCGGTGGACCTTATCATTTTAGGAGACCGCGGCGACGGGGCAGCACCAAAGGCCGGTGCAAATGGAGGTGGGGCAGTCTAGCTCAGGAATTCAGATGACAGGATCCGTGAGTGATTATTTTAGTTGATTTGCTTCCGCGAGTGATCTCATGTAGTGAGGTTTTTCTGTATCGGGCAGAAGCCCTGGTTATCTTTTTGTTCAGTTATGTATGTGGACATCTCTTTGATGATTTATTTATATGTGATGTGGACTTAGTTTGTTTATTCAATTAAACCTTACTTTTCTTTGCGATCGAATTGACCGGCAGGATCGGCGTTTTGTAGTGGCGACCTTCCTGAGCGAGGGTGTCACCGCAAAATGGCGGTTCTTGGCCTAAGACCCGGTGGTTTTTGCAAATAAAAAAAATTGGGTTTTACAGCTAAGAAGGGGGTCAATTTGGCTCTTGGTTCTGTAATAATCTTCCCAGGTGCCCTTGGCAGACGAGGTACTCGATTTCCTCCTTTAGCCGCGTGCAATCCTCTGTACTATGTCCATGCTCGCGATGATAATTGCAGTATTACGTTTTAACTCCCCGGTTCAGGGGGTGGATTGGGTTTGCGAAGCTCCTCGGAGTCTCGTTTGTCCATGAGCATATTCGTCTGAGTGGTGTTCAGGGGTGTGAAGTCCTGGTGTCGGCGAGAGAGTTGGTCCCTGCGAGCGTTGTCCCAGCGCTCGTTGTTCCTCCTGAAATCTGGTGGCATGGGCTCTTGCTCCCTCTTGTGTTTGGAGATTCCCTCGAATTGTCGGCGGTGCGCCTCAATTTCTTCGTCTATCGAGATCTGCGCCTCAACTCCGTGGACTAGATCCGCCTAGCTTGGAATGGTTTCTCGCATAAGGGCAGAGTAAAAGCCACTAGGGCGGATCCCCCGAGGAAGACACAACGGAGGAGCTCAGGGTCGACTCCCAGAATTTGCCGCGCCTCGGAGGTGAAGCACTGGAAGAAATCCTTGATTGATTCTCCCTCAATTTGGCATATGTCTGAGAGGTGGGAGGGGCTTCTGACAATCCATCGGTTAGATATGAAGTGGTTGATGAAGAGGCGTGTGAGCTCCGTGAAGTTGTTGATCTCCACTTCACTCAGGGGTTGGAACCATGTGCGTGTTTGTCCCTTCAGAGTCGCAGGGAACACCTGACACAGAAGTTGATCAAGTGCGTTGTAGAGGCGAATGATCATCGCGAAGTGGTTTACATGCTCCAGAAGGTCGTCTGTCCCATCAAAGCTCTTGAAGTGGGGCAACTTGAAACCATTATGGACAGGGTGCGCTAGAACCTGAGGAGAGAGTGAAGAACCATGGCGAAAAGGGCGTCGCGCAGTCGCGGGGGGGGGGGGGGGGGGGGGGGGGGGGCTCCTATCCTGGCCATACTTCTCCTTGATCATATCTCTCACCTCTTTGCGGGTGAACCTTCGTTGTCCTGACAGATGTCCGCTTCCGCTGGACGAGAGTTGAGTTTAACATTTTTAAGTGGTACGACCGATCGTGCGACGTGCGTAGAGCTTGTTGCATCAGACATTTCATTGGCAGGAGGGTTGTCAAGGCGGGTGACGCCCTCAGGCAAGACGTGCCCCTGATCATGCAGTGATCGCCCTCCTTGAGCGACGGCGGGGTGGGAGGATTGGAGACTCCCAGATCTCGAAGAAGGGCGAGCACCTCTACCTGGTGCTCCTCCATCATTCGCACACACTCCTCTATGGAAGTTGCTGGTGTGGCGACGGATCCCTACAGAGCATTGGTCGGGGGTAGATCGGCACGCTCCTCCAGAGCCACCCCGTTCGCGGTGCGTGCGCTTCTCCTTGTCATTGCAGTTAGTCGGGGGTGCTTCTGCAGATCAAGCACATTCTTCGGTAATCTTATTAGAGCTTGGGAACATCTTCCCACAGACAGCGCCAAACTGTTGCGGGTCACTCAACGCTCTCCCGGTCCAGAGAATCGAACCGCCTTAGCGCGAGAGTGAGTCAAGTGCGCAAACAGTCAAAAGAGAACCAACAGCAATGACGGCTAGACGTTTTACGTGGAAAAACCCGGAAAGGGAAAAACCACAAGTCTGGATCTGTGTCGACCAACTAGCTACTTAGTGGTTACAGAAGATTGAGTTTCCAGGAGGGTCACACGCCACATCTCTGTTTACAAATCTTGAGAGAAAGAAAAAGGGAAAAAGTACAAGTTTTCGAAGGGCCCATGAGAGCGCTCTCCAAGGACGGAGCAAAAAAAATTCTTAGGATAGGCACAAAGTTTTTAATAACTATAAAACGATTTTCGTATAAGAAATACAAATTAAAACAAAAATATTAAAGTAAAAAAATAAGTGTAAAAATTACAATTTGTTGCGGGTCGCTTAGGGCTCTTGGTAGACCAGTTTACTTGAACCACCTTAGCTCGGGAGCGAACCAAGCGCGCAAACAGTTAATTTTAGATTCGTTGATTACACTGAGACTTTTTAGCGTGGAAAACCCGGAAAGGGTAAAAAACCACGTGGTCGGAGCTGTGCCGACCAAACTTCCACTATCTTCTGGGGGTTTACAATTATAGACTTAGAAGTCAAGTGCGACATGCCGCTGCTCGTTACAATAATAGAGAGAAAGAGAGAGAGAGAGAGAGAGAGAGATGAGAGAGAGAGAGAGAGAGAGAGAGAGAGAGAGAGAGAGAGAGAGAGAGAAAGAATTCTGAAGGTGACAGACCACCTCCAGAAAAACTAAGTCCTTTGTCCTTCTGAGAAAGGTGGAGAACAAAAGTGAGAACGCCCTGGAGAACAAAAGTGAGCGCGCTGAGTCGGCTTTCGGGAAGAAGGAAATCTTCGAGTCCGAAGGAGAATTCCGCGAAAGTCTGCAAGAAGCTCTCCCCGGTCCAGAAGGCAAGGTCCCTTGAAATGAAGCCCTGGGGCTCCTTTTATAGCTTTGGCCGGGGGTAGCCCGGTAATTTCGCCGTTGTAACCACCGTAACTACCTGGCGGACGAATCATATTTTCCAGTTCAGAGCACACTGATCGCCATTTTTCGTAATTGACCATCTTGCCCCTCGGGCAGTTCGGGCAGTTTTGTTGGAGGCGAAAGAGGCGACAAGCTGTTCCTGAAATGTGAGAAACTGGAAAGACGAAAAGTGAGCATGCTAGAAAGACAAAATGTGAGAAGTCAGAAAAGACAAAAAGTGAGCTGAGCGCGCTCAGAAGCGTTCTGAGCGCGCAACGAACGGAGAAGCAATCTAGGCAACTGGGGAAGCGATCTGAGAGTGCGGAGAAAATGTCCTGGTCGCTTTGTGAGGCGTTCTGAACATGTTATGAGCGCGGGAGCGCTCCAAGTGAAATCCGGGGCCCAAAGGGCGAGCGAGCCTGGAGAGGGCGGACACCCCCGAACCCCTTCACGGGAAGGGGTCTCGACCGTACCCCACTAGGGGTGCAGCGAGGCCGCACCCCACTAGGGGTGCGGCTTGTCCGCACCCCGCTACGGGTGCGGCTTGGCCGCACCCCCCTAGGGGTGCGGCTTGTCCGCACCCCGCTACGGGTGCGGCTTGGCATCACCCCACACCCTAAGGGGGTGCGGCTTGGCCGCACCCCACTAGGGGTGCGGTTAGGCTGCGCCCCCGTGGGGGCGGCCTGCGCGCTACCGCACGCGCTACCGCGCGGTAGCGCCGCGCGGGTAGCGCCGCGCGGTAGTGCTTCCGGGCTTGGCCGCATCCCGCTAAGGGTGCGGTTAGGCTGCGCCCCCGTGGGGGCGGCCTGCGCGCGCTATCGTGTGGTAGCGCCGCGCGGTAGCGCTTCCGGGCGGTTTGGCGAGGGCGGCTTGGCGAGGGCGGCTTGGCGAGGGCGGTTTCTTCGACTCGAGCGATTATACGTTGGCCGTTGACCCCACCTCTATTTAGTGGAGTTTTCTCTAGACGCACCCCAATGCCTTTATGGGTGTATAACACCATTCATTATAGTTGTCCTCGTCGACTCTTTACAAACTTCAAAATATAAGATCACAACACATTTCTCCAAGAAAACATGAAGTTTCTGGTGATATTGTTGTTTCCTGCAAAACATTATAAAATAATAAAAAATATTAGTATATTGAAATTTTTTATTAATAATATTTATAAAATAATTTAATACCCGCTGGAAATGGGAAAACCACAAAAAACTGAAATTCTGAATACCTGCTGGCGGCTCACCGCTCACGGTTGCTGGCTGTCTGCTGCAGGAAATGGTCAAATGGGAAACCCTGAGCAAATGGAATGAGCAATACGCCAAGTCGCCAATACCTACATGCTACAGTAACAATGAAGTAATGAATATAGATGATCGGATTCAGAGAAATAGGATGTTAGAAACTCAGAAATTCTTAGAAATAGGAACTCGCTTACTAGATTTTGCTGAAGAAAGCTAGGAAGGCTCGCCGAGTCGCCGGAAGGCCGGGAATGGCGGAATCGCCGGAATGATTGTAGATGGAGCCTGGAGGAACGAACGAACAAAGCGAGGAAGAGGAACTGAGGAAGCCGACGCCGGAAGAACTCTCGCAGTCGCACTCTCGAAGTCTCTTGCGCGCGCGGCTAGGGCAAATGTTTTTTTTTTAATTTCAGGGGGGCACGTGCCCCCCTGGACTGCACTTAAATCCGCCTGTGGCGCTCTCTCAAGCCTTCTACAGTGCTCGCAAGAGCATCCACCGGAGTCTTGAAAGTGAGCAGACTGGGAAGCGAACGGAGTGAATTCAGAGCGAAGGAGCGAGCAGAGTGATAAGTCCTCAGAAATCCTCAGAGCACTCTCTTGTCTCTCCGGTTGACCGGCGCCTGACCTAGGCGTCAAGCCCAGACCAGACTTGGACCAGGTTCGCCCGGGCCCATGCATAATCAGCGCTCAAGCTAGCTTTGGAGGTCCGATCCTTAAGAACAAAATATCTTCATTATATCACACCAAATAAATATCTGTCTGTTAAATGCTGTACATAGATAAATAAATATAGCATTCAATGGTTTCTCTCCGATATTTCTGCTGCTCGTTCCTTACCGAAATACTAGCGTAGAGTAGTTTACTTTTTCGAGGTACATATATATCAAGAATATATTAATATATTATAGAGAAAGCTTGTCACTGGTTGGCTCCATTGAATGAGACTCTAGTATTAATTAAGGGCGCTGATATCCGCACCGTAGTTTTGGCTATTCGCACTCTATTTGTATGAGTTATTGCGTGTCTTTTGAAAATATGTTTTGTACATATATTTTTAAGAAAAGTGTTCAACATGAAAGTTGTAGATCTCGTCGAGATTTACAACTTTCGTGTCGAACACTTTTCCTAAAAATGCATGTACAAGGCGTATTTTCAAAAAATACGCTATAGTTACGCCAAAATTTCAATCAGGGCGGGAATACGTCTTGTGTGTGCTTTTTTAGGAAAAGTGTTCAACATGAAAGTTGTAGATTTCGACGTGACCAACAGCTTTCGTGTTGAACACTTTTCCTAAAAATGCATGTACATGACGTATTTCTAAAAGACGCGTAATAACTCATACAAATAGAGTGCGGATATCAGCGCCCTTAATTAAGTGCGATGTTATTAGCAGTCATACGATGGCTATTCGCAGTCCTAAAAACATCTAAAGCAGTTATTCGCATGACTGCGTTCGTTTGGTAGGTTTTGATTGAAAGGAATTGGTTTTGGTCGAAAACCAAAAACTCATAGGTTTTCATTTTGGTCCAAAACTCAATTGTGTTGTTCGTTTGCAAGATGGTTTTCAGTGACAGAAATTGAACCTGCCAATTTTTCTGTTCGGCTACAGGATGGAATTCAAACGTAGGATTTGATATTTAAGCAACGAAAACTTATGAAATTCTAATAACAGACACAAACAAAATTTCACACACATACAACATGTAAACAATAAATTTAGATATAATGGAGATGTCGCCTACTACTGTGTAGCAGATGCCGTCGGAAGGAAGAGCTGTCGGTGTCCTGGGTCGTCGGAGCATGAGTAAATGCCGCCGGAAGGAAAAATGGCGGTCTCCTAGGGCGCCGAAGCAGGAGGAAATGCCGCCTCCCATTATTCACCGGAGAAAAAGTAAGAGATGCGTCTCTATACAAGAAACCTCGCCGGAAAGAGGGCCAAGCGCCGGAGGAGGCGGAAAGGAAGGGCGCGATTCGCGATCGGGAGAGAGTGACGACGCGATGGGGAGAGAGTTTCGGCCAAAACCGATGGAAAATGCAAGTTTTCATTTGGCCTAAGCTCTTAACGGATCTGACCTGATAAGAATTGGAGGAAAACCAAATCCATCCAATAAATTGTTATTGGACTTCAAAAGCTCAAAACCAATTCCTTTTCTGAAAACTTTCCAAACGAACAAGGCCTTAATATATTGGACTTCGAATATCTCAATGGACTGCGTTTGGCGGTCATATGACTGCTTATAACATTGGCCTTAATTAATCATGCGCCAGCGGTCTTGAGAGCACTGGGTCATGTTATATGCAGACCGATTTTAGCTGTGTGCAGGCCGTGCAATTTGCAAATGTCTATATGCAGACCAGTTTCTGAATGCGTTCCCACTTCCCATAGGTTTATGGTTTGACCTGCATACATCCGAAACTGGCCTGCATATAACATGACCCTTTTTTTTACATATGGGACTCGTAAATGAGAATCTTGCGGGTGTATCTGCTATCAAACAGCTAACAAAACGCGATGTCTGATCGGATTTCCAATCAAATTTTAACAAAGCCCAATATCCGACCGAATATTATTTTTAAAATGTATTATTATTTTATAAATCATTTCTTCGCACGCTCGAAAAAGTCCGGCCCCATGCTACGGTAGCAGTTCCTGCAGCCCAGCAGCCACACAAAAAGAACGTAAAGTCAACCAGTTGGGCCGGTTGAATCTGGCTAATTAAAAAAATAGAATTATTGCATTAGTCGTTTAGACATAAAATCTATTACCTATTCTTTTTAAAAATACAATAATTACTCCCTTAGTCGTTAGACTTAAATATATTATCTTTTGCTTAAAAAATAATAGATTTTGTTATTATAGTTTTTAAGATTTTTTTAAAGAAATGATATTAGCACTCCACTTTAAATATTCATACCTCACAAATAGTCATACCCTTATCCCTCGAAAACAGACACTTGCTACTGTGTTTTCGATATTTTTTTGTTCCGATTTTTTTATTGGGATTCTCTACTGTAAGGACCACCTATTACAGTAAAGAAATCGGCAAAATAATCAAAAAGTTATGGATTTTAATTTTTGTTCTAAGACATTCAAAAAGGTTATTTTTCAATTTATTGTGCTCTCAATATTAATGAAAACTCAAAAAGTTGAATTAGTAAAAATGATGCAAAACACAAGATGTGCATGTTCCAACAAACCAAATACGTATGAAATGTATAATCATGACGAGTGCATGCAATATATCTACATAATAACCTCGTACTAAGTGACGGATGAGCATGCGGAGTTGCACACATGTCATGGGTTGGGATGTGAGTCTCATATGCATACACAAGAGGTCGCTCAACCTAACACTCTTTGCTCCTAGTGTCTCGCAAGACCCACTGCAACCCTCCCCGATCAAGGACAAGACATGACTTACATGTTAGTACCTCTAATGCATACAATCATATGCCCCCACTATTGTGAGACAGATAATATGTGAAGATGATCACAACCATATTAGACATTTAACTCCTACTAAAGACACAAAGATTGGCTTTGATGTATGATGATTTTTAGAATTAGAGTTATAGTGGAGATAATTAATTTTAAAGCATTTATAATATTTTATGTGCATGCTTTTGAATCATAAATATAAGCGTTTTTCTAAAGCATGATATCATTAAAACTAAGGATGTGACATGTCATGATATCATGAATGAAAGCTAGCATAGATAAAGAGAAGTAAATATATGTATGTTACATGGTAATGCAAAAGAAATAGTTCAAGATTTCAACATAATGATTGGATATATATAATGTTTTCAACAAGAGTTTCAATTCAAAATATCACATAGAGTTTATATTGCATGTATTCAATAGAGTTCCAATATATTTTTTATAGATTTATAATGAATTGACTAATATTTTTGATTTGTTTTGATAAGTACATGATTTATTCTAGAGTCTAGATAAGAATGAGATACATGCAAGACATAATGCATTCACTTAATGATTATAAACTACCACACATAAAACAATTTTGAAAGCAGTAGTATCTATTCCAATTGTATTCATTAGTTGAATTAATAGATCTTTGATTTAACACGATACTGATTATTTAAAAACTTAAATATAATAGAAACAAATGATCTTTTATTTGATAAATTATGACTCATGATTAAAAATTGAAAATATGAGATATCAAGTATTCATAATATGAAATTGACAGTTCATACTGATGATTAATTCATATTCATCCATTTTGATTTTTTTAAGTGTAAGCATATGCAAGATGAATATGTCATAATATAAATGTGAATATGTTTGACTTAATAAACACAAAGACAAAGCAAAAAAAATTGTACAAAACAACAAAGAAAGAAAGAGAAAAGTTATTTTTATTGATATATTCTTGACTATGGAGCAAAAAATAGGTTTGATAAAATTATTATCATTCTAAAGCTATTATCATTCCTAGACAATCAATAATCTCATGCTACATGAAGACAAGATTTGGGAACCCATATAGATCAAAATATTTTGGATAATGAAATTTTGGGAACACAAATTTGGTGAGATGTGCAAGGTTTAGATTTATCCTTACAACAAGATGATATATGTCCAAATTTGAAATATATGGTGCACTCGATGTAAGGTGTGATTTCATGATTGAATATTCTACTAGGTGTAGGTTTTATAAGATTTGTAACACTAGTAGAGAGACCTTACACAAATATGTAGAAAACTAGATATAAACGAATTTGTATATGAATCTAGTTTATTAGTTAGAGCATTATTTTTCATTTATCAAATTTTCACCATGCTCTTTAGCAATGAGAACCTCTCTTTCAAATACCTTGAATTTTTTTAAAGTTTATTGCAATCAATACAAGGTATAACATTTTCAAGTGAAGAGCATGATGGAGAAATAGACATATCAATATTAGATTCAACATCAAGTTTTTCTTTTAAGGTTTTGTTTTCTAAGCGTAATCTAGAATTAATATTTTTTAACTTTTAAATTTTACGTTTAGCCATTTCAAGCACATGCAATGTAGAAAGAGAATTTATAACAAGAAGAGAGGAATTTGTTTTGCTTACAATGCTATCTGACACAGAATTTTGATTTGAACAATAAGTTCCTTTATCATCTTCTTCTTTGCTTGATGTGTTGCTATCTTCCCTTCCACTTGATGTGTTGCTATCTTCCCTTCCACTTGATGTGCACTCCATAGATCCATCAAAAGAAGAACTTTCTTGAATATTTTTGCAAGCGCGTATATTCTCCAATTTTTCCATACCTGTAGATGGAGAATCATAAGTTTCTTCAAGAAATTTCTAAATCTCATAAGCGGTGGTAAATGTATAAATAAGTTTGAAAATATTTTTATGAATAACACAAAATAAACTATTCATTGCTTTAGCATTTAAACAACATTCGTTCCTATTCAACTCACTTGGGGGTTTTCTTATGGTTATATTCCATACTTCAATATCTAAAGATATAAGAAATTATTTCATTGAGATTTTTCACTTATCAAAATTTGTACTGATAAATAAAGGCGGTGCTAATGATTTTGTATTATTCAAAAGTTCAACCCCTCTAGTTGATGTGAGATCAACACACCATTATTGTCGGCGGTGAAACCATTTTCGAATAACCTACCTCTGATACCACTTGTTGGATCTACTTGCGCCCTTAGATGGGGGTGAATAAGGGTTTTATGAAATTTGGATTTTACTTTTAAAAACATTGAATAAAAATATTTCACTTAAAATATTTTTATGAATGGAAATTGTAATCAATTTAATAAAGCAAAATGTATGATTATATTTCATGAATAAATTGATTTCTTCTTCAACTCAAAGCTTAGATCATAATATTGAAATTAAACATTTGAGTAAACCTTGAAATAAACTCTTTTAATAGAATGAAACAAGTGACATGATTTTATTTCAATAACATTTAGAGTACAAAAAATAATTTCTATGATGCTAGAAATCAAGGCGGTGAATGTAAAAATCCTTTTGTTTTCTATATCGACCCCTCCCTAAAGTCTGATTGGCCCTAGCCTATCTCTCCCCAGATAGGCCTCAAGCTGCCCCTAGATCTAGTCACTAACACATGCGACAAATTCCTTAAGCCGTGCACGACCTAGTCGCCAACACATGCGGCGAATTCCACTATCATTTCATAAAGAGTAGCCAAAAGAAAAGACAAATACATGATAAATGAAAATATAATAAAGACAAAACTCCCATCTAAATAGAACTCTTGATGCTGATCTCGTTTCACTTGCAAAGGTTAAATATTTATGGATTGACAGTCTTCCTCTTCGATGTCCTTTGGATCCTTGAAAGTCTCCACTTGATATGAGTTTGTCATAGTGTGAATCATCCAAGTGAATATATGGGAGAAGGCTTCTTGATCACCGTTTTGATAGTCTTCAATCCTTGCGCATGAAAACCTTTTGATCTCATCTGAAGAACTCGCCTCTTGAATGAGTTGGGAGGACCCCTCACTTCCCTCTAGACAGCTAGGGCGTGCAACCATTGAAAATTTCGTGCAAAATCGTTGTAAGAAATTCATATTCGGGCTATTTTAAATTGAGGTTATTGTGCAGGAAGCTACAGCCCAGCGGTAGCAGCTATAACACGCAGTAACACGCAGTCTTCATGTTCTTACTTTATTTGCTCTTTAATTCCATACCATTGGCTATCTTCTTTGTAAACAAAAGTTGCCCACAAAAATTTGATAGAACCTTGCCTCCAAAATGATATTGCAATGCTCCTTTTAGCTCCTCAATCATATTCTATATAGTTACCGCCCGACGATAGCATTATCGTGCCGCGGTAACACTTGCTAAAGATGGACTTTGCTCCCGCCAATACTAGCATTAAAATGCAATTTGCCACCAGTCCTTTGGTCTTCAACCCTACCGCCAGTGGTAGGTGCTACTGCCCCGCGGTAGTGCTCAATTCAGAGCACAACATCCATCTTTAATCCTTGTTCAATGCGTGTTTGTACATGTATGGTCTGCAGACTATAAACACACAAAAGGCTAGATCAAATACATAACGATATTTGTTATTCTCAAACCAAGAGATGCGTAATGCATATTCCAACACAAAGTTGATACCTTTGTCTTCCCGCGGAAGCCACATGATCAGCTGTGTTTGGTCCATATGTTTGCCCAAGAATCCTCTAAACTTCGCATTTGAAATCCTAGAAGATTTATGCTCCACGGTTAGGAAGGCTTCAACGGCATCTACTCGCGCGGCTACCATGCTTGGAGACCGCCCTAACTTCTGCTTCGGTCGCATCAATGAATATTTATTTGCATTCCATGGTTAGCGCTATATATAGAATTTTAAGGCAAACCATAGCAGGATAAAAAGTAATCTGACCGCGCGGTGAGAATTCAGACCACACGGTCCTAATTTCAATCTACTTAAATTCAGAAGAAAAGCAAGGAGACAATCAAGCATTCAACATCAAGCCGCATTAACCGCAGAGAACATTCATCACAAATATTTCAGAGGTAATTAGAAGCAATAAAACATATATTGAAATTACTGTTATCTTTTGTTCGCAGAAAGTCAAAGCACTGCAAATATTGCAAGTTCTTTCAAATATGAAAAAAAGAAAAAAAAAGTGTGGTTAAGGGTGATGAGCCAGGCGGTCTCTTCTGATATGCACTACATCCTCGTCCATTTGACTAATGGAAGCGAGCGCTAGCGAAAGAAGGAGGTTAGCTTGATAAGGTGACCAATGAAGTCGCGTAACATCTCTGTGCATTCGATCAAGGGGAATAGGAAGGACTTTATCTAGATCCACCTGTTTGCCATGCTGGCATACAAGAATGTCCCGTTTGCCATGCTGGCATACAAGAATGTTGGTTGACATGCTTGCCTTAGCCGATGGACCAGATCTCGTCATCCTCTCAATATCGGCAGTTAAAGCCGAAGTTTTATTCCTGTAGTGTTGAACATCTTTCTCCAATGTGCAGATTCAGTCAGCCTGGACCTGCATCTCCCTCTCAAAAGTTGCAGCTTGGGTCCTCACTTACTCCTAAAGAGCTCCTTACCTTTTCCGTATCTCCCTCTCAAAAGTCACAGCTTGTGACCGCACCTGCTCCTCGAAGGATCTCTCCCTTTCCTGCATTGTCCTCATATCTTCGATCACCGGACTCCGAATTTATCTAATAGATTTAGGAAATGGAGGCGCGGGCACAACAAGAAAAGGTGAATATACTTTCTTTCTAAAGAAGGGAGAAAAGTGAACGACGCGGTAAGAAATCCATTATGTTTAAAGTAAAGTAACGCGCAGAAAAGGTGAATATACTTTCTTTCTAAAGAAGGGAGATCGCAAATATGTGAGGACTCCCCAACTTCTTGGGTGGCCGCAGGATGTGCAGTCAGAAATGGGCGGATAGGACGCCTTGACTGCTCCGAGTCAATGAGCTTAAGATATTGCATTCATAATTTCTCTCCTTTCCGCCCTCATTTATGGTCAACAAGGCTTATCAGGAGAATTTCATCGAAGGGTATGATTACTATTTCTGGTTGATTATCGGGTGGCACGGGTTTAAAGACAAATTGAGGGAGTGAGGACGGCAATCTCGATTCCGAGACCTCTCTATACTTACTTGTCCGGATGGCATCCACGACTTTCACCCGGTTCACAACAGCGGTATTCAACGCAGCTTGCTTAGCCGCATAGTCGCTGCTCCCATCACTGACTAGAGTGGCTTTCTCCAACTCCATCTGCAGTCGCATCTCCTCACGCTATGCCTCCTCCTAGTCTGCCTTGACCTTGGCATTGGCCTCAGTTTTCTTCCTCTCCTCCTTAAAAAGAGTAAGGACTTATGAGTTGACCACAAGGTTTCTCCCTCATCCTCACTGCCGTTACGATCATCCAAAAACTCATCATGGTCATCATCAACCGCCATAGCTAAATCGGGGTTGACCGCAGATATGGAACCTTGATCAGCTCCCTTCCCTGTTCTGTCATACAACACAGTCTTGGACGAAGATCGTATCACCTCCCCATCCTCGCTAACGATGGTACCATGATTGACTGCATCCTCCTCTACGGGCAACTCATGTTCCTTACTCTTCTTCTTTTCCCTCTCTTTGTGCTTATCTTTCTTGGACAACATGATATATAACATATTCATTTTCTTGTCTTTCTTAGCAGATTTTTCCACTTCCACCTGCATTTGCCTAAGCCTATCAGTAGTAGTCACCATTTTATTCATCCTCGGGAGAACATTTGTGGTATGATCTATGGAACGTCCAAGTTCAGAAAGATACTTATCTGCATCAAAGCTTATGGTGGTGCCTGGAAGATGCAAAGTAACTTGTTCTGAAGGAGAGGTATTCACCACATCAACAAAAAGTGATGGCTCCGGAGTGACCACGATGGTATTCTTTGTGGGCACAACGACCTTAACCACCTTTTTGGAGCTTTCACCGGTGACCACATGATTACTGTTTTTCTTCGCGACAGTGTTCTTCTGGGGAGAAGACCACATTCTCACTCCACCCTCAAGCATCAACAACAAAGTCATGTCTGACTTAATTAATGTGATTTGAAGAACTTTAGCCACAAATGGAGAGAAGCGCTCCATTCCTGAAGAATGCTTTGTAAATTCATATCTTCCTCAGCCGTATTAATCTTCTCAACATTAAAAGCATGCCGCAATCTCCGCGGTTAAAACAGACATTTCCGAAGTTTCCTAAAACTTGAAAATGTGTGGGGATCATGTTTACCTGGAATTCTGTGACTAGCTTTGTTCATGCCTGCCGGTCAAGGTGGTCAACCTCTACTATGACCGCCTAGGCCGCTCGAGATGTTTCAGCAGTCACCTTCAGGAAGAGCAGAGACCAAACTCCAGGCTGACCGTCGGACCGCACGGTCAGAGTTCTTTTCCTTTTCTTCTTGCTAATTGCACACCATGTAACCTCTCATCTCTGCTCGGTTCTCTTTTACCCGGGGCAGCCTGTACTTTTGGAGCCTACCCATATGGGCAGGCCCCCACTAGTATAAATTGGGGGAATCAGTACCTAAAAGGCACGCTGATTTGAATCCTCAAACATGCTACCTGTGGGTGCGGTCTCAAATTTAGTCTCTTTTGGTCACCTGATTGTCGGCTAGACTCTTTCTCTCTCTTGTAACCTCTCCCTTTGATCTATAAATTTTCCTCAGCAAGTGGTATTCACCGTTGTGGGCAAGTCTGGCCTCATCTCCCCACGACCCTCTTTTCTGTGTCTCTTCAGCCAGTCTTCAACCAGAAAGTAATCAACAACTCACAGTCTCTCCCCCGTTGTCCTTAGTGTGAAGTTATGGAGGTGCATTTTGTGCATCAACAACATACACACACATACACTCATAAAACCACACACAACAACAATTTCATCAACATACAACACTATGAATATCTAAACATACAACCACACTTTCATCCACTCAACCACATTTTCATCCACATAAAACACTTTGAATATCTAAACATACAACATCAAGATACACAAATACTTGAAAATCACTATGAACAAACATAAAAAAATACAAACATAATCCATATACCCTAGAAAAAAAAAACTAAATCTCAAATCCTACATAAATGCCCTATAAAATCACATAGCAACCATATTACCTCCTTATTAATCACATATGATTGAAACTGAAAATAAAACTGGAAGAAATCAGCAATAGAAAAGAGATAAATCTTGAAAAACAGCACCTTAAGCAAGTTAGGGAGGAGAAAATCGGATGTCGCAACCTGAGAAGTGGGTGGGGGATGGAGGGGTAGATCACCAGAGCTCGGGAGAGAAGAGATGTCGAGGTCGTTAATCGAGGTCAATAACAGGAGAAGAAAAGATAAGGTTGCTCATCGTCGCTCGCTGGAGAAGAGTCGGGGATGCTCTCAGAATTGAGAATACTGATCTAGAGAGGTCGAAGGGGGGCGAGGCATTTTCCTCTATAATGAATTTCTATATGAATTGAAACGAATTCCATTTCCAATGGAAATTTGGGGCCGCCGAATGACAGAATTGGAATTGGCAATTTAATTTCAATCCCAATGCTCCAATTCTACCCATACAATCGTATTTCCCTCAGATCCTATGGCTAGAAGAATCAGAAGAATCTAAGTCAAAATAAGGCTAGTCCGGGAGGTCATAAATGTAACGGTCGTTCATGCACCCTCCTCGACAACCAGCGAAGTCACGCTCCTCTAGACCGCCCAAATGTTAGTCCCTAACATATCGTGTCAAGTAAACTATCCTGTCAAGTAAACTATCTGGCTGCCCACGCGGTCAGGGGACAACATCCGTCGAGCCCAGTGTCAAGAGATATATGCTAGCCTACATTCTTTAGTTTGGCTGCACCCGCTCCTCCATCACCAACGCCAAACATGTCCGCGGAAGGAGATTCAACACCTACAGTTAGAGCGGTCCCTCTTCTAGTGACCGCGCGCCCTGCCCTCTTTATTATTCGCATATCATGTAACCTCTCATCGCTGCCTGACTCTCCTGTAACCCGGACATCCCGTATTTTTCTAGAATTGCCTGTTCAGGCAGCTCCCGCTATTATAAATAGTGGTGAACAGTATCCTGAAGGGATCCACATTCTATTATGAATCGGGCCTGGGCTAGTGTCAGCTCGTCACGATCTCGGATCCTGAGCTTCTTAAGTAGTTGTGAGCTCTCTCTAGCTAGCACAAAAATTTTTCTGTAACCTTCTTTGGTTCAATAAAATCACCTGTAATAAGTGGATTTGCCATTGCAGGCAGTCTGGTGTAGCCACTCGCAATAATCTTTTCCCCCCGCTCGACCGTGATGTAAACGACAACTTTCAGCCTCTTCACCCCTTTGCATAGTGTGAGTTTTGTGATGTGCACTTTTGACATCAACAAAACAAACACACTACCTTAATATGAGTTGGTCGAAGAATAAGTCTGGTCAATATGAGTGATCGCGATAATCAACATTTTCAGTTTGATGGGTCCCACCCTACCTCAGAGGGCGCAACCTCTCTAGAGTCCCTCGAGCTTAGGTTCGAGCAAGCTTGGCGAGAGATCGCACATCAGATGATTTCCATGATGTAGGTAATCACGCAGCTGACTCATCAACTATTCACTTTGACAACAATATTCATCACTCCTCTGGTATGTTCGATGTTAGATCTTAAGGCGCCCTTAGAGAGGGGCGGGAGGTGAATAAGGGTTTTAGAAATATTTATATTTTTAATGAAATTTTTTGATATTGTATAAGAAATAGATTGAATCAAAAGTAAAGTGCTAGAATTGAAAATCAAATCAATTTTATTGAACAAATAAAGACATGATTATCATTGATAAAATTAATTTCAAAATAGGATTTCTATGATGTTAGAAATCGAGGAGAATACGAAAAACACTTTGTGTTTTCTATACCGACTCTTCTCCCTAAGAACCGGTTGGCTTTAGTCGATCTATCCCAAGATACGGCCCCAAGCCTCTCTATCTCGAGAAAGGCCTCGAGCATCCCCTAGATCTAAGCCCTAGACCTAGTCGCCAACACGCGCCGATAATTCCCCATGAGCCGCACACGGACCTAGTCGCTAACAACCACGAAGAATTCACGAAACGTTCACAAAGATAAAAGGTATTACAAAATATGAAAGACAAACTGAAAACTCCCTATGAGAAAATCTGAAGGAGATGATGAAGAATCGTTGAAGTTGAAGTGTGCGTTCTTCGCATTGAGTTAGCATTGATTCAATCCTCCTTTGAAAAAAAATTCAAAAATCATCTACTGTTTCAGCGTTAAGAGTTAACGCCCAACGTTAGGCTTCAACGTCAGTGTTAGATCTCAACGCCTGGCGTTAGCCCTCTGTGCTCTAATTTCCATTTTTGCAATGCTAAAAAATCTCTGCTATTCTCTCATGCATATTTTCATGTTTGTTTCTCTGTTTTGAAAATTTTTATTTTCCATTAATCTTTGTTCATCCTTATTCAAAAATCTACAAAAAATTCAAATAATCAAAATTTTAAAAAATATATTTTTTTTCATTTTTTTTTATTTTCAAGAAAATATATATGTTTTGTTATTTGACTATAAGATTTCACATAAGCAAAAATCTTGTTATTTTCTTCCAAAAGATCAAAAGTGGTTAAGCATACTCTTAAAGATTCTCTTCAATGTTTAATTTTCATTTCAAGTTTTCTAAATATTGTCTTGTCATGCCTTGACCTTAATCTTGTTATGTGCAATGAAATAAACTATAGAAAATTATGTAAGATTGTTTAGCATGCCTCTAAGTATGAGTACTGTTTTTATGTTAAATAAAGATTCATTCACTCACTCTTTTGGTAATCTATATGTGATCATATTCTTAGTCTTGCATGATTGTGTAGTATAATTGTTTAACATGTTAAGTTATATGTCTATATTACCTACACCTTCTTTTCAAACATCAATTTCTTGTAGTGTAATAGTTTAGAAGTGTGATTTCAAACTTTTTGTTATTTGAAAAGAAACACGTGAATTCAGAGACCTTTGCCCTAAATAAAAAAATATATGAATAAAATGACAACGATAACTCCACCAAGCACTACTTAGCTTCATGATAAGTCTAAATGAGCAATATGAGGTTGAACACCTTGGAAATAATTGTAAAGTGTCTTGTGCAAACACATCATGTTATCACTTCTATTTGTACACCGGATCACCCAAAATAAACAAAAATCATAAAATGCTTATGTGATCCCCCAAGCAATACTTCGCACCCTGATAAGTCTTAATGAGCATTGTGTGGGCGAAGCACCTTGATAGTGTACTCTTTTATGTGCTTTGAAATAAACAATCTAGAATTGATGTGCGGAAGTAATTCTAAGACTACACTTATTATTTTACTACTTCATTACATATGTCATGTGTTTTGATTATATCACTTGTATACTCTTATCAAAACACTATTTGCACACATCATTATCTTTCATAAAGCTTCGACTCATGAGAATTGGATCTTAATGCATATCTACATAATTCTCTAAAAAGCTTAAGTAAAAACACTAGATTGCAATGCATGATCTCTACAATGTTTTATTTACTTGGAATGCGAATTATTTTCATTGTAGCTATTATCTTTTTGAATATGTCATATCATGCTTGCCTTTAGTTATTGAAAAATTTTCAAGGTTAATGCTCCTTATATGTGAAAATTCAAAAAATTTGTTTGCATATGTTTTAACTCAAAACTCAAAATCAAAACACTTTCTCTACAAATTAAAATGATTATCTTGGTTTTTCGCACTATTGATATGATCATGTATTTTTACCATGCTCTATCATGCTTATCTCAAGTCTTAATTTTGAAGTTTTTTTATCACTTGCGTTTCAAAACTCTTTTTCACCTTTTTTCAACAGGTGGTAGACTTGTTCGGTACATTGCAAGGGATTTTATTTTGTTTCTTACACACTTATCATATATTTTTCCACTGCACTAATCCATCTAAGCTCGATCATGACTTCCTCTATTTTATAATAAAACTCTTAACCCTCTCTTGGTAATCCCAACTTTCACCTCTTTACCTTACTTTAGCCTTATTTTGTTTCCCTCCACCCACTTTTGCTAATAACAAAAGGGGGAGAATAAAATGATAAATCTTAATGATTAAGGAGTAGGATTCACGAGATTAAGGGGGAGCATAAATATATTCTATGAGAGCATACACTAAGGGGGAGCACTTAAATAGGTGGAGCGCATATCTCTAAATATATTTCTCATAAACATCTCTAAGTAGCATAGTGATCTCTTTATAAAAACACATCATTTACATTTGAAATCTGATTTATCTTAATTGGATTTGTTATTATCAAAAGGGGGAGATTATTGGAACACAGTTTTCTGCATCCCTTTGATTTGAGAATAACAAATCCTACTTGTATTTGATCAAGTTTGCCATTGTGTTTTTAGTATGTAGGATTGATCAAAGATTACACTAGGATGTTATATGTTGGCCTAGACTAGCTCAATGTGCTGAAAGGAAAAGATGTGGTCTAATGTCAGACGTTAGAGCCAATGCCAGCATTGACCCTCGATCTCACCAGTATGAAAATGGTATGGAGGGAAGCTGCCATAATTGTAGGTGCATTTTGGGAATGATTTGGCTTAACGCCAGGTGTTAGCCTTAACGCCAGCGTTAGGGTTGCCTAAAATAAGATGTTTCTAAACATGCAAAATTTTCTTCCTGGAATGAGGATACGTGCCATCAAAACATTACTAAATTGAGTCAATGTATGACGTTAGACCTAACATCGGCATTAACTTCCTCTCCTATAAATAGGTGGCATTCGTTCTATTCAACTTTACAACTCAAGGAGTCATATTCCAACACTCTGAAATCTTTGTTAAGACCGTATTTCCAGACCACAAAGGATCTCCCATTCAAATTTAAGAGAAGGAATCAAAGGAGGATTGGATCAATGTTAACTCAACGCAAATAATGCATGCTTTAACTTCAATGATCTTCAATGGTTCTTCGTCGTCTCCTTTAGATTTCCTCATATGGAGTTTTCAATTTGTCTTTCATATCTTGTAATACCTTTTATTATTGTGATCGTTTCATGAATTCGCCGCAGTTGTTGGTGACTAGGTTCGTGTGCGGCTCAGGTGGAATTCATCGTGTGTGTTGGCGACTAGGTCTAGGGCTTAGATCTAGGGGTGCTCATGACCTTTCTCGGGATAGAGAGGCTTGAGGTCGTATCTTGGGATAGATTGGCTAAAGCCAACTGGTTCTTAGGGAGAAGAGTCGGTATAGAAAACAAAAGGAGTTTTTCGTATTCGCCTCGATTTCTAGCGTCATAGAAATCCTATTTTGTAATCAATTTTATCAATGATAATCATATCTTTATTTGTTCAATATAATTGATTTGGTTTTCAATTCTAGCACTTTACTTTTGATTTAATCTATTTCTTATAAAATATCAAAAGTTTTCATTAAAAATATAAAGATTCCTAAAACCCATATTCGCCCCCCCCCCCCCCCTCTAAGTGCGTCTTAAGATCCAACACCCGCAAGCACCTGTAACCGCGATGCCTCTGCGGACCCAAGATGAAGAGTTTGTTGCCGCTCGCCGCAACTTCTTTCGCGGGGTCGCGAACTCTAGCCCATCCAAGGAGCTCAATTTTTTGGAGGTGCTGCCCCACCCTATATTGTTGAGAAAGAAGAGTCTTCTCCATTCGCTGAGAATGTCCGTTGGGAAGCTGTACCAAATGGATTCAGAGAACACTATATCCATTTCTTCTACAGAAGGGAAGATCCCTCAAGCCATCTCATGGCCTTCGAGTTTGCAGTCTCAATGAGAACACTGAACGATGGAATTTAGTGCATGTTGCTCGCCATGACCTTTAAAGGCAAAGTAAGGGAGTGTTTTAATAAGTTGCCTCTGGTTCTGTGTCTTCTTTTGCAGATCTCCGAAGAGAAGTCTTGTTGAGGTTCATAACCTCCAAAAAGCAAAAGAGTGGCCCTGCAGCCCTCTTCTAGATTGTCCAAGGCCCTGATGAGACTATGACCCACTATATGGACAATTTTCAAGAATAAATTTTGGGGATTCATGATGTGGATCCCTCGATGTATCGGGTAGCACTCACATATGGGCTCTAACATAGTATTTTCAAGTTTGAAGAGAGCTGAAGGCCACCAAATTCTTACGAGGAGATGATTGATATAGACAACCACTTCATCAAAGGAGAAGCCTCCACTCCCAACCTCATGTCTTCCATCACTGTTTCAACCAAGGATAAGAGAGAAGTTTCTTCTGCTAGAATTCCTCTCCCTCGGTGTCCAACACATTGCCCTCGTAAAAAGTTCCCTCCACCACCATCATAGTGTGGGAGGAACTTCTGCCATCACAACCCTCATGTGTCTCATCATCAGTTTTGACAAATGAGGCCCTAACATCCTTTTCCCCATCCAAGGAATAAGCCTCCTCCTCCTCAACATATCCTTCACCCTTTCCATCCATCATTGTCTTAAGCCCCATCTCCAGCCTTTCCCAGCCACACTCGGTATGATGACTTGCAAGAGTCATATACTAAGCTTAGTGTTCCCATGGGGGAGGTCGTGCAGATCCTCCAAAAGCGGACCGATTTTAAGAGTCCCCTCCCTCTCAAGTCAGATCCAAGAAACTTCAATCCAGAACTCTACTATGAATTCCATACAACACAATACTAATAATTGTCGCACCCTCCTCAATCTTGTAAAGAAGATGCTCAAAGAAGGCAAGTTGCGAGGTTTGGTCAGCAAACCTGTCATTGAGCCCATGATGGGCAAGGAGAAGTAAGTCGTCGAAGTTCATCTCCCAAGACAATGGGAGTGTGTTGAGGTAGAAGATGAAGGCTCCCTCAGGAGTATCAAATGTGTTAATGAATGCCTTGAAATAGTTGATGAAGCTCGTCTGAGCCAGATCAATTGCATCCATGGAGAAACTGGACTTTAGTCCTCTCGTAAGTTGAGCATCACCAAAATCTACCACCAAGAGGTCACTGCAACCTCATCTCTAGCTCCGATGCAGGAGGGGGAGGTCATCTTTAATCAAGACGACCTCCAAAAATTACCAACCCTTTCAATGATGTTATTTTCGTCAAGGAAGTTTTGGAGAACTATATGGTATCGAGAATTTTGATAGATATCGGTAGTTTAGTAATTGTACTATTCAAGCCCGTCTTCGAGGCAATGAATACGAGGACGTCGGGGAAGATGCTACAAGCGAGTAATGGAACTCTTTATGGGTTCTTAAGGGAAAGAAATGAGATTAAAGGAAGTTTCACACTTTCTGTAATAATGGGAGGGGTGATGAGGCCCGCCAACTTCAGCATGATAGATGGGCCAAGCAGTTATAATGCCATTTTCGAGCATCTCATCCTAAACGATTATCAGGAAACATTGTCAACATTCCATTAAGTATTAAAATTCGCCATGGAAGGGAAGCAGGTCAGAGTCAGGAGTGACCCCAAGGTATCAAGGCAATGTTATGTAAATTCGGTTAACGTCGTTGATTTTTCTCCTCCCGCAACTGAGGAAATGCTAGAAGTCTCCCTGCCCCCATAGCTGAAGAATGCGGCGAGGTAGTGGAAGTCGGACCTACCAAAGAAGAGGAATCCGCTGTGGAAGCGGATAAAGATGACACTCATCTGGAGCCTGCCTAGGCCTTAGAAAGCTTTCCTTTCACCGAAGTAGACGGAGGTAGAGCGCACTTCGTCAATGCTGAGTTGCAGAAAGAGGAGAAGGTCGAGTTGGTCACTTGCCTCCTTAAAAACCTCGATGTCTTCGCTTGGTCGACCACCAACATGCCTGTGGTGAGCCCCGATGTTGCCTGTCTCCACCTCAACCTTGATCCATCCTTCAGGACAATCAAGGAAAAAGGGTCATTGCAACCACTCTCGAAAGGCCAATCTAGGAGGAAGTCTCCAGGCTGCTGGAGGCCAGGTTTATCAAAGAAATTCAATAACCCGAGTGGGGTTTGAATGTTGTAATGGTGAAAAAAGCCAAGGATAAATGGCTTATGTGTGTTGATTTCACCCGCTTAAATAAAACTTACCACAAAGATTGCTACCCACTACCTCAAATAGATTCTCTAGTCGATTCTTCCATTGGATATTCTTGTATGAGTTTTTGGATGCATTTTCTGACTATCATCAAATCCTAATGCATAAACCAAAAATCCTGCATACCTTATTTATTACGAACGATGAATGTTTTTTTATATCAAGTAATGTCATTTGGACTCAAAAACATTGGCGCAACTTATCAAAGAATGATGGACCTCATACTCAAAAAAACAAAAAGGTCAAAATTTAGAAGTATATGTCGATGATCACCTAATGAAAAGCAATAATTTCAATGATCATATCGCGGATCTCTTAGAGACGTTCGCTACTCTTCGAAGGTTTAATATGAAACTTAACTTGACAAAATGTGTTTTTGGAGCAAGAAAAGGAAAGTTCATGGGGCACTCTTAACACCTTAGGGACTCGAGCCAAATCCCGATATGGTAAAAGTAATTCTCAACATGTCACCATCAAGGTCCCCAAAAGAAGTTCAGTAGCTAGGCGGTAGGATCGTAGGGTTAAGTAGATTTATCTCTTGTTCCAGAGATAAATGTGCTCCATTCTTCAAAACCCTCAGTGGAGGCTCGAGGTTTGAATGGAACAAAAAGTGCGATCAAGCGATTGTTGAGCTATAAATGCAGCTCATGTCGACTCTGTTTATTTAAATCCCTCACGGAGGGGAAACTCTCCTAGTTTACCTTGGCATCAATTCGGATGCCATCAATTCAGTTTTGGACAGGGAAGATAAAAGGAAGAAAAATTTAGTTTTGTATGTTAGCAGGATCGTAAAAGATGCAAAAACCAGGTACCTCATTCTTGAAAAGTTAGCACTAGCTTTGGTCATCTCAGCCAGAAGACTCAGAACCTATTTCTTGGCTCACACTATTCAATTAGTGTAAGATCCCTCTTCCGAGATAGAGAGAGAACTTATTATACTAGTGGAACCAATTATACTAGTGGATGATCAACTTCTTATAGAGTAAATATGAGATTGAAAATTTTCATAAAATCTCTCTTTACTAATAAAGCCATTTTCAATTTCTTATAAATTTAAAAAGTAAAAAAAATCGTTCCTTATAAGATGATGTCATTCACAATAAGAGCTATTTTCAAAAAATATCTACATACCAATTTTTTTGAATTATGTGTCCTGAAATTAACAAAAACTCAAGTTGATATAATATTGTACTATTGAATGTTGAACCATTTTAAAAATTAATCCTTGAAGAAGGTGCAGTTTAAAGAAATAAAGTAATGTGTTTCTTCCTCCCATACAATTTTAAATTTTGAAAAAGTTTTTATGATATGAATGATTAATGAATTTGAGAAAAGGAACAAAATTACCTGATTCGTATTTGTTATCTTATTTGCACCATAAGCATTGATTGAGTTCATTATTTGAAAGTATCAAAATATCAAGAGGTTTGTTCTCCAGCATGTGACTCTGCAACTATTAGAAACAAACAAACAAAACAAAGAAATGCAAACAACATAAAACAAAACGATTCATTTGAGATTCTTACCTCAAATGAACAATACGAATGATAAAAAGAAATCATTTTTCAAGCGGCTCTCCCGCTTGATCAACCTTGCTAACCAACAAAATTCCACCCTCGCTCTTACACTCATTTCCTTCTACTTCAACATTCTTCCTTTGATCATTTATCTTCTTCAAAATGTCTTCTCCTCCCGTGTCATCAATCCTTATAGATCCTTCAACCCAACTAATGTCCAGATAAACTTCCACTCTCGAAGGCTCTTGTATTATCAATGATAAGTTTGAGTCAAAATGGTGTTTGTCTTGTCTTTCTTAAGTATTATTGACTCATCCCTGACTCGTAAAGTAAGAGTACCTTCATCCATATTTATGATAGGAAATGGTGTTTGCTAGGAATGGTCTACCAAAAATGAGTGGTGATTCCAGATTGTCTTCAATTTTTAACACCACATAATCATGTGGGAAAATGAAAGGTCCTGACTTGACTAATATGTTTTCAACTATGCCTGCAGAATAGTGAATTGATTTATCAGCAAGGTGAAGTGAAATGTTTGTGGATTTTAGGTTTTCAATCAATGGACTTTGGTAGATAGAGTGGGGCATCATATTGATGGATGCTCCAGAATCACAAAGCGTGTTTAGTGTGAGATAAGAAATAATACGGGAAAGTATAAAACTCCATAGATCCTAAAGCTTAGGTGGCATATTATTTTGAAATATCGCCATACATTCTTCCGTGAGAGTTATTGTACCAAATTCTTCCAAATTTTCTTTTCTGAGATAGTATTTCTTTCAAAAATTTGGTGTAACTCGGCATTTGAGTTAGAGCATCAAGTAACGGAACATTAATATTCACCCTTTTAATCATCTCTAGGAACGCTTTGAAATTTTTCTCATTACTTTCTCGCTTTGTACCCTTAGAGTAAGGAATACATAGAGCACTCATAACTAATGTTTCATTAAGATCATCCTTGGGGTCTTTCTTTTCTTCTAAAACCATTGTATTTCCTGGGAGGTTTTTTCCACTTCTTAAAAATATAGCATTAACATGCTCTTTTGGATTTACCTTTATATTCCCAGGTAAAGTTCCATATGGTCTCTCGTAAATCACCTTGACTAATTGTCCGATTTGTTGTTCAAGATTCTGAATGGAACCTTCTTGATTGCTCATAAAACCTTCTAGAGCAAGGATTCTTTTATCGGAATTTGTCATCAACTTTCCAACTACCACTTACAGGTTAGCCCTCCTATATTCCTTATTAATACCAAAATTGTTACTATTTGGTGATCTTTGAGCATTTTCTGAATTGCTCGAGGAAAAATTAGGATAATTACGCCACCCTGGGTTATATGTTAAGGAATATGGGTTATTTTGTAGGTGATGTGCTGGTCTGGGATTATTATTGTTCCCCACATACACAAGGTACTCCATTTTATGGGAGTTAATTATGGATAGTGCTTAAGGGTCTTGCTCGGGAGAGCATCCCTTGGAATATTCTTGAAGCGCATGAACTTGTTGTGATGGTCGTGAGAGACTTTCTATCTTCTTTGTCAAATTTTCTACTTATATAGGTAGGGATGTCATTGCGTTGACGTTGTAGATGCCTGTTTGCTTCCCTGGCTTAGCCCTAATGGTGGTCCATTGATAATTATTGACAGCCATATTTTCAATTAAATCATGGGCGGGCTCCGGTTTCTTATTGTTCAATGTTCATCCTGCGGAGGAATCAATCATTTGTATTGTGCTGAGGTTGAGACCATTATAAAATGTTTGCATCTGATGCAAAAGAGGTAAAGCATGAACGGGCATCGTCTAAGCAATTCCTTAAACCTTTCCCAAGAATCATATAATGATTCAGAATCTATTTGATTATAGGATGATATTTCACTCCATAATTTAGTGATCTTAGAATGAGGGAAATATTTCAATAAAAACTTCTTCATCATTTGATCCCAAGTGGTGATTGATTCTTTAGGGAGAGAGTTCAACCATTGCTTGGCTTTGGTTCTTAAGGAGAAAGGAAACAAATGAAGATGTATAGTGTAACGCCCCGACCCTCACCCTTAGGGGCCACGTAGGCACGCTACCGGGATGCAGCCCAAGCACCCCAAAGCCTCTCCGCGCCACTATTTCTCAGCAACGACGCATTGTTGAGGCCGGGTCTTGAACCCACAACCTCCTTGATAAGGAGTTTTCAAGACCTGGCCTCAACAATGCGCCGTTGCTGAGAAATAGTGGCGCGGAGAGGCTTTGGGGTGCTTGGGCTGCAGCCCGGTAGCGTGCCTACGTGGCCCCTAAGGGGAGGGCCGCGACGTTACATATAGCGTCATCGGTGACACCATTTATCTTAAAGGTAACGCAAACTAAAAAAAATTTGCGATGTGGTTATTTGGATCTTCGTCTTGCAGCCCGTTGAATTGCACAGACTGTTGTACCATATGAATGATACTAGGTTTGAGGTCAAAGTTGTTAGCGACTACTGCCGGACGTACAATGCTAGATCCAGTGCCTTCTAGATATGGTCGAGCATAATCGGACATAGTCTGTGCTTGTTCACCAGCTTCTTCGTCTGTGTCAGCCATAATGTGAGAATGTGAAGTGTCATTAATAACTAAGAGATTGGTTACCACTTTCTTTCTTTGAGTAGGAGCAACCTTTTCCTCAGCGAACGCTCTAGCTCCGGATCTACATCTATGAAATCATCACAAGTTCTCTGATAAATTAAAGATAACGTTTATTGAGAAAAGATATTTGATATAACAAGATCTGAAAGCGGTAAATATAACTCTTAAAAATAAATTTCTTCAAACTAATAAAACAAAAGGAAATTATTTTGGAGTTTTTGTCAGTTCGAAGCAAATATGCAAAACAATGCACTGATATATAAGATTAACAAGATAAAATAGTTTTTTCAATTAGTAAGGAAAAATTATGGTTTAAAATTAAACTCTGTTGTTTTCCCAGCAACGACGCACTTAATGTTGAGTATATGAGCTTTTATGATATCAAGATTCACATTTATATTATGTCAGGGGTTCGCTCCTTACGTAACCTACTTCTATTCTCTCTTGTTATCTTATTAAAACTATCTTTGGAAAATTAATTTTATAATAAATTAAATAGATTACTAGCTAATATAAGATAACTAGTATACTTGATATTGAAAAAATAAGTGGTTATGTAGAATCTTTACAAAATTAAGGTTCTGTTTATGAAAGAGAAGTAATGTTCGATTTAGTTCTACTCCGCAGGATTCTACACCACTACGATCTGCCTGGTCGAGATGGCACTGAAGTTCAGATTTCAGATAATCCTACCTGAGATTTAAACTATGGGTAGGGGGTCTAAAGATCACTTTATCATTCTTTGAATCCTTTTTCTAGGCGGGAGAATTATGGTTCCCTATTCTTTCAAGGAGCAATCAACTCTCTTTATACTACGCTTGACTTTGCCCATTTACTACCAAAATCATATGGAGATCATGGGTATCATAGATTACAATAAAATTATACTAGTAATAATTCACAGAGCAATGTAAGACATAATATAAAAGAAGATAGATCAAAGCATTAAAGATATAGATAAAATATTTCTCAAAAACATAAACGATACCATAGAAATTGTAAGATTATCTGAAGAAATACCGATTCAAGGGGACAAGAGAGGAAAATCCTTAGACTAGGAAGATCTAAGAGGAATAAGGTGTATACATGAATACTTGCCTCTCAAAACTCCTTCGCCCTTAGACTCCATTCCTTCCTTAAGGGATTCAGCCACAAAAACATCTCTAATAATACCCTCACACTTTTCTGTTTTTATTCCTCTCTCATCTCTATCTCTTTCTATTAGTTTATAGATTCGTTGAAATAGGGCACACATGGTCGTGTGCCTCAGGCGTGTGCCCCAATCATCATGTCAATAGCCTCCATACGTACCCCTGCATCATTTTATATACAATTAATGACACACGGTCCACGCACATGGGCGTGTGCCTCCGGGTGTGTGTCCCAATCATCGCTTCCACAAACTTTAGAAGTGTCCTTGGTTCTTATCCATCAGTCAGTTTCACACACGGTTGGCGCACACGGGCATGTGTCTTTGTATGTATACCTTAGAAATCGCGTCGCTTCGTGTACAAACCATCCTGGAACCATATCCAACCATGACACGGGCAAAATTTACGGTCATGTGTCGCGGGGTGTGTGACAAAAAGTGAAATTCTACTATCTTCAAGGATTTTTCATGCTGATTGCATTCTTCTTCTGGTTCGACACCTGATTCACGCTACATAGTTCTGAAAACAGGAAATCAAGTCAATAATACATGAAAAGTGTATTTTAATAATGAAAGTGGCGATGAAATGAATATAAATTTACTATAAATATGTGTTCATCAACTAGTGTGTGAGATTGACTGATGACCGGGTCTTATAGGTCATGATATTGGATATCAAGTCATCACATATGTACTTGTTAGAGAACAAGTTGTACTAGACAGACCCACCATGAGATTACTTTGTTGTTATATGAACATGTCACAAGTAGTTCTCATAGTGACAAGGGTGTATATGGTTCTTTGACCTAAAGTCACTACAATCATTACATGAGGAGGAGCATGCTTTGATGTCATTTAAAGTCTTCCTTGAGAAAGGTTGATGATAAGGGTGGTTATTTGGTACGTTACAAATCATGTAGGTGATTATGAGTTAATGTAGATGAGATTTTTCCTCCTATATGACAGGAGTTATATCCATGGGCCTCTTGATAGAGTGAGACTATGAAACTGAAAGTATCTAGTTGCTACCTAAATCACCTAGAGGGGGGTGAATAGGTGAATTCTATGGCTTTTATGTAAGATCCCTCTCCTCCTTACCAGAGAGTTCCCGGATCTTATGCCCAGAACCGCCATCTTACGGTGACCCCAACTCACGGGTTAGCTGTCACCGCTCAATGCCAATCCTGTCGGCTTAATCGATCATATCACAGGACAACTTGCAAGAAGTAATAAGTACAAATAGACAAGTCCACAACCACAGCACACATATATGCATATATATAAGAGAGTGCAAATAGTCCACAATGAACAAAACTAAGAGAGTGCAAGGGCTTAAGCCTGATACAGATCCAAAAAGTGACTAATAAAGGTAAATCACTGTAACACCCAAAAATCGTAGTTCAGCGAGGTAGGCGGAGGGGTAGTGCTGCGCTCGGGATAGGCTAAAAATTCCCCAACAGTTCTATGCGCACGACCAGTGTCCTCTTCGCGCACGACCAGTGATCGTGCGCCAGTGATCGTGCGCAACCCGCAAGAAATCGGAGTTCTGTCTCGGCTTATCGCACGACCATTTCCTCTTCGCGCATGACCAGTGATCGTGCGCCTGTGATCGTGCGCCCTGTTTATTCCTGTTCCGCGAAAACGTGCGGGATGACGATCCGACCGATCAAATATTCCGGGATTTGATCCAACGGCTGAGATGTTTCGCTGGGGGGCTTTAGGGCTTGGATGAGGGGTTAATCCCTCATATTTTCAAGCCTTTTGTCTCTCTTAGGTTGGAGAAAGGAGAAGGGGGCAAGGAGGAAGAAGAGGGGAGATCCGCCATTGTTGGAGCTTCGGAGCTCCGATCGCCGATCCGAGACCGGCAACGCGTAGAGGGCGTCAAGGCGCTTCTTCTCCACCGTTTGGTTGCAAGCTTCTCATGGCTAGGAGGAGATCTCAAAAGGTAACGACATTTCTCCTCCCGGTCTTTAGGATGCGTGCTTGGCATCCCTTTATTTTCTGCATTTTGGCACCGGATCCTTCGAGTGAGAGGGATCCGGGTCGCCTTGGTTCAAGAGGAACCACCGGGTTGATTGTGCCCATCCCCGACATGTTTTGCACTAGAGATCCGCTCCGTTAGCGGATTAGGCATTGTGGGTGAAGCCGGATTTGTGGCCGTTGGTCCGATCCGGTGATGTTGATTTACGCGCATTTTAGGGGTTTTGTTAGAAATCCGATTACGGCGAACTCATCGTTGTGATGCCCTTGTAGCTTCGTGTGGTAACGAATGTTGGGTTTAGGGCGGAGAATTAATGTGCAGATTTTGGGGCTTGTGATGCCTAGTGTTGGGCGAAGGCGCGATTGGTCTTTGTGGTCGGCTGGCTATCCCGTGAAGACTGAGATTCACGTGTGGAGAGTGTCCCGGCAAGATTAGTCCCTTCGATTGTTGACTGATGAGAATGTCTGTGCTACGGATGAGTCCGTTGACGGTCGCCAGGCGAGGCAATCGGTGGACGTTGTCCCGAAAGTAAGCCCAGGGCCTTGGGACGTTTTGGTTGGCCAGAATTCTTAGAATCGGTATTGGTGCGTTGTTGGCGGCCCGAGCGTGTAAGCTGTCAGACAAGCCCGATGGCATGGTGAGCCAGGCGAGGTGGGTCTCAGCGAGAGCGCTTGGCCTTGGGTTTTGATGCCCTTGTGGGGAAGTAATGAGTACCCTTGTGTTGGTGAGGTATGATGATGTGTTAGATTCATACGCTTTAGGGCGCCTTGGGTGAAACCCCGGGCTTGCACTCATTTTGCATTGTTAGGCCCCTTTTATTACCTGCTCAACATAGAAACGTGGATGATGCTTGTGACACTCATGCCAGTATTTATGTTGTTTTTCTTTATGTACATTTGCATACGAAGTGCTGACTTGCAGGGTGAAGTAGTTCCCCGGGGTCCGCTAGGACGGCCGGGAGGAGGGATGTTGTTACACCGCTTGTGGTCAGCCATAGCTGACCCTCGTTTACCGCTCTTTGTGATTTGGTTGCAGGGCAAGAATCGCAGGCTGGACCCAGCGCGCCGGCCAAAAAGGCCTAAAGCCTCATGAAGTGCTTAGTTGATTTCCTGCATTACTTTCTTCGTACTTTGTTGTATCCGGCTTGCATGCCGAGGTAGTTTAGGGAAAAACTATCTTTCCCCTTTTGTTGGGATGTCTTTTATTATGGAATGTTTGATGTTTTGGACATTGATTTGTAAGGCCTTAAGGCCAGTTGGACTCCTAGGTTGTGTGGAAAATCTCTGTGGCTTTAGTTTGTTTCCGCTGTGTTGTCTGAGTTTTGAGATTGGGTAGTTAATATCATCTTTTAATACTAAAGCTGTGGAGGTTATATGTTGTGGGGTCCCGGCCGGACCCATATTATATGGTCATTACAGGGGAGGTGTTACAATTTGGTATCAGAGGGAGGTTGTGTATTCTTGCGAGGCCTAGTGTATTTGGATCGCGTGAGAGATTGTCCACATAGGAGTATTGTGCGGGATCATGAGTATCCCTGTGTTTGAGTCTTGCGAATAGAGATTGATAAGTCTTTTTCCTTGCTTATGCTAGGATGTTGGCGATGATGCGGGGACGTCGAGGAGGCAAGAGGAGCCTTCGGGGAGCAGTGCTACTGCTCCATGCCTCATGAATGTGGGCATGTCCCCGGATGATTTCTGTCGCATGCTAGCAGAGGCAATGGTAGCGGCTCAAGCTGGAGCGATGCCACGGGTTCCTACGCCAGTGGTGCAAGTTGCGACCCCTGTCACTCCGGCGGCTACGCCGGATACACCGGATGTCGAAGTAAGGCAAGCAGAGCCTGTAGCGGAGAGAGCTATTCCGATGGGTGATCGATTCATGAAGTATTTCTTGAGTTTCCACCCTCCGACATTCAAGGGAGCGGGCACTCCAACGGATGCCGAGGATTGGCTTTCGAGGATCCAGGAGCTCTTGAAGGCCGCTGAGACCCCAGCTGAGAGGCAGTCTCACTTTGCGAGCTTCATGTTAGAGGGCGATGCGAAGTTGTGGTGGGTGAACCATAACGGTCGACATTTTGTTGGGCGTGTTCCGTCCATGGAGGAGTTCGGAAACGTTTTCCTAAAGCGTTACATTCCGGCTTCAACAAGGTTAGCACTGCAGTGGCAGTTTCTGCATTTGGTGCAGCGGGAGAAGACAGTGGATGAATATCTGCAAGAGTTCACTCGGTTGGGTCGGTATGCGGGTACGACTATGGCAGATGACGAAGAGAGAGATAACCTCTTTTATCAAGGGTTGAGGGAAAATTTAAGGCAACCACTCATAGCCCTGAAGAATGCGGGATTCAATGAGTTGGTCGAAGCCGCTCGCACGCTGAAGAGCGACTTGGAGCGAACTCAACGGCGAAAGGGTGTTGCGGCAAGGCAGGGAGAAGGAAAGCCTTCTCAGTCTCAACCCCAGTGGAAGTCCGAGGGCAGCCGATGGATGAAGAAGCCCCGTCCTAATAGGCCTGGGGAGAGAAGTGGCGCACCTTCGGGAGATTTCCGTTCCAAAGGTCCGGTTACTTGTTACCAGTGTGGCAAGGTGGGTCACATTAGCCGTTTTTGTACCGAGGGCGGAGCTGGGCCAGAGCCGAGGCAAGAACAATCGGTGCGTTCGGGTCCCAGTGTTGCAGAGAAGGGGAAAGCGGCGGAGTCGAGTGCTTCGCGGTTCCCTCCAGTGCAGCCTAGAGCCTATAACCTTGGGCAGCAGGAAGCGATACGTCAACCCGATGTGGTGACAGGTACGAAAGGTTTAAGTTTCGTTTGTTACTATAATGTAGGTTGCGGCATTTCATGCTTGTTTTGCACGTGGTTAGGTTTTGTGCTAGTTTCGGGCTACCCCTCTCGAGTGTTGTTCGACACGGGGGCGTCACACTCTTTTCTTGCGGAAAGTTTTATCCAGAAGATTGGTGCTGAGCCCGTAGTGGCAGGAGTGGAGCTGAGTGTGCGTATGCCGAATGGGTCTTTCATGACTACCATGAGGAAGGGGCGCATTGTGATGCAAATTGGCGATTGTGATTTCGTGTTGGTAGCCGAATTCGATGTTATCTTGGGAATGGACTGGCTTGCGGAGCAGCGAGCTAGTATCGACTGCCAGTTGAAGGTGGTAACCCTGAGAGGTGAAGGTAGAGCAGAGGTCAAGTTTGAAGGCCCAAGCGGAGTGGCTTGCTCCCTGATTTCCGCTATGCAAGTGAGGCGTGCGGTAAACCAAGGAGGCGAGGCGTTCTTAGCTTTGTTGGAGACTCACTCCACAAAGTTGGCTATTAGGGAAGTTCCGGTGGTGGAAGAATTTGAGGATGTTTTCCCCGAGGAGCTTCCGGGAGCACCTCCTCGGCGTGAAATTGATTTCTTGATAGAGTTGGTACCGGGTGCGAGGCCAGTGTCGCGTCCTCCGTTTAGGATGGCACCGAAGGAACTGGCCGAGTTAAAGGTTCAGTTGCAGGAGTTGTTAGAGCAAGGGTACATTAGGCCCAGCTCTTCGCCGTGGAGCGCGCCGGTATTGTTTGTGAAGAAGAAAGACGGAAGTATGCGGTTGTGTATCGATTACCGTGAATTGAATAAATTGACCGTTAAGAATAAATATCCGATTCCCCGAATCGATGATTTATTCGACCAGTTAGTGGGGTCGGTGGTGTACTCCAAGTTGGATTTGAAATCAGGGTACTACCAGTTGAAGATTCAAGAAGAGGACGTTGCCAAGACAGCGTTTGGGACTCGGTATGGACACTACGAGTTTTCGGTGATGCCGTTCGGACTGACGAACGCGCCATCTGTGTTCATGGATTTGATGAATATGGTTTTTCGCCCGTTCCTAGATTCGTTCGTGGTGGTGTTTATTGATGATATTTTGGTGTATTCAAAATCGGAGGCAGAGCATGAGTCTCACTTGAGGCAAGTATTGCAGACTCTAAGGGAGAATCAGCTTTATGCTAAGTTCTCAAAATGTGAGTTTTGGATCGAGAAGGTGGCTTTCTTGGGGCACATAATTAGTGGAGATGGGGTGGCGGTAGATCCAGCGAAGATTGAAGCCATTAGAGATTGGCCTGTCTTGAGAACCGTGGCGGAAGTCCAGAGTTTCCTTGGACTAGCCGGTTATTACAGAAGGTTCGTGGAGAACTTTTCGCGGATGGCGCTGCCCCTCACCACTCTCACTCGCAAGGACCAGAGGTTCGTATGGACACCGGAGTGTGCCCGTGCATTTGAGAATCTGAAGGAAAGGTTGATGTCCGCTCCAATCCTTAGTCTTCCTAGTGGGACGGAAGGATTTCAGATTTTCAGCGACGCGTCAGGTTGCGGGTTGGGTTGCGTGCTGGTGCAGCACGGCAAGGTGATCGCTTATGGGTCAAGGCAGTTAAAGACTCATGAGAAGAATTATCCCGTCCACGATCTGGAGTTGGCGGCGGTAATCTTTGCGCTAAAGTTGTGGCGGCACTACGTTTATGGTGCGAAGGTGGAGATCTTCACAGATCACAAAAGCTTGAGGTACCTTCTAGACCAAAAGGACCTGAATATGCGGCAGCGTAGGTGGGTCGAGGTCCTTGGGGACTACGACATGGAGATTCAATATACTCCGGGTAAAGCCAACGTGGTGGCGGATGCTTTGAGTAGGAAGTACTCCGGGCAAGGTAATTGGATGGAGGCGCATAACGAGCGTTTGATTCGAGACTTGGAGTCTCTTGACATTTCTTGTGTGGCTAGAGGTGAGTCTAGCGTAGCTCGTTTGAACTGGATTGAAATGCAGTGTGATATAATGGATCGAATCCGAGAGGAGACCAGTGCGGACGAGGAGTGCCAATTGTTGGTGTTGGAGGCTCAGCAAAGCGAAGGCACTGCTTTGGAGGTGGTTGGTGGAATTCTGAGGAGAGACAGAAGGATCTGTGTTCCGCGCTTCGGCAAGCTTCGCGAGGAGTTGATGTTTGAAGCTCACTTTACGAAGTACTCCGTTCATCCAGGAAGTACAAAGATGTACGCGGATTTGAAGAAATCTTTTTGGTGGCCTGGGATGAAGCGGGATGTAGCCGAGTACGTGAGCCGATGTCAGACTTGTGCCTTGGTGAAGGCTGAGTGCCAAAGGCCCGGTGGGTTCTTGAAGCCTCTTCCCATCCCCGAATGGAAATTTGATGACATCTCTATGGATTTTGTGCATGGTTTGCCTCGATCGCAGCAGGGTAACGATGCTATTTGGGTGATAGTAGATCGCCTGACGAAGGTGGCCCACTTCATTCCGAATCAGAAGGGCGATGGCGTGGAAAAGCTCGTGGAGCTTTATGTTCGAAACGTGGTGCGGTTGCACGGAATTCCGAAGAGCATAGTTAGTGATCGCGATGGGCGATTCACCTCGAAGGACTGGAGATTAGTGCAGAAAAGTCTAGGCACGAAGCTCAAGTTTAGCACCGTGTTCCATCCGCAGACCGATGGTCAGACGGAGCGAACGAACCGTACGTTGGAAGACATGTTGAGGATGTGTGCTCTCGACTTTGGCAAAGGTTGGGAAGACCACCTTTTCATGGTGGAGTTCGCCTATAATAATAGATTCCAGGCGAGTATCAAGATGGCGCCATACGAAGCTTTGTATGGAAGGAAGTGTCGAACGCCGATGTCTTGGGCAGAGGTGGGAGACACTAAGGTTTTGGGGAAGCAAGTGGTGGAAGATGCTTGCGAGATTGTGCGGACGATCCAGGAGCGCATGAAGGTTGCTCAGGATCGACAAGCGAAGTATTTTAATGCGCGCCACAGAAATGTGGAGTTCGCAGTGGGCGACATGGTCTACTTGAAGATCAAGCCGTTTAAAGGTGTTTCGCGGGTGCGGCGACTCAAGAAGTTGAGTCCGAGATTTTTGGGTCCGTTCGAGGTTACAGAGCGTATAGGCGAAGCAGCCTATCGTTTGGCGTTGTCCGCAGAGCTGAGTGGATTACATGACGTTTTCCATGTCTCCGTGCTGAGGAAAGCTTTGGTAGAGCCGAGCGTCGTGGTCGAAGCGGCGGCGGTGCCGGTGATGGAGGACTTGGGGGCGAGAGTTCGCCCGGTGTGCGTGGAGGATTCAGAAGTCCGGCAGTTGCGTAACAAGCAAGTCAAACTTGTAAAGGTGCGATGGGACAACTGCGGGCGAGACGAATTCTCTTGGGAGCGTGAGCAAGCGATGCGGGAGGATTTCCCGGAACTTTTCGCTCCAGGTATGCGTTATGAATTTCCTGTTTAAATTCTGAAATTTCGAGGACGAAATTCTTTTAAGGGCGGTGGAGTTGTAACACCCCAAAAATCGTAGTTCAGCGAGGTAGGCGGAGGGGTAGTGCTGCGCTCGGGATAGGCTAAAAATTCCCCAATAGTTCTATGCGCACGACCATTGTCCTCTTCGCGCACGACCAGTGATCGTGCGCAACCCACAAGAAATCGGAGTTCTGTCTCGGCTTATCGCACGACCAGTGATCGTGCGCCTGTGATCGTGCGCCCTGTTTATTCCTGTTCCGCGAAAACGTGCGGGATGACGATCCGACCGATCAAATATTCCGGGATTTGATCCAACGGCTGAGATGTTTCGCTGGGGGGCTTTAGGGCTTGGATGAGGGGTTAATCCCTCATATTTTCAAGCCTTTTGTCTCTCTTAGGTTGGAGAAAGGAGAAGGGGGCAAGGAGGAAGAAGAGGGGAGATCCGCCATTGTTGGAGCTTCGGAGCTCCGATCGCCGATCCGAGACCGGCAACGCGTAGAGGGCGTCAAGGCGCTTCTTCTCCACCGTTTGGTTGCAAGCTTCTCATGGCTAGGAGGAGATCTCAAAAGGTAACGACATTTCTCCTCCCGGTCTTTAGGATGCGTGCTTGGCATCCCTTTATTTTCTGCATTTTGGCACCGGATCCGTCGAGTGAGAGGGATCCGGGTCGCCTTGGTTCAAGAGGAACCACCGGGTTGATTGTGTCCGTCCCCGGCATGTTTTGCACTAGAGATCCGCTCCGTTAGCGGATTAGGCATTGTGGGTGAAGCCGGATTTGTGGCCGTTGGTCCGATCCGGTGATGTTGATTTACGCGCATTTTAGGGGTTTTGTTAGAAATCCGATTACGACGAACTCGTCGTTGTGATGCCCTTGTAGCTTCGTGTGGTAACGAATGTTGGGTTTAGGGCGGAGAATTAATGTGCGGATTTTGGGGCTTGTGATGCCTAGTGTTGGGCGAAGGCGCGATTGGTCTTTGTGGTCGGCTGGCTATCCCGTGAAGACTGAGATTCACGTGTGGAGAGTGTCCCGGCAAGATTAGTCCCTTCGATTGTTGACTGATGAGAATGTCTGTGTTACGGATGAGTCCGTTGACGGTCGCCAGGCGAGGCAATCGGTGGACGTTGTCCCGAAAGTAAGCCCAGGGCCTTGGGACGTTTTGGTTGGCCAGAATTCTTAGAATCAGTCTTGGTGCGTTGTTGGCGGCCCGAGCGTGTGAGCTGTCAGACAAGCCCGATGGCATGGTGAGCCAGGCGAGGTGGGTCTCAGCGAGAGCGCTTGGCCTTGGGTTTTGATGCCCTTGTGGGGAAGTAATGAGTACCCTTGTGTTGGTGATGTATGATGATTTGTTAGATTCATACGCTTTAGGGCGCCTTGGGTGAAACCCCGGGCTTGCACTCATTTTGCATTGTTAGGCCCCTTTTATTACCTGCTCAACATAGAAACGTGGATGATGCTTGTGACACTCATGCCAGTATTTATGTTGTTTTTCTTTATGTACATTTGCATACGAAGTGCTGACTTGCAGGGTGAAGTAGTTCCCCGGGGCCCGCTAGGACGGCCGGGAGGAGGGATGTTGTTACACCGCTTGTGGTCAGCCATAGCTGACCCTCGTTTACCGCTCTTTGTGATTTGGTTGCAGGGCAAGAATCGCAGGCTGGACCCAGCGCGCCGGCCAAAAAGGCCTAAAGCCTCATGAAGTGCTTAGTTGATTTCCTGCATTACTTTCTTCGTACTTTGTTGTATCCGGCTTGCATGCCGAGGTAGTTTAGGAAAATACTATCTTTCCCCTTTTGTTGGGATGTCTTTTATTATGGAATGTTTGATGTTTTGGACATTGATTTGTAAGGCCTTAAGGCTAGTTGGACTCCTAGGTTGTGTGGACAATCTCTGTGGCTTTAGTTTGTTTCCGCTGTGTTGTCTGAGTTTTGAGATTGGGTAGTTAATATCATCTTTTAATACTAAAGCTGTGGAGGTTATATGCTGTGGGGTCCCGGCCGGACCCATATTATATGGTCATTACAGGGGAGGTGTTACAATCACTCTCTCACTCTACACTATGCGGAAGCAACACAAAATACTCTCCAACCTGTCGCCGTGTGGAAGTAGTGATGCGCGACATCTGCTCCTCAGGGTCTGCCGTCACATCCTGCCTGACGTACTGCGGCTCCTGCTCCTCGATCTCCTGGTGTTATGGCCCCAACCGACCGTTAGTCAAAAAGACTAAGCCATTTTGTCCTCGCCTCCCCCACGACTCCTAGGTACCGAGCGGGAGGACGAAGTGGAGGACAACAAGGGGTAAAAGGAAGTACAAGTGACATAGATAGTACTAGCAGTATAAAGGGTAAGTGAGCGGTGAGAATAGCAGCAATATGTAATAAATGCAGAAAGTAGGACAACAGTAATAGGTAAATAATGAGCAGTAAATGCAGCGCAAGTGAAGTAATAAGAAAAACTACCACACTATCATCTAGAGTACCTTAACTTATATGAATACTCATACAAACTTATAAGTTAAGATTTTCGGAATATAACTTATCATATAAAAGAGCTCATACTAATTTATATGATAAGTGTTTCCAAATGTATATATCACTATGATGTTATGAATGTTATGGTATGTTATGTTATGTTCATACAGTGCAACTCACTCACACGACTCTTCGCGCACAGACCTTTAGTTCCTGCTTTTCGGAGGTAGCAAGTGTTGGGACCATTGTCCACAATGTCTTAGATTTGGAGAAGTCCATTCCTAAGTCAAAGATATACCTCAGAATGTATTTGATATACTTTCTAGAATCATTGTGCAGAAGATCAGGTCAAGCAAAGTGCTCAAGGAATTCATTTAAGTTCACAAGCGTCGAGACACTACATATCGCTCGGCGCCTGTGACCCAGAAGCGTCGACCCATGTCTGCTGATTAAAAAGACTAGGTCACCGCTGAAGATCTGAGACCAAGTTTTGAAGCGTCAAGCCAAGGAATATCGCTCGACGCCGTGGAATAAGAAGTGTCGACTAAACTTCAGTTAGCTCAACGACAGCAAAAAGAGTCGAGATATGAAGGCAAAGTTAAAAGCGTCGAGACACTACACATCGCTCGACATCTTATAGAAAAAGCGTCGACAGAGATACACAGTGCTCAACGCCTTTTTCTGAAAAGCTCTGAGCTGAGAAATATATAACAGTTCATCTACAGCTAGCTGAGCCTTTGTCTGTTCTGAAATAATTAAAGACCGTTGAAGACTTAATGTCATGCTGATGTGGAGGAGCGTGTCAGATGTCGCGGATGACGGGCTATAAATAGAAGGGATAACCTATGATTCAGTAGAGAACACTCCTATTAAAAAGCCATCATCTTCTCCGTCGTTCAAGAGAAAATCTGAGGAAGAATCTGAAGAAGTCATCTCCTCTTTCAGAATCGTACTACAAGAAATTCCTTAGCAATCTGGTGTTGAGACTATTTTCTGAAGAGAGAAGGTTAAGAAGGAAGAATCTGTCTTCCTAAATAAGAACAATCATCCCAGCCTGTGCAAATCAAGAAGATCATTTTGCTGATGCTGTTCTGCTGAAGTTTTCTATCTGATCTTTCAGATAGATCAAGAAGACTCAATATATTGGTGAATCTGAGTCTAAGTATTGTTTCTACTTCTTTCCAATTCTGTAGGATCTAAGTTGTCAGATCTGAGTGTAGGATCTTTCAAGGATCTGAGGTGTAGGATCAGGAGTGATCTGAGTTGTAAGATTCAGAGGTGAATCTGAGTGTAAGCCTATTGTTATAAAGGCTGAGGTAGGATCTGTTGAGATCTGAGACTGTAGGATCTATTGAGATCTGAGTTGTAAGACCTGTTTGGTGGTCTGAGATCTGGAGGAGATATAAACCATATCTAGCACACTGCTAGAGGGGAGAAGGGGGAAAGTGGATTACCCAAGATAAGGGGAACCACTATAAAATTCTGTGTGTTTGTGTTTGTGTTTATTTTCTTGAAAGCTCTGATCATTCATTTAGGTTTTAATCAAGAATTGCAAATAGATTTTAAAATAACCTATTCACCCCCCCCCCCCCCCCCCCCCTTTAGGTGATTAGCTACCCTTAAATAAACACACTTAAAACCAAAAACTTAGACCTATGATAGTGAAGACATTCTGAACCAGAGACCTATGATAAGAGCCCCACTATCAAGGTCTGGTAGTGAAGAGGATGAAGAAGAAAATACAGGACTCATGGCACTCAGTGATGAAGAGGATCAGAAGACAATCTCTAATGTGAAGGTACTTGATAAAACTCTTTTATCTGATTCTGAATCTGAACCTAAGATTATTTCTAAACCTGAGACAAATTCATTTTCTTCTGATGAGAATGACTCAGAATCTAACTTTCATGAAGATGAAATTATTGAGAAATATGAGTCACTTCTTAAAACCCTTAAAAAGAGCAAAAGTCATAACAAAAAACTACATAAAGAAATATCTGAATTAAAGCAAACTAACTCCCAATACTCTGAGGCAGCTGAGAGGCTGAATCAGGTAAGTAAAGAGCTTAGCAAATTAAAAGTCATGTCTATCATTCACATTCAAACTTTATGCACTAAGGAGAAATTAATAAAAGAACTTGAAGAAAAACTCCTAGCTGAAAGGAAGCTTGTGGCAAAGTTCTCAAAACCACAAACTATCCTTCCCATAATAGACACATTTTCTGCACAATACAGATCTGGCATAGGATACAATGGAAAGGCAGAAAATAAATCTAAAAATAATGGCAAGGCACCTATGCAACCTATAAAATTCAACAAAGCTATGCCTATCACAAATGAGCATGATCTAAAAGTTGTGCATAAGTTTTGGAAGGGTGAGTGTTCAAATAGCAAAGATGACTCCATTCAACCAAGTATCAATGATGTCAAATCTCTATACAAAGAAAAATAATTAACTCATCATGACTCCTTTGTATTTAAAGAAAACACCAAACTCAAAGGAGAGGACTAAGACCAGTAGTGAAAACCACTGCTGTCAAGGAAACTAAACCAGTAAATTTCATTAGAACTCTTTACAAAGCTCCATTGAATAAGACAATTAAACAACATGTAAGTCAATCCAAAGAAGTGAGAAGACCTCAAAGGAGATATAACAACTATGAATGTTGGTGATGTGGAAAGGTTGGCCATTTTGCCCTTGACTGCTGGTTCAATCCAACTGTTCCAAGATTTAATTCTAGGAAACCAGTACTCAGACCTGTGGCAACACACAGAACACAAAGATTCAAACAACAAGTAAAGACACCAGCTATTACTAACAAAGTTCTAGGACCCAACTCTGTGTGGGTTCCTAAGAAAAAGTAATTTTCTTATTGCAGGTTTGTCCAAAGACCAATCAAATTCCTATCTGGTATTTGGACAGTGGGTGTTCCATGCACATGACTGGAACAAGAAGTCTACTGAAAGACTATACCTCTGTGAAGAATGGACCAAATGTCGTATTTGGAGGATCTGACAGAGGTAAGACTAAAGGATATGGCAAAATCACAAATGGAATTGTCACCATCACCAAAGTTGCTTATGTTGATGGATTGCAGCACAATCTCATCAGCATAAGTCAATTATGTGATCTTGGGTATGACATTTCATTTCACAAGGATGAGTGTCTGATTAAGAAAGAGAATGATATAATTCTCTCAGGTACTAGGAGTTGCAACATTTACTATTTAAATTTCATATGTTCTGATCAAATAAATCCCATATGCTTAGTTGCTGAAAATAAATTCTCCAGTAGTGTACAATGGCACAAAAGGTTAGCCCACATAAACTATAAGACTATAAATAAGCTTATTTCAGGAGATCTAGTGAGAGCAGGGCCTAAGTGGAAGTGTGTTCAGGAGGGTCCCTGTCATGCTTGTCAAATGGGTAAGCAAACCAAGTCATCCTTCAAACCAATAGATGAGAAGGATTCCATTAGATGTCTATATCAAATTCACATGGACCTATTTGGACCAATGCCAATTCATAGCCTAGGAGGAAAGATTTACACCTTTGTAATTGTTGATGACTATTCTAGATTCACATGGGTATTCTTCCTAAGACACAAGTCAGATACTCTAGAAGTATTCACTAGCTTTGTTAGGCAAATCAAAAATGAAATAGGAAATACAGTAGTCAAAATTAGAAGTGACCATGAGACTGAATTTCAGTCAGGGGCAATGACCAAATTCTGTGAAAATCTTGGCATCTCACAAGAGTTCTCATCTCCTAGAACACCCCAACAAAATGGGGTTGCTGAGAGAAGAAATAGAACTTTCATTGAAGCCAGTAGGAGCATGCTTAGTGACTCCTCTCTTCCTGAGTATTTCTGGGCTGAAGCTGTAAACACAGCATGCCATGTGCAAAATAGGGCAATTATCAACAAAAGACTGAATAAGACCCCTTATGAGTTGTTGAAAGGTAGAAAACCCACTTTAGCCTACTTCAAAATATTTGGAAGTAAATGCTTTGTATTAAATAATGGAAAGCACCATCTCACTAAGTTTGCTGAAAAAGCCCATGAGGGAATCTTTGTTGGCTATAGCTCTCAAAGTAGAGCTTATAGAATCTTCAACAAAAGATCAAATAAGATAGAAGAATCTATACATGTTGTATTTGATGAAACCAGCCTTATTTATAAGGATCTGGGAAGTCTCTCTAGTAATGCAGGTTCTACACAGAAATTGAAGGAGATGAGTATCAATGAACAACACATTGAAGACAATGAAGAAACTAATGGGACTGTGATTGTGAATAGAGAGGATGAGTCTCAAGAAGAAGACAATCATGAAGAACCAACTGCTGTTGAAGAACCACATCATCCAGAACCTCTAGAACAACCAACTCAAACAGATGCACCAGAATCACAAAGAGAGAATGAAAGGTGGAAGAATGCAACCAAACATCTGAAGGATCACCCAAAAGAACAGATTATAGGAAATCCAAATGAAGGTGTGCAAACCAGAAGAGGGAACTCAATACATGAGGCATTGCATCACAGCTTCCTATCCAAAATAGAGCCTAAGAAGTTTGATGAAGCCAATAAGGACCATTCATGGATATTGGCTATGCAAGAAGAGCTAAATCAATTTGAAAGATGCAAGGTCTGGATATTGGTTCCTAGACTAAAGAAACACAAAGTCATAGGGACCAAATGGGTATTTAGGAATAATCTGGATGAAAATGGTGTGATTGTCAAAAACAAAGCAAGGTTGGTTGCCCAAGGATATAGACAGGAGGAAGGCATAGATTTTGATCAAGTGTTTGCTCCTGTGGCAAGATTGGAGGCAATCAGGCTATTCCTGGCATTTGCAGCACATATTGGATTCATAGTTTATCAAATGGATGTGAAGTCAGCATTCCTTAATGGAACAATACTGGAGGAAGTATATGTAGAACAACCCCCAGGTTTTATTGATTCAACTCATCCAAACCATGTCTATCTTTTATTAAAAGCTTTGTATGGTCTAAAACAGGCACTTAGGGCCTGGTATGAGACATTATCTAGATTTCTCATTGAGAACAAATTCTCAAGGGGAAAGATAGACAAGGCATTGTTTCTTAGGGTAGTTAAAGGTCATATTATTCTAGTGCAAATATATGTAGATGACATAATTTTTGGCTCAACTGATAATAAACTTTGCAAATGGTTTGCAAGTCTTATGCAAGGGAAATTTGAAATGAGCAGCATGGGTGAGCTCAAATACTTTTTGGGACTCCACGTGAAACAGTCTGAGGAAGGAATCTTCATTTCTCAGACCAAGTACACCAAAGAGATCATCAAGAAGTTTGGAATGGAAAATTCCACTGTCATGAAAACTCCAATGACAGCCAATATATCACTGGACAAGGATGACAAAGGGAAACCTATTGATAAAACCTTGTACAGAGGTATCATTGGGTCATTGCTTTACCTAACTGCTAGCAGGCCAGACATTATGTTCTCAACATGTGTGTGTGCTAGGTACCAAGTGAACCCTAAAGAATCTCACTACACTACTGTCAAAAGAATCCTGAGATATCTGAAGGGTACTCCTAATCTTGGCCTTTGGTATCCTATAATCAATGACTTTGAACTGACTGGTTTTTCAGATGCTGATTTTGCAGGATGCAAGGAGGACAGAAAAAGCACATCAGGCACCTGTCAATTTCTTGGCAAAAGAATAATATTATAGAGTAGCAGGAAGCAGAACAGTGTAGCTATCTCTACAGCAGAATCTGAGTACATCTCAGCTGGAAACTGCTGTGCTCAGCTACTTTGGATTCAACATCAACTCCAAGACTATAAAATCAAGCTAAGTAAATCTCCTTTATATTGTGATTCAACTAGTGCTATTGTTATAGCTAATAATCCTGTATCACATAGCAGAACAAAGCACATAGAAATTAGATATCACATTATTATAGAACATGTAGAAAATGGAGACATCATAATTGAATACATTCCTACAGACAAACAAGTAGCTGACATATTCACTAAACCCCTGGATGAAACAAAATTCAATAACTTCAAAATTGAATTAGGAATGCTAAATATGGAATAAAATTAGAATAAATGACAATTCTCAAATAAGTACAGAAAATGAAATAAATAAATGAAAATATTAATTTAGTCCTAAAAGGTGAGTGGAGTTATATCTGGCATTGAGCAAGGATACCTGGCGTCGAGAGAAGATTCCTGGCGTCGAGCGAAGATAAATGGCGTCGAGCAAGGCTGTCTCGACAGGGTAAATTTGAACCGTTTGATCAATCTTGTTAAATAAGTCCGGCGCGCGACTATTCATCTTCTTGAACTAGAAAGTCTATAAATAGGGAAGACACTTCGTCAGTACATATGCCCTAGAATTCTCAATTCGAAATTATCTGCCCTAGAAAATCTTTCCATCAATACTCTCAATCTACAATCAACAACAGCAATGCCTCCCAAGAGCAGTGATTACCTTTACGAAGGAGGCGAGCTCGTTCGCAATGGATTTCAAACAGCACCAGAGGAAATCATGTCAACCATCGAGCTAATCTACAAAGCAGGACTAGAATTTGTTTTATCTGAATCGACTCTAATTTGGAAACGAGAGGTATTAGAACTTTTCTCCAATACAGTAATAGACACCGCCAATTCTAAGCTGAAAACTACTGTAAATGGTAAGAAGATTAAGATTTCTCCTTCAAGACTTGCAAAGGCACTAGAACTGCCAAGATTCAAAAGTAATGAAGAAGAGGAAGAAGTGAGTTCTGAGCAGATTAGATTAGCCCAAGTCTGGTGTGGGATAGAAACATCACATGAAATTTCTGGGAGTATACTAAGGAAAGGGATGAATTCAAGAGGAAAACTGCTGACAGATGTGATTGGAAAGGGACTACTATGCAAGACAGGGTCCCATGATAAAATCTCCAGGAAAATGTTTGTTCTTCTGACAAAGATTATTCATTCAAGAGGAAAACTGCTGACAGATGTGATTGGAAAGGGACTACTATGCAAGACAGGGTCCCATGATAAAATCTCCAGGAAAATGTTTGTTCTTCTGACAAAGATTATTCATTCATTAAGAACTGATTGGGGGAAAGGTGGTGTTTGACAGAGTGATTGAATGTATCCAGGCACCCAACTTGGGTAGAATATTGTCTCTATATTTAGTAAGTCATTCCAGATTCTTTAAATAACAAACTTGGATCCAAGATAAATCATATGAAGAAAATGGACATCAGAATGATAGAGAGATGGGAAAGAATTTTGTCAAATCATCCACCAACAGAATATTCTCCCAAGCAGAAAAAGTTCATAAGAAAAAGAAGAAGAAGGTCTCTTCTAGCTCATCAAGCTCATCGTCATCCAAAAGAAAATCAAGATCCTCTCCAATTCATGATCCTAATCTCACATCATCTGAAGAAGAAGAAGAAGGGAACAAATCCAGGGACAGTATTCCTGACACACCAATAGGTACTGATCCAATACTGGAAGGGATTGACAAGATCAATAAAGAAAAAGATGAGAATGAGGAAGAAGAGGAAGTCAACCAGGATCCCCTGCTAGAGATAAGGAGAAGTCTCAGATTGAGGGGGAGGCTCCAGATGAGATCCCTGCTCAGAATAATGCTGAATTTAACATGACAGCAGTTGAGGGGGAGGCTCAGGATGAGATCCCTGCTCCAGACATTTCTGATATTAACAATGCAGACATTGAGGTGGGGGGGGGGTCTCAGCATGAGATCCTTGCCCCTGAGAATTTTGATTCAGCCAATGCACCATTTGAGGGGGAGTATCATCCCGAGGTCCCTGCTCAAGAAAATCCTGCTGTTGATGCTATGGATTTGGAAGGAGAGATTGAATCCACGAGGAAAGAGGCTGAAAAGGTGATTAAGATAGAATCTTCTTGCTCATATATGAGCCAGAGAGATGACTCTTTCATCAGATAGGAAAGTAGTAGAAGTGATGGAATGGCAAGAGAAATCAATGTGGATCTAAGTCTAATACTACCTCAGCTGGAGGTGTTGCTTAATAATCAAAGAAGATTATTAGAACAATATATTGAAGAAAATAATACAAAAATGAAAAATGAAGTAGATTTTCAGATGAAATTGGTAAGATTTAAAGTCAATCATCAAATGAATGCACTGAGGAAGGAAATGATAAAATTTTTCAAAAGAGCTGGTGCTTCTGTGGACTATACAACTGAACAACTGGATGTAATCAAGGAGACTTCAAAGGAAATCAAAGAAAAACAAGCAGGTATTGCAAAGACTACAGATGATGTACAAGTGAATCAGGGAATTCTAAGCAACAATATGCAAGTGTTGTACAAAGAACAAGTTGCACAGACTCTTACAGGTGCAGCTAAGATAGAAGCTAGGCTGCAACAGCATGATGCTACTATACTAGCCAAGATCGATGAGAGCTCCTCAATTCTAAAAGATCAAGTAAAGTTAAAAACAGATACTATAGATGACCATCTTCTTAAGGTCAAGAAAACCATTGAAAGTGGAATATATCATCTGGAGGGACAAGTTAGATTTCAGAAGGATGTTCTAAGAGATCATATAGTTGAAGAAGTCCTAAAGGGGGAGAGGTCAATGATTTAAGCCAGCTCTGAGCATGTTGTGTGGACCTCTAATTCTATAAGAGAAACTTTTGGCTATCCTCCCATAGATTATAATAATGATCAAGTTTCTGAGACCAAGCCAGCATCTCTTACACAAATCCAAAAGCAAATTGCCAAGATGTACAGTCCTGAGGATAAAACCAAGAGAAAGAACTTTACCAGTGAACAAGTAGAATCTAGCAAAAGGAAGTTCAGAGAAGAAGTTCAATCAAGGGTTGATTATGAACATTGGTCTCCCTCTTCAAGAGAAATGATTCTGGCAGCATGGGAAGCTGTGAAAGGTAATCCAGAAGAAAGAGGGAAATGGTACTCTGAAGCTGAGTGGTTGAAGCACAGGGATCAGGAGGAGCTGAAGATAAAATTCAAAGCTGACAAATTGGCTGGGAAAGTTCAGGCAGGTGATAAGGAGCCAATCAGATATTTTCCAAAGCCGTTTGGCTATTTCAAGAGAAGAAAAGAGGTTGCTGAAGTCCTTTCCAAGAGAGTCAAAAGAGGAATAGAGATCAAGGAACCTGAACAGCATTGGGATTTTAATCTTTATTAAGAATTCTCAGAGAAATGTATAACTTTGAACAATCTTGATGTGCTCCCAGAGCAAACTATCTTTTATTATCATATATATATGCCTGTGATGTGATTCTTTCCTTATCTTGACATGATTTATTCTGAACTGCTTGTGATTTTGTGCTCATATGAGAAATCATGTCTGAGATAATTTCTTTTGTTAGAATGTTTTGGTAATCTGATTTTATAAGGTATTATACTCATTATATTTTGATTACCTGTATAGAAAACATTGATTATCTTTGTAAAGAGGGATATATCATTGACTGAGGTTATGACTTCTTCAAATAGGGGGAGATTGTTGGGACCATTGTCCACAATGTCTTAGATTTGGAGAAGTCCATTCCTAAGTCAAAGATATACCTCAGAATGTATTTGATACTTTCTAGAATCATTGTGCAGAAGATCAGGTCAAGCAAAGTGCTCAAGGAATTCATCTAAGTTCACAAGCGTCGAGACACTACATATCGCTCGATGCCTGTGACCCAGAAGCGTCGACCCATGTCTGCTGATTAAAAAGACTAGGTCACCGCTGAAGATCTGAGACCAAGTTTTGAAGCGTCGAGCCAAGGAATATCGCTCGACGCCGTGGAATAAGAAGTGTCGACTAAACTTCAGTTAGCTCAACGCCAGCAAAAAGAGTCGAGATATGAAGGCAAAGTTAAAAGCGTCGAGACACTACACATCGCTCGACATCTTATAGAAAAAGCGTCGACAGAGATACACAGTGCTCAACGCCTTTTTCTGAAAAGCTCTGAGCTGAGAAATGTATAACAGTTCATCTACAGCTAGCTGAGCCTTTGTCTGTTCTGAAATAATTAAAGACGGTTGAAGACTTAATGCCATGCTGACGTGGAGGAGCGTGTCAGATGTCGCGGATGACGGGCTATAAATAGAAGGGATAACCTATGATTCAGTAGAGAACACTCCTATTAAAAAGCCATCATCTTCTCCGTCGTTCAAGAGAAAATCTGAGGAAAAATCTGAAGAAGCCATCTCCTCTTTCAGAATCGTACTACAAGAAATTCCTTAGCAATCTGGTGCTGAGACTATTTTCTGAAGAGAGAAGGTTAAGAAGGAAGAATCTGTCTTTCTAAAGAAGAACAATCATCCCAGCCTGTGCAAATCAAGAAGATCATTTTGCTGACGCTGTTCCGCTGAAGTTTTCTATCTGATCTTTCAGATAGATCAAGAAGACTCAATACATTGGTGAATCTGAGTCTAAGTATTGTTTCTACTTCTTTCCAATTTTGTAGTATCTGAGTTATCAGATCTGAGTGTAGGATCTTTCAAGGATCTGAGGTGTAGGATCAGGAGTAATCTGAGTTGTAAGATTCAGGGGTGAATCTGAGTGTAAGCCTATTGTTATAAAGGCTGAGGTAGGATCTGTTGAGATCTGAGACTGTAGGATCTATTGAGATCTGAGCTGTAAGACCTGTTTGGTGGTCTGAGATCTGGAGGAGATATAAACCCTATCTATCACACTGCTAGAGGGGAGAAGGGGGAAAGTGGATTACCCAAGATAAGGGGAGCCACTATAAAATTCTGTGTGTTTGTGTTTGTGTTTATTTTCTTGAAAGCTCTGATCATTCGTTTAGGTTTTAATCAAGAATTGCAAATAGATTTTAAAATAACCTATTCACCCCCCCCCCCCCCCCCCTCTAGGTGATTAGCTACCCTTAAATAAAGTTTTTCAGCAAGCCTCTCAGGTACTTCCGTCGTGGCAACGGAATCAGTGAATCGGGCACTCCACTTTTAGGTGGGCATACACACTACCAGACCTAGACCTTACGTACGATGTTGTACACATCCTAGGTGCACTTCTGTGAGCTTTTACGTACTCGTGCTGGCATCCTGCCAGACTTTTATGGTCGGGGGTGGGTTACTAGGGATTGTCTGCTAGACCGCAATAAAGTAACATACTGGCCCTCTAACTCACCACACCCCTCCAAGGTCAACGTACCATCATTGGTGTGACAAATGGACCCATACCGAAGACCTGCCACTAGTTTATGCACATGCAAGATTTATTACATTTCCCGAGCCACCGGCTCGTAGGACTAACTACTCTTGAACTGTTCCGTCTCTCCTAATAGGACGAGGTTTACTTTTCTCAATCTATCTAAGTTAGGGTTACTCTTATTTGTTACTTAAGCGATCATAGTAATTTAAGGTGAATCCTGGACTTCCTGAGGTCTACCCGGTGAAGGGCTCGCAGCGGTAATAGATGGTATTATGGGATGACATCTCATACCTTCCTTTCTCAGAATATTTACTTTTATTGGCAACTACCCTCGTCATGGTTACCCTCATGGTTGCTCTACATTACTTAAGTATGATTTCGACTTCTTCTAGGTAACTTGACGACCTTTTTAACGATGTGTGGTGCAGTTAGATGTTCACCTATATGCTCACCACTAACCTTGAATGCATCTTGATCACCTTAATTATCACTATAACTGCCATCGATAGAAAATTCCCAAAAATACTCCAATTGTTTACCGAGACGTGCTTCTAGTTCATTAACCTCTATAGGGTAGACTTTCTCCAATTAGCCTACAACTTATGTGAACTGTAGTTATGTATGCCCTATTGTTGTTTTCCAAATTTTATGCTATTCTCACATGTTTTGGCTAGCCTAAACACTACCCCCCAAGTTTTTTGCTAAACGCAGACCAACCCAACATTGAACTAATTTAATCTCTATAATATGAACATCACTAAAACATGACCAAATGTCCTAAAATTTTTACCATAGGTTACACATGACCTAATTACAAGATGGTCAGAAATTCATAATTTCCCAACTATTTTTTCTATTTATAAAAATACTTTAATGATAATGCACACCTCACTTTACACATGAAGTACAACTTCCTGAAGTCAAAATGCTCTCAATAAATTATCGGTGACATGTAATATATAAATATCATGGCGTACTAGATTTCTTAATTTTTCATAATGTTTGATCAGTCCATTATTTAAATATTTAAACATTTAAATCAATTGGGCACATTACACAGTAAGTACTAAAATAATTGATACAAAAATTCTACAAAAATTACCATAGACTGGTAATGATCAAAATACAGTCTAGCCAAATATTCAAAATGTTCCAGATAATATTGACCATATAAATGCCATTAATACTTAAGTGTGACAAAGGGCATTTTGGGTAATTTACAGTGTGAATGACTTTCAAAAATCCTACCAAAATTCTCAGAGATATATTTCAAGGTAAAACTGAAAGTGCACAGTTAACCTCACTAGAATTCTCTATAGGAGGGGTGAATAGAGATTTAAAAGTACTTTGTGCAATTATATATATATGTGTGTAATTATCACAAATTTAAGCTTCCCACACACCAACAAGAATTTAGCAAGTAAAGAAGGAAAATAACAAGAAGAAAATCACAGCACAACACAAAGAAATATAGTGGTTCCCCAAACTTTGGGTAGTCCACTCTTCTACCCCCTTGGTAAGAATTCACTATCTTGCACTGAGTCTTTTGATAAGGAGACTCTTAGAACCAGCCTGAGTCTTTTGATAAGGAGACTCTTAGAACCAGCCTGAGTCTTTTGATAAGGAGACTCTTAGAACCAGTACAACTGAATTTTTTGAAGAGAGATTCTAAAAACTCTTTTACACAGTTTAAAAGTGAAATAAGGATAAGGAGAAGAAGTAGAAGAAGTAATTTAAACAAGAAAGAATCTTCTTCCTAGCAAGAAGATTAGAAGCACAAGAATAGTGAATGTAATCTCTCTTCTATAGTGAGAAGGAGATTGTAAGCTTTTCTCTCTTTTGTGAGAGCTTTCAGAATTTGCAGCAGAATGGCCTCAGGAGGAGAAGATGAAGGTTTTTTCTTTGCTGCAGCACACTATCTCTTTTCTCAGCTTTCTCACTCTTCACTTGGGAGCTCTTCCTCTTTTTCAAATGTATATAGTGGATCACTAGTCCTCATTCTCTATCGACTTCCTTCTTATTTATAACTCTGTTTGAAAAGATATTGCTAAAGGAGAATAATCAATTTGCAGACAGAGAATTAGAAAGAGATAAAAGTTTCCATACTAATTTTTATCTGTAGATGGAAAGAGTTTATTCTGATTTCAAATAATATCCAAATAATATTAATGAAATTAGCCAAGAATCAATTAGAAGGAAAGACAGATTCAAAACGGCTATAAAAGAATAAAATCATTCCATAAAATTCAGATCTTTAGAAAGAAGGAAAGAGATCTGGCGTGAATTCGAATTTGACATAGAAATCGACGTGCGTCGATTACTATTCGACGTAAGCGCCGAGTTCATCCTATCTGGACGTCGAGAGGAGAATAAGGAAGGTGCGTCGACTAAGGTGCGTCGACTTTATTAAATGCGTCGACTAGAAGTCAGAGTTACGTCGACAAAGATTACGTCGAATTCTTCTTAGAGTTACTTCGACTTATTCTGAGAGAAACGTCGACTACATTTCGATGTTCCGTCGAATTCTATTCGGCGCATATTTACTTAGACTAACTTTTCATTCTTAGAAATTATATTCTTCTTAATTCTAAGGGTTAAGATAAATCATTTCCCCAACAATCTCCCCCTATTTGTCTTAACCCTATTTAGAGGGAAATTGTATCAGTATTTAATCAACTCAGCAAGACATTTATATAGGGAAGAAATATGCTAAGTAATCAGAAGAAAACAGACTTAAATAAATATAGATTGTATCAATATTGTTCAACACATCATTCAGGAGGGGTAGGAGGAGTTTTCTTTTCCTAGTGAATACTACTGTGGGTTGCTCCTTCTCAGTAGCAGGTGATTCCCTCAGCTCCCCCTGAGTCTCAGCAATTTTCTCCCCCTGAGTCAAAGTAGTTTGCTCCCCCTGAGATGGAACTTCCTTTGAGCCTTTTACTTCTTCTTCAGTTTCTCTTTCATCTCCAGCTCCAGTTTTAACTGCATCTGGCTCCTGAGCTCCTACTTCAGCCATCACAGTATCAGCTTCATTTTCTTTCTCTCCTTCAGCCTCAGTTTCCTTTTCAACTTCATTTTCTGCCCTACATGCCTCCCCTTGTAATAGAATCACTTGTTGAGTAGCTTCTTTTGCTATATTGAGTACCTCTGTTAGGTGCTCTTCACTATGTAGCTCAGGTACAACTTCATTCCCAATGGTCTTGAGCAGTGCAAGACTATCAGTTTTTGAAGTAGGAAGAGACTTGTGAGAGAGAGATTTATGACTGGAGAGCTGCTCTTCATCTAACCTCTCCCCCTTCTTGACCTTCTTAGCCAAGGAGGTTAAGAAAGACCTGGTGACCTTAGAGGAAGAGATAGAGGTCTTCAGGCTTTGCACAGAGGCACTGAGCCCATCTATTTGGGTATGCATGTGCAAGATGGAGGAATGAATCTTGGAGCAGTGCCCATCCAGCATTGCTTGGAATCTTTGGGCTGTGGATTGGATACACTGAGAGATGAGGTTTTCAGTGGATGGAGATGGTTCAAAATGTGGTAGTGGAGGAGGAGATAATGGAGGAGGAGGAGATAATGGTGGAGGTGTATGTGATGAAGGTGGAGAGGGGACTGTATCATTGTTATGAGGTATATTTGATGGAGAAGGTGAAGGAATAGTGGAGGGTTGAGCAGGAGATTGAGTTGGTATTTGTGAAGGTGTGGATGATGGTGGTAGAGAAGGGATGTTTGTTTGAGGAGGAGGAGGAGGTGAAGATGGATGAGCAGGAGAGTTGGGAGGAGATGGAGTCCTTTCAGGAATGGCATCAGGTTTGGGGATTTGCCTGGTGCATTTTGAGAAGAGAGCAATGGACATCCTTTTGCCAGGAGGGATGGGGATTCCTTTTGACCTGCATAGGTCAGGGAAGGAGTGAAAGAGTATTTGGCTCATAATTCTCATGTAGGCACTCTCTTTGTGAGAATATTTAAAGCCTATCATTTTGAGCAGACAGCTTGCCCAGTCTACCTTTTTCTTCAGCACAAGGGCCCCCATGATGTTCAGTTGCTGCTTGGGCACTGCATCATGGGCAGAGATCTTACATAGTAATATTTTCCCTACTATGTCTGCCAACAGTCTATACTCATCAGAGAAGTGTATTTTCTTCAGGTGGATTGGTCTATCTTTGGAGAACTTCATGGTGATTAACAGATTCTTTATTTCATCAGGGGTAAGTTCCACAGGTTCATCACCTGATAGGGGAATTATTTTAGTTATTCTTTAGAAAATGATTTGCTTTCCCTATTTGAACAAAGATAATATTGGACTGTACCTGATGGTAGATCAAAGGTGGTCCTAATGTGTTCTACAGAAATTGAGATAGGTGTCTCATGGATTGTTCCTGTGATTTCTCCTTGTTTAGATATCTGAACATGGGTCATCAGCTCTGTGAGTTCTGTCTCCAGGAGCTTGCATCTTGTGGAGATGAGCTTATCCAGACTAGCTTCAATGAAGAGAGCTATGATGTTCTTATAATTTTCTGCGGCGGCTTGGAAGGATTCGAGGTCAATGTCGAACCCAGAGTTTATCTTGGGAGCCATTGTAGGTCAGTGAGAAAGAGGAAGAAATGGCTGGACTGAGAGGTAAGAGGGATGAAAGATGCAGAGTGCGAGAGGATTTCTAACTGAAGAGTCTATTTAATTCAGGTGAAACGTCGACATGAGACGCAATTCGAGGCATATTCGGTACTACAGTGGATGTGACCGAAAACATTTTAGTATTGCCGCTCTTTTTCATGAAGTCGACGTTACGTTGAGTGGAATTCGACGTAAGCATCGATACAGTCTGAGGTAAGATGTTAGGGTTTCATATCGACGTATACGTCGATTGGAGTCGACGTATGCGTCGATTTAAGTTATTATTGATAGTTGTCGACGGTGCGCTGATTATAAAATCGACGTGACTTTCATTTTCCTGAAAATTTGGGTTTTCCCTTGAGAGATTATTTCTTTCTACTCCTAATATTTTCTAAGATAGTCTTGGACTAGTTTTTATAATCAATTAGATTGATTGTACCAACATTGTTTGGCAATGTGGCCAGTCTTATTGCAGATATAACATCTGACTATCTTTAGATTATGGGATTTTGAGTTTAGAGAGGGATAGTGGTGTTAGGATAAACATTTTGATTAGTATAAAAATTTTGGTTTGGATAAAAGTTTTGACTAGGATAGAAATTATGATCAGGATGAATGGGTCCTGAATGGGGGTTAAGATGGAAGGTTTTTGGAGGATGGAAGTGTTCTGTCCTTATGTTGCTCTGAGTTTGTATGCGTCGATATCTATTCGACGTACGTTGATAGTTGCGTCGATTTATACTCGGTGCTTTCTCCAGATTGCGTTGATCTGGAATCGATGCATGGAAGAAGTTGCGTCGATTTGAAGTCGACGTACTTTTATTCAAGCGTCGAGTTGAGGTCGAAGCATCTGAGAGATTGCGTCGAGTAGAATTCGACGCACTATCATTCATGCGTCGATATGAAGTCGACGCAATTGTGTTTTCACAAATTTTATTTTTCCCTTTTTCTGATTTTATTTCTTTATGAGTTGTTTCTCTTGGCCTAGTTGCCTTCTCAGAAAAAGTTTGAGAGTCATCAGCTGAATAGTATGATGTTTCATCAAATTGGTTTATTTCCTTGATGTCTTCTCCCTTATTTTGTGAGTCTTCTTCTTGGTTTGTTGATTTGATGGGTTTAGTAAATTTAACAGGGCTCATCCAAGCAGATTTGTTGGATGGAATTAGACTAGCTGAGGGATCAGCTCCTAGCCCAAGATTTTTATGTCTTCTTGTTTGTTTTTCTGTGATTTCTTTAAGTGTTTGGCTTCTCATTCTTATTGATTCTTCAAAAGCTTTTGCTTGGGATACCTTATTCTTAAGGAACTGATTTTCTATTTTAGCCCTCTCTATTTCTTTTTCTCTGATGTTATCCCTTAACTCATAATTTTTAGAACAAGTATCCTCTATATTTCTCTGGTTTTTAATGACATTAATTTGTTCTTTTAGATTCTTAATTTCTTGTTTAACTTTTAGTTGATTTAAACATAATCCTTTAAAATCATCTTTGAAGTCATCACACAGAAAATCTATGTCATCAAAAATGCTTACCTCATCCTTATTCTCAGATTCCTCTATGAGAATAAGGCTATTTTCTTTATCATCTTCAGAAGAGATGCTTCCTTCTGATTCTGTCTCACTCCATGATTTAGCACCATGTTCTTCCTTTGAGCTTTCAAGAGCCATTAAGCATAGGTCTTCTTGCTTAGACTCTTCATTGTCACTTTTGGATGAGGTGATGTCCTCAGAATCTGTTTCACTCCAAGCTTCTGCAATGAAGCCTCTTTCTTTCTTCTTCCCCTTTTTCTTGAGATCTTTCTTTTTCAGATCTTTCCTCTTCTCAGTATTTTCTGGACATTCTGGTGCAATGTGTCCAGTTTTCCTGCAGGAATAACAAATGATTTCTTTAGTATGAGTTTTATCATACCTTGGTTTTGATTCTCTCCTTCTAGACCCATCTGTCCTGACCCATTTCTTGAATCTCCTAGCCAGGAAACTGAATAATTCTTCTTCAGTGACAGGAGTCTCTTCTTCTGTTGCTTTCAAAGCAATGTTTCTATCTTTTGAGGAGGTTGAAGTGAAGCCGGCGATCCCGAGCTAGAAGAAAAGCTCAAGAATTCTCCCTCTTCCTCACATGGGATCCCCTTGACCCTCGGCATGCCTGTCGAGGAGTACTGCGTGACTGGAATGTCGTAGAATCTGAATATCTTTACGTCCTCTTCAGAGGGAGGGACCCGAAATCCCGCCTTAAGGCACCCTTCAGAGATTGTAATGTAGCCCTGTGTGGGAATCTGGGCACGCTCATCAGGAAGCCAGATCTTCACCTCCAAGTTTGCAAGAATACCAAAGCGCTTTTGCCAAATGCCGATTCGATCATCGGTCAGAGTTGAAGGAAAACACATAGACTTTGCTGGAGCAGCTCGTTTCGGGGCCTGAAAAAAAAAAACAAATTAGCACAAAAAAATAAAAAAATCCAAGGTCAGAGCAAGCATGACTCGTACGCCAGGACTGCACATGCAAAAACCACAAGCACACATGACAACCACGCGCACGCCGCGAGGCGTTAACGCATGCAAGGGACGCGCGTGGCATGGTCCGCACACCGCCTGGGCACCACCTGTGCGCTAAGTTCACAAGCGGTAGCCGCTCGCGCGGTACCACCGCGCACAACCGCCGTATGTGTGGTGCCCTCGCACACGGCCTTCGCAAGCATGGTGCCCTCGCCCGCAAAGTATGTTGGTCGTTTGTGTGGCTCCTCCCCCTCGCACGCGTACGTGCCCTTGCAGCATCCCCCAGCATATAAGCAACAAATCCCCGAATTTCGGTAGTAAATATTGTCGCATTACACAACGAATAAAATCTGCAGAGCAATAATTTGTGTTGCACGCGCCAAATTTTTATTTAAAATTCCAGCTAAAGTACATGCAATCGTATGAAAAATTTCTGGGTTCGTTTTTACAAGTTGCGACCCCCGGAAAATAAGGGGCATTTCCAGATTGCGACCCAGTCGGATCGTAGGAACAGATTTCCTCGATCGTGTAAGGCACGCCTCACCCGAGCACCCCCACATGCACATCACGTAAACCTACGCGTGCACGTCTTCATGCACCTGCACGCACCCACACGGTGTCGTGCGCACCCGCGCAATGCCGCGCGCGTTGCAACATGTGCTCCTCTTCTCAAAAAAATTATAAAAAGACGCTCAGGCCTTCATTTTCAACAACAAAAAAAGAGAAAACAGAGCTCTGAAGTTTTCTGGCGAAGACTTGGCTCTCCGTTCATTCTCCTGCTCAAAGCTTGTTCTGGTTGGGACGGATCTGCTCCAGAAATAGCTTCTTCCAGTGCTTCGGAAGACATATTTTTTTCTCAAGAACTTGTAAAAAGGTTGTGGCCTATCAACCTCCTAAAAACTCTAACTCTTGTAACTTAATGCAACTAGTGGTTTCTGTCAGAACTTGGCCTCGCCCCGTGGTTTTTTCTCTTTTCGGGTTTTTCAACATAAAACGTCTCGATGTTCTGCTGTTGGTTCTCGCTTTTACTGTTTGCACGCATGACTTACTCTCGAGCTAAGATGATATGTTTCGTCTGGTCCATGGGAGCGATATGCGACCCGCAACAATATATCTATATATAGTATATTAAAGGGGGGAAACACCCTTTGGTGAACATTCTACTTTCCGATTTTGCCCCTATTCATTACAAAATTTTCAATTTATTTAATTTATGTATTTTTTTCTTTAATTTTAAAAAATGTGCTCTCATATTGGCAAAAACTTTTACCTACGATAAAAAATATGTTCTCCCCTCCGCTCGCAACCCCCGTACACATGGAAAAAATGAGCGACCGACGAAGTATAGCGCTCTGGGGTTTGCGAGCTGCGGGAGAGCCGCCACGGCTCGGCAATGTTGTAGTCAGAGTACTACCGCGTGATGCACTGGGGGCCTCGTCGCTGTCGCGATCAGGGTACTATCGCGATTGGCCGTAGGGGCGGAGCCACGTGTCTGTCACTCGTGTGTGTGTATATCTTTATACTATAAGCGAAACCAAAAGGAGTTTGGTGTAACATTTTTGAAACCAGAAAGGAAAATCATTCATTAGCAAGGTCCAAACGGATTAAGTCCAATACAGAAATCGGTAATGATCGGGGTCCAAGAAAGGATGCCGACGCCAATGCATGAGCCACACGATTACAAGATCGTCGAGCAAAAACAAACTCAATAGCAGGGATCGCCCGAGCCAACGCCAGAGCATCACGAATGATAGGCCGATCCAAGGAGAAAGGAACAGTCAATGTCGCCAGATGATGAATAACCGTGGCACAGTCCCCCTCCACCACCACAGACGTCCAGCCATTCGCCACCGCCATCTCAATCGCCAACCGGGCCGCGAGCGCCTCAGCCACCATAGGATTATCCATATGACACCAAACCGCCGACCGCCAATCCAGGCAACCTCCAGAAGAGTCACGAGCAATAACCCCAACACTAACCATGGGCGGGCCCGACCGTACAGCCCCGTCAAAATTAATTTTAATAGACCCATGGGCGGGAGGCGTCCAAGCAAGCAAAGGAGGCAACCCCGACACCCCAACATCCGAAGCCGAGACCACCACCGATCGAAGAAAAGCAACTGTCTCCTCAAGCGGTTGTAGGGTGCCCTCCCACAGCATCCGGTTGCGACGCCACCAGAGTGCCCAACACGCAGTTGCGAAAGCCGCAAACTCTTCTGAAGATAAAGATCCATGCACCGCCCGGAGCCAATCCAAGCCCAACACCACCGGCATATCGCAAGAAAAATTCGGTAGCCTCAAGGAAGGCCAAATCGGAGCCACCAAAGGACATCGACCAAAAGCATGTAGGAAATCCTCACCGGGGAAACCACAAAGAGGGCAGCCCCTCGGCCCCAGACAGTGTCGTCTAAGCAGTGTAGTAGCCGTGGGAAGAATGCCTTGGGCAAGTCGCCATAGGAAATTACGAACCTTGGGCTGAACCCGCGTCCGCCATAAAAACTGCCATGAGGGAGGCAAGGATGATGAAGAAGCACCCCCCGTCAATAAAGAGCGAAGGGCCAGCCGATAAGCACTCCGAACAGAAAAAATTCCATTGATCCATCAAAATACCCTCCAAAACCCCCTTTTTTAATCCATGAGTTTTTTGGCCTTTCTCCCCGTTTTCGCGTGAAAGCTTATCAATGCCTATCCGGTTCCCCGTTCTCAAAGCCACCAAAAAATCTCGTGCCCTTAATCATAGGGCCTGTTTGGGAGGGATTTTCAGAAAGGTGAAGGAGTGGTGGCAAAAGGATGGTAGGAAAATGTGTTTTTCGAAAATGTCTATTGCAAAAGGAGATCTGTTTGGGTAAACTACTTTTGCAAAGATTTTCAAAAATGAGAAACAATTTATAAACTGTTTGGCAAATCTCCGTTGCGGTGATTTTTTTTATTAAAAATGCAAGCCCGGACAGAAAAATGTGCGCCCAGGGGAAAATGAGCGCCCGAGCGCGAATTTTTTACTCGGACGTGCAATTTTAGCCAGGGCGAGCATATTACGCCCGGACGCGCATTTTTCGCCCGGGCGAGCATTTTTCGCCCGGGCGCGCATTTTTCTCCGGGGTACGCATTTTTTGTCTCGGGCGCGCATTTTTTTTCCGTGCTCTCACTTTTCGCAGGTGCGGGCATTTTTCGTCCTGGCGCGCATTTTTCTCACGAGCGCGCATTTTTCGCCTGAATGCCCATTTTTGGCCCGGTCTTACATTTTTTCGCCCGGGCTCGCATTTTCGCCCGGGCGAGCATTTTTTTGCCCGGACGCGCATTTTTTCGCCCGGACGCGCATTTTTCACCCGGGCGAGCATTTTTTCGCCCGGACGCGCATTTTCGCCCTGGAGAAAAATGAGTGCCCGGACGAAAAATGCGAGCCCGGGCAAAAAAATGCGAGCCCGGGCGAAAAATGCGCGCCCGTGCGAAAAATGCGCGTCTAGGCCAAAAATGTGCGCCCTGACGAAAAATTTCACGCCCAGGCGAAAAATCCGCGCCCGGGCGAAAAAATGCGAGCCCGGGCGAAAAATGGGTGTTCGGGCGAAAAATGGGTGTCCTGGCGAAAAATGCACGCCCGAGCGAAAAATGCTTATATGGGCGAAAAAATGTGAGCCCGGGCGAAAATGGGCGTTCGGGCGAAAAATGCGCGCCCGAGCGAAAAATACTCGTTCGGGCGAAAAATGAGTGCTCGGGCGAAAAAAAATGGGCCGTCGGGGGAAAATGCGCGTCCGGGCAAAAAATACACACTCGGACGAAAAATTCGCCCCCGAATGAAAAATGTGCGCCCGAAAGACAAATGCGTGCACCGGCGAAAAATGAGAGCACGACCGAAAAATAAGCTCTCGGGGCAAAAATGCGCACCCGGGGCGAAAAATGCGCGTCGCACAAAAAATGCGCGTCCGCGCGAAATATTCGCGCCCCGGTGAAAAATGTGCGCCCTGGTGAAAAAATGCGAGTCCGGGCGAAAAATGCTCGCCAGGGCGAAAAAAGTGCGCCCGTTCGAAAAATGCGTGCCCGCGCGAAAAAAGTGCGCTCGCGCAAAAAATGCACGTCCGGGCGAAAAATGCTCGCCCGTGCGAAACAATGCTCGCACAGGCTTAGAATGTGCAACTGGAAAAAATATGGGACTAAGCGAAAAATTCGCGTCCAGGCCTAAAATGCGCCCATGGGCGAAGAAGAAATACTCGCCTGGGCAGAAAAAAGTTCGCACGGGAGAAAAATTTGCGTTCGGACGGAAAATGCACTAACCTTATATCGGGATGAGGAAGTGCTTTTTGAAAATGACGAAAAGTAGGGGACAAGTGATTTTTCAAAAAGAGGAGAAAGTTGAGTTTTCCGCGGTAGTTTTTCCCACCGGTAGACAATCCAAACGTTTAGTAGGTGCGGTGGCGTTTTTTCAGAAAACGGAAATGAGCTAAAAAACCCTCCCAAACAGACCCTTAATCGCTCTCTCCACGTTCGGTCCCACACTAGCCACACCTCCCACAAGCTTCCTGCAAGCATTTACTCTTCGCCGACAATAGATGACATTCGCTCGCCGTTGTCTTCCCTGATGCGACATCCAACTCCCGCGCCTCTCTACTTCCATTCTCCAGATGTCGATTCTCGTGGTTTTTTTGAGGCAAGTGCTCTGTTCTCTTTCCGCTCAACCTTCAATAGATCTTTTGCAAAGGATTTTGTTTTTATCAAAGCACCGGGAGTTCCGGGGGATCCGGATTCTCTCCATTTCTGACGAAATGGAGGGGATCCATTTCATCATCGAATGGACCCAAATACTTTAACCTATATCTAGTGGTGGAGATTTATTGAGATTAAAAAAACTATAAAAGAATGGGAAAAACTGAACCCGTCGGATCAAGAGACAGTAGATCTGGGCCATAAAATGTATGATATAGTTTCGGGACTCTTCTCTGCCTCAGGAAGAAATATTTATTTCGGTGAAAATTTGGAGCATCAATAATTATCTCTTTATCTCCTCCATATTCAACAATTTTTTTCGCTCAAAGGTAATCACTCTTCTTCGACACTCTTCTTTTCTCCTTCATGGATAGATTTCACATCTTGAATTTACTCAATCTCTTTCTCCTAATAAGATCGGTTCAATCTTGAACTTTTCCCTTCATCGATTGGATGTCCAATCCAATTTTCAAAAAGTTTGTCAACACCCTTTTTAGGCGATTGTTAACCGCAACCCGTTTTGACTTGTCGCACCCCAATGTTAACCGCAATCCGAAAATTTTAAAAAATTTAACCGCAACCTGATATTTGACTTGCCGCACTCCATTGTCACCCGAGGAAGGAGGCGTCGGGTAGCTTCAACGAGAGAAAAAAGGCGTTAGAGTCGTTACACTATGATCTTAAAACAAGATGGAAGAAAGAAGAAGGATTTCATTGATTTCAACATTAAAAAATAGAGCATACAATGACCTTTTATAATCAGCCAACATGGGCCAGTTACTTTTTATTCAATACTTTACCCGTTACAAAATATTGCTTTAATATAGCTGTTATGTAACTCTAACATAATGGTGCTATTTAATATTTGATGTAACCACATATTACTGTAACTGATGGCCGATATTACTCTTTTCAACACCCCCCTTTAAGTTGGGCAGTCGGTTATCTTCACTCGTGCCCTAAGCGTGAGAAATTTGGGCGGTCAAGTGGTTTCGTCATCCCGTCGGCGAGATGTTCTTCAGTCTTCACAAATGAAGCGTGATCTTCCCATTTTCAACATGTTCTCGAATGAGTGGAATCGCAGTTGAATATGCTTGCCACGACTATGAAAAATCAGGTTCATCGCTAGTGCAATGGCAGAGACGTTGGTCCTGTAACTGCATCTTCCTTCTTCTTGATAAACTTTAGAGTTTGTTGAAGTCATTGGGCTTCGCATGCAACATTGGTAAGCGCCATGTACTCGACTTCAGTAGAGGAAAGGCGGTTGTTTGTTGTTTTCGTGCGGACCAGGAAATTGTATTTGTGCCTAGAAGAAACACATAGTCGCATGTGCTCTTTCGATCGTCAAGGCTCCCTCACCAATCAGAGTCGATGTATCCATTGAGACAAGCTGATGAATCCTTTGTATAAGTGAGGCCGAAGATTAGCGTCCCCTGAATGTAGCAGAGAATATGCTTGGCCACTGCATAATGACGCTTGCTGAGATTAGACACAAACCTGGACACGAGATTGACGACATGCTCGATGTCTGGTCTTGCGTGAGTAAGATAAATGAGAGACCCAACCAGATATGTATACCTCTCTTCATCTTCCTTCTCTTCTTCATCTTTTCTTTTCTCCAATTTCTCACTGGCATTCATTGGAGTGATTGAGACATTGCAGGTTTCAAGATGAAATTTTAAATGCAGGTCCCGAGCATACTTGCTTTTGGATAAAAAGATGAAGTTTGGGCTTTGAATTACTTGGATTCCCAATAATTAATTCATAAGCCCGAGATCGGCCATCTCTTATTGAGTGTGGAGTTCATCTTTTACTTCCTTAATCTGTTGCGTTGTTGATCTTTTGATGATAAGATCATCAACATAAATGCATAAGACTAAGATTTTATTACCTTCTCTTCTAGAGTAAAGTGAAGGCTTCACAGGGCACTGTTGGAAACTTCTGGAGATGAGATAGTTGTCGATGTTAGAGTTTCATGCACGCGGTGCTTATTTTAAGCCGTATAGGGCCTTCTTCAATCGATACACCTTGTTCTCACTTCCCTTGACTTCGAAACCTCTAGGTTGTTCGACATGAATAACTTCATTGATAGTACCATTGAGGAAGGCATATTTTACGTCCATTTGATGGACAGGGTATCCATGTTGAGCATCTAGAGCAAGGATCATTCAAATTCTTTCCATGCGGGCCACGAGAACATAAGTTTCATCGTACCTGTCAGGGATTTGTGAGTATCCCTTGGCAACAATCCTGTCTTTGTATCGGATGATTCTGCCTTCTTCACTGCATTTTGTTTTATAGATCCATTTAAGACCTATAATTTCAGAGTTGGGAGGTTTTGTGACATGTGTCCATGTTTGGTTTTTGTTTACCATGTCAATTTCATTTTGCATTGCCTTCACCCAATCTTCTTTGAGTGCAGCTTCCTCATAGGATGTTGGAGTGCCATCAAACTGGACAAGATTGCATATCTGATTGATATCTGAAAGCCTCCTCATCTTGATGGGTCCAACATGATCATCATTAGTGGCAGAAGCATATTCTTCTGGGGGAACATGCTGGAGTTCTTCATCAGCACTGTCTTCGACTGGAATGATGACCCCTTGATCAAAATGATCCCGAGGCCCTGGAAGGATGGAGCTGGTGGTATTACCAGTCTCAACCACATGAGCACAAGGTGAAGTGGAAGGAGGTGATGACCAGTCCCACCCCTGTTCTTCATTAAAAACAACATCACGTGAAATATGCAGAGAATTGAGTTGAGGGTTATAAAGCTGATATGCCTTGGAGTTGTTACATTACCCAATAAAAACAAGTTTTTTGTCTTATCTTCTAATTTTCCAGTTTTGTCTTTCAAAGGATAAGCTAAGCAACCAAAAATCCAAAGATGATTGATATCTGGTTTCCTTGAGTGGAATGCTTCATATGGTGTTCTCTTATCAAGAGCTTTTGTGGGAGTTCTATTCAAGATGTATATTGTTGTACTGCAGGCTTCTGCCCAGAATCATTTTGGCATTGAGGTTGTGTGAAGCATGGCTCAGACCATCTCCAAAATAGTGCGGTTATTGCGCTCCACAACCCTATTTTGTTGGGGGGATTTGGGTGCACTGAGATCTTTCCTAATGTCATGATTCCTGCAGAATGCTGATAGAGAATTTGACTTGAATTCCCCTCTCCGGTCAGACCTGAGGGCTTTGACGAGAAATGCTGTCTACTTCTCAATGAAGACTATAAATTCATTGAAGATTTGAATTACTTTAGATTTGTGTGTGAGGAAGAAGATCCACATAAATCTGGAATACTCATCCACAAGTAACAAATACTAGTTCTTACCACCCAGAGAAGTTTTTGAAGCTGGTCCCCATACATCATCGTTGATGAGTTCTAAAAGCCTAGAGCTCCTTGTTGATGAGTGTTGTCGATATGACAATCTGTGTGCTTTAACTATTGTACAGGCTTCACAGAACTGGCACGTAATTTGAATTGAGGGGAGACCTGTGACCAATTGATGTGTTTGCAGTAGTTTCATAGAGTCCCAGTTGAGGTGTTCGAGCCGATGATGCCATTTAACTTCATTACTTGTGCAAGTATGCGAGCTGGCGATGGCACAGAAGGTTGTTGGCTTCAACTGAATTGAGAAAAGCTTGTTGGAATTAAGCTGAGTTGTGGCAATCAGTACTCCAGTTTTCTTGATAGATATTGAACAGGTGTTGTTGACGAAGGAGACAAGATAGCCCGGCCCGTTCAGTCAACTGACCCACGCTCAATAGGTTCTGTGCAAGATCTGGCACCCACTCAACGCTGGTAATTGTCCTTATATCTCTGGTGGAAGTGACGACTTGAATTGAGTTGTGTCCCTCAATTTGTTTTGTCTTCCCGTCTCCCAGGTAGACAGTGGATTTGTAAGTGTCGTCGAGGTTGGAGAACATGTATTTGTTGAAGCGCATGTGGCTTGAACAGCTGTTGTCGATGACCCAACTGCTGGTATCTAGAGATGCGGCAAAGAGACATGTATAGAATAATTTGTCTTCTTTAATCTTCTGAGTTTCTTTTGGATCTTTTTTGACAAGGTTAGCGGATTCTTCTTTATACCAACAATCTTTGTCAAAATGGACTCCTCTCTTACATCTCTTACATTTAAAAAATCAATCTTTTAGATCGTGATTGGCCCTCTTACACTGTGTGCAGAATAATCCTTATTTTTCTGCATGCTGTGGGAGAATTCTTCCTCTCCCACGACCTCTGGGGAAGGCTTCCATAGAGGAGGAGGATTGGAGGAAGATGAGGAATCAAATTTTCATTTATCATTAGACTTAGGAAGTTGCATTTTCTTTTGAAACACATGTTCAAGGGATCCCTTCTGCTTCTTGAGTCTTTCTTCATGTGCTAATAGAGATCCCTGCAATTGTGCTAGGGAGAGGGATGATAAGTCTCTTGCTTCTTCTATTGCCATCACATCGGGATTGAAGATGGGGGAAAGGCATCTGAGTATTTTGAGAACTATTTTACTATTCTCTATAACCTCCCCCATAATTCTCATTTGTTTTCCTAAGATTGTAGTTCTTCCAAAAAACTCTTTTATATCTTCTCCTGATTTCATATGAAGATTTTCATAATCCCTCCACATGGTTTGGAGTTTGATGGTAATTACCTTCTGGGTTCCAACGAATTCTTCCTTTTGAGTGTCCCACGCCATTTTTACTGAGGTGCCCCCCATAATTGTTGGAAAGATATAGTTACACACACTTTATTGCAACAACAACAGGGCACGTGCATTCTTCATCCTCTATTATTTGCTGATTATTGGGGTTTGTCCCTTTGCAGCGTTGTCGAATGTGGTGACGTCGTGGCTTACCGTATCCCATAGATTTTGGGATTCAAATACAGTGCGCATTTTGATACTCCATAAGTCACATATCTCCTGTGAAAACAGGAATTGAGGTGGAAGAAAATGAGGGTGAGGTTGTAGAGGATGAAGCCAAGATTGAAAACTTCAATGAGAAGATCGGCATGCCAATGAATTGCCATGCAATGACTCTGATACCACTGTTAGACTATGATTTTAAAACAAGAGAACAAAATGGAAGAAAGAAGAAGGATTTCATTGATTTCCATATTAAAAAGCAGATCATACAATGGCCTTTTATAATCAGCAAGTACAAGGGTCAGTTACTTTTTATTTAATGCTTTACCGTTACAAAATATTGTTATAATATAGCTGTTATGTAACTCTATCATAATGGTGCTATTTGATATTTGATGTAACCGCAGATTACTGTAACTGATGGCCCAGATTACTCTTTTCAACAGGAGGAACCGAAGGGGATATGTGAGTGGTCGGGCGTGACTGAAGACGGGATACACGAGCGGTTAGAATTTTAAGTTTTGGATTGCGGTTAAACACAAAAAAAAAGGTAATTGTTATGGGCAAACCTGTTTTGAATAGGGGAAAACCAATTATGCGGGCAAACCAATAAATTATATGTGCAAACCAAATTATTACATGCAAATCAATTTTTTTATAAATCCCTTAACAAAAAACTATCTAATAGTTTGCATTAATAGTCCAAATGTTAACATATATAGAAAGCTTTAAAGTAATCATAGAATTTCTTTTTTCGCGACACTTTTTTGCTCCAATAAGTGCATCTGTCACAAAATTTTTTTGCCAATGAAAATATATAAGTTTGTTTCAATTTAATATCAATGTATCTACTTTATAGTACCTTTAAGTCCAACATATTGATGAAAAACATCTTTGATCAGAACGTCAACTATTTTGGCACCTGTAAAAGCATACAATTTTTAACGTTAACAAAATATATGGATAACTCAAAAATACAAATTAATATACAAAGTTAGTTGTGTACCATTCTGTAGCAATTTCTTCATGAAACCTCCTCCAAATCGAGATAGTTGGAGGTAGTGGGCAGTCTTCACACATACGGAGTTGTACAAAGTGATTTCCACGAATAAATCGAGATAGTTGGAGCTTGTCGGAACCTTGAATAGTCACTACAAATCCCATTCTCCTCCCAATTTTTTGAGCCCAACATACTAACTCCTCTTTAAATTCAAAACATTGTGACGTGACAAAATGAATTTCAACGTCAATTTGTGTATGTTTAGACAATTCGCCACATGTTGCCAATTGCAAATTTTCCATACAAAACTGAATCAAATAAATTGGGGAAACAAAATTGAATCAAAACTGGATCAAAACAAAAAAAAACCTAAAACAATTCAAATATCCTATTCAGGGAAAATGCAAATTTTGTATAATGTTGCAAAATCGTTTCACAAAATTAGGTTTATATATACAGGTGTAAATTTTGTTTGAAGAAGCACCGTGGACGATCGGGAGGCAGCAAACAAAAACAGGGGTATTTGCAGCTCTTGTTTTTCACGATAATGAGAGAGGTTTTACCTAAATCGATGGAGCTTTGGAGGCAGAAACGATCGTGAGGCAGCAGCGTTCGCCGGAGTTAAACAATCCAGCAGATGAGAAGCATCGCCAAAGATGAATGAAGCAGGAAACGGGAGGTGTGGGCCTAACCGGCGGCAAAGCAACGGCTATTGAGCCTCCCCGACTATAACATCCCTCAAACAACTAGACCCCTAAGATGGTTTTGTCATGACTAGGTCATGACAAAACCATGGGAAGCACAAAAGACCATGTGAGCTTAGGCAAGAAGGAGGAAAACCATAGTGGTCTGCAAATAGCAATTCTAGCTACCAAGCCTAGTGTTGGACTTTAGGGCCTCACCTTGTTCCTTTGACCCCACCATAACATCCCTAACCCATTAGGGATCCCTTAGAACACCAAGGACCCATTGGGGTCAACCAAAGAGGCCAAGTTGACCAAAGTCAACCCTAGCCCTAAAATGGTCAAAGTAGCCTAACTAGGGACAATTGACCTCCACCATGCCAAATTGACCTTGCCCCTACCCTCATAAGGATATTAGGGAACCAATGGACCAAAAACCCCCATCACGGGGCCACCAATTTGGGCAATTTGATCTAAGTCAACTCTAGCACTGTTTTGGTCAAAATGGCTTATTAAGGGTCAATTGGCCCTCACTTTGCCAAATTGACCCAACCTAGACCTTCCTAACTCTTAGGTGAGGCCAATGAGTCACTAGCCACCCATTGGGGTCAACCCATATGGTCAAGGTGACCAAAGTCAACTCCACCTTAGGTTTAGGTCAAAATGACCTATTTTGACCTAATCAAGCCCAATCCACTTGAGCTAGACCCAATTGAAGTGGTCCACTAGCTAATGGGCTGAGAGTTACTGAATTGACCATTCAATTTCAGAGAATTCGACAAGGATAGAGAAAGCCCCAAATGGAAAGAGAGAAAAAGAGGGGGGATTAATGGGGAGGAAGAAGAAACCTGCAATCTCCCCCAATAATGGCCACATTCAACTCCTCTTGGGGGGAGGAGTTTCCAGCCTTCTCCTGGCCAAATTAAGGCCTCATTCACCTCCCCGAAGCAAAACCAATTTCCCTTTAATGGTCATTAATGGCTTTCGGGAATAAAGCCCCCCCCCCCCAAACTTCAAATTGGAACCCCTACCACCATCAGTGATTAGAGAGGAGAAAACCCGCCAATTTTCCAGGAGGAATCGGGCTCTGGAGACCAGGGAAGGCATGGCACCAAAAACTTCAAATTCGGCCATGGCAACTCGCCAGAATACGTGGTTTCCGGCAACCAACAGGTCTGATCCTCTTCTCCTCCCGTAGTGCTAGATCTCTATCGAATTTGTGGCTTGATTCGAGCCTAATCGGGCTCGAATCAAGCGCCCGAAAGGCCTTTTTTTTTAGCCTTTTTCCCCTGCTAGAAAACCCCGTTCCGCCCACCTCCGGCCGGCTAACCACCCCCAATCGCCGGCCACCAGCTCAACAGAGGTGGTGGTGGCATTGGTCGGCCGGGGCGGTGCTCAGGTGGCCGGGAAAACAAGGTTGAAGATAGCCCAGGTCGGGGCTATCCTAGTCATTGGCTGGAGGAAGAAGATGAGCAGGAGCCGCTCATCTTGCTTCAGGATTCGTGCAGAGATCATATGATATAAATTAATATATAATTGTATTTTTTCATACTTTATGCAGCACTTAGAAATAATTATAGAAAATACTTAGGGCCTCTTGATGGAAAAGTGTTCAACCCCAAACTTGTATCCCTTGGGGACTACTTTATTTTAAAATTTGTTTCACACCATTTGGGTCAGTGGTTTGACCTCAGCACTCAAAATGGTGCAACATGTACAAAGGGTTGACCATAGCTTGATTTGTGTGCCCCACTAAACCAGTCTCCCAAATGTTCTGAAATTTGGAACATAGCCTGCATACACTCACACCCCAAACATATAAAAAAATTGGAATTTTTGGAGGACTTTTTTATAAGGTTTTTGCAAACATTTAATAATTCATGTATCAATTAATTATAGTATCTAGTGACATCCAAACACCACCAAATTTTGGTGGGAGGTCCTTAGGCTCATGGTATGACTCTGGTAAAAATTTCGTCCCATTTGGGATTGATTTTGTTGGGTATTTAACTAACCCAAGATTGGTCAAACTAAGGGTTAATAGGTCAAAATGCACTTGTTGGGTTAAGTGGTCAAATCTCACCCAAAAGTGATGAAACCTTGGCCACTGACTTAATATCACATAAAACACCTCCACCAATGATTTGGGGTGATTTAGGGTGGATGTGCCCTAGGACCCTAGTTCAAACCTTAGGGTTGTATTTTGAACCTATTGAAGGACATATAATCATATGTCCTTGGATTGACTTGAAATTTGGTAGAGAGGTTTATATGGTGGAATTATGCCCTAGGTAATTTATCTGGAATTTTAAAAGACAATTGTGCAAGTGGAGGTTAGATCTTAAGTTACTCTAGAGGGGGGGTGAATAGAGTATTAAAACTTTTCCTTAGTTTTTATAGCAGAATTAAAATAGTATTATATATAAGTGTAAGCAGTGTGAGAATTATATAAACAGAAAAATTAAGTAAATGAAATCACACAACAAACAGCACAAGCACAGAAAATAACCAAACACAGAAGACACAAGGAGCTATAGTAGTTCCCCAATAAATCTGGGTACGTCTACTCTTCAACCACCCTTGGTAGGAATCCACTAGGATTTTTGATCAGGTGCCCTCACACCAAGGGATTTTTGTTCTGGTGTCCACACACCACAAAGCTTTTGTTCAGGTGCTCAAAACCAACTAGATTTTTTGATCAGGTGTCTTGCCACCAAGGAGGTACACTTTTGAAGGGAGTATTAACCCTGTACAAGAGAGGTAAGAAAGAGTTTATAGTGTTCTTCTCTGTCAAGATGCTGAGAGAAGACTCTAGTGGATGTTGTTGTAAAGCTCCCCCTGTCTGATTGAAGTATTTGACAGAAGATGGAGAAGCTTTCTCTTGAAAACTAAGATCTCCTGTAGCAGATTGATCTGGAAGAACAGGTTCTTCAGATTGCTTGTTGCTCTTTTAGAAGATCTGAATATGCAGCAGATTCTGAGAGAGTGCTCTTGAGGAAGATGTTCTCAGAAGAAATTTTTGTGCTGCTTGTAGAAGAAGAAGAAGAAATACTTGCTGAGAGATGTTTTTTTTGTGTCTTTCTTCTTTTTCTGCTGTATATATCCTTTGTATTCTGTAATAGAAATTGATGTTTGAATTCTGTCGACTGATTCATATATGTCCAAAAACAAAAACTATCTTTAATGTATTCTATATTTGTGAATAGAATAATCAGTCTTTAAGATATTCTTGGAATAACAACAAAACTCAAAATGACTCTGGCAGGTCCTTTAATTCCTTGGCCGTGAAAAGATTCCTTTTCATTAAATGTCAACGGCTATTGCTGTCTTGGAAAAAGGAAAGAAGGGAATATATTAACTGAGTTTAATATCCTTCCTTATCTGTCAGAATACGTCCAAAGATATTAAATAGATCTGTTATAATCGTCGTTTTGCTGTTAGGATAAATAGAATGTAGCTGATAACAAATCTGGGCTTCAATAAATGATCTGTCGAACGCTGGCTATAATCTGTCGAGCGCCGTCCAGAAGATGTTGAACGCTGGCTGGAAACTGTCGAGCGTTGTCCAGAAGATGTTGAACGCTGGCTGGAAACTGTCGAGCGCTGGCAACAAAAACTGTCGAACGCTGGGAGCCATCTGTCGAGCACTGCTAGCCATTTGTTGACTGCTGGGAACTTTAGATTTTATCTTAAGTTCTAGCTAATTTATTAGCCTAAAGACTTGACCCTTAAACTATACAATGGGGTCAACTGATCCTAATCAGTACATAGTGATCCTAGCCCAAAACAGTAAAAGGGTTGCTCCAACAATCTCCCCCTATTTGGGTTAGGATACTATTTGACAAATAAATCAAATAATAAATAACACAAAGATAAACAATAGAGCAGAAATATATCTGACAGAATTGAAATGCTTCAGCAGATAATATTGAAATAAAATGCTCTGAGTTTAGAAACATTTATACTGAATTCAAGTAGTTCAAAGACAGAAGGAATTTGAAACTGTACTTTTTCACTGTGAGGAAGGCTTGAAAATGATTTCCCTGTTGGGATCTTCAGCTTGCCTCTTGCTCATGTAGCAATTTTCTGGACTTATGATTGTTTGAGATGTAGTAGGAAGAACTACTGCTGCTGGATACTTCTTTAAAAATGTTTCAGCATTAAAGAATTTTCTAGAATTGTACTTTTCAAGCTCTTGCTTTCTGAATTCAGACAATGTAGAAAATTGAGAATGGTCCTCACCTTCAGTCTTAGCTTTATTGATCTGAGCAATAGCTACTGATTCTCTGAATCTAGCCATGTGAGCTATTTCATCTGTTTCTTGAATTTCTGGAGGAGACCTTTCAACAGAATCATTTGCCTGCTCTGAGGTTTTATTATCTTGGAGATTCATTCTTTTGTGAAATAAGCCATTTGAAAAAGTATATCTGTAATATGAAATTGGTCTGGAAGAACTTGAGGGAGGAGCTCTGGCTGGTGTAGAACTTTGAGAGCCACTGGAGCTTTTATGAGTTCCTTCATATCTCCTAGACTGCTGGGGGCAGATATAGAGAAGGAGGAAGACATCCCTGCTGATCCTGCTGCTGGAGGAGGAGGAGGAGGAGGGTGATTGAACTTAACTGGACTATCAGGAATATAACCAGTTTTCTTGAACTTCTTTCTTCTTTTCTGCTCATTTCTGGAGAGTGTCATCCAATGGTGTGAGACTTTGTCAAGAGAGATATTGTGGAGAATATAATATGGGATATCATTATCTGGATTAGGAGGCTTGGGGATAGCTTTAGACTTAGCCTTTGATTTCTTTCTTTTCCTTGACAGTGTATCATCAGAATCACTATCATTATCTTCTTCATCAGAATCAGAAGAAGAGATTGGTGTATCATATAAATCTGATATCAATTTAAGAGCTTTGATCCTTTGCTCTTCAGCTTCATAAGCTTCATCTTCTGCTTTCCAGATCTCATCAAAGTCTGGAATTGGAGTTTCATCAAAGATAAAAGTTGGAAAGTCAGAATTTGTGATTGCTTCTTCTGACATTACAACTAGTTTTTCTTCTTGACTGAGAGCTTGATCTTGAATGAAAACTGTATCTGTAATCTTAACTTCAAAACTTCTAATTATCTTATTTAACAGAGCTTCATTAATTGGAGCAGTGTATGGGACAATTGCTCTAGAATAATTATGCTGTAGAGGTAAAACTGGTAGAACTGTACTAAACTGAGAAAGCAAATGAATAATATCTATAGAGGGATTAATAGAAACATTATGTATTTCTTCTGGACCTGGTAGAACTGATTCTTTTGAAATTGGAAGAACTGAATTTCCAAGTGCTTGAGCATCTGGAGCATCTGGAGCTTCTTCATCAGACATCTCCCCATGCCTAGCTTCAGGGAAACCTGAATCTAGGCCCCTAGAAGAAGGGACAGATTGAAAGGAGGGGAAGGAAGAAATCTTTTTAGATAAAGCAGAAATAGATTGAACAATTGGAGCAAGTTTTGCATCCAATAACTGGTCTATTTTGGGAAGGATGAGACCAAGTATCTGATCAGCTACAGAGAAAAGATTTAAATAAGTGAATTCGTGAGAATGAGAGGAGGATGGCTCAGAAGAGGGAGGAATAGAGATTGGTACAAAGATGTTTGAGACATCTGCACCTTGTTGAGAGGGTTCTTGATGAGTAGAAGAAGAATGATGGATAGGGCATTGGGAATCATTATGAGTAGGAGATGGAGGTGGAGAAGAGTGATGAGGGAGGAGATCAAAAGAAGGAGGGGGAATGTCATCAATATGTGTAGAAGAATTGTAAGGTGGAGATTGTGCAGCGGAAAAACTTTGAGTAGTAGAGGTGGGAGAGGAAGGGAGGAGACCAAAGGAGGAACTTCTGGAAGGGTTAGGGAAGAGACTGAATCAGTCCTTGTGTCTTCAGAAGCTTGCTTGACTGACTTTGGATTCTTCTTTGGAAATACCCTTTCCCACTTAGCAAAGAGAGCTGAGGTCATCTTCTTGCTAGCATTGATTATTACCTTTGGGGAGACCAGAAGGTCTGGATGCCTTTCCTGCAGAACAATTCCTAAAATTCTTCCAAAGCTAACATTCTCGTTGGAAATCTTTTTCTTAATCAAATTAAACAGAAGTGATCCCCAGTTCACTTTCTTTTTCTCCATCAAGGCCACCATCAACAGAAATTGGTGCCTTTTAACATAGTCATGTCCTGTTGTTTTTCCTAACAACACCTTGCCAACTATATCTGATAAGAATTTATATTCCAAAGACAGATTTTTCTTAAGCAGATGATTAGGGTTTCCAGAGGAGTGACCCATTTTGACTAAAGCTGCTTCAAATTCATCAGAACTAATTTTTATATCTTCATCACCATTCACAAGCCCAAAAACTTCAGTTAGAATGGTAGGGGTAAGAGAAACCTGGTGTCCTGAGATTGTGCCCGTCAGATATTCATCTTCCTGCTTAACTGTGAAACACCATTCTTTGATTTCAGCTGTGTGAAGCTTTATCCTCAAACTCATTAACTTCCTCAACTGTTGCTCTTCAAAGAGTTGAAGGATGTCCTTGAAGATTTGATCAGATGTTGCGAAGGATTCCATATCTATGTCGAACCCAGCATCAAACTTCGTGGAATTGAGCGAGGCTTGAGAAATCGCCATTGAGTCCTGCAAAAGAAGAGAAAGATCAAGTGCAAAAGGGGAACTGGAGGGAAACGATTTCTGTAGGCGCGCTCTTAAGAAATACAAGTAGTAAATATATATGAGAGAAAGAGGCGCATTTGTGGAGCGGCGTTCAGCAACTAACCCTGATAAAGACAGAAGCCGAAAAGACTTTAAGTTTTTGTCAGACAGCGTTCGAGAAAAAATATCCTTTTCGTCGACCGCTGTTCGACAGGTAACATTTCTTTATCGATTCTGAAAATATAAGGTTTTGTCGACCACCGTTCGACAAATGATATAAATTCGTCGTTCTCCGTTCGACAAATTTTTGAGGTAAATAGAGAACTTAATTTACTAGCAGATTGAGTCTCCATCTATCATTCCAAGTTGATTTATAAAGAAGATATGCTTCTTTTCATCCAATGGCTTGGTGAAAATGTCAGCTCTTTGTAAATCAGTAGAAATAAATTGTAGGCAAATTTTATTTTTATCCACATTATCCCTAAGGAAGTGGTGCCTAATTTCTATGTGTTTAGTCCTACTATGGAGAACTGGATTTTGTGCTATAGATATTGCACTAGTATTGTCACAAAATATAGTTGAATTATTTAGGTTGACTCTATAGTCTAGAAGTTGATTTTGTATCCACAATATCTGTGAGCAGCAACTGCCAGCAGCTATATATTCAGCTTCAGCTGTTGATGTTGACATAGATGTTTGTTTCTTACAAAACCAAGACACAAGCCTATCACCAAGGAACTGGCAAGTCCCTGATGTGCTTTTCCTGTCTACTCTGCATCCAGCATAATCTGAATCTGAGAATCCAGTTAATTCAAATTCAGATGTTGTTGGATACCAAAGTCCTAGATTAGGGCAGCCCTTTATATATCTCAAAATCCTTTTTAGCAAAATTAAGTGAGATTCCTTGGGGTTAACTTGAAACCTAGCACAAATACAAGTGGCAAACATTATGTCAGGCCTACTTGCTGTTAAATAGAGTAATGAGCCAACAATTGCTCTATATAGCTTTGAATCAACAGGTTTCCCTGATTCATCATTATCAACAACAGCATTTGAGGGCATGGGTGTTTTCATGGTGGAAGAATCTAACATACCAAATCTTTTCACTAATTCCTTAGCATACTTAGATTGGGATATGAAGATTCCATTAGAAGTTTGTTTCACTTGGAGACCAAGGAAGTATGATAACTCACCCATACTACTCATTTCAAATTTAGATTGCATTAGATTTGAAAATCTTTTGCACAAATTTGAATCAGTAGATCCAAAAATAATATCATCTATATATATTTGAACTAGCAGAGTTTTATTTTTATGTATCCTGAAAAATAAGGTTTTATCTATTAAACCCCTACAGAAATTGTTTTCCAAAAGAAAACTAGCTAAAGTTTCATACCATGCTCTGGGAGCTTGTTTGAGACCATAGAGAGCTTTCTTAAGCTTAAATACAAAAGAGGGTTGAGTTGGAGAGAGGAAACCTGGGGGTTGTTCCACATATACTTCTTCTTTGATTTCTCCATTCAAGAAAGCACTTTTACATCCATTTGATATACCTTGAACTTTTTGTATGCAGTAAATGCAAGAAATATTCTGATTGCTTCAAGTCTTGCAACAGGAGCAAAGGTTTGATCATAATCAATCCCTTCTTCCGGTGAATATCCTTGGGCTACCAGTCTTGCTTTATTTCTTACAATGTTGCCTTGTTCATCTAGTTTGTTCCTGAAGACCCATTTGGTGTCAATCACTAGATGGTCTTTTGGTCTAGGAACCAAATCCCATACTTTGTTTGTCTCAAACTGATTGAGTTCCTCTTGCATAGCAATGATCCAGTTGGGATCTTGTTCTGCATCTTTTATAGTTTGAGGTTCAATCTGGGAGAAAAAGCATGTGTGCATCAAGTTCTGATGTACTTGATTCCTTGTTTGCACACCTGCTGAAATATCACCAATTACTTGTGATATTGGATGATCTCTAACTGTGATGTGGTCAACAGTTGGAGTTGGTTCAGCAATAATTTCCATTTGGGGAATTTGTTCAGCTGCTATATTCTGTGGAGGATTATCTGTTGTTATCTGTTCTGAACTTTCAGCAAAATCTGGGAGATTTTCTTCTTCACTCTCCTCAGCATTCTGCTGTTCAGGATTCAGAATTCCTTCTTTATGTAGAGCTAATTGATCCAGCTGCTCACATAATATAGGTACCTGCAGATTTTCTATGGTAGAAGAAATCTTCTCCTTGTAAAACATGTTAGTCTCATCAAAAGTAACATGCATAGATTCTTCTATCTTGAGGGTAGATTTATTATAAATCCTATATGCTTTGCTGGTTATTGAATATCCTAAGAAAATTCCTTCATCTGATTTTGGGTCAAATTTTCTAAGGTATTTCTTATCATTATTGTGAATGAAACATCTACACCCAAATGATCTAAAATAGCTAACCTTAGGTTTCTTCCCTTTAAGTAATTCATAAGGAGTCTTTCCCTTAAGCTTGTGTATCAAACTTCTATTCAGAACATAATTTGCTGTGCTGACAGCCTCTACCCAAAAGGATAGGGGCAAATTAGCATCTGCAAGCAATGTTCTTGCTGATTCAATTAGAGTTCTATTTTTCCTTTCAACTACCTCATTTTGTTGAGGAGTTCTAGGAGCTGAGAAACAATGTCTGATACCTTCCATCTCACAGAATTCTTGCATAAGAAGAGACTCAAACTCACTGCCATGATCACTTCTGATCAATGCAACTTCAGTAGAGTACTCAATCTTTATGCTCTTAAGAAAGTCTGTAAGAACTTTAAAGTTATCTGACTTTTCTCTCAAAAAGAACACCCAAGTGAATCTAGAGAAGTCATCCACAATAACTAGAGAGTAAGACTTCCCCCCTAAACTCTTTGTTGCTATAGGTCCAAAAAGGTCCATATGTAGCAAATATAAGATTCTAGGTGAATCACTTTTAGATAATGATTTAAAGCTGTTTTTAGTTTGCTTGCCTAGTTGACATGCCCTACATAAACCTTCTTTCTTATATGATCCCAAGGGTAAACCTCTAACAAGTTTGTCCTTAGATAGTTTAGCAATGGTCCTAAGGTTTACATGTCCTAGTCTCTTATGCCAAAGATCACTAGATTTACTTATATCACTAAATAAACAGACTTCTATAGTGGATGAATTGAAATTTAATAAGTATATATTACCTTGTCTAATGCCTGATAAAATAGTAATACCATCAGTAGATTTAATAAGGCATTTCAATTTATTAAAGGTTACCTGATACCCTTCATCACATAATTGACTTATGCTGATAAGGTTATGCTTCAGTCCCTTTACATAGGCTACCTCTTTGAAGGTGACTTCTCCAACTTTGACTTTTCCAGAGCCTTTGGTCTGTCCACAGTTGGAGTCTCCAAATATAACTTTTGGTCCAAGCTTTGCCTTGAAGCTGTTCAGGTTTGACTTGTTCCCTGTCATATGTTTTGAACAGCCACTGTCCAAATACCATTTTTCACTTGTTCTTGGACAGCTGTGTACCTGGTCTGCATTATCTTCTGCTTCTGATTCTGATTCTTCTTCATCAGAATTGTTTGTTGAGGCATTGATTGCCATCATGCAGAAGTTCTTATCTTCTTCATAGCATTCATCATCACTGGATGAAGAAGCATTTCCTGACTCACTGTCTGAGTCATAAATGGCCATTAGACATTGGTCATTTTCCTTTGATTTTTCTTCATCATCATCAGATGAGCTGGATGATGATTCAGATTCAGTGTCACTCTAGGATTCTGCTATAAATCCTCTTCCCTTCTTTTTGTGCTTGTGGGAGGAAGACATGCTGGAGCTTCTCTTTTCTTCTTTATCCTTTTTCTTATCTTTCTTTTGCTTCTCTGGACATTCTGTCAAGTAGTGTCCAGATTTCCTGTAACCAAAACAAATAACTTCTTTAGGAGTTGATTTGTCATACCTTTGCTTATCTCTTGATCTGGATTCTTTCCTTCTGAAATCATTCTTAGCCATTTTGTAGAATCTTCTGGCTATGAGGCTCATGAGTTCATCATCTTTTGGAGCCTTTTCTTGTTCTGCATCAGCTGCCTTGAAAGCTATGCTCTTCTCTTTCTTTGGTGCTGGAGATGAAGTGGATGCTTCAGCTTCCCTGGACTTGATGAGCTGCTCATAAGATTTGAGCTTGCCCAACAAAGTTTCAGTGGTGATCTCATTGAGACTTCTGACTTCCTTGATTGGCCAGATCCTTGAATCCCAAGTGCTAGGGAAGCACATTAGGATCTTGTCATTAATCTCTGTTAATGAGATTTCCTTGTCCAGAGTCCTGAGTTCACTTATAATTACACTTAACCTAGTGTACATGTCTGCAACTGATTCTTCATCACCTTTCTTGAAGTTCTCATACAGAGAGATCAGGTGTGATCTTCTGTCTTTCCTTTCATCAGCAGAACCTGCAACAATTGCAGTTAGGGTATTCCATATATCTCTTGCTGAAGTGCACTCAGCAACTTTTTGGAATATATCATCTGACATGATTTGTGCCAATATATTCATTGCTTTGGCATCTGCATTCTTGTATTTCTTCAATGGATCAATGTGTCCTGGAGGAGGTACATCATTGGTTGATGATTGTTCTTGTGCTGGTGGAGGTTCTGTCAAAATAGAATTATATATATCCTCATCAATAGAATTCATGTAAAGCCTAATCCTTGCTTTCCACAGTGCAAACTTACTAAGATTGCACATAGGAGATCTTGTGCTTGAGTATTCCTTGTTTTGTGCCATGAGTTTTAAACAGAAAATAGATAAAGAGAAACTCTAAATTAAATTAAGATCTAATTGATCTTTGTGATCCAGATGTTAGTCTGTAAGTGAGATCAACCTACCTCTGATACCAATTGAAAGTGGAGGTTAGATCTTAAGTTACTCTAGAGGGGGGGGGGGGGGGGTGAATAGAGTATTAAAACTTTTCCTTAGTTTTTATAGCGGAATTAAAATAGTATTATATATAAGTGTAAGCACTGTGAGAATTATATAAACAGAAAAATTAAGTAAATGAAATCACACAATAAACAGCACAAGCATAGAAAATAACCAAACACAGAAGACACAAGGAGCTATAGTAGTTCCCCAATAAATCTGGGTACGTCTACTCTTCTACCACCCTTGGTAGGAATCCACTAGGATTTTTGATCAGGTGCCCTCACACCAAGGGATTTTTGTTCAGGTGTCCACACACCACAGAGCTTTTGTTCAGGTGCTCAAAACCAACTAGATTTTTTGATCAGGTGTCTTGCCACCAAGGAGGTACACTTTTGAAGGGAGTATTAACCCTGTATAAGAGAGGTAAGAAAGAGTTTATAGTGTTCTTCTCTGTCAAGATACTGAGAGAAGACTTTAGTGTATGTTGTTGTAAAGCTCCCCCTGTCTGATTGAAGTATTTGACAGAAGATGGAGAAGCTTTCTCTTGAAAACTAAGATCTCCTGTAGCAGATTGATCTGGAAGAACAGGTTCTTCAGATTGCTTGTTGCTCTTTTAGAAGATCTGAATATGCAGCAGATTCTGAGAGAATGCTCTTGAGGAAGATGTTCTCAGAAGAAATTTTTGTGCTGCTTGTAGAAGAAGAAGAAGAAATACTTGCTGAGAGATGTTTTTTTTGTGTCTTTCTTCTTTTTCTGCTGTATATATCCTTTGTATTCTGTAATAGAAATTGATGTTTGAATTCTGTCGACTGATTCATATATGTCCAAAAACAAAAACTATCTTTAATGTATTCTATATTTGTGAATAGAATAATCAGTCTTGATATTCTTGGAATAACAACAAAACTCAAAACGACTCTGGCAGGTCCTTTAATTCCTTGGCCGTGAAAAGATTCCTTTTCATTAAATGTCAACGGCTATTGCTGTCTTGGAAAAAGGAAAGAAGGGAATATATTAATTGAGTTTAATATCCTTCCTTATCTGTCAGAATACGTCCAAAGATATTAAATAGATCCGTTATAGTCATCGTTTTGCTGTTAGGATAAATAGAATGTAGCTGATAACAAATCTGGGCTTCAATAAATGATCTGTCGAACGCTGGCTATAATCTGTCGAGCGCCGTCCAGAAGATGTTGAACGCTGGCTGGAAACTGTCAAGCGATGTCCAGAAGATGTTGAACGCTGGCTGGAAACTGTCGAGCGCTGGCAACAAAAACTGTCGAACGCTGGGAGCCATCTGTCGACCACTGCTAGTCATTTGTTGACTGCTGGGAACTTTAGATTTTATCTTAAGTTCTAGCTAATTTATCAGCCTAAAGACTTGACCCTTAAACTATACAATGAGGTCAACTGATCCTAATCAGTACATAGTGATCCTAGCCCAAAACAGTAAAAGGGTTGCTCCAACAAATTGTCCTCTCTAATTTAATTAAGAATTATTTAGGGCATGAGTTAATTAACAACTGTCCTCTCTGATTCTTACTACAAGGAATTACATACTCATATAGCCTGGGATGTTTATGAAACTTTGGCAGTGAGTTTGTGTTGACGATATTATTCTCTGATAATTTTACTAAGAATTTTGCAGTGTTATATATAGTACTTTATTCACAACCCCCCCCCCCCCCCCCCCCAATGTTTGCCCTAGTTGTATGAAAATTGATTATGGGTTTAATACTTACTGAAAAATCATGAAACTTGCATAGAGGACTTTTTAGGGCAAATACTTGATCCGTTAATTTTAGTATAATTTTTAGAGTAATATATGTATGGTCTCCTTTACAAAGTGCCTTTAGATTGTTTTATTTAAATAATAGATTTTTATGGTCAAATGGTTTTAGAAAATTATGGAACTCCATCAGTGAACTTTTATGACCATCTTGGACACCAACAAATTTTCTTGGAATTTTTGAATAAGAGTTTCTAGTACTTCCTTTGTTAATCTTTGATTTTGATTAATTAGTTAATATTTTAATTGGAGGTCAAAATCTTTCTGAAAACTTGTGAAACTTATATATGGCTATTATTTTACTGTTATATAGTTGTATAAATTTTAGTAAGACCATATCTTATCAGAAAACTATACATGATGTTCAATGTCATAGGTTCCTTGATTTTGGAGAAATTATAATAATTACCAAATATAGTAGGAAAAATATGAATTTCTGGAGTTGGTCATATAATGTCATAACACACCCCCAATAATAATCTTGAGTCATTTGGATAATTATTTGGAGTACCTCCTCTCATGCACCTCATATAGCTCATTTGGTCTTCGCATAGTAAAACTGTAAAACTTGAGTAACTTGTAGACCATTAGGTGAGAATGGAAGGTAGATGGTGTACTTAGTCTGGTTGAGGAGATTTGAGGTCACCAATAGGAGTCTATATGTTGAGTGTGTCCGATAAGCTAAGGGGCAAGGTTGTGCTCGGGATTGACGAAAGATCGTCTTTCCCTTAGAGAGTCATAAAACACTTAGGGTTAACTCAAGTGAAATTGGTAAGTGGGGTATGTTCAAGGGTAGACATCAATAAAAATAAGTGTCTTGGAAAGGGCAGTTTGTGCTATCATCCCATCGTACCTCCTAGTATCGCTGCGAACCTCTCACAGGGTAGACGTCGGGAACTCCAAGATTAACCCTAAATTGTAGGAGTAAATTATGGTGCAAGATTAACTTAATAATACACTCACCCACACCCCGTTGTTATGGGTAGTTAGTTGGTTCGGCCTTACGAGCGGTAGGCTCGATGGTTGTAGGTACGGACTGGTTAGCCCGGCGAGACGGTGGCTCGGAAGGTTATAGTGACGGGCAGGTTAGCCCGGGGAGCTTATGGCTCGGAGATATATAATAATCATAATTGTATATGCATAAAGATAGTGGGTCTTTAGTATTGATGGTCGTCGCACCGATGTCGATACTTTGGCTCGCTAAGTGTGGTTAACACTTTGCCAAGGAAAAGTCTGGTGGACTAGCCAGTAAGAGTACGCAGGAGCTCCGCTGTTGTGTTCTTAGCGTTGAGGCGTGCGATAGGTCTATGTTAGGTGGTGCAGATACCAACCTAGAGGTGGGCGAGGCCCAACCCACCGCTTCCGTTTGCCACTACGGGAGTATCCTGGGAGTTTTGCTAGCTCCAAAAAGGGGGAACTAAAGGTCTATGCACATAGAGTAGAAGTGTGTGAGTTGCATTTGTGTGAACATAACATTAAACTGTATAACTCTGCATGTCATGGCATAAGCATTTCACCCCCTACCCTTATCGTATAAATCAATATGAAACTTTTTATACGATAGACCCTGCTAAACAACCCCTTGGTTTATAGGTCTGTATGGGCATCCCTATAAATCAAGGTTACTCTTCCTTATTTACTTTTACTAATTACGGTTTTACTTATTACTGTTTTACTTATTACTTCTTTACTTATTACTGATTTACTCACTGTAATATATACTGTGTAGTGGTAAACATTTCATATAGATTGGATTCACCGTCATCTGCTTGTTTATACCCCATTGCTGTCCTCCACTTCATTCCTCCCGCTCGGTGCCTAAGAGTCACCAGGGGAGGGGTGGAGGATTGGCTTAGTCTTTTGACTAATGGTCGGTGGACCTTATCATTTTAGGAGACCGAGGAGACGCAGCAGCACCAGAGGCCAGTGCAGATGGAGGCAGGACAGTCTAGCACAGGAGCACCCGTTTCAGGATCTGTGAGTGATTTTAGTAGTTGCTTCCGCGAGAGTATTTGTAGTGAGGATATGATGTATTGAGCAGAAGCCCTTATTATTGCTACCTTTGTATTCAGTTACTATATGTGGACCTCTGTTATTCTGAGTTTTATATTTCATGTGATGTGGACTCGAACTCTTTATGTTCACTTGTAATCTTCATTTTTTGTGATCGATATTGCCGGCAGGATCAACATTTTGTAGTGACGACCTTCCCGAGCGTTGGGGTCACCGCAAAGCTGCGGTTCTGGGCATAAGACCCGGTAGCAAAGCAAAAAAAAAGGTCTTACACCGACGATGAATGAAGCAGGAAAAGGGATGTGTGGGGCTAAGCGGCGGCAAAACAGCGGCTATTGAGCCTCGCCGACGATGAATGAAGTAGGAAACTGGAGGCGGGGGCTAAGCAGCGGCTAGGTTTTGGGAAAACGAAAGAGGCGGAAGCAGCAGCGGAAAACTTTTGGTTTGCCCGTATAGAATTAACGTCATAACCCTAAATTGTTATTAAATATTTTTTTTATTTTAAAAGTTGGTTTACACCTATCCAAATTAGGTTTGCCCATAACAATTACCAAAAATAATAATGTATTTTTAAAAATAATAGGTTATGGATAGCCAAATACCAATTGCTATTAAAAATTGCCCCTTTTTTTACTCCTTCCTAGGCAATAATTTCTTGTATTAAAAGCAGCAACTTGCCTTCCCTAATCCACCTCCCTCCTTGGAACTATAAAATGTCCCTCAAATCTCACCGTAGACGGCGGAGCCTCAACCTTCTCTCGCCGTCTTCTCTTACTCCGGCTGATCAGCCTCCTCCCCGGAAGCTTCATATTATGAGCGCCGCCTCATCTCCAAGATCCAGAGCCACTCTTCGCCAAGTCTACGACAGAGGGTAGATTATCTTTCTGCACGCACCATCTTCTTCGATCTCCGGCCTGCTTAGTTTTCTAATGGAGAGATCTCGGAGCGGAAGAGATAAAACCATAAGCCCGAAAGGCCTCATATCCAAGACGCTCCAGCGCTGGATTTCCAGCCGCCGTGATGCCAGCTCTCCGGTGGGCTGGGTTTCGGTTCGGGTCGGGCCGGAGAAGGAGAAGTTCCTCGTTCGGGCCGAGTGGATGAACCACCGCCTGTTCCGGCGACTTCTCGATGAGGCGGTGACGGAGTACGGATACGCGGCCGACGGACCGCTCGAGCTTCCATGTAGCGTCCAGCTGTTCCACCTGGTTCTTTGGGAGATGGACCAGGACGCTGCCGACGGCGCCGCGGCTGCGTCGCCGGCGCTTTGTGGGTGCGCGTCGCCGGGAAGGGGGTCCAGGCGAGGGCGGCCGATCGGGTACCGCCTGCTTAGCCCATCTCGGGTCGCCGCCGTTAGTCGGTTCTAAGGCTGTTACTGGTGTACCGAGCGTCTGGACGTCCGTTAGAAATCGTTACCGGTTTGGAAGGCGTGAAGGGATTTGGGGGAAATTTTTTGGTATGCTAAGCCGCGTATCAGAATTCTCGTGCGGAGAGCGTGTTTATAGTCGAAATTTCCTCAAATCTAGTCGGAATTTCTTCGCATTCAGTTGCTTTTTAATTCCAATCGTAATTTTCAGTCAAATCTTCATAGTTTCGAATGAAAAGATGCTCTCCGCACGAGAAGTTTGGTACGCTAAAGGTTGGTGGTTTAGGGTTTGGGGAAGTTTTTTGGTATGCTGAGCGTATTAGAATTCTCGTGCGGAGAGCGTGTTTTCAGTCGGAATTTCTTCGAATTCGGTTGGAATTTTTTCAAATTCAGTTACTTTCCAATTCCAATTTTAATTTTCGGTCAAATCTTTATAGTTCCGACCGGAAACATGCTCTCTACACGAGAAGTCTGGTACGCTCAGCATACGATAAAATTGGACCAATGACAATAAGAGTTGGCAGTTTAGGGTTTGGGGAAGATTTTCTGGTATGCTGAGTATCGGAATTCTCGTGCGGAGAGCGTGTTTTCAGTCGGAATTTCTTCGAATTCGGTTGGAATTTTTTCGAATTCAGTTACTTTCCGATACCAATTTTAATTTTCAGTCAAATCTTTGTAGTTCCGACTGGAAACATGCTCTCCGCACGAGAAGTCTGGTACGCTCATCATACGATAAAATTGGACCAATGACAATAAGGGTTGGCAGTTTGCTGCGAGTGCCGGCCAATGCATTATGTGTTGTTATTATAATTAATATTTTTATCATTATGTGTACATAGTGGTTTAATATTGGACTTCACATAAGATACTTTATTTATTTTTTTTATTTACATTTTTTTTATGCTAATCATAATCAAATTTTATCGATTAAAATAAGGTGATTGTTATCCGCACTACAGTTTTGGCTATCCGCATTTTTTTATGAGTTATTACGCCCCTTTTAGAAATACGTCTTGTACAAGCATTTTTAGGAAAAATGATCAACACGAAAGTTGTAGATCTCATCGAGATCTACAACTTTCGTGTTGAACACTTTTCCTAAAAATGCACGCACAAGACGTATTGCCGCCCTAATTGAAATATGTGTGTAACTATAGCGAATTTTTGATTGTACATGCATTTTTAGGAAAAGTGTTCAACACGAAAGTTGTAGATCTCGACGAGATCTGCAACTTTCGTGTTGAACATTTTTCCTAAAAATGCATGTACAAGAAGTATTTCCAAAAGGCTAGTAATAACTCATTCAAAAGAAGTGCGGATAGCCAACACTGTAGTGCGGATAACAATCACCTAAAATAATTCATCATTTTAGATAAAATTTTTCTTCTAATTTTATTCCAATGGCCAAGATTTCGCCCAATTTACAATATTTTGTACAATTATTATTTATAATAAGTGACAGGGTTCCCATAAATTATCCAAATATCATAATCAAAGTGTTTGACCCACAACCTCGGACGGCTCGCCAAAATGGTCTGACCCGTCATGCAGGGTCCCGTCTGGACTAGAATATGAACATTAACGGCTATAATCAAATTTGATCTTCCTGTACCTAATCAATTTAAATTTGATATGTACGCAAGTCGACACATCACTTTTTGAACTCTGACTTCTTATAAAAGTAAGCTAATGGATATACATATTATTCCTTACAATATTTTATTATAAACCATAAAATTCATGCTTTTACGCTCCTTTAAAAAAGAAAAAATTTTAGGTGAGTATCTCGTACCTAGATCACCGTGAGAGGAGTGCATCTCAGCCATTGATAGCTCTAAATATTGCAGTATTTATGAATAATAAATAATGTCAGTATTTTCCCTACCGTCGGATCAAAGATCGTACGGCTGTATTTTCCCCCCACCTATTTCTAGGTGAGAGTTGCGCACCTAAGTATAACTCCTTAAAAAAATATTATCATAAAGAGTATATAAGTCCATCTTCACATATTCATTTTAATCAGAGCATTAAAAAAAAAGGCAATTGTTAACTGCACCTCAGTTTTGGCTATCCGCAACCCTTTTATATGAAGTATTACACCTTTTTTTTGGAAATACGCCGTGTACAAGCATTTTTAGGAAGTGTTCAACACGAAAGTTGTAGATATCGTCGAGATCTACAACTTTCGTGTTGAACACTTTTGCTAAAAATGCAAGCACAAGACGTATTGCCGCTCGAATTGAAACATGAGCGTAACTATAACGAAATTTTGGAAATACGCATTGTGCATGCATTTTTAGGAAAAATGTTCAGCACAAAAGTTGTAGATCTCGACGATATCTACAACTTTCGTGTTGAACACTTTTCCTAAAAATGCTTGGACAAGGCGTATTTCCAAAAAAAAAGTGTCATACTTCATATAAAAGGGTTGCGGATAGCCAAAACTGAGGTGCGGTTAACAATTGCCAAAAAATATCATTAAGATGAAGTTAAAAAAATCTCTTAATTCACATCAGTTGAAGATCTTGATTCTTTACTACATACATTAGGAAAAGGTAGGTTATAATCCAGATAGAACACAAAACAACTTAGAATACGTCGACGTATCTTTTGCATATAATTCGATATACGTCGACATGTCCCTTGAATATTTCTCGACGTATGACGACATATGCCTTACATCCATCTCAACGTATGCTGACATATTTTCTTGACTGTTTATTTATAGAGATGTCGATGTTCAAAGTACTGCAAGTATTTAGTGTTAGTTATATTATTAATACGTCTGCGCGTGTCAGGACCGACTCGGAACGACCCAACGGGTTACGTGTCACTAGGGTTAGGCTCTACGCTGGAGATACTATATAAGGTCATTCCATAGAGATGAACCTTAGTGGACTATCTTGAGCGGAGCCAAACCAATATTCTCAAGATACAACGAGTTAGGGTTTCCGCTCTCTCGTCCGCTGTTCGCGATTTCTTCCGCTCCCGTGCGGTTTTGTGCGAAGTTCTTCGTTTTGCGATTTTCTGCCGCCGATCGCGATCCTCCTTGGCGCTGGTTCTGGAATCTGCAGCAAGATCTTTCTCGCTCGCGATTTTTCTCCGCTCGACGCTCGATCGCAAAGGAGGCGCTTCTTCTTCGTCGCTGCTGAAGGACAGACCCTTTGCGCCTCTCCCGATCTGCAAGCGCCGCTCTCCCATAACCATCGAGGAGGAGAACTGATGTCGGATCAACGCCGTTTTCTCGTCCAAGATCGCAGATCTTGCTGTAATCGCAAGCCCAGTCGCAGATCTTGCCTGCCTTGATCGCGTTTTTCCTGCTCTTCCGCTTGCGATCCCGGTTCGATCCAGATCAGAGATCGGTCGTGTTGTTTCCTGCTTTCTTTCGAAGCTGTGCGACAGATCCGCCGGTCTCGTCGTTGGTCTGCCGCCTCGCTTTGGCTTGTCCAGATCTGCCAATCCTTTGATCCAGGATTAGGAGCAATTTGTTTTTTTTCTGACCGGGATCCGACATCCCTAGGACTGATCTACCTCCTGTAGATCTGCTCTGTTATAGAGAAGATCCAGCATATTTGTACCTCTTTTTTGAGGGGGTGAACTCTCATTCCAGTTCCTCTGTGTTCTGCTGCAAGCTCATTTGAATTCGAGTAAAGAAAATCCAGGGGTTTCTCTGCTTCAGATCAGAGCAGACAAGTTGAAGCAAGGAGTTTCTTGGCTTTCACAAATTGATCCTGAACACACCTACAACGATTACCTGGATTGGATCCGAAGTTTGCCGGTTATCTCTGAGCGAATCAGGTGACTTTGTTTCAGTTTTCTGTTTTTTAGAATTCTACTGCGATGTCGAAGAAAAGTGCTCTCGACGTCGCCAAGCTGCAGTCGTTCGACGCCTCCGATTTCCTTAGTTGGAAAATACAAGTCCAGCTAGGAATGAAGGAACGCGGCATCTTCTACACTGTCCAGAGCGATTTTGCGTCTTCTGGCGAGGGCGTAGACGAATATCAGTGGAACAAGGATGATGATTTCTGCATGGACTACATGTTGAATTCCCTCAATCCTCGTCTTGCACTGGCCTATCACGCCCACAAGACCGCAAAGGAGATCTGAGATCGTCTCAATGCGCACTTCCAGAAGGAGGAGGTGTTGTCCAAATCGCTCATTGGGGTGAAGTTCTTCAGCTTCCGCCTCAAAGCGAACCTGCCGATCACCTCCCAGATCTTAGAGCTGGAGAACTTGCGCAACAAGCTGGAGGACGATCAGTCGAAGATGGATGACAATCTGTTCGTGTATCTGATTCTGAGCAAGCTACCTGCGGAGTGGCTGACTTTCAAGACCGAGATGCACATGCAGAAGGAGAAGATCACTCTGGATGAACTCAAAAGGTTCATACACATCGAGGACTAGAACATCACTGGAAAGAGCGCAGAGCAGGTTGTTCAGCCCCCACAGGCTGTCAACTTTGTTTCTCGGCCAAACAGGCCTTCTCGGAAGCCCCCGGTACCTAAGGGTGACACCCATGTCCAGTTGGCGGTCAAGAAGCCTTCTCTCAAAAGGAAGAAGGGTAAATGCCACAACTGCGGCAAGTGGGGTCACTGGGCCGCTGAATGCAAGGGTCCGAAGAAGCAGAAGGATGAAGCTCCACAACATGTGGCACACATGGTGGTCGACACCTCTGATCCCAAGTCCTTTGTGGCTATGATCGGGAGAAGTGACTGCAGTGCGTCTTCTGAGTGGTGGCTGGACAGCTGTGTTACTTGTCATGTTACGAATGACAGAGGTCTTCTCACAGACGTCAGAGCAGTTCGAGACATAGTAGAGAACTGCAATGGAGGAGAGACAACTGTTACGCATGCTGGGACGGCACAGCTCGTCCTCTCTTCAGGTAAAATTTTAATTTTACAGAATGTTAAATTAGTTCCAAATTTAACTAAAATTTTAATTTCTGTGAGTTTGCTAGATAAGTCTGGAATGTCTTTCACAACCATAAGCGGTAGAATAACTCTAACTGTTAATTCACATTACTTTAGTTGCGCTTACCTAATCAATGGAATGTATAGACTTAGCCTAGAAAATGAGTGCATAAATCAAGTGAGTTCGTCTCTATTAGATCCAAAGCTACTTCACAATAGACTTGAACACGTTCACTATAAGAAGATGCACGATCTAGCTAAGAGTCACAACATTCCGTTAGATTTCTATATTCGATTTGATAGGTGCGAGGTTTGTGCCCAAACCAAAATAACTAGAAACTCTTACAAGACCGTTTCTAGGAGCACACAACTTCTGAAATTGATTCATTCCGACCTCTGTAACTTTCGTTGTCATGCCACTAGAGGAGGAAGGAAGTATCTAATTACATTCATCGACAATTTCTCCAGATTTTGTCATGTCTACCTACTGAAATCGAAAGACGAGACATTTGAGACCTTTAAAATCTTCAAATCTCGGGTAGAAAACCAGTTAAATTTAAAGATTAAGAGACTTAGAAGTGATCGAGGAGGATAATACACTGCAACTGGGTTTAGGGAGTTTTGTGCCACTGAGGGCATAATCCTTGAAACTACAGCTCCTTACTCACCTCAATCGAATGGCGTTGATGAGCGTAAGAATAGAACGTTGACAGAGATGTTGAATTCTATGCTCCTGACCGTTGGCATGCGTAATTCCTTCTAGGGGGAAGCAGTCCTTACTGCGAATCACATTCTGAATAGAGTGCCTCACTTGAAGCTCAGTTCTACTCCGTATGAGTTGTGGCACGGTCATTCTTGTAGATATGACACTCTTAAGACTTGAGGCTGTATCGCATATGTGTGCATACAAGACCTTAAAAGACCTATGGTGGGACCTAGAATGACAACCTGTGCTATCTAGGTAGTGCAGAAGACAGTGCAACTGACCGGTTTCTGAATCTATCCACTAATTCAGTGATAGAGTCTAGAGATGCTATCTTCTTTGAACTTAAGTTTATCAAAGATCATGGCCTAACCGTCTCTGGATCTACTGAAATGATCTCAGAATCTACTGTAGAACCTGAAGCTGGCCCCTCTGGCACTGCTCCCCAACCTCTAGAGGTCGAACCTGTTCCTCTTAGAGTATCTACAAGAGATAGAATCCCTAAGGATTTTGGTGAGAATTTCGTCACCTACCACTTAGAGGATGATCCATTCTCCTACCAGGAAGCGATGAGATCGAGAGATGCGTTAATGTGGGCAGAAGCTATCGATGATGAGATGAACTCGCTGCTACAAAACAATATCTGGCATCTAGTGGACCTACCGAAAGGAGCTAAAGTCCTGAGATGCAAGTGGGTTTTAAAGAAGAAATTGCATAGTGATAGGTCTATAGCCAGATACAAAGCACGGCTAATCGCTAAGGGTTATAAACAACAGGGGGGAATCGACTACTTTGATGTCTATTCGTCTGTATGTCACCTATCAACTATAAGGATTCTTCTTTCCTTAGCCTCTATCGAGAATTTCATAGTCCATCAGATGGACGTGAAAACAGCCTTTTTAAATGGAGAGCTAAATGATGAAATCTACATGGCACAACCTGAAGGTTATGTCCATACAGATCTAAAGGATAAATTGTGCAAACTCGATAAATCCATCTATGGGCTTAAACAAGCACCTAAGATGTGACACATGAAGTTTGATCAAGTGGTAAAGAGCATTGGATTTCAGTCCAGTCTCTCAGACAAGTGTCTCTATTACCACTCGATGTTAAACCAAACAGTCATCATATGCCTATTTGTGAATGACATGTTGACCCTGAGGTTCCCCTAAATTACCCAAATATCATAATCAAAGTGTTTGACCCACAACCTCGGACGGCTCGCCAAAATGGTCTGCCCCGTCATGCAGGGTCCCGTCTGGACTAGAAGACTGTACGCGTGCGGGGCGATGCACTCCTTATATGAACATTAACGGCTATAATCAAATCTGATCTTCTTGTACCTAATCAATTTAAATTTGATATGTACGCAAGTCGACACATCACTTTTTGAACTCTGACTTCTTATCAAAGTAAGCTAATGGATATATATATTATTCATTACAATATTTTATTATAAACCATACGATTCATACTTTTACACTCCTTTAAAAAAATATTATCACAAAGAGTATATAAGTCAATCTTACATATTCATTTTAATCAGAGCATAAAAAAAAGATATCATTAAGATGAAGTTAAAAAAAATATCTCTTAATTCACAACAGTTGAAGATCTTGATGCTTTACTGCATAAATTAGGAAAAGGTAGGTTATAATCCAGATAGAACACAAAACAACTTAGAATACGTCGACGTATCTTTTGCATATAATTCGATATACGTCGACATGTCCCTTGAATATTTCTCGACGTATGGCGACATCTGCCTTACATCCATCTCAACGTATGCGGACATATTTTCTTGATTGTATATTTATAGAGATGTTGATGTTCAAAGTACTGCAAGTATTTAGCAAATGCTTGGGCTACAAAATCCTATCATTCACTCTTAATTACAAATATCATATTTATACTTATTATAATATAAGACCTAGATTGTTCATAACTGATATGCACTCATATATTTATAACCATCCTTGGGGTGCATTTAGAGAAGGTTCCACTGAAGAAGTGGAGTTAGTTGGGTCAAAGTCCAACCCATGATCTTGAGAGTGGAGGAATCCACCACTCACAGTTCGCACTCTGACAGCGCCAGGCGCAGTTGAAATCGCACCCGCAGCTTGGCGAGGTACGACCTAACCGCACCCCCATGATGAGGGGTGCGGCCTAACCACACCAACCCATATGAGGGGAGTGGCCTAACCGCACCCTCTGCGGCGGGGTGCGACAAAGTCCCCCCCCGGAACGGACCTTGCAAGGGATACGGTTGAAGACGCACCCCACTCGTCGGGTGTGGCCGGGGCCCAATTCCCCCTTAAGGGCACGACTTCTCATCTTCCGTGCTCGTTGCGCGCTTAGAACGCTCTCGTGTTTCTTACGAGCTCAGAACGCTCCCGTAATCACTGCGCGCTCAGAACGCTCTCGTGTTCGTTGCGCGCTCAAAACGCACCTGTGTTCGTTGCGCGCTCAGAACGCTCACGTGTTCCTTACGCGCTCAGAACGCTCTCGTATTCATTGTGCGCTTAGAACACTCTCGTGTTTGTTGCGCGCTCAGAACGCTTCCGTGTTCGTTGCGCACTAAGAACGCTCTCGTGTTCATTGCACGCTCAGAACGCTTCCTCGCGCGCTGAATGTTTCCACATTCCCGACACGCGCGCAGTTAATATTTCCTAATTTCTCAGATTGCAGGACCCGTTTGTCGCCTTCATCGCCATCAACGAAGCTACCCGAACTGCCCGAAGGGCGAGACAGTCATTTACGAAAAACGGCGATCCGTGTGCTCCGAATCGGAAAACGTGTTTTGCCCGTCAGGTGGTTACGGTGGTTACAACGGCGAAATTACTGGGCTACCCCCGGCCAAAGCTATAAAAGGAGCACAGGGCCTTCATTTCAAGACACCTTGCCTCTGCGCCCGAGAGAGCTCCTTTGAAGATTTCTTTGGAATTCTCCTTCGGCGCTCGAAGATATCCTTCGGCCTTCGAAGATCTCCTTCGTGGATTTAGAGATTTCCTTCACTCCGGAAGTCTATCTTCCGAAGTGATCTGGGAACCTTCGGATCCCGAAAGGCGACTCATCATTCTCACTTTTGTTCTCACTACCATTCTCAGAAGAAGAAGTACTTAGCTTCCAGAGAGGTGGTCTGTCACCCGCAGAGTTTTCTCTCTCTCCCTCTCTTTACCATTGTAACGAGCAGCGACCTGTCGCGCTCAAGTTCTCAATCTCCCATTGTAACCCCCCAAAAGATAGTGGATGTTAGCCGTCACAGCTCCGGCCGCATGATTTTTCACCCTTTTCGGGTTTTCCACATTAAAAGTCCTCGTGTCACCTACTAATTCACTCGTTGACTGTTTGCTCGCTCGGTTCGCTTCCGAGCTAAGGTGGTTCAATTCGACCGGTCTGCCAGAGCACCCGAGCGATCCGCAACAATAACAATTTGATATACCAAATTAAAAAAGGTTTTCCCAATAATCTTCCCATATTTGGTATACCAAGTTAAATACTATTTATCAAATAACAAATTTCAAAATTTTCAAGATAAAGATGTTTAGATTATCAGACTTACCAAGATAAAGTTTTGAAAATATAAAAAACAAATTCTAAAAAATGTTCAAGATATGGATGTTTAGAGTAACAGAGTTATAAAAGAAGATATAACCAAACATAACAACCCACACCCACACTACATGCATCTTCAAATATAACAAGCATATGACATATGACATGGAAATTATCACCATAATGATAAACTATTATAAAAGAAGATATAACCAAACACAAACAGTTAATGTTGGAGTGTTCGAAGCATCCCGTGTGTCCGTCTAGTTTGGACGATCTACACGTTGCCCATGGCAGAGGTATTTAAAGTGCGAAACCCTAGTTATGAACCTGTTACCATTTAAAAATATATTTCTTAACATTCTCCTCCTATATTTTTAATTTTTAGTCATGTACTTGTGAACTTTCAAATTTTCTGTCATCCAGAATTTGTTTCAATGAAATCGCAAGTAATATCCCCCATTTAATTATTATTGTTTAGTTGAAATCATGTAGTGCACATTTGAGAACCTACATAATTTGGTTCAAGTGAAATCCTTACATACACTGTCATTTAAGTTTGAATCATTGTTTCACCTAAACCCTCTGAGCTGCATATATACCAAGGCAAATTCACAAAACTTGGAGAATTTTTGCATTGAATCAAAACATCATTCAATTAATTTATTATTACATATGTTCCTTTCGTAGCGATCAAAATGTGTTTGAATCATTGGTGCTCGATGCGCTCGGGCGGTCTTCAGCCGCATCAATGCGGGCTTCGTCGTGTGACTATCCAAATTTCACGCAAAAAATATTTTTCAATTTTATTCCCCGATGATGAGAATGCAAGGCAGTACGGCTTTTTATGTAATAATTTTTCACGTATTTCTTTCCTTTTCTATCGATATTTTTGTTTACATCCAAGTTTCTTTATATTGGGGTGCCAATAGCTATATTCTCAAATGCATATATGTATGGGCTGCCATTAGTACTTTGGCCGATTCGTATGGTGGCTGAGTTGGGTTAATGTTGACACTTGGACAATTGGATGTTGGCTGGTAAGGTGGTGTGTGCCTTCAAAGGTGACACCTCAATACATTTGGTTTCCCGCTGGCTGCTTTGTGAGCTTATAAGACCGGCATCTGGATTGGATTTGGCCTCTAATTGCCGCTCGCCGCAGAATTCATGTTTTCTAGTTGCCGCTGGCCGCTGAATTCCTGTTCCCTGGTTATTGCTGGTCGCTTCGTGTGCGTAATAAAAGGAGCCCGAGTCCTGTTCCTTCTTCCGCACCCGTCTCCTCTCGACTACCGCTCTCGTCTTTTGCTCCTTCCCGACTGTTGTCGCTGCTTACGACTTCTCCTTCACCTCTCCTTTCTTCTTCCTCTTAGCTGTTGTCGCTGTACTTGAGCCGATGCTTTGCGCTACTGCTCTGTACCCTTGGATTGTGTTGTCGTTTCTGTGTTGTGTCGCTGTTTTCTGTCGCTTCCTCCTGAGGTTTTGGAAGGACTTAACTGAACCTCGACGTATCCAAGAAGGATCGGATGTGCAGCACTTCCTTCCTCCTCCCCCACTGTAAGATTTCTCCTTCTCCTCGATTTTCTGGTTTGACTGAACCTCGACGTATCCAAGTAGCCCTTGTGCTTCTTTGTGCTGCTGCACTTATAGTTACAATTTCTGCTATTGGATTTTTATTTTGGACTGTTTTAGGACTTGGTTTTGGGATTATTCCTGCGTTTTAATTTGGGTTGAAGTTTCAACTTATTTTGGGTTATTTTAGGATGTTTCAGCTATTATTTTGGGCTTGGTTTTGAGTTGGATAGCACTATTGGAGACTGGATTTTTATTGGCAGTCTGGCTTGGGGGATGATTTTGTACCTGACAATCGTAGTTGAAGGCTAATTTAGTGTTGATTATGTCTTAATCATTTTACGATTTCTTAGAACTTGACTTTCATATTTGGACGGTTTTCAAATGCCTTTTTACTATGTTTTTTTTAACTTCAACGCTACGTGTAACTAGTGACGCCGCACAATAAAGTATATGCTATTTCATTGGTTTCCTAGGCCAAGAAATAAGAGGATGGCGTCACGGGGTAAGCGTGACAATGAAGCTGATGAAGGGAAGACTGTTGTGAGTATTTTATTTCTTGAATTATGTTTATTCAAATTAATTTTCTATTCCGATTTATTTTATTTAAAGGGCACTGCCTGTGCATATGAGTTTAACTCAATGATATCTCACTATAAGTAAAAATGGGCGAGGGAAAATTAAAGCGATACAACTTTCTGAGGGGAAGTTTAATGTTAAAACACCTGTTTTGTTTATGTTAAGAAAAGAATAATAAAATCCGGCATTAAGGAAATGTGACAGTTTTGAATCATAAAGTAGATGTTATCTACGGATGGATTCACAAGTAGGGGTGAGCCTACACTTTTGCCCTTAAGTGAGTTTGCCCTTCAGTGGGTGGGGCCCAATTCAAGTTTGCATTCCCAAGCATTTCCTATTTTATGTAACTAAAATTTAGGGGTAGATTAAAAATTGCATTACAAGGGAAGGATACAAAAATTATGCTTTATTGAAGTGTTTGCATATTGTTACTATCCATTTGCTTGCATGTATAACTGTTTCACGAAATGTTTCCTATTTTATGTAACCCTAAACAATCTTTTTAGGAAACAGGAGCTTCTCCCAGTATGCGTCGAAGGCCTCCCCTCACTGAAGAAGAAAAGCGGAAACGTGCTGAAGATCTAGCTAAGGTATGGCTAAAGATTTTTGTCGGAATCGAAGAAGCTCAAAAGCGACATCGAGCAGCGTGTTCTGATTGTGATGCAGGACGTCGGGGCCCCGGCCGCACCCCGTGGCATCACACTAGCTAGCAGACCACGACCAAGCACGCCTGCCAGAAGGACTGCAGCCCAGGCACCCCAACCCATTTCCGCGCCTGTTCTCCGCGCGGCGGGTTGTTGAGGTTGGGGCTCGATCCCCACACCTCCTTGATAAGAATCACTCCTAACATGCCTTATCACCTGAGGTCGGTTGGTGATAAGGCCTGTTAGGAGTGGTTCTTATCAAGGAGGTCTGGGGATCGAGCCCCGGCCTCAACAACCCGCCGCGCTGAGAACAGGCGCGGAGACGGGTTGGGGTGCCTGTGCTGTAGTCCTTCTGGCAAGCGTGCTTGGCCGTGGTCCGCTAGCTGGTGTGATGCCACTGGGTGCGGTCGGGGCCCCGGTGTCCTGCATCAGATTGTTCTTATGATTATTGTATCCAATATTATTTGTAAAATCTTGTATAAATAAATGTGGTGTTTATGATATTTGTACTATGAATCTAAGCGTGATTTTGAACTGCAATCTTTTTATTGAAAACTAAGTTGATCCTCGAATCAATTGGGAAGCTCGGAAATAGGGTCTTCACATCTTAGTATCATGGGTAGGTTTTCAATTGTTTGATCGTAGACAGTACAAAGTCATAACACAAAGTAAAAATGTAACATAATTAATTCAATTCCTTATTGGAACCCATGCAAGTGTTGTAACAGTCCTGGCCCAAGCCCATCCGGGTCACTGACAACCCCAGGAACTGCCGGCACCGACGGCCCAGGCCCATTCTGGGACGGCCTGACCAAGCCCATTCGGGTCACTGGCCCCGCCCTAGGACACTGTACCGCCGGTTCAGCCTGACCACAACTGGTCAACAACAAGCCTGCAGGCCGTACACCCCAACCCTTCTCCGGCCCACCACAGGGCACAGCGGGTTGTTGGAGGGGGGCACGAACCCACACCCTCCCTTTGATGAGAATTGAGTCAGTTAAGCGGCAACGCGTGGACTTCCCAGGAGGTCACCCATCCCGTGACTACTCCAGCCCGAGCACGCTTAACTACGGAGTACTTTCACTTCTCATCACCAACTGAGCTGCACAGTTGGTGATGAGAAGTGAAAGTACTCCGTAGTTAAGCGTGCTCAGGCTGGAGTAGTCACGGGATGGGTGACCTCCTGGGAAGTCCACGCGCTGCCGCTTAACTGGCTCAATTCTCATCAAAGGGAGGGCGTGGGTTCGTGCCCCCCCTCCAACAACCCGCTGTGCCCGGTGGTGGGCCGGAGAAGGGTTGGGGTGTACGGCCTGCATGCTTGTTGTTGACCAGTTGTGGTCAGGCTGAACCGGCGGTACAGTGTCCTAGGGCGGGGCCAGTGACCCGGATGGGCTTGGTCAGGTCGTCCCATAATGGGCCTGGGCCGTCGGTGCTGGCAGTTCCTGGGGTTGTCAGTGACCCGGATGGGCTTGGGCCAGGACTGTTACAAGTGTATTCCAGCCGACGACGTCACGAAATCCGAGAAGAGCCCGAAGTTCATCGGAGAACAAGATCTGAGGAAAGTGACAATGGACATTCGCGACGCCCTTCGGAATTCGTGTTTGTCATTGCATAAGTTCTTAAGTTAGTCTTCCCTACATTAGCCACCTTGGGACCTACAAATCCCCAAATGAAGCTGAAAGATTATATAGGTATATGATCTAATTCACCTAGAGGGGGGAGGTGAATAGGTCTTTTGAGTTCTACTTGTTTGATATAGATATTTAAAGTTATTCTAAGCTAGAAATCAAGCACACCCAGAAAACACACAAGTGTTTATAGTGGTTCCCCAAGACAGTGTGTCTATGGGTAGTCCACTTTCCCCCCTTCACCCCTCTAACAGTGTGTTAGACAGGGCCAACTCCTCCAAACTCAGCTCCAAGAGCTTACAGCACAGATCCCTCAGGATCTCTCAGGTTTTCCCAAACCTTACCTCAGGCACAACAACCCTACCTCAGAGGAAACCACCTCCTACAGCTCAGACCACCTCCTGGTCCTACCTCAGATCACACAGATCCTACCTCAGAGGAATCCACCTCCTACAGCTCAGACCACCTCCTGGTCCTACCTCAGATCACACAGATCCTACCTCAGAGGAATCCACCTCCTACAACTCAGACCACCTGCTGGTCCTACAACCTCAAGCCAAATGGCCCTACAAACTCAGAACCCAAAGGCTCCTATAGAAGATATAATGAGGTTTATAGAATGAAAGAAGAAAAGATTAAGCCTGTTCTTCTTCTTCTTCTTTTCAGCTGCTGTTGCAGACTTGAATCAGGGAGGAGTGGTACAGCTCCAATCTTGATTCTACTTGATCAGCACTTCAGATGAAGGACTGGATCTACTTGCTCTATCTTGAGATGAATCAAGATGAGCTATCTCTTCCTTGCAGCCTTATGTTAGCACAGTTCTTGGCTGCCGACAATGGAATAGTACGCTTCCGCTTCTTTGTGTGCTCGAGAGAAAGATTGATGGCAGAAGTGCTTTCTCAACCCTAATTTATCCCTTTTATACATCCCCGATCTTCAACGGCTCTCAGCCGTCCTTCTGACAGATATGGGAGTGGCTGGTGGACCCCATAATGCTTTTCTACAGCTTGCGCCAAGGGCAGAACCCGCCATGTCTCGTTTGAATTGTCTTAGTGGTTGGGCTGAGATGGCTTCCTCTTCTCAGCGGATTTCGTCGATCTGCAGAGAAGTTTCTGCGTTCGACGAATAGCATTCTGCGTTCGACGAACTTCATTCTTCGTTCGACGAACACGCCAAGTCTGAGTGCTTGCTTCTGTCCCGTCTCTGCGTTCGACGAACTTCATTCTTCGTTCGACGAACACTCCAAGTCTCAGCGCTTGCTTCTGTCCCGTCTCTGCGTTCGACGAACTGAGTTCTGCGTTCGACGAACACGCCGAGTCTCAGCGCTTGCTTCTGTCCCGTCTCTGCGTTCGACAAACTGAGTTCTGCCTTCGACGAACTTCATTCTTCGTTCGATGAACCCGCCAAGTCTCAACGTTCGACGAACTGAGTTTTGCGTTCGACGAACTCGCCAAATCTCAGCAGATATTTGCTGCTTCTTTCCTGTCTCAGCGGATCCGCTGAGACTGACAACCGTCTCAGTGGTTTCTTCTATCTGCAGCTCATCTTGCCCAGATGCCTTCTCAGCGGCTCCTGACCTCGTCTCAGCGGTTCAGCTGAGACAACTCTTCATCTCTTAGGATATGATTTCTCCTGATCTAAGGGCATGATTGGCCCTTTCTCTTGAGTTACTTGAGCTTGTATATCTTACAAAAATATGGCTTTATCAAATACATCTTGTACTTAGCATTGTGAGTGATGTCTCTTCAAATCAAAGGAATATTGAGGGCAATATTCCCAACAATCTCCCCCTATTTGAAGAAGGCAGAACATTCCCAATGCTAAGGTACATAGCCAACAAAAAACTATCATGAAAATGATCTATATATCATTCAAGATAACATTGCTTCTAGAAGATAAGATTGTTTAAGCATTCTATTAAAACTCATGATTGTTTATATTAAGCTTTGACTAACTCAGAGGACAATCCTTGCACTCAAAGCTGACTCTGAGTTGGTCTTAGCATTGGCCATCTCCCCCTTTCTGATTTCTTCAACTATTTTTCCCTCTAGGGATTGGGAGACAGCAGCTACATACCCTGAGAGGGTTTAGAAAGCATTTTCCAAAACCCCCCTTTAGGTCATCCTTCATCTTCTCTGACTCTCTTAGCATTGGCCATCTCCCCCTCAACCTGAGCAGGAACTTGCTCCCCCTCAATGTGAGAAATATTAGCTTTATTAGTTGTTCTTGTTCATTTTGAATAACCCTTTCTAGCTCTCCCTCATTTGGAGCATTTCTATTGATCTTATGATTATAAGTGTAAATTAAGCTTATGTCATAATGCTGAGTTCGTCGAACTCAAAGTCGACGTTCGTCGAACTCAGGAAAGAGTTCGTCGAAGTCAGTAAAGAGTTCGTCGAACTCAGGAAAGAGTTCGTCGAACCCAGATTTTTCCTAGCTGAGCCCTTAGTCTGCTTTAGTTTGTTTTGGATACTTATCCACTGAGACAGTTTGGCTGTCTCAGCTGATCAGCTGAGATGGGTCTCACCCTGAATTCAAAGTATTTAACATTTTAGGGAGATTATCTACCCTATCACGTGGACTATGCCTACTATAAAGTTGATCAATTCAGATTTCAATTTATCATAACAGTACATATTGTGAGAATTGCACAGATGAGAACATAAGCATTTTAACAGTGGGTATAGATTCATAAGTGAACTCATTCTAAATTCAACATTCCTAAGTTAATTTTGAAAGAATTGAACTTGGCCTCATCCAGTGGCTTGGTGAAGATATCAGCTACTTGATTGTCTGTGGGGACATATTTAAGTTTGATATCTTCACACTCTACATGCTCTCTAATAAAATGGTACCTAATTTCTATGTGTTTGGTCCTGCTATGGGAGACAGGATTTTTGGCAATAGAAATTGCACTGGATGAGTCACACAGCAGGGGAGATTGACTAACCTTGATGTTGTAATCCTCCAATTGACGTTGGATCCACAGAAGTTGAGCACAACAGCTTCCTGCAGCAATGTACTCTGACTCAGCTGTGGATATGGCCACATTGGTTTGCTTTTTGCTGCTCCAAGAGATCAGCCTCCTCCCTAGGAATTGACAAGTGTCACTTGTGCTTTTCCTGACATCTTTGCACCCTGCAAAATCTCCATCTGAATAGCCTATCAGTTCAAAGTCATTGTTCCTAGGGTACCAAAGGCCAAGATTTAGGCTACCCTTGAGGTATCTCAAGATCCTCTTGACAGAGGTGTAGTGAGATTCCTTAGGACAAGCCTGATACCTAGCACAAACACATGCAGAATACATAATGTCTGGCCTACTAGTAGTCAAGTACAACAAGGATCCAATGATACACCTGTACATGGATTCATCAAAGGCCTTCCCCTTTTCATCCTTGTCTAGTGAAACATTAGATCCCATGGGTGTTCTCATGGTGGAGGCTGACTCCATCCCAAATTTCTTGATGAGCTCCTTTGTGTACTTAGTCTGGGAAATGAAAATTCCATCATCAGTCTGTTTCACTTGGAGCCCAAGGAAATATTTAAGTTCACCCATACTGCTCATCTCAAACTCCCCCTGCATTAGATTGGCAAATCTCTTGTAGAGGTTGTCGTCAGTAGACCCAAATATTATGTCATCAACAAAGATTTGGACTAGGAGACACTTGTCCCTTGTTTCCCTAAGAAACAATTTGCTATCTATCTTTCCCCTCAAGAATTTGTTCTTGATGAGAAAGCTGGACAATGTCTCATACCAAGCCCTGGGGGCTTTCTTAAGACCATATAGAGCTTTCCTAAGTAGATAAACATGAGATGTAAGAGTAGGATGGACAAAACCTGATGGCTGCTCTACATATACTTCCTCTTTCATATTTTCATTTAGGAATGTTGATTTAACATCCATCTGGTACATTTTGAAGCCTTTATGGGCTGTATATGCAAGGAATAGCCTTATGGCCTCCAACCTTGCAACTGGGGCAAAGGTTTGGTCAAAGTCTATTCCTTCCTCTTGCCTATACCCTTTTGCAACAAGCCTAGCCTTGTTCTTGATGATTGTCCCATTTTCATCCATCTTGTTTATGAAGATCCATTTGGTGCCAATGATGTTGTGTCCCTGTGGTCTTGGCACCAACTTCCATACTTTGCACTCTTGAATTGCAAAAGTTCTTCCTGCATTGCCTGAACCCAGAATGGATCCAAGTTGGCATCTTCAAACTTTTTAGGCTCTACCTGTGACAGGAAACTGAGGAACAAGGCCTCATTGTGAGCCCTGCTCCTAGTTGTCACACTTTGTTGAACATTCCCAATAATCTGCTCCAAGGGATAGATGATCCCTTAGATGTCTTGTAGCTGCAGGGAGTTTGTCCTCTACATGATGAATTTCTTCCACTGGGTCAGCATCTTCTTCAGCATCCTGCACCTCTACTTCTTCTAGAATTGTTGCATCAGTATGTGTTTTACTGCTGTTGGATGGTTCTTGTATAAATAGTTCTTCCACGACCCTTTCACTTCCTGTCAAAACAGAAGAACTGGGCCAGCCCTTATAAATTAGGCTGATCTCATCAACACCACATGCATGCATGGACTCTTCAACAACATGAGTTTTCTTGTTGTATACTCTATAGGCTCTACTATGTGAGCTATAGCCAACAAGAACCCCCAAGTAGCATTTTTCAGCAAACTTGGTTAATTGAGATTTTCCATTGTTTAAAATGTAGCAATTAGATCCAAATATCCTAAAGTATGAAATTGTTGGTTGTTTGCCTTTCAGAATCTCATAGGGGGTAATTCCATGAACTTTATTGATGGAAGCTCTATTGAGAACATAATAGGCAGTATTGACTGCTTCAGCCCAGAAATATTCTGGGAGTGAAGAGTCACTAAGCAATGTTCTCCCAGCTTCTATCAAGGTTCTATTCCTCCTCTCAGCCACCCCATTTTGTTGTGGGGTCCTTGGGGAGGAAAACTCTTGGATGATACCTAGTTCTTGACAGAACCTTGTCATGGCTTCAGATTGAAACTCTGTGCCATGGTCAGACCTAGTTCTGACCTTAGAACATTGAAAATCATTCTGAATGGCCTTGACATGGCTTATAAAGACATTTAAAGTATCTGATTTCTTTTTAAGAAAAAATACCCATGTATATCTTGAGTGATCATCAACAATCACTAAGGTATACATCTTCCCTCCTAAACTCTGAATTGACATAGGACCAAACAAGTCCATGTGCAATAAATAAAGGCATCTCTTAGTGTCTTTGGAGCCAATACTTTTAAAAGTGGCCCTTGTTTGCTTGCCCATTTGGCAAGCATGACATGGACCATTTTTAACACATTTTAAATTAGGACTATTTCTAACCTAGTTCTTAGAGAATAGTCTATGCATTGCCTTGTAGTTGATGTGGGCAAGTCTCTTGTGTCATTGAACACATAAAGATTCACTCGCATTTGCCACAAGACACATAGGAGAGGAAGATGATTTGCAAATAAAATCTAAACAATAAACACTTTCACTCATAGTGCCTGAAAGTATGGTTTCCAAGTCATTAGACTTTTTGATTAGGCACTTATCATTGTGGAATTCAATGACATGGTCAAGATCACACAGTTGGATTATGCTAACGAGGTTGTGTTGCAACCCTTCAACATAAGCCACTTTAGTGATGGAGACTATGCCATTTGTGATCATACCATAACCTCTGGTGAATCCTTTTTCTGAACCCCCAAAGATGACTTTGGGTCCATTCTTCACTGCTTTGTATTCCTGCAGTAAACCCTTGGTGCCTGTCATATGTCTTGAGCACCCACTGTCCAAATACCAAATCTGCTCAAGGCTGGTATTTGAACTAACATGCATGATGGAATTTAATTACCCTTAGGAGCCCAAGTGATTTTAGGTCCTAGGTTCTTGTTAGTCTGATAAGATAACCTCACACTAGCTGCACTCTTTGCAGGAAGACTCTTCTTTGGATTTGGTATATTGAGATTGTACCAACAATCTATGGCAAATTATCCCACTTTACCACAACACCAACATTCATGAATGTTGTATCTCCTCTTCTGAACATTTCCTGAGGAAACGGCATTACTGTGCCTTAGTTCAGGAGGGGAGACAGCTGCAATCTTCCTATTTCTCTCAACAATGATTTGACTGAATGTTAATCTATGTGTTGTCTTGATGCCCTTTGTTTTGATGACATCAGCTTGCTTTGGCTTGGTAGCCATACAAGATCTGATGGCATCAGACACTGAGCAACAAGTCTTGTCAATAGATTTGACAAAAGAAATTTTCTTTGCTGAAATAAATTTAGAAGAGCTTGCACCCTGATTCTTGAATGAGGGGGCTGAGGTACCAAATACAAAAGGTCCAGGTTGGGCCATTTGAATTTCCTCATGGGGAGCCTTCATGCCACTCAATCCCATTCTCTTTCTTCCACTATGGGAAGGATTGTTTTCCTTCCTATAGTTACTTCCATTCTTCCAGTGACCATACATGCTTTCATGGTCATACCTGTTGGAAGGAAGTAATACCTTTTGAAAGTTGGTTTGAGGCTTAGCCTTACCCCTGCTCTTTTCTCCACTCCCTTCTCCTGCTTCCATTTTATTGAATCCTAGTCCTCTTCTATTGGATTGAGAAGAGAATGAGTCAATAATAGGGAGCACAGATTTAGGCTTGGAGAATTGAGCCACTAGGCTTCTTTCTTTCACAAGCTTCTCCTCAAGATCCTTGATGATCTTATTCTTTAGAGAAATAGAGCTCAAATGGACAATTGTTATCCCCTTGAGTTTGCTTATTTCTCTACTCATCTGAGCCACCAAAGTAGGAGACTCAGAACAATTTCTTTCAGCCATTTTGAGTGAGTTAATCTCTAGGGCTTGGCTTTTGACAAGCTTCTTGCTCTCTTTCAGAGCAATAACTAGAGCATCATATTTGTCAATCAATTGATTGACACCCACTTCAGATTCTGAATCATAATCATCAGTTGATGAGTGTGCATCAGATTCAGGAATTGATTCATACTTAGAGGAAGAGAGAGGAGTAGGTACCTGGTCAGGTGTGTCCTGACAATCTTCATCATCTGAAGTTATGGTCATTAGGCCAACATATTCATCCACCTCCATATCACTGTCTGAATGTGATAGAGGGGCCATGATGCCCACCTTTGCTGCAGGAAAGTCCTCATCTTCCTCAGCAACAAACAACCCAATATAGGCCTCTTCTTCATCATTTGAATCTGATGATGATGACTCAGATTCACTCCAGCTTTTGTCCTTCTTGGCTAGGAAGGATTTCTCACATTTTCTTCCTTTCTTGTGATAAGGCTTGTTATCACCCTTATCCTTTCTTTTGATTGGACAGTCAGCAATGACAGGCTTACTACAGCAATAACAAATTACATTAGTTAAACCATGTTTAACATGTTTAGAGTCATACCTGTCCCCTTTGGGGTGCTGCATGTCTGCCCTGCTTGAATCCTTCCTAGGATGTGAGGAGGAGGAAGGCTTATTCTTCCACTGCTTCCTTCTCATCATCTTTTTGAATTGCCTTGAGAAGGAAGCAAATTCCTCATCAGAAGAGCTATTTTCAGATGAGCAGTTGTTGGGGGAAATGATTTATCTTAACCCCTGGAATTGAGAAGAATATAATTTCTAAGAATGAAAAGTTAGTCTAAGTAAATATGCGTCGAATAGTATTCGACGCAACTTCGAGATGTAGTCGACGTTTCTCTCAGAATGAGTCAAAGTAACTCTAAGAAGAATTCGAAGTAATCTTTGTCGACGTACCTCTGACTTCTAGTCGACGCACCTTCCTTATTCTCCTCTCGACGTTCAGCCAGGATGAAATCGACGTTCACGTCGAATAGTAATCGATGCACGTCGATTTCTATAAGAAATTCAAAAACACGCCAGATCTCTTTCCTTCTTTCTGTAGATCTGATTTTTATGGAATGATATTATTCTTTTATAGCCGTTCTGAATCAGTCTTTCCTTCTATTTGATTCTTGGCTAATTTGATTAAGCTTATTATGGATATTATTTGAAATCAAAACGATCTCTTTCCTTCTACAGAAATATTGATTATGGAAACTTTTATCTCTTCCTAATTCTCTGTCTGCTAATTGATTATTCTCCTTTAGCAATATCTTTTTAAACAGAGCTATAAATAAAGAGGAGGTCGACAGAGAATAATGACTAGTGATCCACCATATACATTTGAAAAAGAGGAAGAGCTCCCAAGTGAAGAGTGAGAAAGCTGAGAAAAGAGATAGTGTGCTGCAGCAAAGAAAAAGCCTTTATCTTCTCCTCCTTCTGAAGCCATTCTGCTGCAAATTCTGAAAGCTCTCACAAAAGAGAGAAAAGCTTACAATCTCCTTCTCACTATAGAAGAGAGATTACATTCACTATTCTTGTGCTTCTAATCTTCTTGCTAGGAAGAAGATTCTTTCTTGTTTTAATTGTTTCTTCTAATTCTTCTTCTTATTCTTATTTCAACTTCAATTGTGTAAAAGAGTTTTTAGAATCTCTCTTCAAAAAATTCAGTTGTACTGGTTCTAAGAGTCTCCTTATCAAAAGACTCAGGCTGGTTCTAAGAGTCTCCTTATCAAAAGACTCAGTGCTAGATAGTGAATTCCTACCAAGGGGGTAGAAGAGTGGACTACCCAAAGTTTGGGGAACCACTATATTTCTTTGTGTTGTGCTGTGATTTTCTTCTTGCTATTTTCCTTCTTTACTTGCTTAATTCTTGTTGGTGTGTGAGAAGTTTAATTCTGTGATTATTACACACATATATATATATATAATTGCACAAAGTATTTTTAAATCTCTATTCACCCCCCTCTAGAGAATTCTAGTGAGGTTAACTGTGCACTTTCAGCAGTGATCTGAATTGTCTGAGTCAGCAGCCCTTCTTGGAGGGGTAGGAATTCTTGCCTTGCTCTTCTTGGACCCTTCAGCCTTGAGGGCCACAGACTTCTCTCTAGCATGAGGCCTGGAGGAGGTGTCCTCTTCCTTTCTAGCAGATAGTTACATCTCATATGAGAGCAACTTTCCAAACAGAGTATGAGGAGGAGTTTCACTTAGCTTTGCCACTTCCTTGATGGCACAGATTTTGGTATCCCAATCTCTAGTTAGAGATCTAAGGAATTTATCATTTAACTCATAATGAGTGAAGGTCCTTTCATAGGTCCTCAACTCATTTACTATTCTGAAGAATCTTTCATAGCTGTCAGCTATGCATTCCTGGTTTTGTTGCCTATAGGCTTCATACTCCTGATTGAGGAGGGATTTCCTATCATTCCTCACTTCTTCAGTCCCTTCCATGTACACAATCAATGTATCTCGCATCTCCTTTGCAGTTTCACAGTGCACCAAGTTTTGGAAAGTTGAATCCTTAATAGCATTGACAATAATATTTTGAGCCCTTTTATCCATTGTAGCCAATGCTATCTCATCCCTTGTCATTTCAGTGTAAGATTTTCCTACCTGCCTAGTAGGATCAATGGTGGAGGGCTTTGTGATAATGAAGGGGCCTTCCTGAACAGTGATATAGATTCTAGGGTCTGAAGCTTCCATGAACAGCCTAACCCTTTGTTTCCAGATGCCAAAGGTTTCCTTTTTGCATATAGGGAGCTTCATTGAACCCATTTCCTTCTGAACTCCACTTGAAGCCATTGGATTCAGATTTAATAATACCTATGTAGGATCTGGTCAGGCAGTTAAGCCCTTTATGACTAACCCCGCTTTGATACCACTTTAAAGATTATATAGGTATATGATCTAATTCACCTAGAGGGGGGGGGGGGGGGGGGGTGAATAGGTCTTTTGAGTTCTACTTATTTGATATAGATATTTAAAATTATTCTAAGCAAGAAATCAAGCACACCCAGAAAACACAAAAGTGTTTATAGTGGTTCCCCAAGACAGTGTGTCTATGGGTAATCCACTTTCCCCCTTCACCCTTCTAACAGTGTGTTAGACAGGGTCAACTCCTCCAAACTCAGCTCCAAGAGCTTACAGCACAGATCCCTCAGGATCTCTCAGATTTTCACAAACTCTACCTCAGGCACAACAGCCTTACCTCAGAGGAAACCACCTCCTACAGCTCAGACCACCTCCTGGTCCTACCTCAGATCACACAGATCCTACCTCAGAGGAATCCACCTCCTACAACTCAAACTACCTCTTGGTCCTACCTCAGATCACACAGATCCTACCTCAGAGGAATCCACCTCCTACAACTCAGACCACCTGCTGGTCCTACAACCTCAGGCCAAATGGCCCTACAAACTCAGAACCCAAAGGCTCTTACACAAGATATAATGACGTTTACAGAATAAAAGAAGAAAAGATCAAGCCTGTTCTTCTTCTTCTTTTCAGTTGTTGTTGCAGACTTGAATGAGGGAGGAGTGGTACAGCTCCAATCTTGATTCTACTTGATCAACACTTCAGATGAAGGACTGGATTTGCTTGCTCTATCTTGAGATGAATCAAGATGAGCTATCTCTTCCTTGCAGCCTTGTGTTAGCACAGTTCTTGGCTGCCGACAATGGAACAGTACGCTTCCGCTTCTTTGTGTGCTCGAGAGAAAGATTGATGGCAGAAGTGCTTTCTCAACCCTAATTTATCCCTTTTATACATCCCCGATCTTCAACGGCTCTCAGTCGTCCTTCTGACAGATATGGGAGTGACTGGTGGACCCCATAATGCTTTTCTGCAGCTTGCGCCAAGGGCAGAACCTGACATGTCTCGTTTGAACTGTCTCAGCGATTGGGCTGAGATGGCTTCCTCTTCTCAGCGGATTTCATTGATCTGCAGAGCAGTTTCTGCGTTCGGCGAACATCATTCTGCGTTTGACGAACTTCATTCTTCGTTCGACGAACACGCCAAGTCTCAGTGCTTGCTTCTGTCCCGTCTCTACGTTTGACGAACTTCATTCTTCATTCGACGAATACGCCAAGTCTCAGCGCTTGCTTCTGTCCCGTCTTTGTGTTCAATGAACTGAGTTCAGCGTTCGACGAACACGCCGAGTCTCAGCGCTTGCTTCTGTCCCGTCTCTGCGTTCGACGAACTGAGTTCTGCGTTCGACGAACTTCATTCTTCGTTTGACGAACCCGACAAGTCTCAGCGTTCGACGAACTGAGTTCTGCTTTCGACGAACTCGCCAAATCTCAGTGGATATTTGTTGCTTCTTTCCCGTCTTAGCGGATCCGCTGAGACAGACATCCGTCTCAACGGTTTCTTCTATCTGCAGCTCATCTTGCCCAGATGCCTTCTCAGCGGCTCCTGACCTCGTCTCAGCGGTTCAGCTGAGACAACTCTTCATCTCTTAGGAGATGATCTCTCCTGATCTAAGGGCATGATTAGTCCTTTCTCTTGAGTTACCTGAGTCTGTATATCTTACAAAAATATGGTTTTATCAAATACATCTTGTACTTAGCATTGTGAGTGATGCCTCTTCAAATCAAAGGAATATTGAGGGCAATATTCCCAACAGAAGCTATTCTGGAACAACATCCCATGAACCCTCCTCCCAGTCTTCCTCCTGCAGCACCTGCATCACAATTCAGACAAATGGACTTCGACCTGAAACAATTTATAGAGTTAAAACCACAAACCTTCATAGGAGGCTTGTCTCCCTTAGAGACTGAAGACTGGATTCTTCGTTTGGAAACAATATTTCAAGTCATGCACGTCCGGAGGATCAGAAGGACGAATTCGCTTCATTTTATTGGAAGGCGCGGCAAAGTGATGGTGGAATAATATCGTTGCTACGAAGTTCGCCAGACGTGGAATCGTGACATGGACAAACTTCAATTCCTTCAAGAATTCACAAACTGGTTTGTGTCACGATCTGAGAAAAGAGTATTGCATAACCAATTCTTGCGACTTGTGCAAGGGACAAAGTCAGTTCTGCAATACGAATCTGAATTCTCCAAATTGGCGTATTTTGCTGATTCTCTCGTAACCTCAGAAGAAGATCGTTGTCGACAATTCCAACAGGGACTTCAAGACGATATTCGCAATTTGTCAGTACCTCTAGATATTGTAGAATACGGGAAGTTGGTCGAGAGAGCGCGACTAGTGGAGATTAATCAGGAAAAGTCACAAAAGCGTCGAGACAACGTAAAAAGAAAGATAAACGAAACAGCAACTCAGGATGAAGCACCAAATAAAGAGACTAAAACATTGCAGACTGGTCCTTCTTCGAGCAATGCCTCTCAAGCATCCGCGACAAAATGTGGCAAATGTAACCGTATACATCGAGGGGAATGTTTAGATGGAGTTTGTTTCTACTGCCGTCATCCTAGTCATACAAAGAGAAACTGTCCAAAGCTGTTGAATAAAGACGTCAACTCGCGAGGACCTCCACTTTCGACGCCGCATCAATTATATCAAATGTATGCTGAGTCTTTAGCATCAGTCCCTGCACCGACACCTGTTCTTACTCCTGCTCCAACTCCTCCTCAAAATATTCCAGAAGAACGCTTGATTCAACCCTGCGCTTTCAATTTAGAACCCTATCGTAGAAAATGAATATAATAAACAACTAGCTACTGTTTCTGAACATTTGTGTATATACATAACTGACTGAAATTTGTTTTAAACTTTCAATGTTTTCCTTAATAAGTTTTCGAGGTCGAAACTCCCTTTTAAGAAGGGAAGAATTGTGACAGTCCAAATTTCACGGAACAATTTTTTTTCAATTTTATTCCCCGATGATGAGAATGCATGGCAGTACGACTTTTTACGTAATAATTTTTCGCATATTTCTTTCCTTTTCTATCGATAACCCTATTTCCGGGCTTCCCAATTGATTCGAGGATTGACTCAGTTTTCAATAAAAAGATCGCAGTTCAGAATCACACTTAGATTTATAGTACAAATATCATAAACACCATAATTATTTATACAAAATTTTACAAATAATACTGGATACAATAATCACAAAAACAATCAGTACACGCTGCTCGATGTCGCTTTTGAGCTTCTTCGATTCCTACAAAAATCTTTAGCCATACCTTAGCTAGATCTTCAGCACGTTTTCGCTTTTCTTCTTCAGTGAAGGGAGGCCTTCAGGGCGTACTGGGAGAAGCTCTTGTTTCCTAAAAAGATGGTTCACAACGGATTAGTCATAAAACTATGACTAGGTGAGAAAAGTATTTCGTGAAACAGTTATACATGCAAGCAAAGGGATAGTAACAATATGCATACACTTTAATAAAACATAATTTTCGTATCCTTCCCTTGTAATGCAATTCTTAATCTACCCCTTAATTTTAGTTACATAAAATAGGAAATACTTGGGAATGCAAACTTGAATTGGGCCCCATCCACTGAAGGGCAAACCCACTTAAGGGCAAAAGTGTAGGCTCACCCCTACTGGTGAATCCATCCGTAGATAACATCTACTTTATGATTCAAAATCGTCACATTTCCTTAATGCCGAATTTTATTATTCTTTTCTTAACATAAACAAAACATGTGTTTTAACATAAAACTTCACCTCAGAAAGTTATATCGCTTTCATTTTCCCTTGCCCACCTTTAACTTATAGCGAGATATCATTGAGTTAAACTCATATGCACAGACAGCGTCCTTTAAATAAAATAAACTGGAATAGAAAATTAATTTGAATAAACATAATTCAAGAAATGAAATACTCACAAGTCACAACAACCTTCCCTTGATCAGCTTCATTGCAACGCTTACCCTGTAACGCCATCTTCTTATTTCTTGGCCTAGGAAACCACTGAAATAGCACATACTTTATTGGGTTGTGTCACTAGTTACACGTAGCGTTGAAGTTAAAAAAAACAAAAGTAGTAAAAAGGCATTTGAAAACCGTCCAAATATGAAAGTCAAGTTCTAAGAAATCGTAAAATGATTAAGACATAATCAACACTAAATCAACCTTCAACTACGATTGTCAGGTACAAAATCAGCCCCCAAGCTAGACTGCCAATAAAAATTCAGTCTCCAATAGTGCTGCCCAACTCAAAACCAAGCCCAAAATACTAGCTGAAACATCCTAAAATAGCCCAAAATAAGTTGAAACTTCAACCCAAATGGCAGTGCAGGAATAACCCCAAAACGAAGCCCTAAAACAGTCCAAAATACAAATCCAATAGCAGAAATCGTAACTATAAGGGCATCAACACAAATAAGCAAAAGGGTAGCAGTCAAACCAAAAAATAGAGAAGGAGAAATCTTACAGTGTGGGAGAAGGAGGAAGGAAGTGCTGCACAACTGATCCTTCTTGGATACGTCGAGGTTCAACTAAGTCCCTCCAAAACCTCCGGAGGAAGCGATAGAAAATAACAGCACAACACAGAAACGGCGGCACAATCCAGGGGTACAGAGCAGTAACGCAAAGCAACGACTCAAGAACAGCGGCAGCAACTAAGAGGAAGAAGAAAGGAGAGGAGAAGGAGAAGTCGTAAGCATCGGCAACAGTCGGGAAGGAGCAAAAGACAGGAGCGGTAGTCGAGAGGAGACGGGTGCGGAAGAAGGAACAAGACTTGGGCTCTTTTTATTACGCACAGGAAGCGGTCAGCGGCAACCAGGGAATAGGAATTCAGCGGCCAGCGGCAACTAGAAAACAGGAATTCAGCGGCCAGCGACAATTAGAGGCCAAATACAATCCAGATGCCGGTCTTTTAAGCTCACAAACCAGACAGCAGGAAACCAAATGTATTGAGGTGTCACCTTTGAAGCCCAACACCACCTTACCAGCCAAACATGCAATTGTCCAAGTGTCAACATTAACCCAACTCAGCCACCATACGAATCGGCCAAAGTACTAATGGCAGCCCATACATATATGCATTTGAGAAAATAGCTATTGGCACCCCAATATAAAGAAATTTGGATGTAAATAAAAATATCGATAGAAAAGGAAAAAAATACGCGAAAAATTATTACGTAAAAAACCGTACTGCCTTGCATTCTCATCATCGAGGAATAAAATTGAAAAATATTTGTTGCGTGAAATTTGGACTGTCACAATTCTTCCCTCCTTAAAAGGGATTTCGTCCTCGAAAACTTATTAAGGGAAACGTTGAAAGTTTAAAACAAAATTCAGTCAGTTATGTATATACACAAATGTTCAGAAACAATAGCTAGTTATTTATTACATTCATTTTCTACGATAGGGTTCTAAATTGAAAGCGCGGGGTTGAATCAAACGTTCTTCTGGAATATCCTGAGGAGTTGGAGCAGGAGTAGGTACAGGTGTCGGTGTAGGGGCTGATGCTAAAGACTCAACATACATTTGATATAATTGATGTGGCGTCAGAAGTGGAGGTCCTCGCGAGTTGACGTCTTTATTCAACAACTTTGGACAGTTTCTCTTTGTATGACCAAACTGACGACAATAGAAACAAACTCCAATTAAACATTCTCCTCGATGTATGCTGTTACATTTGGTACATTTTGTCGTGGATGCTTGAGAGGCATTACTCGAAGAAGGGCCAGTCTGTAATGGTTTAGCATCCTTGCTTTGAGTTTCGTCCTAACTCAGAGTTTCTGGCATTTTTCTTTTTCCACTATCTCGACGCTTCTGCGATTTTTCTTGGTCAATCACTACCAGTCGCGCTCTTTCAACTAATTTCCTATATTCTAGAATATCATGAGGCACTAGTAAATTTCGAATGTCATCTTGCAGTTCTTGTTGGAATTGTCGGCAACGATCTGCTTCCGAGGTTATAAGGGATTCTGCATAATATGCCAATTTAGAGAATTCAACCTCGTATTGTAAAACTGTTTTCGTCCCTTGAACGAGTCGTAGGAATTGGTCTTGCAATACTTTTTTCTCCGATCGTGGCACAAACCAATTTGTGAATTCTTGAAGAAAGTTTGTCCACGTCACAATTTCACGTCTGACGAACTTCGTAGCAACTATGTTATTCTACCAACGCTTCGCCGTGCCTTCCAATAAAAACGAAGAGAACTCGACCTTCTGATTCTCCGGACAGTGCATGACTTGAAATATTGTTTCTAAACGAAGGATCCAGTCTTCAGTCTCTAGGGGAGATAAGCCTCCTGAATAGGTTGGTGGTTTTAACTCCATAAATTGTTTTAGGTCGAAATCCACTTGACGGGGCTACAGGAGGAAGATTGGGAGGAGGGTTCATGAGCTGTTGTCTCAGAATAGTTTCATCTGGCAGATTTGTAGGTACTAAGGTGGCCAATGTAGGGAAGACTAACTTAAGGGCTTCTGCGATGACAAACGCGAATTCTGAAGGGCGTCGCAGATGTCCATTGTCACTTTCCTCAGATCTTGTTCTTTGATGGGTTTCAGACTCTTCATGAATTTCATGACGTCGACGGCTGGAATATACTTGGATGGGTTCCTATAAGAGATTGAATTAATTATGTTCCGTTTTTAACATGTGTTATGACTTTGTACTGTCTATGACCAAAATATTGAAAATCGTTCCCTCTGATACAAAGTTGTGAAGACCCTACTTCCGTGCTTCCCAATTGATTTGATGATCAACTTAGTTTTCAATAAAGATCGCAGTTTAGAATCACACAGATTCACAGTACAAAGATCATAAACACCACATTTATTCATATGTTTTATTTGTAAAATCTTTTTTAAATAAAACATATGAATAAATGTGGTATTTATGATCTTTGTATTATGCATCTGTGTGATTCTGAACTGCGATCTTTATTGGAAACTAAGTTGATCCTCAAATCAATTGGGAAGCCCGAAAATAATTCAGCGATCAGCGGCAATTAAAGGCCAAATCCAATCCAGATGCCGGTCTTATAAGCTCACAAACCAGCCAGCAGGAAACCAAATGTATTGAGGTGTCACCTTTGAAGCCCAACACCACCTTACTAGCCAACATCTAATTGTCCAAGTGTCAACATTAACCCAACTCAGCCACCATACGAATCAGCCAAAGTACTAATGGCAGCCACCATGGTGGCTGCCATTTGTACTTTGGCAGATTCGTACATGGTGGCTGCCATTAGTACTTTGGCCGATTCGTATGGTGGCTGAGTCGGGTTAATGTTGACACTTGGACAATTGAATGTTGGCTGGTAAGGTGGTGCATGGTGGCTGCCATTAGTACTTTGGCCGATTCATATGGTGGCTAAGTTGGGTTAATGTTGACACTTGGACAATTGGATATTGGCTGGTAAGGTGGTGTTGGGCTTCAAAGGTGACACCTCAATACATTTAGTTTCCTGCTGGCTGGTTTGTGAGCTTATAAGACCGGCATCTGGATTGGATTTGGCCTCTAATTGACGTTGGCCACTGAATTCCTATTTTCTAGTTGCCGATGGCCGCTGAATTCTTGTTACCTGGTTGCCGCTGGTCGCTTCCTGTGCGTAATAAAAGGAGCTCGAGTCCTGTTCCTTCTTCCGCACCCGTCTCCTCTCAACTACCGCTCCCGTCTTTTGCTCCTTCTCGACTGCTGTCGCTGCTTACGACTTCTCCTTCTCCTCTCCTTTCTTCTTCCTCTTAGATGCTGCCGCTGCTTTGCGCTACTGCTCTGTACCCTTGGATTGTGCTGCCGTTTCTGTGCTGTGTCGTTGTTTTCTCCCGCTTCCTCCGAAGGTTTTGGAAGGACTTAGCTGAACCTCGACGTATCCAAGAAGGATCGACTGTGCAACACTTCCTTCCTCCTTCTCCCCCACTGTAAGATTTTTCCTTCTCCTCTATTTTCTGGTTTGACTGCTGCCCTTGTGCTTCTTTGTGCTGCGGCCCTTATAGTTACGATTTCTGCCATTGGATTTGTATTTTGGACAGTTTTAGGGCTTGATTTTGGGGTTATTCCTGCATTTTAGTTTGGTTGAAATTTCAACTTATTTTGGGCTATTTTAGGATGTTTCAGCTATTATTTTGGGCTTAGTTTTGAGTTGGACAACACTATTGGAGACTGAATTTTTATTGACAGTCTAGCTTGGGGGCTGATTTTGTACCCGACAATCGTAGTTGAAGGTTGATTTAGTGTTGATTATGTCTTAATCATTTTACGATTTCTTAGAACTTGACTTTCATATTTGGACGGTTTTCAAATGTCTTTTTTACTACTTTTGTTTTTTTAACTATAACTAGTGACACAACCTAATAAAGTATGTGTTATTTCAGTGGTTTCCTAGGCCAAGAAATAAGAGGATGACGTCACAGGGTAAGCGTGACAATGAAGCTGATCAAAGGAAGGCTGTTGTGAGTATTTTATTTCTTAAATTATGTTTATTCAAATTAATTTTCTATTCCAGTTTATTTTGTTTAAAGGACACTGCCTGTGCATATGAGTTTAACTCAATGATATCTCGCTATAAGTTAAAGGTGGGCGAGGGAAAATGAAAGTGATACAACTTTCTGAGGAGAAGTTTTATGTTAAAACACATGTTTTGTTTATGTTAAGAACAGAATAATAAAATTCGGCATTAAGGAAATGTGACGGTTTTGAATCATAAAGTAGATGTTATCTACGGATGGATTCATCAGTATGGGTGAGCCTACACTTTTGCCCTTAAGCGGGTTTGCCCTTTAGTGGATGAGGCCCAATTCAAGTTTGCATTCCCAAGCATTTCCTATTTTATGCAACTAAAATTAAGGGGTAGATTAAGAATTGCATTACAAGGAAAAGATACGAAAATTATGCTTTATTGAAGTGTTTGCATATTGTTACTATCCCTTTGCTTGCATGTATAACTGTTTCAAGAAATATTTTTCTCACCTAGTCATAGTTTTATGACTAATCCATTGTGAACCATCTTTTTATGAAACATGAGCTTCTCCCAGTACGCCCCTAATGCCTCCCCTCACTGAAGAAGAAAAGCGGAAACGTGCTGAAGATCTAACTAAGGTATGTCTAAAGTTTTTTGTAGGAATCGAAGAAACTCAAGAGCGACAACGAGCAGCGTGTACTGATTGTTCTTGTGATTATTGTATCCAGTATTATTTGTAAAATTTTGTATAAATAAATGTGGTGTTTATGATATTTGTACTATGAATCTAAATGTGATTATGAACTGTGATTTTTTTATTGAAAACTGAGTCGATCCTCGAATCAGTTGGGAAGCCCAAAAATAGGGACTTCACACGCCGACATCCATGAGGACTTCGCCGACATTTAACCTGCGTTGCGCCCATCTTCACTGCTCTCGATTGCACGAGTTCGACCGTGAATGTCACGAATGCCTCGCCGCTCGCACCCCAGCGCATTGAAGCCCATATTAATGCGGCCGAAGGCCGCCCGAGTGCATCGAGCACGAGCTATGCCCGTGCGAAAATGCTCGTGTATATATATAAAGTTTTTAGTAAATATATATAAATATTAAATTTAGTGTATATATATAAATATTATAGAAATAACTTCTACACCTCTCTATATATTTATTAACATTTTCTCCCTCTCTCCTCCCTCTCTTTCATCTGCCAGCTCCCCTCTCCCTCCCTCTCTCTTTCATCTGCCAGCTCCCCTCTCCCTCTCTTTCATCCGTCAACGCCTCTCTCCCCTACCACTCTCTTCTCCCCAGGGGCGGACCCACCTTGGGGCGAGTGTGGGCGGCCGCCCACACTCAAATTTTTTTTAAAAAAATTTAATAGTATTAGTCACGGCAAAAAGCCGTGGCTAATACCCTTTTTTAACTTAATATTATTAGCCATGACAAAAAGCCGTGGCTAATACCATTTTTTTAACTTAATAGTCCAATGCCCTATTCTCAACCCCCCCACCCACCCCCGACAGCTCGCGACATGCCACAAGCCAGCGAAATCCCTCCCCCCTCTCTGGCCGACGGAAGCCCTCACCCTCTCAATCGGACCGACGAAGGCCCTATTCCTCTCAATCCGACCGACGGAAGCCTTCCCCCTCTCAATCCGACCGACGGAATCCCTCCGACTCCGACGCTCCGGCCTCCTCTCAGTCCAATGCCTCAGAAGGTTTGATTTCATCAATTTTTTTGTAGATCTTGATTTTGTAGATGCGAATCTGTTTTATTTAGCTAATCATTATATTATTCAAAAAGATCTGTTTTGAAAATTTTCCTGAACGAACCCAGCAGATCTGATTTCATTAAGGATATTATCTTTTTGGATGCTGCTTTTTTCTGAGCATTTTTTTGTAGATCTGTTTTTTTTCTTAGCTTTTTTTTCAAAATCATTTAGTTTATTTGGTAAGCTATCAATGCATTGCATGTCTCCCAGAAGTTAGAACACATTTCTTTGAATTTTGAATTTTATTTGCTCCAGTTTTTCTTATTATGCCTCGGTCTACAAGATGTTTTTTGTATAATTTTTGTCATATTAATGATTAATGTACTTGTTTCATATTTTTCAATTTTTTTTTGCAATTTTATAGTCCGCTCACACTAAAAAAAATTCACGCATCCGCCACTGCTTCTCCCCCTCTCTCTCTCATCCCCATCTTGAGTTTTTACGGACACATGTAATGTAGCACGGTAATGAACTTCATTATATATTATAGATATAACAAATGCCAATTCTAATTCCTATTCAACCGAATTGTTATCTATATTAAAACAGCAAAATTGTCGATTCCAATTTCTACGATTGAAACCAAACATCAGAATTGAAATTGCCTGAGCCAATTCTAATTCCCATCTTAAGATTCATTTCAACGGAGCCTAAAAGACTTATTAGAACAAACAATATCTATCTATATATTATGGTTCATCGAGAAGGAAGAAACGAAACGGCCAAATAGACGTGTAGAACAAATGGTAAGCTCGGCTTTGCTGTCCTCCCCCCATCTCCCGAATTACTCCGGCCAACCGCAGCCTCTCTATTGGCGGCGCACACTTCGCCAGAGCTCCGGCGGTGCAACTTCTTGGACCTCAATCGCCTATCGAGTTTCTCGAAAAAAGCCCCTTTTCCGTTGCGCTCTCGAGGACGAAGGCCGGAAAGAGCAGAAGCCACCACCAATCAGCAGCACTGGAGCTGCCTTGCAGGAAAAGCCAAGTAAGAAACTTCAAATGTTTTGGCTATTTAGTGCGAGCAAATCTCGTCTTGGTCATTGTTTTTATCCAACTTAGCTTATTTCCTCCTCTTTCGTAAGCGTTTAACTACAATTTTGTCTCGGTTAGGTCTTTTCCCCCAATCGTTATGGGTATTTTTCAGTTGGGGATATCTTTCGATAATGGAAGAGGGCCGCACGAGAGTACGTGTTGGGTGTTAACAGGGGAAGAATGGCTAAGGAGAGGGGCCGGGGATAAGGGAAAAGAGCAGGGCAAGGAAGAGTCGAAATGGTAAGCTACAGAACAATGGATTAGGGCAGCCGGGGCTCAGAGAGGAAGTAAAGAGAGGAAGAAGACGAAGATAAAAAAGCAAATAAATCCAATAGACTATTCATCTCCTCCTTTGTGCCATACAATATCTTTTACACTTTCTTTATATGTCTGATATTATTTAATTCCAAGCTGAATATCACATATTATTGAATTACTAGTTGCACTGGTTGGCACCTTATCCATCGTCAGATTGCATTAATTTCATGGACAGCTGGTGCTGGCGGTGTTGCATGATCGAGAAGGCAATGGAAATTTAGACTAGTAACGAAACCGTCTTCAAGGATGTTGCAACTACAAGTTAACCGCTTCAACAATTCCTCCTGGATCGAGCACAAAGATTGTCAAAGTTGTGCCATGATAGTTGCGAGGGTACTCTAGGGAAGCCATCGTCAACACAGATTTCAAACTATAATTCTCAGTATCCATTATTTCAAGATCGGGCTCATAATCATGCTTGAATTTGTCCGTGCTGCAAGGAAACAAAAAAAATCATATCCGACAAGCTTCAGGCTAAACTCTTCAAAAATTGTGCCATGAAGTGTTGTTGTCCTCAACGCTAGCATCATTTCATCCCGAGTCAAAACCCTATTCTGGCTGTATGATCGAGAAGGCAACGGGGATTTACACCGGTAACGAAAACGTCTTCAAGGATGTTGCAAGTACAAGTTAACCTGTCACGACCAGTCTAAAAGCAAAAATCAGAGCGCGCTTCGGACGGGTCGTGATGCCACAAATATGAGAAAAGAAACACCATGTTTGTTAGATGGGAGCAGAAATAGTATTATTATATTGAAAATAAATAGTTTGGAGAAAAATACATTATCTCTATGCGGAAGTTTTAAAATATAACAGTGAAGAGTTAAATACACTTGCATTTCAACAAAACTTATGACATCATCAAGTATCCAAGCTAAAAAGATTAAAACAAATAACTCTTAATGACGTAACAAAGGTTTCATGCAAATTACAATCCCAAGCAAATGAGTATGCAAAACATGAAATTTTAATACATAACAATAACATAGCAGTTGTCCATGATTTAAGAGAATGTCTGATAATAATTATTACATAATAAGAAATGCCCGATAGTAAAGGGAAACACAAAAAATAGAACCGGATAAAGCAAGAAATAAGGTAAACCTCTAGGAGTCAGGAACTTAATGTGGATCGGGCTCAGGTAGCGGGCGGCGCAGTCACAGAAGCTAAGGTAAATTCCAAAATAAACAATAAAAAAGCCTTAGAACATTAACGAAAGTAAGTAAAATATATAACTAGCAAGAGATCAAAAATATACATGAACTGATACTCAGGAAGCGAAACTAGCAACACAGGCAAATAAGTAAATCAAGCGGAAATAATAAGAGTTATTAGCCTAATCCAGGGTGTAGATATTTATTCATGTAATGATAAGCTGTAACAAATGAAAGATGTAGGTGTTTTAATTTGATGCACACAAATCATGATTCAGAAAGTTTCAAGATCAGATTCAGGACTTATCAGAGATTCAAAATTATGCCAGTGATCTCTAAGGGGTGGCTTTGGCGAACCCTCACCCTATAGTCAGGGATTTTGAAAGACTTTATTTAAGGGTAGCTAATCACCTAGAGGGGAGGGGGGGTGAATAGGTTATTTTAAAATTTATTTGCAATTCTTGATTAAAACCTAAATAAATGATCAGAGCTTTCAAGAAAATAAACACAAACACAAACACACAGAATTTTATAGTGGTTCCCCTTATCTTGGGTAATCCACTTTCCCCCTTCTCCCCTCTAGCAGTGTGCTAGATATGATTTATATCTCCTCCAGATTTCAGACCACCAAACAGGTCTTACAGCTCAGATCTCAATAGATCCTACAGTCTCAGATCTCAACAGATCTTACCCTCTCAGATCTCAGCAGATTTTACAAACTCAGATCTTAACAGATCCTACCTCAGCCTTTATAACAATAGGCTTACACTCAGATTCACCCCTGAATCTTACAACTCAGATCACTCCTGATCCTACATCTCAGATCCTTGAAAGATCCTACACTCAGATCTGACAACTCAGATCCTACAGAATTGGAAAAAAGTAGAAACAATACTTAGACTCAGATTCACCAATGTATTGAGTCTTCTTGATCTATCTGAAAGATCAGATAGAAAACTTCAGCAGAACAGCATCAGCAAAATGATCTTCTTGATTTGCACAGGCTGGGATGATTGTTCTTCTTTAGGAAGACAGATTCTTCCTTCTTAACCTTCTCTCTTCAGAAAATAGTCTCAGCACCAGATTGCTAAGGAATTTCTTGTAGTACGATTCTGAAAGAGGAGATGGCTTCTTCAGATTCTTCCTCAGATTTTCTCTTGAACGACGGAGAAGATGATGGCTTTTTTAATAGGAGTGTTCTCTACTGAATCATAGGTTATCCCTTCTATTTATAGCTCGTCATCCGCGACATCTGACACGCTCCTCCACGTCAGCATGACATTAAGTTTTCAACGGTCTTTAATTATTTCAGAACAGACAAAGGCTCAGCTAGCTGTAGATGAACTGTTATACGTTTCTCAGCTCAGAGCTTTTCAGAAAAAGGCGTTGAGCACTGTGTATCTCTGTCGACGCTTTTTCTATAAGGTGTCGAGCGATGTGTAGTGTCTCGACGCTTTTAACTTTGCCTTCATATCTCGACTCTTTTTGCTGGCGTTGAGCTAACTGAAGTTTAGTCGACACTTCTTATTCCACGGCGTCGAGCGATATTCCTTGGCTCGACGCTTCAAAACTTGGTCTCAGATCTTCAGCGGTGACCTAGTCTTTTTGATCAGCAGACATGGGTCGACGCTTCTGGGTCACAGGCGTCGAGCGATATGTAGTGTCTCGACGCTTGTGAACTTAGATGAATTCCTTGAGCACTTTGCTTGACCTGATCTTCTGCACAATGATTCTAGAAAGTATATCAAATACATTCTGAGGTATATCTTTGACTTAGGAATGGACTTCTCCAAATCTAAGACATTGTGGACAATGGTCCCAACAATCTCCCCCTATTTGAAGAAGTCATAACCTCAGTCAATGATATATCCCTCTTTACAAAGATAATCAATGTTTTCTATACAGATAATCAAAATAACGAGTATAATACCTTATAAAATCAGATTACCAAAACATTCTAACAAAAGAAATTATCTCAGACATGATTTCTCATATGAGCACAAAATCACAAGCAGTTCAGAATAAATCATGTCAAGATAAGGAAAGAATCACATCACAGACATATATATATATATATATATGATAATAAAAGATAGTTTGCTCTGGGAGCACATCAAGATTGTTCAAAGTTATACATTTCTCTGAGAATTCTTAATAAAGATTAAAATCCTAATGCTGTTCAGGTTCCTTGATCTCTATTCCTCTTTTGACTCTCTTGGAAAGGACTTCAACAACCTCTTTTCTTCTCTTGAAATAGCCAAACGGCTTTGGAAAATATCTGATTGGCTCCTTATCACCTGCCTGAACTTTCCCAACCAATTTGTCAGCTTTGAATTTTATCTTCAGCTCCTCCTGATCCCCGTGCTTCAACCACTCAGCTTCAGAGTACCATTTCCCTCTTTCTTCTGGATTACCTTTCACAGCTTCCCATGCTGCCAGAATCATTTCTCTTGAAGAGGGAGACCAATGTTCATAATCAACCCTTGATTGAACTTCTTCTCTGAACTTCCTTTTGCTAGATTCTACTTGTTCACTGGTAAAGTTCTTTCTCTTGGTTTTATCCTCAGGACTGTACATCTTGGCAATTTGCTTTTGGATTTGTGTAAGAGATGCTGGCTTGGTCTCAGAAACTTGATCATTATTATAATCTATGGGAGGATAGCCTAAAGTTTCTCTTATAGAATTAGAGGTCCACACAGCATGCTCAGAGCTGGCTTGAATCATTGACCTCTCCCCCTTTAGGACTTCTTCAACTATATGATCTCTTAGAACATCCTTCTGAAATCTAACTTGGCCCTCCAGATGATGTATTCCACTTTCAATGGTTTTCTTGACCTTAAGAAGATGGTCATCTATAGTATCTGTTTTTAACTTTACTTGATCTTTTAGAATTGATGAGCTCTCATCAATCTTGGCTAGTATAGCAGCATCATGCTGTTGCATCCTAGCTTCTATCTTAGCTGCACTTGTAAGAGTCTGTGCAACTTGTTCTTTGTACAACACTTGCATATTGTTGCTTAGAATTCCCTGATTCACTTGTACATCATCTGTAGTCTTTGCAATACCTGCTTGTTTTTCTTTGATTTCCTTTGAAGTCTCCTTGATTACATCCAGTTGTTCAGTTGTATAGTCCACAGAAGCACCAGCTCTTTTGAAAATTTTTATCATTTCCTTTCTCAGTGCATTCATTTGATGATTGACTTCAAATCTTACCAATTTCATCTGAAAATCTACTTCATTTTTCATTTTTGTATTATTTTCTACAATATATTGTTCCAATAATCTTCTTTGATTATTAAGCAACACCTCCAGCTGAGGTAGTATTGGACTTAGATCCACATTGATTTCTCTTGCCATTCCATCACTTCTACTACTTTCCTCTCTGATGAAAGAGTCATCTCTTTGACTCATATGTGAGCAAGAAGATTCTATCTTAATCACCTTTTCAGCCTCTTTCCTTGTGGCTTCAGGCTCTCCTTCCAAATCCATAGCATCAACAACAGGATTTTCTTGAGCAGGGACCTCAGGATGATACTCCCCCTCAAATGGTGCATTGGCTGAATCAAAATTTTCAGGGGCAAGGATCTCATGCTGAGACCCCCCCTCAATGTCTGCATTGTTAATATCAGAAATGTCTGGAGCAGGGATCTCATCCTGAGCCTCCCCATCAACTGCTGCCATGTTAAATTCAGCATTATTCTGAGCAGGGATCTCATCTGGAGCCTCCCCCTCAATTTGAGACTTCTCCTTATCTCTAGCAGGGGATCCTGGTTGACTTCCTCTCACTTCCTCTTCTTCCTCATTCTCATCTTTTTCTTTATTGATCTTGTCAATCCCTTCCAGTATTGGATCAGTACCTGTTGGTGTGTCAGGAATACTGTCCCTTGATTTGTTCCCTTCTTCTTCTTCAGATGATGTGAGATTAGGATCATGAATTGGAGAGGATCTTGATTTTCTTTTGGATGATGATGAGCTTGATGAGCTAGAAGAGACCTTCTTCTTTTTCTTCTGAACTTTTTTCCTGCTTGGGAGAATATTCTGTTGGTGGATGATTTGACAAAATTCTTTCTCATCTCTCTATCATTCTGATGTCCATTTTCTTCATATGATTTATCTTGGATCCAAGCTTTTTATTTAAAGAATCTGGAATGACTTTTACTAAATATAGAGACAATATCCTGCCCAAGTTGGGTGCCTGGATACATTCAATCACTCTGTTAAACACCACCTTTCCCCAATCAGTTCTTAATGAATGAATAATCCTTGTCAGAAGAACAAACATTTTCCTGGAGATTTTATCATGGGACCCTGTCTTGCATAGTAGTCCCTTTCCAATCACATCTGTCAGCATTTTTTCTCTTGAATTCATCCCTTTCCTTAGTATACTCCCAGAAATTTCATGTGATGTTTCTATCCCACACCAGACTTGGGCTAATCTAATCTGCTCAGAACTCACTTCTTCCTCTTCTTCATTACTTTTGAATCTTGGCAGTTCTAGTGCCTTTGCAAGTCTTGAAGGAGAAATCTTAATCTTCTTACCATTTACAGTAGTTTTCAGCTTAGAATTGGCGGTGTCTATTACTGTCTTGGAGAAAAGTTCTAATACCTCTCGTTTCCAAATTAGAGTTGATTCAGATAAAACGAATTCTAGTCCTGCTTTGTAGATTAGCTCGATGGTTGACGTGATTTCCTCTGGTGCTGTTTGAAATCCATTGCGAACGAGCTCGCCTCCTTCGTAAAGGTAATCACTGCTCTTGGGAGGCATTGTTGTTGTTGATTGTAGATTGAGAGTATTGATGGAAAGATTTTCTAGGGCAGATAATTTCGAATTGAAAATTCTAGGGTATATGTACTAACGAAGTGTCTTCCCTATTTATAGACTTTCTAGTTCAAGAAGATGAATAGCCGCGCGCCGGACTTATTTAACAAGATTGATCAAACGATTCAAATTTACCCTGTCGAGACAGCCTTGCTCGACGTCATTTATCTTCGCTCGACGCCAAGAATCTTCTCTCGACGCCAGGTATCCTTGCTCGACGCCAGATATAACTCCACTCACCTTTTAGGACTAAATTAATATTTTCATTTATTTATTTCATTTTCTGTACTTATTTGAGAATTGTCATTTATTCTAATTTTATTCCATTTTTAGCATTCCTAATTCAATTTTGAAGTTATTGAATTTTGTTTCATCCAGGGGTTTAGTGAATATGTCAGCTACTTGTTTGTCTGTAGGAATTTATTCAATTATGATGTCTCTATTTTCTACATGTTCTCTAATAAAGTGATATCTAATTTCTATGTGCTTTGTTCTGCTATGTGATACATGATTATTAGCTATAGCAATAGCACTAGTTGAATCACAATATTAAGGAGATTTACTTAGCTTGATTTTATAGTCTTGGAGTTGATGTTGAATCCAAAGTAGCTGAGCACAGCAGTTTCCAGCTGAGATGTACTCAGATTCTGCTGTAGAGATAGCTACACTGGTCTGCTTCCTGCTACTCCAAGATATTAGTATTTTGCCAAGAAATTGACAGGTGCCTGATGTGCTTTTTCTGTCCTCCTTGCATCCTGCAAAATCAGCATCTGAAAAACCAGTCAGTTCAAAGTCATTGCTTATAGGATACCAAAGGCCAAGATTAAGAGTACCCTTCAGATATCTCAGGATTCTTTTGACAGCAGTGTAGTGAGATTCTTTAGGGTTCACTTGGTACCTAGCACACACACATGTTGAGAACATAATGTCTGGCCTTTTAGCAGTTAGGTAAAGCAATGACCCAATGATACCTCTGTACAAGGTTTCATCAATAGGTTTCCCTTTGTCATCCTTGTCCAGTGACATATTGGCTGCCATTTGAGTTTTCATGACAGTGGAATTTTCCATTCCAAACTTCTTGATGATCTCTTTGGTGTACTTGGTCTGAGAAATGAAGATTCCTTCCTCAGACTGTTTCACCTGGAGTCCCAAGAAGTATTTGAGCTCACCCATGCTGCTTATTTCAAATTTCCCTTGCATAAGACTTGCAAACCTTTTGCAAAGGTTATTATCAGTTGAGCCAAAAATTATGTCATCTACATATATTTGCACTAGAATAATATGACCTTTAACTACCCTAAGAAACAATGTCTTGTCTATCTTTCCCCTTGAGAATTTGTTCTCAATGAGAAATCTAGATAATGTCTCATACCAGGCCCTAGGTGCCTGTTTTAGACCATACAAAGCTTTTAATAAAAGATAAACATGGTTTGGATGAGTAGAATCAATAAAACCTGGGGGTTGTTCTACATATACTTCCTCCAGTATTGTTCCATTAAGGAATGCTGACTTCACATCCATTTGATAAACTATGAATCCAATATGTGCTGCAAATGCCAGGAATAGCCTGATTGCCTCCAATCTTGCCACAGGAGCAAACACTTGATCAAAATCTATGTCTTCCTCCTGTCTATATCCTGGCATTGCTCCTGACTGAAATTCAGTCTCATGGTCACTTTTAATTTTGACTACTGTATTTCCTATTTCATTTTTGATTTGCCTAACAAAGCTAGTGAATATTTCTAGAGTATCTGACTTGTGTCTTAGGAAGAATACCCATGTGAATCTAGAATAGTCATCAACAATTACAAAGGTGTAAATCTTTCCTCCTAGGCTATGAATTGGCATTGGTCCAAATAGGTCCATGTGAATTAGATATAGACATCTAATGGAATCCTTCTCACCTATTGGTTTGAAGGATGACTTGATTTGCTTACCCATTTGACAAGCATGACAGGGACCCTCCTGAACACACTTCCACTTAGGCCCTGCTCTCACTAGATCTCCTGAAATAAGCTTATTTATAGTCTTATAGTTTATGTGGGCTAACCTTTTGTGCCATTGTACACTACTGGAGAATTTATTTCAGCAACTAAGCATATGAGATTTATTTGATCAGAACATATGAAATTTAAACAGTAAATGTTGCCACTCCTAGTGCCTGAGAGAATTATATCATTCTCTTTCTTAATCAGACACTCATCCTTGTGAAATGAAATGTCATACCCAAGATCACATAATTGACTTATGCTGATGAGATTGTGCTGCAATCCATCAACATAAGCAACTTTGGTGATGGTGACAATTCCATTTGTGATTTTGCCATATCCTTTAGTCTTACCTCTGTCAGATCCTCCAAATACGACATTTGGTCCATTCTTCACAGAGGTATAGTCTTTCAGTAGACTTCTTGTTCCAGTCATGTGCATGGAACACCCACTGTCCAAATACCAGATAGGAATTTGATTGGTCTTTGGACAAACCTGCAATAAGAAAATTACTTTTTCTTAGGAACCCACACAGAGTTGGGTCCTAGAACTTTGTTAGTAATAGCTGGTGTCTTTACTTGTTGTTTGAATCTTTGTGCTGTGTGTGTTGCCACAGGTCTGAGTACTGGTTTCCTAGAATTAAATTTTGGAACAGCTGGATTGAACCAGCAGTCAAGGGCAAAATGACCAACCTTTCTACAACACCAACATTCATATCTGTTATATCTCTTTTGAGGTCTTCTCACTTCTTTGGGTTGACTTACATGTTGTTTAATTGCCTTATTCAATGGAGCTTTGTAAAGAGTTTTAATGAAATTTACTGATTTAGTTTCCTTGACAGCAGTGGTTTTCACTACTGGTCTTAGTTCCTCTCCTTTGAGTTTGGTGTTTGCTTTAAATACAAAGGAGTCATGATGAGTTAATTCTTTTTCTTTGTATAGAGATTTGGCATCATTGATACTTGGTTGAATTGAGTCATCTTTGCTATTTGAACACTCACCCTTCCAAAATTTATGCACAACTTTTAGATCACGCTCATTTGTGATAGACATAGCTTTGTTGAATTTTATAGGTTGCATAGGTGCCTTGTCATTATTTTTAGATTTATTTTCTGCCTTTCCATTGTATCCTATGCCAGATCTGTATTATGCAGAAAATGTGTCTATTATGGGAAAGATAGTTTGTGGTTTTGAGAACTTTGCCACAAGCTTCCTTTCAGCTAGGAGTTTTTGTTCAAGTTCTTTTATTAATTTCTCCTTAGTGCATAAAGTTTGAATGTGAATGATAGACATGACTTTTAATTTGCTAAGCTCCTTACTTACCTGATTCAACCTCTCAGCTGCCTCAGAGTATTGAGAGTTAATTTGCTTTAATTCAGATATTTCTTTATGTAGCTTTTTGTTATGCCTTTTGCTCTTTTTAAGGGCTTTTAGAAGTGACTCATATTTCTCAATAATTTCATCTTCATGAAAGTTAGATTCTGAGTCATTCTCATCAGAAGAAAATGAATTTGTCTCAGGTTTAGAAATAATTTTAGGTTCAGATTCAGAATCAGATAAAAGAGTTTTATCAAGTACCTTCACATTAGAGATTGTCTTCTGATCCTCTTCATCACTGAGTGCCATGAGTCCTGTATTTTCTTCTTCATCCTCTTCACTACCAGACCTTGATAGTGGGGCTCTTATCATAGGTCTATGGTTCAGAATGTCTTCACTTTCATTGACAGCCACCAGAGCTATGAGTGCCTCTTCACTATCTGAATCAGATGATTGAGATTCAATGTCACTGAGAGTGACTTTGCCTTTCTTGGCTATTAGGCTCCTCTCATGTTTCTTGTCAGATTTGTGCCTCCTTTCATCAGACTTCTTGTTGTTCTTTCTTTTTGAAGGACAATCGGCAATCATGTGTCCAGATTTCCTGCATCCAAAGCACACAATTTCTTCTGAATTAGATTTATTATGTTTAGAGTTATACTGTCCTTCTTGGAATCTTGTTTGAATCCTTCTGAAGAATTGGAGTGCTTCTTAGATCTGGATGACTGAGAAAGTTTAGTTTTCCAGTGTTGTTTTCTTCTGAGCATCCTTTTCAGCTGTTTGGTGAAGAGTGTCAGTTCACCATCTGATATTTCAGAATCAGAATTACTGGTCTCTGATTTTTCAGATTCAGATGGTATCCTGGGGGATAATGACATTCTTTCTTTGCTTCTCTTGGAACTTTCTGCCTTCAGAGCAATAGGATTTTCCTTGCTGTGTCCTTCTTCAGCTTTTCTGGTATTCAGGTGATGGTCATGGGACAAAAGTTTCCCATATAGATTCTGTGGCTGAATATTTCCCAGATTTCCCATTTCCCTGATAGCACAGATCTTGATATCCCATTCTTTGTTCAGGGATCTTAAGAATTTATCATTCAGCTCATAATCTGTAGAAGTTCTTCCATAGGTTTTCAGACCATTTACAATTTTGAAGAATTTCTCATAGCAGATTGCTATTGAATCTTTCTTGTCTTGTCTGAAAGCCTCATATTGCTGATTTAGAAGAGACTTCCTGTCATCTCTGACTTCCTCAATCCCTTCCATATAGACAATGAGAGATTCCCACATTTCTTTGGTAGTTTTGCAGTGTACTAAGTTCTGAAAGGTTGAATCCTCAATTGCACTCACAATGATATTCTGAGCTCTTTTATCCATGGAGGCCAGAATCACTTCATCTTTAGTCATCTCAGAGTATGTTTTGGGAGTCTTAATACTTCCATCTGTGAATGAGACCTTCATTGGAACAAAAAGTCCTTCTAGTACAGTGATGTATATCCTAGGGTCAGAGGCTTCCATGAATAATCTGACCCTTTCCTTCCAAATCTCAAAATTTTCTTTTCTACAGATTGGTAACTTCATTGATGTGAATTCCTTGTTTCCTTCACTGTTTGCCATCACAACTTAACAAATCTACCCTTAGGAGATCTTGTTCAGGCTGTTAAACCTTTTCTTGAACAACCTCCCTCTGATACCACTTGAAAGACTTTATTTAAGGGTAGTTAATCACCTAGAGGGGGGGGGGGGGGGTGAATAGGTTATTTTAAAATCTATTTGCAATTTTGATTAAAACCTAAATGAATGATCAGAGCTTTCAAGAAAATAAACACAAACACACAGAATTTTATAGTGGTTCCCCTTATCTTGGGTAATCCACTTTCCCCCTTCTCCCCTCTAGCAGTGTGCTAGATAGGGTTTATATCTCCTCCAGATCTCAGACCACCAAACAGGTCTTACAGCTCAGATCTCAATAGATCCTACAGGCTCAGATCTCAACAGATCTTACCCTCTCAGATCTCAGTAGATCTTACAAACTCAGATCTCAACAGATCCTACCTCAGCCTTTATAACAATAGGCTTACACTCAGATTCACCCCTGAATCTTACAACTCAGATCACTCCTGATCTTACACCTCAGATCCTTGAAAGATCCTACACTCAGATCTGACAACTCAGATCCTACAGAATTGGAAAGAAGTAGAAACAATACTTAGACTCAGATTCACCAATGTATTGAGTCTTCTTGATCTATCTGAAAGATCAGATAGAAAACTTCAGCAGAACAACATCAGCAAAATGATCTTCTTGATTTGCACAGGCTGGGATGATTGTTCTTCTTTAGGAAGACAGATTCTTCCTTCTTAACCTTCTCTCTTCAGAAAATAGTCTCAGCACCAGATTGCTAAGGAATTTCTTGTAGTACGATTCTGAAAGAGGAGATGGCTTCTTTAGATTCTTCCTCAGATTTTCTCTTGAACGACGGAGAAGATGATGACTTTTTTAATAGGAGTGTTCTCTACTGAATCATAGGTTATCCCTTCTATTTATAGCCCGTCATCCGCGACATTTGACACGCTCCTCCACGTCAGCATGACATTAAGTCTTCAACGGTCTTTAATTATTTCAGAATAGACAAAGGCTCAGCTAGCTGTAGATGAACTGTTATACATTTCTCAGCTCAGAGTTTTTTAGAAAAAGGCGTTGAGCACTGTGTATCTCTGTCGACGTTTTTTCTATAAGGTGTCGAGCGATGTGTAGTGTCTCGACGCTTTTAACTTTGCCTTCATATCTCGACTCTTTTTGCTGGCGTTGAGCTAACTGAAGTTTAGTCGACACTTCTTATTCCACGACGTCGAGCGATATTCCTTGGCTCGACGCTTCAAAATTTGGTCTCAGATCTTCAGCGGTGACCTAGTCTTTTTGATCAGCAGACATGGGTCGACGCTTCTGGGCCACAGGCGTCGAGCGATATGTATTGTCTCGACGCTTGTGAACTTAGATGAATTCCTTGAGCACTTTGCTTGACCTGATCTTCTGCACAATGATTCTAGAAAGTATATCAAATACATTCTGAGGTATATCTTTGACTTAGGAATGGACTTCTCCAAATCTAAGACATTGTGGACAATGGTCCCAACAAATTTCATGCTTGTTATGACCGGTCCTTTGTTCCCGCTAGGGATTCAAGCCGGAACTCACGTCAAGAAGTTGCATCAATTAAACACATCCTTTCAATATTTGCTTATGCTATCAAATGAATGAAGTGATTCATAATTTAGTGATTCTAATAAGATCGAATTTACATCAAAGGGGAAAAATTACTACGCATCATCTTCAAGATAACATGTACTCAGCTAGAACAACCCATTCTTAGTCACGATTACCTTCTAAATAAAAGTGTGTACGGATACGAGCATGATATAAAACACTAAACCTCTATTTGCTAGCAAGAGATCTTAACATTTAACATTTTTAAATCACTAACCCATACCATTCCAAGCGTATCAAGACATAAACTATTAGGGACCTAACCAAGGCATCCAACATTTATTTTATGGCACAAAATTTACAAAATTGGGGTGTTATACGTAGAACCATGTCCAAACCGAAAATTTCAGTTAGGTTCCAGTTCGATTCTCGGTTCCACTCAACGTCTTACTTTGCGTTGATTATTACTCGTATTACGTAGTGACAGAGCAAGTTGCAAGTAAATACAATTAAAAAATTGTCTTTAAATCTTAGCGTAGCGAGTTTGAATCATATTTAACTTGATATTATTTTTTGATGATTCAAATATTTTCAAATTCCATGAAAAATATATTAATTTTGATGTCGGTTCTCGTGTACTTGACCTCAATAACCGAGAATCGACCCAAATGATCGGTTCCTTATTTTCTTGGGACCAGAACCAAATTAAGAACCTCCAGAACCAACCCAAATTGGTCAGCTCGGTTCCTGGTCGGTTGTTGGTTCTTTGGTTTTTTGTATATCTTCAATTAGGTCAGTATCAGAACGGAGTAATGCATTTCTTCCAACTAGAAATTCCTTATTTATTTTGATGATAATGTTGTGCAACTCCCTCCTTTCATCAGATGTTCTGCCTTTCGTTTATCGATCCCTAATTTTGCATTATAATTTTTATGGATTACAAAATGTTAGATTCCCTGATAGGTTAACATCTAAATTGGTGCCACAACCTTAAAAACACGCACGGTCTTGTTGAGTGTTTTTTATATAACTATATTGGCACTCCTTCCCTAACTTATCTATGTTTTACCCCTAACCCTTTGATTATCATGGTTATCTCTTGTTATTTGCATAATTATGCAACATGGGGCTATTGAGAGCTAAAAAGGTGAATTTCGATGCACTCAGGAGCGTTTTGGACCAAATCCACCATTCTTTCATAAGGTGCACACTCATGCACCCCAGGTTTCCACTTCTCATTTTTAATCCAAGTCATTTTTTTTCCACACGCACAACCGTGCACCATATGCGCATGACCATGCGCTTTTACTAGTCGACTGACTATACGTTATTGGAATATGCATTCCTCATCTTTTGGTTTGAGAATCACAAATACCATTATGTATTTGATCTAGCCTTTTGTGTGTTTATAGTGTGCAGGTCATACAGGTACAAACACATATTAAAAGAGGATAATTGACAAAGAACGTGCTCTGAATTGAGAGCTATCGCGGGGCGGTAGCATATACCGCTGCGGTAGTGTTGAAGACTGAGGGACAGCTAGGCAAAGTGCATTTGAACGCAAGAAATGGCGGGAGCAAATCCATCTTTTTAGCAAGTCTTACCGCGACGCACTAACGTTAACGCCCGACAGTAACATTTGGAATATCCGTCAATCAACAACTAAATTGTGTAGCCAAATGGAGCAAGAAATCAACGGAAGAGCGTATATGGAGCTAGCGCGCCGCGGTATCCCTAGCGAGACACGACCTTGTTCCTGTCCATGCGCTACCAAATTCCACTGCGTATAAATTTTAGGTCATTTTGAGGCAACCTCATTTTGAAAACTATTCTCCCCAGTCGTTCTTTCAGGTTCTAGGGCATTAACGGAGAGTTATCCAACGATTCTAGAGGAGCAATTGGGACAAGGAAGAAGACGTGGATGCGAGAGCACTCGGAGAGAAAATGAATACTTTTGGGAGGTTGGTGACAACTCCCCCTCGACCCCGGACAGTAGCCAAGGATTGGAGAGAAGCCGGATTGACGACCAGTGGTTCTTCCCTTCATATCCGACGATTAGTCTCTCTTTTCCCTCCGTATCTTCATTCCCTTACGATAAAATTTTTGGTAATCCAAGGGTTCTCTATATTTTCATGGTTGTAAGATTCTCTTTAATTTCTTATAATGTAGAGTTTTGCACTTTCATGGCTATTAACGTTATTGTTGGTGCTTGGATTTCCTTGAGATGTGTGATTGTGAATGAGTGTTGCTTCTGCTTCCTCGTTCTTTCCTGTTCTTGCTCCAGCCCCTCTCCCTGATGCTAGGGATGAACTCAGGATTACTACTATCTCCCTCGTTGACAAGAAGAAATTTGAGGAGTGGGTGCACCGCACTGGAGTGCGGTGCATCGTGTTCTTCAGACCAAGGGGCTTCTTCATCATCTCACTCGGGTCCCCCCTGCCGAGCCCATCGAGCATTGGCTTCGGGACGATGGCCGCTTTCAATGTTAGGTCTTGAACTCCATGGACAGTGAACCGTATCAGATGGCTATGTTCCATGAAACTTCCAAAGCAATGTGAGATAAGCTCCACTCTCTCTATTCTGGGATGGATAGCCTCCAACACTTATTTGATATTTTCATGGCCCTTCAACACATCGACCGAGGAGAGGATAGGGACCTCACGCCCTATGTTACCCAATCCAAGACTCTTATCGAGGCTTGGATTCAACACCAGCCCCCAATGCTTGATTTTACCCCTCAACGGGCTTAGAAAGAAGCTGTCAGTATTGCCTTGATGACGACTCAAGTCCCTCCTCATCTCCAGAGTGTCCGTACACATATCCTTTCCTCTCCTACTATTCCCTCACTGTCTGATGTTTGTTCTATGCTATTAAGGTGATGCCGCCACCTGATGTTCCAGTGCCCTCTCCACTAGTTCTCCTACATCGTGGTTCTGACAACAAACCTCCACCCTCTCTTGCTCGTGGCGGCCGTTCTGGTTCTCGGGGTGGTGGGCGAGATGGTCGCCATCGCTCAAAGGGTCAGCCCTTTCACCTATGTACTTATTGTGGCCGGGAAAATCATACTAAGGCGATTTGTTTTCGAAAACATGGTTTTCCCCCGCTGCAAGCTCCCTCTCTGCCGCATGCCTCCCTGCTGTTATTGGTTCTTGCACCTCCCGCTCCAACATTGACACCTTACGCGAGGAATTACAACTTCTTCACGAGCTGATCTCCCGCTCCTCCAGCTGTGTTGTCTCCGTCTCCAATGAAGGTATCTTGTGCTTGTCCTATAGCCCCTCTTGGATTGTGGACTCGGGCTCCACAAAACACATCACTCCGCAAATGCCCTCTCGGTACTTGGACTTTCCGTGTTCAAAGTTCATCACAGTAGCTAATGGCGACACCACTTTCGTTGCCAGCTCTGATGATGTGTTGCTAACCCGCTCTCTGTCTCTTTGCCCTGTTCTTCATGTTCCTGGATCTCACTTTAATCTGCTTTCTAGTCGTCTCACTCAAGATCATGACTTCTTAATCACTTTCTCCTCTTCATCTTTTGTTGTGCAGGATCGGTAGACGCGAAATATCATTCGTAAAGGACGGCTTTCAAATGGGATCTACATGCTGGATCTCCCCACATCCGTTCTATACCCCGCCAGCTCTGTTGAGGCCATGCTCCTCTTCCGATCCTTCAGAAGGCTCTTCCAAATTTTTCTTTTTATTCTTTTGATTGTGAATCATGTATCTATGTGAAACAACATTGATCTGTTTCCCCCCTCGTTATACTCGGAGCACTCCTCCTTTTGATTAAGTGCATTCTGACATCTGGGGTCCCTATAAAATAGTTAGTACATATATATTGTTACTTTCTTACGTTTATTGATGATTATTCACGCATGACTTGGTTGTACCTGATGCGCGATCGCTCTGAACTTCTGTCTACTTTCCGCTCCTTTGCCGCTGAAACATTAACACAATTTTCCGCACTATCAAAATTCTTCGCACTAATAATGCGCTCGAATACACCAGACATGCATTTCAGGAAACTTGCACTCTGTTGTGCTTGTGCATAATCCACCAAACCTCATGTACGTATACACCGCAATAGAATGGCGTTACTGAGCGGAAGAACCGCTATCTTCTCGAAGTTGCTCAGTCTTTACTATTCTAGATGCAGACCTATTGGCATTTTACAGTCTCTACTGCTTATTATCTCATCAATCGCATGCCATCGCCCGTTCTCAACTTTGCGACGCCCTTCTCTATCTTATTTTCCAACCGGCGTCCCTCCCTTTGACCCCCTGAGTCTTTCGCTGCGTCTATTTTGTTCACCACCTGGGTCCTCCCGTCGACAAGCTGGCACCTCGTGCTATTCGATACATGTTCGTTGGGTATTCTCGCACCCAGAAGGGGTATTTACTTTCCTTCCACTCAGAAGCTGATTACGTTTGCTGATGTACCTTTCATGGAGAACCAATATTTCCATCAATCATCCACCTTGCCTACGCCACCTCCTGTTCTACTACATCCTCTTGTTCCTACCTACTCTTCTCTACCACCTTTACTACCGACACCACGACCTACTTCAGCCCCTCCTCTTCGTGTCTACTCTCGCTGTCCGCCTCAATCTGGTGCCCTCTGAAACCCTCGTATATTACTGATGCTCTGCGGACAGATGATTTGACCACGTCTTCCACATCGCATTCTATATCTAATTATGTTTCCTTGCACGGTCTCTCCTTCGATGTGCGCAGGTTTGCGACTTATTTGTTCTCTATTTCTACTTCCTCTTCTGTGTAAGAAGCTCTTCAGCATCCAGGGTGGGGGTGGGTGGTGGGTGGGTGGGTGGGGGGTGGGGAGGGGGCAATGGATGAGGAAATGGACGCGCTTTCGGCCAACCATACCTGGGACCTTATTCTCCTTCCTCCTAATCATTCAACGGTTAGCAGTAAGTTGATCTTCAACATGAAGCATCATCCTGATGTGACGATTGACCGCCTCAAAGCCCGTCTTCTTGCCAGAGGTCTTACTCAACAACATGACCTTGATTATGAGGATACCTTTTCTCCTGTTGCAAAGCTCAATACCATCCGTGTCTTAATCTCTCTTTCCGCCATCGTCAAGCCGCTGCATCAGCTTGACATCAAAAACGCCTTTCTTAACGACGATCTTGTGGAGACTATGTACATGCAACAACCTCCTGGTTATGCAACCACGAGGGAGTCCCTAGTTTGCAATTTGAAGAAATCACTCTATGGCCTCAAACAGTCTCCACGTGCATGGTTCGATAAGTTTAGTAGGGTGGTTCGTGATTTTGGTTTCACCTGAATCTCTGCGGACTTCTCCCTGTTTATTCGTCGACGTCCATCAGACACAGTGATTCTTTTGGTCTATGTCGATGATATTCTTGTCATAGGCCATGTTCTTATCGACATTATTCAAATCAAGAAACACATTGCCTCCCATTTTCAAACTAAAGACTTTGGACGGCTCCGATACTTCTTGGAGATTGAGGTAGCCCGACGACCTGATGGTCTTGTCCCATCTCAGCGAAAATATTGCCTCGATCTCCTTCACGATGCAAGCTACTCTGGGTGTAAGCCTATGGATACGCCTATGGATGCAAATCACCAACTCTGTGCTCATGTTTCAGACTCTGATCAACTCCTCCCTAATCCGGAGTATTATCTCGCCTCGTTGGCAAGCTAGTCTATCTTACTATCACACGATCGATATATCCTTTGCGGTCGGTGTGGTCAGTCGCTTCATGCATGTTCCATGGATCTCCCACTTACAGGCGGCCGAGCGTATTCTTAGATATTTGAAGAATGCTCAAGGACAAGGACTGATGTACAAGCCTTCCACTTCTCTGTCTCTCATTGCATACTGCGATGTTGATTATGCTGGGTCCCTCGATGATCATCGGTCCACGAGTGGTTACTGCACATATTTTGGTGGGAACTTGATTACCTGGCGATGTAAGAAGCAGACCGTAGTTACTCGCTCCTCAGCAGAAGCGGAATATCGTTCCATGTTAGCCGCTGTTTTAGAACTCATATGGCTAGAAAGTCTTCTTACCGACTTAGGTGTCAAACTTCCATCACCGACTATTCTTTTTTGTGATAGTCAAGCTGCTATTCACATCGCTGAGAATCCTGTGTTTCATGAACGCACAAAACACATCGAAGTCGATTGCCATTTTGTTTGAGAAAAGGTTCAACTTCGAAAATTGATTCTGTGACATGTGCCGACTGCCGATCAAGTTTTCGATATACTCACTAAGGCCTTGTCTCGCCCACTATATCAGCAGTTTCTTTTCAAGCTTGGTGCCTACGGCTCGTATGCTCCAGCTTGCGGAGGAGTATTAAAGATTACATAAGAAAACTTGCTCATTTACATTGTATTTAACCAATGTATTATTACCAGGCTCCTTTAGTCCACATCTTGAATTGGTCTTGAACTCCTTTTTTCTCTCTATATAAGGAGTATCTCTGTACATGTATTCTTTAATAATATGATATATTTTAAATCATTTTCTCTCATTTTGTAAAAACTAATGTTAAATTGTTTCATTATCCTCGTTGAGCCCGTTGACATCTCAGGTGTTCAAAATTCCACTATTATATCTCCATGTAGTTTTCTATTATGAAGATTTCCTAGTAGGTTTCTTTTTATGCTTCTATTTAATAATTCATTTGTCATCTCTTTGAAAACAAATGGGGCCTATAGCCCTTGGTTCTTTGAGTGTTAGATTTGTAGGAATCCTCCCTATTACTTAACTAACCAAAGAAAACGGCTTAAGTGTATTTGATTATTCACAACGCATTCTTCCTTATTAAATGATTAATTTGCCAAAATCAAAATGAGGATCATCATTGTCCATCAAGTCCCCAGTTACTACCTCCTTAACAAATGATTAATTTACCGACGACAAGAGAGGATCATCTTGATTGATTGAAAAGCCCTTCTTTTAGCACTAGGCCAGCTGCCTGCCTTTTTAAAGCTGGTGGATTTTAATTTCCTTTCCCTCTAGGGATCAATCAGTATCTTGTTGCCCGGGGAGTTGGAATTGAGCCAGGAGACCTGCAGGTAGAGTTGGGGGGGGGGGGGGGGGGGAGTTTCATAATATGAAGGATTCATGTAAGAAGAGAAATTGTATATTCACAATGGAACCACCTACATCAAGTTTATCTAAAAGCTGAGGGACCTAACCGTGAAAAATCTAAAACTACCACTGTTAATGCTCCCTACCTCAAACCCGAAAAGCTTGAAAGTAATTTTCTCAAAATAAAATTTGAAGCAATCTTTGGCATCTCAATTGAAAAGATAAAATATAAATGTGGATTTTAACTTCCTTTCCTTTTACTGATGCGTGCTGGTACTATTTTTGTTAATCTTGGTGCAGTTGGAGCTTTGAACTTAGAGAACAAGAATGAGGACAGTACGCTATATAATTTTCTTTACCCAAATAAGGACCTCCTTCCTGATGACAAAGAGATGAGCATATTTGACCATTTAGAGGAGCTCCGCGGACGCATATTTGTCTCAGTTCTGGCTGTTGGAGCTGCTATGCTAGGCTGCTTTGCTTTCTCCAAGGACTTGATTAAACTCCTCGAGGCACCTGTTGCTACTCAGGGTGTCCGCTTCCTGCAACTCTCCCCTGGGGAGTTTTTCTTCACAACAATAAAGGTAAACTCCCCGTAAATTTCAACTGCTTGAGCTCTACTTCTATCTTCAATGTGTGTGTGTAGGAATAATTATCAAAACTTCTTCTGAATGTTAGCATAATTATAGGTTGCACCCCTCTTATTTTCGAAATTACAACCCCCCCTATGAGTTTAAATTTCATAACATCCATGCACAAAAATACTCACTTGTAGTAAATTTTCGGGGGGGGGGGGGGGGGTCTTTTTGTGCATGGATGTTATAAAATGTAAATTTACTGGAGAGGTTTTTGTAATTTCGAAATTAAAAGGGTGAAACCTGTAATTTAGCAAATTTAGAGTGGGGGTCCCGGTACATGACCTATATATATCTGTAAAGATATATATATATATATATATATGTGCATACACACACATATATATATATATCTTTATTATATAAACCAATATGTATATTTGAAGGCACACCAAAAAATAGATCTGGACCGTTGGATGAGACTGGAACAAAGAATAGCCATCAGATTGAATGAATCAGGCCTGCAAATAGCCAAAACTGCAAATATCCCCCTCCCTCAACTCCAGGAAATCCCGATCCCCCCTTCCGCAAAAAATTCGCGCAGGAGGCTTCCCGTGCTCCCTCTGCCGGCGGCGGCGGAGCCCTGACCGCCGCCCCCCGGGTGGTTCGCCGGCCTCCGGCGAACCCCCGTGGGGCGGCGGTCAGGCTGCCGGCGGCGGCCGAGGGAGCACGGAAAGCCTCCTGCTGGGCGGAAGCGGAACAGGGGGGGGGGGGAATCGGGAAATTGGATTTTTTTTAATTTTTGTTTTTAATAAATTAAATTAAATTTCTTAATAAAATTAAAATGTAGAAAATTTTAAAATTTTAGGGTGTTAAATAAGTGACGGGGGCGGCCGGCGGGCGAAGCCCGTCGAGGGGGAGGGCGAAGCCCGCCTTGCTTTCCCTTCTCCTTGAAGCCCGCAGCGACGCATCGAGAACGAGCGTAGCCCATTCAAAGATGCTAGTATATATATATATATGCATATATATAAGCACATATAAATGTATATGTATGAACATATATATATATATGTATATGTATGCACATATAGATGTATATGTATGCATATGTATATGTATATATATTATGTATATGTATATTTGGCCTAATGGTAGTGCTGCCAATCTTTGTTGATGCAGGTTTCAGGTTACTGTGGTCTTCTGCTAGGAAGTCCTGTGATTATTTATGAGATTATTGCCTTTATTCTTCCTGGTCTAACAAGGGATGAGAGAAAGTTTCTAGGACCTATTGTCTTAGGATCGTCTGTTCTGTTTTATGCTGGCATTGCCTTCTCTTATTCAGTTCTAACACCAGCAGCCTTGAATTTTTTCGTGAGCTACGCTGAAGGTGCTGTCGAGTCTATATGGTCGATAGATCAGTACTTTGAGTTTGTGTTAGTTCTCATGTTCAGCACAGGCTTGTCGTTCCAGGTAATCTCTCAACAAAGGATTATTATTTTTTCATTGTGAACAATTTAAAATATCGGATGTTGGCGACAATGTCGGATTGAGTTTTTAAATGTCGGAGACATGTCGTGGATATTTTGAAATATCGGATTTCGCTATCTTATAAATTCAATTTTTTTTAATGTATACAAAGTATAATTATAGAAGGGGAGCCTTGGCGCATCGGTTGAGGTGTTGTTGTGTGACCTTGAGGTCACGGGTTCGAGTCCTGGAAGCTGCCTCTTGCAAAAATGCAAGGTAAGGTTTGCCTACATTTCACCCTTGTGGTGGGATCCTTCCCCGGACCCTCGTTGTGCGGGGATGCTTTGTGCACCGGGCTGCCCCCCTATGCAAAGTATAATTATATGTTCTAAAAGCAAAAAACCTAACATAATAAATAGACGAACAATGAGTCATGTTTATCACCAAATAAATTCGAAGAGCATCCAAAATAAAATATTATTAACAAGTTCAAATCAATACATTGTAAATATCTTTAATATTATATAATAATTTATTTTGATAACACTAATTTTATAGCAAATAAAAAAGATTTAAAAGACATGACGCGACCACCAACAACGACCACCACCGCCTCCCATCTCCAGTTCCTTCCTCCACCCCCAGCCTGATGCCAGACCATCATTCCTTGCCCCAATCCAGTGAGGACCCTTTCCACATTTACCCAATGACAACCAAGCCTTCCCAGCCACTTGACGCCCCATTCCAGCCTCAGAACACCTTCTCCCCCACCGCTGTACTCTCAGCCCTGAGATTCCCCTTTCCGCCTCCTGCTACGTTTCTGCAACTTTTTTTGTCATCACTGAGCCATTTCCCTCATTCTCTACATCCTCGCTCCACCTTCTACCCCCCAATCCTCAACCCCATCTCAGCTATCCACCCCATCTGAGCCCCCCTTGGCTTCTACTCAGCAGCATCCGCTTCTAGGAAAGTCCAATAGCCCTCAGATATCCACAACGCCTTATTCTGTTGTCATATTCACACATAACTCATAGTCGGTGTTTGTGTTTCTTTATTTTTTATACTTGGACTATATTTAGTGGATGTGATAGCATATGTTTGTTCTTCTGTGAGATTGTCTAATTTGCGGGACTTATTCGCCGCACACTTAAATTACTTGTGCTTCTATTGCTTGTAAATTATCACGTGCCTCTTAATTAATTTTCTGCAATCAAATGCCCCACTGAATAAGTTTTATTTCAATCAATTAATCATTGTTATTTTAATCAAACTATCTCAATTGCATTTGCATCTCTATTAGGGTTTGTTGGTATGGGCACTGCATTCCACTTAGTGTTGTATTTTAGGGAATCCATCATTCACAATCTACCCTGCATCAAATTGGTATCAGAGCCTCAGGTTGGGCTATATTGTATGCTATGCAGTGGTAGAATGTTCTGATCATCTATGTCTGACCAGAACCTCACAGACGATCGGGCTGCCAGTTCGAATCCAGACATGACACCCGCCGAATTCTAGAGAATTGTACTTGATCGATTTGAACAGGTAGGAACCTAGTTTGACATTGTTAGGGATGATATCACTAGGGATAGCACCATGGTCGATCAACTAGATATACCGAGAGGTCATGCCCCACTTCCATGTTATGATGAACTCTAGGACGATCCCCGAGATGCTCCATCACCTTTGGAGAGATGAGTTAGAGACTTGCATCGTCGAGATCCCGCTCCTCCCGCAAGGAGGAATCCAGAGAAGGCCTACGAGTATCGACAGGACCTAACCCCTTTGAGAAACCACTGCTCCACCAACACGACACAATTACGATCATGATGATCACTATGATGAATGTACGGAGCCACGTCACAAAGCAACCCCAACCAAGGATGACATTACCAGGCGCATCTGCATTGACGCACTATCCTTCGACGGTCACCTGGAGCCGAAGGCATTTACCGATTGGCTTTTGGACATTGATACAACTTTGAGTGGTACGAAATGAGTGATGAGTGACGGGTACGGTTTGCCAAAATGAAGTTACATGGGCAGACCAAGATTTACTGGACGAGCCTAAAGAGATCTTGAAAGAGATGGATACTACCCCATCACCGGATGAGTTGAAACAAAACAATGGCTGAATTACAAATACCTTTCCGTTGTCGAGTATATGTTAAGTTTTGATGAATTAGTGGTCAGGAGCGACATCTTAGAGAAGCCCATTGTGACTGTGTCCCGCTTTCGGGCCAGTCACAGATCTGAAATTCGGAGGAAATTGATTTCCCATAGAATAAAGACAGTCAAGCAAGTGTTTCATCTAGCACCTGAGTATGAGCAGTACCTGTGCACTGCGGGCCCGAGACAGGTCACCCCTTGACCTGATACTTTCATATTTAGGAGGCCCGCCCAGACCATGACCACTGCAACAGTGCCTCCTCGCACACCTGCGGATGCGACAGGCAAAGCGATCTTTCCTGGAGCTCCCAAGCCGGGAGCCGTACAGTGCTACAAGTGCTCTGGCAAGGGGCACATGACTGAGCATTGTTCGACTAGGAACTTACTAATTGAAGAAGAGGGTGAGTCCAACACTGAGGCTGAGGTACTACTCCCGTTGAGGAGATTACAACCACCATGGAGGACGGATGAGAGAGCGACACTGAGAGGTTACTGGAGTTAGGAGTGCTTCGCCACCTTTTTCACACTCTTGGTGCAGAAGAGGACTGATGCCACACCATTATCTTTTACACTTTATTTCCCACCACAGTCGGTCCCTGCAAATTAACCATCAATAGTGGTAGCTATGTGAACATTGTAGCTAAGAAAGGTTTAGAGCGTATGCAACTCACAACCGAATTACACCCACATCCTTACAGCATCCTTTGGGTGGACAAGTCTACCATCGAGGTTACATAGAGATGCCTGATGCCAATTCGTTTAGTGTCCGTTGAGGACAAGGTCTGATGCAACGTTATACCCATGGACGTAGCACGCATATTACTTGAGCAACTTTGATTGTACACCCGTGATGCCACATGTTATGGTTGTTCTAACACGTTTGCATTCTTCGATAAAGGTCGAAAGATTACCCTATCCCTGACCCAACCCAGAGACCATCCAAAGGTAAGATCGACTCGTCCATTGGTGCGGGATCATCGATGCCTTTGCATATCTTAAGGAAGAGTAACTTTTTGAGAGAGTTTAAACACTAGAGTTATGTATGTAGTGACAACCACCATGACTTCTGAAACCTCTACAGACACTGTGATTACTAACTCGGACGTTCATCATTTGTTGGATGATTATTCAGATATTGTTCCAGAGGAGCTCCCTCTGTAAAGAGACATCCAACATGCAATTGATCTTAGTTCCGCGGACATCTTTGCCTAATTTACCCCATTATCGCATGAACCCGACCGAACACGCCATGCTAAAGTGACAAGATAATGACCTCCTTTGGAAGAGTTTCATAAATGAGATTTTGAGTCACATGCGCAGTACCTACCCTTCATACTCCGAAGAAGGATGGGAGTTAGCGCATGTGTGTCGATAGCCGTTCTATTAATAAAATCACCGTGAAATAGCGTTTTCCTATACCCCACCTCGACAACCTCCTGGACGCGATGGACCGTGCCCTGATATTTTCAAAGATCGTCCTACCTAGTAGGTACCATCAGATTAGAGTGAGGGAGGGAGGCGAGTGGAAGACGACCTTCAAGATGAAGGACAGTATGTATAAGTAGCTAGTTATACCATTAGGATTATCGAACGCACCCATGACCCAACACGTTCATGAGGGTGCTGACGCAGATTTTGTGGCCCTATATTGACATGTTTCTTGTAGTATATTTCGACGACATACTGATATATAGCTAGGTTCGCACCGAGCACCTGCACCATATTCGCTTGGTATTTGATCTCCTCCGGATGGAGCATATATATATATCAATTTGAAAAAGTGCTCATTCTTATCTGCGTTTGTCCATTTTCTTGGTACACTGTATCCGTATCAGGTATATTGGTTGACCCTGATAAAGTCAAGTCCATTCATGAGTGACCCATCCCGACGAATATTCATGAGGACCATAGTTTCCATGGACTTGCCACCTTTTATAGAAGGTTTGTCTAAGGTTTCAGTTCAATTATGCCCACCTTTATGAGCTGTCTCCGTAAGGGAGATTTTGTATGATCGAATGAGTCAACTCGGGCATTCAAAGAAATTAAAGAGAAGTTATCCTCCACCCCTATTTTGCGTCTTCTTGATTTCTCTATGGCATTTGAATTGGCTTAGGGTGCATCGAGAATTGGTATTGGTGGAGTACGTAGTCAGAAAGGTCATCCAGTTGCTTCCTTCAGTGAGAAGTTGAATGATGCCTGAGAAAAGTATTTGAATTACGACTGTGAGTTTTATGCTGTTGTGCAAACACTTCTCTATTGGCGCCACTATCTCCGAGATAAGGAATTCATCTTATATTTTGACCACCAGACCATGTGATACCTTGATTCACAGAAGAATTAGGCCATCGCCATGCAAAATGGGTAGACTTTATGCTGTACTACCATTACATTCTCGATCTCCGAGAAGGTGTTAAGAACAAGTCTGACGAGTCAACCTCCTACATAATATGAGTATAATAGTTGAGGGTTTTGAGCATTTAGTTTACGACTACCCGGAGTGCCCAGATTTTGACATCTATGATGCTTTGAGGGGAGACCCTCCTATGCCTTATGAGGGTTATGTGATCTCTGATGATTATCTATTCTTAGGTTCGTGCTTCTGCGTACCACAAATGCCCCTTTAAGATTTCCTTATCTGGGAACTACATGCGGGTGGAGCTGCATGAAATTTTGGTCGAGACAAGACAATTGTGTTAGTTGAGGATCGCTTCTTTTGGCCTTGCCAGAAAATGGATCTTGCGCAGATCGTTTGGCATTGTCGTGTCTGTCAGACGACAAAGGGGTTACGCCAACCCACTGGTTTATATACTCTGCTTCTTATCCCTTAGAGATCTTGGAATGACATTAGCATAAATTTCATACTCGGGTTCCCTCGCACCTTGAGGAAGCTTGACTGTATTTTTGTCATGGTGGACCGTTTTTTGAAAATGACCCACTTCATTCCATGTCGAAAGACCACTGATGCGTCTCACATGACTACTCTATTCTTTAGAGAGGGGTTCGAATATCACAGGCTACCTACTTCTATAGTTTCTGACCGTAACGTTTGATTCATGAGCTTTTTGGAAAATGGTGTGGAAGAAAACTGGTACGACACTAGAGTTTTTCACCTCTTATCACTCACATGCAGATGGACAAACCGAGGTGGTCAACCTTAGTTTAGGAAACCTTCTGCGATGTCTAATTGGGGATAGTCCTACCACCCGAGATTCTATTCTGCCCGTAGCTGAGTTTGCATATAATAGTTTAGTTAATAGAACTATTGTTTTGAGTCCATTTCACATCATGTTAGGTTATGAGCCTAGGAAGCCTATTGACTTGATCCAAATCCCTTTAGATGCCTGCCCTAGTGAGTATGCAAAATTTTTCATTCAACATTTGCATACACTTCATGAGTCAGTCCAAAAAGAAAATTGCAATGAGTAATGATTACTATAAAACCCAAGGACATCATCCCAAGAGGGATCAAAATTTTGATGTTGAAGAGTAAGTGATGATTCATATCGATCTGAGTGGTTCCCTCAGGTAACAAAAAAATTAAGTGCTCGATGAATGAGTCCATATACAATTATATGAAGGATCATTACGAATGCATATGAGATTGACATCCCTCAAAATATGAGGATAAATCGAGTATTCAATGTAGAGGATCCTTACTACGAGGGGCATGTGTATGTGGATCCCTTCTCCACTTCCACGCGTGAGCCACAACATCCCTTACTTCCTCCTACTCCACCTTAGCCTCAGCCTGATGAGTCCCACCATGACAGACACCTGGCATTACTGATGGTTCCACTAGTTTAGATTTCAGATGGAGAAACATCTTACTCAGAGCTACCAGCAACTGTCGGAGACGTACTTCATATTGTTGCCCATGACTTCGCAGTCGTAGGACGACGAGATACACTGCGATATCTTGTCCGTTGGAGCGTCCGCCTGCTCTCAGATGATACTTGGATTTCCCCAGAGGAGCTTGAGCGGCTCGCCCCTAGGCTACGCCGAGAGTATGTCCATCTTCACTCACCGGAGATGAGTACTTTCAAGCCAGAGGGAGTTGATGGAGATCGCCGTCCCATATACGTGTATTCCCGCAGGAGGCAGTGATCCATTACCCGTTTGGGCGATCCGAGTCCACGAATGCGTCTGCATGGTTCATTTTTCATGTATTTATGTTTCGAGTTATATTTGACATCCGATCGATTCGGACATTGTGAGCCGTCCGATCCGGGTGCTTTTTCAGTCACGTAGTATTTATACACGTAGGCATGCATCGATTGAGGGCATCGTGGTTTTGATTCCAGTTTTGGAACCGTCGCCCCCTCTCTCGGTGCGACGTCAAGAGGCCCTCCCTAGGTGCGACTCCAAGGCATTGTCGTCCTCAACCCTCCTTCATGTCGTTCTCTTGTTCGCTGCCCCTGACTACTCTCGCAAGCTCCGCCCACACTTGCTTCTGCAACCGACTCCCCTCTATTACCGTAAGTCGCTTCCTCTCCCTCTTCCTAAACCTCTGTAACCACCTCCCATCTCTAGTTCCCTCCTCCGCCCTCAGCCAGACGCCAACCCACCACTCCTTGCCTCAATCCAATGACGTCCCACCCATTTCCACCTTTACCCAACTCCGACCAAGCCTTCCTAGCCACTTGACGCCCCATTCCAGCCATAGAACCACCTTCTCCCCACCGCTGACACTCTCAGCCCCGAGATTCTGATGTAGACTGAGATCTAGCTTTTTAAATTATTTTTTTAAAAACTGTTGTGAGTTAAATTAGTTAACAAGACTAGATACTTTAGTCTGCGCTACATTCCCGTGAGGCCAGGCTCCTCCAACCACTTCCCGTACCCATACAGATATGGTCTGATATCTCTATGGACTTCATCGAGGGGCTACCCACATCGAGGGGCCGACCGATCATCTTCGTGGTGGTGGATAGATTTTCCAAGGGGCACATTTCATCGCCATGGGCCGTCCTATTACGGGGGATGGGGTAGTCCGCACCTTCTTCGACCAGGTGTTCCGTCTGCACGACATCCCTGAGAGCATTGTGTCCGGTAGGGACAAAATTTTTACTTCGCTATTCCGTCAGGAGCTGTTTGCACTATGTGGTACCAAGCTTGCACTCTCTTCGGTATACCATCCACAGTCGGATGGGCAGACTGAGGTGGTCAACCAGACACTCGAGATCCTTCGTTGCATTACAGGGGACCGCCCGAAGGACTGGGCAAGGTGGTTTCCACTGGTGGAATATTATTACAACATGTCCTATCATACGACCCTTCAAACCACTCCCTTCTACCTCGTCTACGGTCGGGAACCGCCACGACTACTCACATACATCATCATCTCAGCTTAATCGACCACCGTTGACATCAAATTACAGACTCGCGATCAAATACTCAGCTTAGCCTGCGAGCGCCTTCTTCAAGAACACCGCGAGCTATTCTTTGCCCCGCAGGATTGGGTGTGGTTAGTACGCCACCCTTACTGCCAGTTGATCATCTCCAAGAGCCCATACCACAAGCTGGGACCCAAGTTCTACGAGTCGTTTGGGATTTTACAGCTCATCGGCGAGGTGGCTTACCATCTCCAACTACTGACAGTTGCTATGAACCACGATGTGTTCCACGTCTCGTAGCTGAAGCCGTTTATGGGGGTACTGGGTGTACCACCGCCCGTGCTATTCGTACACTTGCCCCCACAACAACACAACAAGCTTGAGGACAAACTTGATGTCGACGCGGGCGAAGATTGCTGGGAAAAACCCTTATGATCTGATATAACAGATTAATTAAGTAATCTAGGAATTGTCTAAGTATGTATAGAAAGATAATATGTTGTATAAGTATGAATTGTAATGATGTCTAGGTTGCCAAAGACTCAGAAAGCACTCAAGAAGAAGAATTAACTAAAGTTAACTTCTGTGTGCGAGAAGTATTCGACGAACGTCGACTAAGACTAAGTCTGTACGTCGAGAACTAATCGACGTACTTTGAGAAGTTAACTTCATGCGCCGGGAAGTAATCGATGCCCATCGTAAGCAATGATCCCTCCTTACGTCGGGATCTTCACTAAAGGAAAATCTGCTTAGAGCACAACTATTTAGCTTACGTCGAATTCTCTCTACTCAACAATTCGACGTACATCGACAAGTATTCAATGCATAAGTAACAGAATGTCGAATTCTCTCCAAACTTCTGTCATTAATTCCCGAGCAGATTAAGGCTTTGGTTGAGATTCAATTAGACCTGTTGATAGTCTATTTCAAGAAAGCCATTATGCTGATTGACATAAATCAGGAAAGACTTTTAATTGCAGCAGTCCCATGTATATGAAGAATTCAAAAAGGAGGATATCCTGCTACCCTGGCATCACCACTAGGGGCCCATCCTGACATCTCACCAAGGCGACTTTGATCAGGGCTGCAACCCATACACCCCAACCAGCTATCCGCCTCCCATCACCAGGAAACAGTAGGTTGTTGATGTAACGACCCCATTAATCGGCTACCGCTACAATTTAACATATTCATTTTCTTTTATCATTTAATCATCAGAGACATCAGGTAGAAACATTCAGCTATTAAAATACCATGTTAGAGTACAAAAAGGAAAGTGTAGGATAATTAAAACATTTTATTTCATTAAAAACTGAAATAGTACAAAGATAGCCCAACATTATACATACAAAAAGAAGGGCTTATCACAAAACTAACGTACATATACAAGGCTGACTCAGCCCAAAACTCATAAGAGTACACTACTCTGTACAAACATACAAACTACTGACTATTTAAAATAAATCTGAAAATCTTCATGAGGGCACTCGGGGTCTCTGCATCTCTCCCGATGAGCATCCAGAACTTCAAAGACTGCGGTAGAAACTTCCACCCAGAGACGGTACTTCTTTTGTTGGCGAGGAGAACATATTGGACGAGGATTACTGGTTGCTGTGACGGCCTCTTCCTTGACCTGTTTAGTTGCATTTTCTAATTAGTCAAAAGACTAAGCGAATTCTTATTTTCCCCTCTTTATCCTTTTGATAAATTATTAGTGCATTGTTGAATTTTCAAGCATTGATAATTCACATTTCTTCTTGACTTTTCGTCATGTCATTTTCCGTTCACTTTACTTTTTATCTCTCCTTTTTGGCTACATGCGATTGTATTCAATTAGTATGTAGTTACATATTCTTTGGTATCACTTATTCATTTAACACGTTGGGTATTTCATCACATTTTATTTTCTTTATTGGGCACTGTTAAGGATACATTGGTATTTTATTTCATGTATTTATATAGCGCGCTTTATTTATCTGCGTGCCTTTTCATATTCGCGCACATATAAATCCTTTACGTGCCTTGTCATATTCGCACGTTTACTTTTCATTTATTTTCATGTTGGGAGGACATTCACCCCACCTCCATCAGTTGGGTACATCCTTAACATAGTCCATTACCTTTTTGCATCGATGCATTGTTCACTTTTACTTGTTACTTACTTTTTCTTTTTACTTCCTTACAATTTTATTTTCGTGTTCATTTACCGAATTGCATAACTGTAATGGAAACAATAACAATATAGAACTGAGCAACTGAAATTCGGGAAATAAGAACTCACCGCGGCTTTCCCTTTTCTTGGATCCCTCCCGGAATCGTCATTGCGTTCCCGTCTCCTTGGGATGCCATAACCTATAAGAGTATCCATCTAGATTATTTTACATTCTAGGTGATGTAGGGGTAGGCTGTGGGTGCGCAAAACCTAGGACTCTAGTGAGAGTGCACGTGTGGGATGCTAACTTATGCTAAATACAATACGACAATTGGCAGCGGCGAATAATAATTTAGAGCAATGAATATTTTATAACACCACACAGTAATCACAAAGCTTGAGCAATATTTAATTAACGATTAAGCGCGGCTTTCCTCCGGATCGGATGGCCAAAGCGAGCGTGCGGCGAATCGGTCCCACCTGCGATTATGATAATATGTAGACAAATACCCACAAGTAGAAATCCAAACAAATAAAGGAAATCACCGAATAAATAATATCAATTCAAATGTCACAATACGACAGAATACTCACGAAGTAGAGGGCTAAACCGAGGCACTGAAGAACTTGGATCCGGATGTGTATAACGGCGAGCGACGGTGGAATCGGAGGTGAGACAGGATGTTGTAAGGTAGTGGAAATAACGGTTCGAGAAGTGGAAACCCTAGATCTGGACTGATCTAGGATTTTAGGGTGGAAAGAAGGTGGGTCCTCGTGGGTGATGCTTGGAAGGGGCGGATGTAGGTTGGCGGGGCAGAGAGGCTTGCTGTAGACAGTAATTTGGAGGAGGGGAAGAGCTAAAGCCGGCGGTTGGGAGGGGGTTTGCTGTGGGCGGAACTATGGAGGAGGGCTGGGACTGTAGCAGGAAGTGTTAGGGGTTTGTTGTAGGCGGGATGGGGCTGGGGCTGTAGCAGGTGGCGGGATGGAGGCTGGCTGCTGTCGGCAGCGGTCTTGGAGGGGGTTTTAGGGTGTCCGACAAGCAGTGAAGAGGAGGGGCGGGCTGGATAGGAAGGAGGAAGAGCGGGCTGCGGGGAAACTGTGAGGAAAATTTCGGATTTGGCGTTGCTGGGAGGAAAACAGTGAGGTGGGAGGGGCGGCTAGGGTTAAATGAGAAGGAAAATGAAGGTTAAAGATAGTAGATACCTTGGGGATGAAGAAAACCACCTAGGAGTCGTCACCTAGGGTTCCACGGCGTCGGCACCGGTGGATGATCGCAGAGATCCGAAAATTTCTGTCTCCAAAATCTGCAATGCCTCTTCCAGCCCTTACAACCTCTATTTATAAAAGAAGAAAAGCCTAGGGCATCCCCATCAACGGCTATGATTGGCCGGTGGGGATTGACCACTAAATATATGAAAACATACTCGAAAATAATAAACTAATATATGATTTCGACTCGCAACGGCGCGCCGGACGCAACCGCGGAGTCGGATCGGCGATCCGATCACTTCTTCTTGCGCGAATAGATAAACGTGGGTCCCGCCTTGCGGCGAACCCCTCCGGGTGCAACAACTGATGGATCCCCATCAACTCCCGCCGACTGAAAAGCCTTCATCTCCGATGAATGAAGATGATCGTACTGAAGTCGAAGTCCAGAGGCGAGTCGATCGAGCTCCGACTGCAATATCCAAGCATCGTCAGCATCAGGGCGGCCTCGCCAGTGTACCAAGTAACGACAGCGCGACCCATCCATAGTAGAAACAAACTGGTGGGCTCTGATCTCAGTAATACTCTCAGCTCTCATTTCTCGAGTGGTGGAATCCGATGCGATTGGTGGTGCCGATGGTGAGACCAAAGAAGACGAATCTCCGAGTGGGTGGGTGGCAACGGAGGGTGTACTGTGGTGGCTATCAGTCAGTGGCAGGGTATGAGTGGGGGCAGGTAACGAAAGTGGAGGTGGAAAAGACTGGACATTTCCACTGCTCGGGTCCACATACTCGTAAGGTTCGTAGTACAGTGCCAGATCCTCGACATTAAATAGTGGATGAATGCCCATACCTGTCGGAATATCGAGCCGGTAGGCGTTTGTCCCAATACGATTTATAATAGCGTAGGGGCCCATTCACCTGACGCTCAACTTTTTGGCAGGTCCCGAGGGGAGCCTCTCCGGTCGGATTCGCACCATCACTTTATCACCTACATTAAATACTTGCTCTCTCCTTCGCATATCTGCATGAGTTTTATAATTTTCATTGCTCGTTATTATTCGTCGGCGAACCAACTCATGCAACTCATGCAAATGATTCAACAGACTCATGCAGATAATGCAAATGATGCAAATAAAACACGACAGACATGACACACTTGCTAGGGGAGAATCTGGTAATGACCGGGATGTATTTAAAATGTTGTGGCCTATCAGGAAGTTCTTTCGGTGGAACGTAGGAATATTCGTCCAGTGGGCGACGAATACCTAAGTGACTTCTTGAGAAATTGGTGCTGAGCTGCAGAACTATGGGTTGCCAAATACATTCCAAGGGTTGTGAGCCATCGGGAGGCTCACCTGGTGGTAGATAGAAAAATTCATCGTGAATAATGGCATCACCTAAAGGACTGACGCAGATGGTGACAAAAGAATACAACGTAGGGGTGTGTCGAGTACTACTCAAATGATAAGACACGTCAGGTGGCTCTCCATGAGGTATATAAGAGAAGTTATCTCGAATGTTCAGCTCACTAGTGCGAGAGCACACACTAAGCATACGAAGTTGAGTGTTCCCTGGGAAGGGGGGCTCGTCAAATGGGTCTCTCGGGGACTCAACGAAGGGTTTCCCAAGGGGGTCAATAATGACAAAATGTTTCTCTAAAAGAAAACTGTCACCAACAATAGTGTCTTTAAAAATAAATGGGACATCCATAACAAAGTCAATGCTAGACCCATGAACCTCCCAAGGGAGTAGTGACTCATCAAGAGGCTCATCGGGGGGTTCAACAATGAAGTCAATAATAGTGGGATGATCCTCCAGATGAGTATCGCCGATAGAGGTGGTGCCCTCATAAGGGGGTGAGACAGTCACTACGAGGTCAACACTAGGCTCTCGGCTCCTGGTCGCAATGTGGGTCGGGACAATGATAAGAGAAGAGTGGGAAAAGTCCATACTCAATAGTGGGCCACTAGGTATAATGTCGAGACCTGATTTTCTAGCCGAAGGGGAAACTAAATCCAAATGAGGTGTGGAAGGTGGATATACGACTACAGCGTTACTGGGTCGCTCGTCCCCACTCTTTTGACCACGCTCACTAGTCATACTAATATCACTCTCCACCTGTGTGAAATGGTCATGATCGGACTGGACTCCAAGGTCAAGTGGGAACCGAGTCTCATCCGGACGAGATGACTCAAAATCAGGTGTTAGGTCTGTGGGAGCACTACTAGACACATCGGTGGCTTGACCTAAATGCCTAGGCTTTCTCCTATTGATTCTTCTTATGATAGACCTCATGTGATCAATATGAGCATCCAAACGACCGAATTGATCAAGAACTAGTCGTTGAAATTTGGCCTCAGGTATCTCTGTTTGCGGAACATTAGGAGGGTCTTTATATTTGATGTGATCCTGGCGATGGTGGCCTCTATAGGGCTCTTGAGAGTCATCTAGACGGTCGTTCCTAATATAATCAGATCGTGCTCGTGGGTGGACGTGATCCCTACGAAGGTGTGACAACTGGCGAGGATGATCAACATGATAGTACGAGGACCTCTCCAGAGAAGCTCTATGGGGTCAAGCATATACGGATTCTGGTTCCTCAAATAGCCGCGAGGTGTAACGATGATGACATGAAGGATACTCAACCCTACCATGATAATGTCGTGGAGAGGTGTAATGATGATAACGTGAGGAACTCTCATCATGATGGTCATCCCTAGCATAATGGAATCGTGTCGAAGGGTCCACACGATCTCTAGAAGGAGTGTGCTGCGCTCGAGAATAATCAACGTAGTAGCGTGAGGATCTCTCAGAAGGGGCTCTATGGGATCGGGTATAGGTAGACTCGAGATCCCCAAATAGAGGAGAGGAACGCCGAAGATAACTAGTCATAGATGAACCTAAAGACTCTATATGACCTACCACTACGTATATAAATGTGGCCCAAACCTGCCTCTGATACCAATTGATGTAGGGGTAGGCTGTGGGTGCGCAAAACCTAGGACTCTAGTGATAGTGCACGTGCATGATGCTAACTTATGCTAAATGCAATGCGACAATTGGCAGCGGCGAATAATAATTTAGAGCAATGAATATTTTATAACATCACACAGTAATCACAAAGCTTAAGCAATATTTAATTTAGCGATTAAGCGCGGCTTTCCTCCGGATCGGAGGGCCAAAGCGAGCGTGCGGCGAATCGGTCCCACCTGCGATTATAATTAATATGTAGACAAATACCCACAAGTAAAAATCCAAACAAATAAAGGAAATCACCGAATAAATAATATCAATTCAAATGTCACAATACAACAGAATACTCACGAAGTAGAGGGCTAAACCGATGCACTGAAGAACTTGGGCCCGGATGTGTATAACGGAGAGCAACGGTGGAATCGGAGGTGAGACGGGATGTTGTAAGGTAGTGGAAATAACGGTTCGAGAAGTGAAAACCCTAGATCTGGACTGATCTAGGATTTTAGGGTGGAAAGGAGGTGGGTCCTCGTGGGTGATGCTTGGAAGGGGCGGATGTAGGTTGGCGGGGCGGAGAGGCTTGCTGTAGACAGTAATTTGGAGGAGGGGAAGAGCTAAAGCCGGTGGTTGGGAGGGGGTTTGCTGTGGGTGGAACTATGGAGGAGGGCTGGGACTGTAGCAGGAAGTGTTAGGGGTTTGCTGTAGGCGGGATGGGGCTGGGTCTGTAGCAGGTGGCGGGATGGAGGCTGGCTGCTGTCGGCAGCGGTCTTGGAGGGGGTTTTAGGGTGGCCGACAAGCAGTGAAGAGGAGGGGCGGGCTGGATAGGAAGGAGGAAGAGCGGGCTGCGGGGAAACTGCGAGGAAAGTTTCGGATTTGGCGTTACTGGGAGGAAAACAGCGCGGTGGGAGGGGAGGCTAGGGTTAAATGAGAAGGAAAATGAAGGTTAAAGATAGTAGATACCTTGGGGATGAAGAAAACCACCTAGGAGTCGTCACCTAAGGTTCCACGGCGTCGGCACCGGTGGATGATCGCAGAGAATCGAAAATTTCTGTCTCCAAAATCTGCAATGCCTCTTCCAGCCCTTACAACCTCTATTTATAAAAGAAGAAAAGCCTAGGGCATCCCCATCAACAACTATGATTGGCCGGTGGGGATCGGCCACTAAATATATGAAAACAAATTTGAACATAATAAACTGATATATGATTTCGACTCGCAACGGCGCGCCGGACGCAACCGCGGAGTCGGATCGGCGATCCGATCATTTCTTCTTGCGCGAATAGATAAACGCGGGTCCCGCCTTGCGGCGAACCCCTCCGGGTGCAGCAACTGATGGATCCCCATCACTAGGTAGGTTCCATTTGACCTTATTAGGTCAAATAAATCGCTTATGTTGGCTGCCCTAATTTTGTAAACCAAGGGTTTTCACTAATTTAGTGAGGGAACTCCACCCTCATGCTTAATTCGTAACTTAATTGAAGGAAAAGACATCAAATCCCAACTAAAAATTGCTGCCCTAATTTCAAAATAAGGGTTTTCTTCCAATTTGCTAGGGAAATAGCATACACGTCATTTCCCACCGCTAGAAGATACGCAGAATGTCAAACTCCGCATTTCACCCTTAGGGTTTCGCTGAAATTTCTTAAATTTGTGAACTAATACGAGTATGAGTGTAGAAATTCCTTTCAGAAACTTTTAAAATGCAAAGGAACTAAAGAACTTCAAGAAAAGTAAACCCTAGATTTCCGGCTCTACTCAAAATATGTCAAATTTTCGCATAAGACCTAGGAGGAATATAGAGGAGGGGATTACCTCTTGAGAGAAGAAGAAATCGAGAGAATCAGAGGAGGTTTGAGTTCTCGGGGGTTTGGATCGGCGTTCGGCTTCCGCACGTGTCGACGGGCTCGCATAGGGCTGGGAGAGGAAATAAAACATCGCCTTTTTGATTTCTCCCTTATGCGCGACTCAGCTGCCCCCCCATATTACATGTCTGCTCCGAAATAGCGTGAGTCACGCTTTTTCCGATCAGCCTTGGCCAATTTAAATGTTAGCCGGTCCCCATGTATTCTCGTTTTCTTTTTTCTTTTCTTTTTATTTCTATGTCTTACTAACATTAGTTAAGATACTTAATATTCATTTCAGAATCAGTACACAATTATAATTTTCTATTATCGTCGCTTCGATGCGCACATTTCGTACATAACATAATATAATTATTCGTATCTGTCGTCGCCGGCGTCACAGTTGAGGCCCAAGATCGAACACCCGACCTCCTAGATAAGAGTCTTTCACCAGAGCTCTCATCACCAACTGAGCACGCCGAGCTGAAATGGCAAGTCGAAGATCTTCTTCGGAAGAAATTCATACGAGAGAGTCTGAGCCCCTCTGCCATATCAGACCTTCTTACCCCGAAGAAGGACGGGAGCTGGTGCATGTGCATTGATAGACGTGCCATCAATAAAATCACGATGAAGTCTCGTTTTCCCATTCCCCGCCTCGACGACCTCCTGGACTCGATGACCGTCTATCACCATATCGGGCCTTCTTACCCCGAATAAGGACGGGAGCTGGCGCATGTGCTATCTGCCTCCCATCACCAGGAAACAGTAGGTTGCTGAGCCCCTCTGCCATATCGGGCCTTCTTACCCCGAAGAAGGACGGGAGCTGGCGCATGTGCTATCCGCCTCCCATCACCAGGAAACAGTAGGTTGTTGAGGCCCGTGATCGAACACCCGACCTCCTAGATAAGAGTCTTTCACCAAAGCTCTCATCACCAACTGAGCACGCCGCGCTGAAATGATAAGTCAAAGATCTTCTTCAGAAGAAATTCATACGAGAGAGTCTGAGCCCCTCTGCCATATCAGGCCTTCTTACCCCGAAGAAGGATGGGAGCTGGCGCATGTGCATTGATAGACGTGCCATCAATAAAATCACGGTGAAGTCTCGTTTTCCCATTCCCCGTCTCGACGACCTCCTGGACTCGATGGTCGGTGCCCAGATCTTTTCAAAGATCGACCGTCCATCAGATTAGAGTTAGAGAGGGGGATGAGTGGAAGAAGGCCTTCAAGACGTAGTACGACTTATATGAGTGACTAGTTATGCTGTTCGGATTATCGAACGCGCCTAGCATGCTCATGAGGGTGATGACACATGTCCTGCGACCCTACATGAGCAAATTTTTGGTAATGTATTTTGATGATATATTGATATACAGCCTGGGCCGCACCGAGCACTTGCACCACATTTGCCTCGTATTTGAGCTCCCGCGGAAGGAGCATCTCTACATCAATTTGAAGAAGTGTTCTTTCTTGTCCACGTCTGTTCACTTTTTAGGATATATAGTTTCTGCTTCTGGTATCTCGGTTGACCTTGACAAGGTCAAATCCATTAGTGAGTGACCCGTTCCGACGAACATTCATGAGGCCCATAGTTTTTATGGACTTGTCACCTTCTATAGGAGGTTTGTCTGAGGCTTTAGCTCTATTATGACCCCCTTTACAAGCTGCCTCCGTACGGGTGAGTTTGTGCGGATGACCACTCGGGCCTTCGAGGAGATTAAGGAGAGACTGTCTTCCTCTCTTGTCCCACGCTTACCTGATTTCTCCAAGGCCTTCGAGGTGGCATGTGATGCATCAGGAGTTGAAATCGACACGGTACTTAGTTAGGAAGGTCATCCAGTTGCTTACTTTAGTGAGAAACTGAATGACGCCCGACAAAAATACTCAAATTATGATCGGGAGTTCTATGCCATCGCACAAACACTTTGCTACTGGCGTCATTATCTCCTACACAAGGAGTTTGTTATGTATTCTGATCATCGGGCCTTGAGGTATCTCGACTCACAGAAGAATTTCGGTCATCGCCACGCGAATGAGTGGAATATATGCAAGATTATCATTACGTTCTCAAACACCGAGCGGGTGTCGAGAATAAGCCGGCTGATGCCCTGAGTCGCCGAGTCAGTATCCTCCATACCATGAGCACCCAAGTTGTGGGATTTGAGCATCTAGCTTATGATTACCCGAGTTGTGGGATTTGACCTCCTAGATATGAGTCTTCCATAGCATGGCTTCAATCTTCACTGGATCTACTGCCACCCCTTTACCACTAATCACGTGGCCCTAAAAAGAAACCTCTCCAATTCAAAATCGCATTTGGAGAACTTGACATACAACCGGTTCTCCCTCAACGTATGCAACACCTGCCTCAAGTGAGCTTCATGTCCGATCTCTGATCTCGAGTAATCTAGGATGTCATCAATGAAGATCACAACGAACATATCGAAATGCCTCAGAAACACTGACGATGCGTTCGTCAATCCAAACGACATAACAGATAACTTAAAATGCCCATACTGTGCACCATAGTCTTAAGGATATCCTCCCCCCGGATCCTCAACTAGTTGTACCTCGATTTAAAATCCAATTTAGAATACACTGTCGACCCAACCAACTGATCAATGAGATTGTCGATATGTGAAATCAAGTACTTGTTCTTCATCGTTTGGTTATCCAACTCAGGGTAGTCTATGCATATTCGCATACTACCATAATACCATCCTTTTTCACAAACAACATTGGAGCACTCCATGACGAAGAGCTCTGTGGGATGTATCCTTGTTCCAATAGTTTCTACAACTGAATTTTTAGCTCGACCAACTCCTTTGGCACTATCCAATGCGGAACTCATGATATTATCCTCTCACCCGACACCAACTTTATCGTGAAATCGATCTCCCTTTGGGGTGGTGCTCCAGGAAGCTCATCAGGGAACACATACTCAAACTCTACCACCACCATGCACGTCAACAATGATTAACTTCGTGGAGTGAGTCTCCAACAAGCCCACAAACGTATCGCCTCCTTAGTTCACTGCTCACATCACTTGCATGACAGAAATTAGAGAGCATGCAACGCCGATCAAACCTCTGAACTGGATTTCATCTTGTCCCCCACTCCTCAAGGTCACCACCTTCAACTTGCAGTCGATATTAACTCGTTGTTCCGCGAGCCAATCCATACTCAAGCTCACATCGAACTCCACTAAATGTAAAACCACTGCTTCCAAATCAAAGTCCTGTTGTTCTATCCTCAAGATAATGCGACCCCTCTTGCTTGTGCTCATAAAGGACCCATTCAGCATCCGCATACTTAGCTCTACTCTTGCATAGAAAGGCTCCGCACCAATATGATATGGGCCCACAATAGTCCTCGTTATAAGTTAATTTTATGTATCATTAATTTGTCATGTTAGTGTCGTCATTTTTAGTGTCTTTATTTAGGGTTATTATGATGTTTCATGTCTTTTATTTCATGTAGGGTGTTTTGGTAATTGTCGAAAGTCTTGTAATTTCTATTTAAGGGAACCAGGGGTCCATGAATCATGCTGAGTGAAAGTAACCAAGTTTCTATTCCTCTCTTTAGTTTTCTCTTCTTCTTCTTCTTCTTCTTCTTCTTCTTCAATTTCTAGGGTTAGGGTTGCAGTTTCGCTTCTTTCTCTCCCATCGCATTCACTGCGGGTCAAGCTCGGTTCCCCTTGTATCTCCGCCTCCCCCTCCCCCTCCGACGAAGTCCCAAAATAGGTCCATAATTCTTGGTATCAGAGTCTTTCGATCCTCTTTGACAAACGAAACAACTCTCTGCTTCCGATCCTTCTTTCCCCTTACTGCAATCAACGGACCTGGTGCCGCTCTGCCTCTTCTGTGACATGATTTCCATGACACTCCAGACATTCCAGCAGCGCTTGCGCGCTTCATCCTTCTGGATGACGCGCTTCGAGCTTCCGAAAGGTGGGCTCGGCGAGAGCTTAACGACACTCCTCGACGGGATCTCCGTCCTCCCGACTGCAAGCGACAGACCCGTGCTCCATCTCACAGTTTTGCTTCAGCACGACGACGAGCCCTCCTTCCTGTACGCGTCTCCCAACGAGCTTAACGACGCTTCTCGATGGGATCTCCTTCCTTGTGGCTACTAGCTACAGACCCGCTCTCTAGTTCACAGTTTCATTCTAGCACGATGGCGAGCCCTCTTTCCTGTATGCGTCTCCCGCTCCATCCGTCTCTCGGTGTGATCAACACCTCCCGCAGAGATGCACACCTCCCATCTCGAGCTCAACCCTTCCCAAGCTTGACGCAACCCTTCCCTCCAGCTGCACACCTGTTTTGTGCTTCCCACAACAACGGTTCCGTCATTTTTTTAATTACTTGATTACTTATTACTTCAAGTAATTATTCTGCATGTAGATAAGTGCCGCAAAAAGGGCCGCCCTCCGTTCAATATTATTGGAGATATCAACATCCTTTGACACTGCGCTTTCACGTTTCTTCACCAACTTTGACTGGCACTTCAGAGGCCTGATTCCACCTGCGCATGAGAATCCTCCATCGCTCTCTGCCGTTCTTCTCGCGCCACCATCGACCCCAGTTCTTCCCTCCTTGCAGTTCACACAATTGTCATAATCGCCGCCAAACCCCGCGGTGGTGTCACCACATTTTGTGCCTCCATCCGTCCTTGTGTTCTCTAGCTCGCAGCCTCTGCTCCAGTCATCTATTCTGGCGGTCCCTCTCGATCCATTCCTTTCGAAGATCGCCCCCACGTCGCCGCCACCGCTTCTCATCGCCGCGACTCACATTCAGCCTAGTCCTTCGCCTCCTTCTACTGTTTGCAGTCCCCAGGCACATTCGCCCCAACTCTAGAGATTCTGTCTGAAGATCTTCCTTTCGCAAACGCCCCTGCCATGCCAGATCCCTGCAATCCTTCTTGACACCTCTGCGTATGATGATTACATGCCACTCGATGCGGCTGCCGCCATAGCAACGCGCTATTAAGAGATGTTCTGGCGCGAAATTAAGGAGCCAGACTGTCAAATCATTTGAGCCTCGTTCGAGCTTGAGGACAAGCTCAATTTGAAAGACGGGTGGGATGATATAGGCCTACAATAGTCCTCGTTATATATGTATTATTAAGTGTCGTCATTTTTAGTGTCGCTATTTAGGGTTATTATGATGCTTCGTGTCTCTTATTTCATGTAGGGTATTTTGGTAATTGTCGGAAGGCCTTTAATTTCTATTTAAGGGACCATGAATCATGATAAATGAGAGTAACCAAATTTTTATTTCTCTCTCCAGTTCTCTTTTCTTCTTCAATTTCTAGGGTTAAGGTTGAACACTACTCCTCTTCATCCTCCCCCTCGCATTCACCACAGGTCAAGCTCGGCTTCACCTTATATTTCCGCCTCCACCACCCGACGAAGTCCCGAAATAGGCTCATAATACAATGCTTCAGATAAATCTATCCACAAGGAATGAATGTGATGCTCCCGTGTCGAACAAGACTTTCGCGGGTATGCTGAATACTAGGACTATGCCTAACAACACATGCACAAACACGTGGTTGTAGTCTAAAGTCATAAAATAGACAAACTTAAACATATGACAATTTCTAAAATTTCTATACCTGTCACTACATCCATCTCAGAGATGACCTACTGACTGAGGCTGTAGACTCTGGGCTGTACCGGTGCAAAATATGAAGCGCTGGACTCCACCACCTTGCCCTTTTCCGCATAACTTGGACCCGCCAATGCAGCGGGCTCTCGCTCCTCTCCTCTTTAGGTGCACTTTTACGGAAACTACGAGCAATGTGGCCCACCTTGCCACACTTGAAACATGTAGGCCCCTTGGAGGGCCGTCCATTATTCACTACTCCGCTCCTACCTCCAGAATGCTAGGGGCGGTACCTCTTTCTTCCTCTGCCGCCATCAGACTTTTTATGGGTTTAGGAAACTCCCCCCTTCTTGGTCGCGAATCCCTTGTGGCGCTACGTCCTCTCTATATCCAACTCTAAAGTCCCGGTGGCCTCCACCAAAGCACCGAAACCTGTTGCCTTCAATGCAATCAATGGTTGCCTTAATTTTTCCTGCAACCCTTCATAAAAATGATGCGCCTTTTCCACATCATCAACTAAAATATACGTCACATACCTGCTCAGACGGGTAAGCTCTTGTAGGTATGTATTCACACTCATGTCACTCTGCAATGATATCATAAATTGTCCTTGAAGGGCCAACCTCGTCACTACAGGGAGATTGCGCTTTAGAAAAGCAGTCCCAAAGTGTCCCATAGAAATATGAGTAAGAATGCGCCTGACAAAGCGCCCATCACGTTCCTCCAACAACCATAACATAGCATCTCTTTCTAGCATGAAGGTGGCAAGTTGCACATTCCGCTCTTCTGAAGCCTCAATAGCTTTTAACAGATCCTTGATCCTTGCTAGTCAATTCTCTGCGTTTGTCGGACTTTCGACACCCTTGAACGTGGGAGGATGGAAGCCCAGAAAGTATTTCAACTGTTGGCCCCTTTGACCAACTGCCTGCACTACAACTGACTCCGCTTGCTCTGCTGATCCTTCCGGTGTGATGGTGTCCCAACGGCTACCGCTCTTGTGGCTTGAGTCGTCACCAATGCATCTGCTAGCATCCTACAAAAATTGCGGGAGACCTGTTCATATTTGGAAGGCCCGGGGAAGTTGCGCCACTGTCCGTAGGGTACTCCTGAGCCCTTGAAGTCCTCGCTTTGCCAGTAGCACCCTAGTGCAAAAAACACCACATGTTAGATAAGCAATAATCAAACATCAAACATATGAACATACAAGGTTCCAACAAATAATCTTATGTGGACAACTTTTCCTAACGGTCTAAAACCCCCAAACGTATCTCTGATACCAAATTGTAACACCCTACCTGCAATAACTATATAATATGGGCCCGGCCGCACCCCACATCATACACGTATCACAAACAGAATATTAAAGCATGGCATAAAAGAGTGCTCTCATCTAAAATCTCATCATAAGAGCTATATCGCAACGGAAAATATTGAAATAGTAAAAAGGCTGTCTACAACTATCCAATCAACAAGTCCATGCCCTTTTGATCAATACATCACAAGTTCATAACATGAAACAAACATACTTCCTAGTCTACCTCGGCACACTTGCCAGAACAATATCAATAGGGAAGTGCAAGAAAAGAGAAACAAAACGCTTCATGAGGCTATCTCGCCTATATGCCGATCAACGATCAAAGATCACCCATCCCTTGATCAACGATCGCCTATCAGTCGATCAACGATTAGTCGACTGAGGACAACCATGTATGAACCCATTTCAAACTTTAAGAGACTGTTTTAGCTTCGATTGGATGAGAAATTGGGGCATTTCACACTTACCATCCAACACTTCCTCTTTCACATTTCTTTCCTTATATCATCATAATATACACCTTTTTGAGCATTTTCGAGCATACGGGCGTATTAAGATGTGTCTGAGAGTATTCAGAAATATCCGAAATTTGTTAAATTTACAATTAGAAAAAAAGTTCCCGAGAGTTTCAGGGATTGGTTTTTGAGAGTTTTCGAGAGTTTCCTAACTCTGAAACGTTTCAAATACAACATGTAAGTCTGCTGCAAGTATCTGTACTTCCTAGGTGAGAGTTAGATTAAGTTGTTCGATCAAATATTCTGAGCCATCAGATCCTCTTAACCTATACCTCCTATATATATATATTATATTTCTATTTATCGAGAGTTGGCTTCTTTGCACAATAGTCGCTCGGTCTAGACAGGTGTGATACCCGTTTCCCTATCGTGCCATGCTAGTGGCCATCCTAGCCCCGCTGCCGCTCTCCACTACCCCCACAGCCTCTGGCGAGTCCTCTCCTTCATTCTCCAGTTGTTGCCTGCCCCACCTGCTCCCCTTTTTCCCCATTACAGCCCCAACCCAACCACCTTTACTACGCTTAGAACCTTAGCCGAGTAGAACATCTTCTAACCACCGTTCATCGCTCAATTTCACTTCGACGACCCACTTGTAGCCCGACTAGTCCTATCCTTCCTTACAACCTCTCTAAAGCCTCCGTTCCCCGCTCGCCCCAGACCACCTATTCCTCCTATACAATCACCTTTTCCCCTTGCAACCTGTTACGCGCACGTGTCCTCTTATTTTATTATTGCTTTTCTTTTAAATGTATTAGGTTGTTGTGAGCCCCCTCCCTATATAAGGAGGTGATTTTGGGAGTTAGATTATCTTTGGATCTATTGTCTTTTGACTCTCATTTGAGAGAACACTCTTTGGAGGAACCAACCTACAAGAGTTGGCCGGAGCTTGCTCCCGATTGTATCCGTTTTTCGTTAATCCATGCAATTTCTTTCTTGTTCGTAATATTTGGTCCGACCTGCCGGGCCGCCCTCTCTAAGACGCCGGTTAACTCCAGTCCGTCTCCCCGTTCGACTGCTGCATCCAGCGCCCGCCAGCTTCCTGATCGATCCAGCGACCGATCCATCCAGCGCCTGCTTCGACGATCGATCGCCACTTCCATCTAGCGCCGACGACCGATCCCTCCAGCGCCAGCTTCGCCAGTTACGCCATCATCGATCCTTCCAGCACCAACTTCCGAAGATCGATCCTTCCTGCGCCTGCTTCGACGATCGCCGTCGTTCCATCCAGCGCCTGTTTCGATCCTTCCTGATCGATCCTTCCAGAGCCCGTTTCCATCCAGCGCTTGCTTCGACGATCGATCGCCACTTCCATCCAGCGCCGACGACCGATCCATCCAGCGCCAGTTACGCCTGTTACGCCACCATCAGCTGCCGATCCCTACGCCTGCTTCTCCAGCGGCTGTTCCACCCTAAACCGACCTTGATCGACACCATCTGCTCCGTCTCCGGGCCGTCGCCGCTGCGCCCAGCCTGCTTCACACTTCCTGCTGCCAGCTCGCACCTATCCGCCTTCTCTGACACTCTCCGACGATATTTATCCCTTGTGCATCCTCATATGCCAAAGGGGAGGATGGAATCCCGCGTGGAATCCCCCACCATCAACTCTCGTCTCGAGGCACAGGCCAAGCAGTTCGCCTCGATTCTGACCATGCTCCAAAATTTGCAGCCCAGCCAGCACTCCGGGCCTCCTACCACCTCTGCTGTGGGAGCCCCCGACACCATGATGCCCGATACACCCGCATTGGTGGAATTTCCCACTCCACCGTACCGTGGACCTGACATCCCCACATTCAACGGGACTTACCCCCTCGGGTGGATTGCCCGCGCCGAACAATTCTTCGACATTCACCAGACCCCTCCGACACAACGAGTCTCCACAACACTTATCGGCATGGAAGGGTCTGCCCTCCATTGGGTCCTTTGGTTGCGCCAGACCTCTCTCGACCTCACCTGAACAGCTCTTATCGAGGCCCTCATACAGCGGTATGACGACCGCTACTCCGGCCCCATGATCGAGCGACTTTGCGGGGTCCGTCACACCGGCTCCATTGACTCGTACATTGATGCCTTCGTGGAATTGGTCACCCATGTTCCCGGTCTCCCACCAGACCATTACTTGGGGTTCTTCATGAACGGCTTGCAACCCCATTTCCGCTCCCGACTCCGCACCCTCAAACCGTCAACGGTCCACCAAGCCATCAAACTTTCCCCCCTTGTGGAGGCGGAATTCCTCGTGACGTACGACGACATTCCCTCCCCATCACCTCCCTCCAGGCATCCCTTCCAATCATATTTCTCGACCCATCTTAAACCTCCACCTCCGCCACCTCCTCTACCCCGACCACCAATTATGGGCCCACCCAACACTCGGCATGTCCCTACACACCGCCTGACCAACCGGGAATACAACGACTTATGGAGCAAGGGCCCGTGCTTCCGCTGCAAGCAACCTTGAAAGTGCACAGTGTGCCTCTGAGAATTCTCTAGGGGGGGTGAATAGAGATTTAAAATCTTTTCTATCCTAACTGAGCATACAATAAAAATACTAAGAGATTATGCTTCAGCAACACCAAGATGCAGAATAAATTAAGTGCAGTAAATATAAAAACAGAAAAACAGTAAGCTATAAGAGGGACAACACAGAAAATGAACAACCAGAAGACACAAGATTTTATAGAGGTTCCCCAAAATGTGGGTAGTCCTCTCTTCTACCTCCCTGGTATGATTGCACAACCTGTGCCTGAGTCTTTTGATAAGGAGACTCTCAGAACCAAAGATCTTTTGATAAGAAGATCTTGAACCACTCAGATCTTTTGATAAGGAGATCTTGAACCACTGAATCCTTTAGAAGAGGGATTCTTAAAACTCTGTTACAGTAGTAGAATGGAGTAAGAAGAAAGAATGAAGTAGAAGATAAAGAATTTTGTTCTCAGAATTCTTTAGAAGCTTTTCTCAAGTTCAGCTTTTGTTTTCTTTCACAGGATCTGCTGATGATGAACCCTTACTATCCTTTGGAAGATAGTAATTTTATCAGGGGCTTCAACATCATTCCCCTTTTCATGGCCACTCATCTCTAGAATAAGTCTTTCCTCCTCCTGAATTTTCTCCCCTTTCTTAACCTTGCTGGCTAGTGAGGTTAAGAAATCCTTTGTCACCAAGGAGGAGGACATGAATTCTTTGAGATCCAGGAGAGACCTCTTTGAATCTAGGATTTCAGACTCCATTTGGGAGTACTTCTTTTCAAATCTTCAGACTTGGCTGGCCAATAGGTCAACAAATGTGCTGGAGGCCAAACCTACTGCCTTAGAAATGACTTGCTCAATGTTAATGGAAGGGGTAGAATGAGAGGTAGAGGCAAGTGGAGGTGGAGGTGTGAGGTTCTCATTCAGATTAGGAGGATCTTGGTAGGCAGGGGAAAGAGATTGGTAGGTTTCTGGAGAGAAATGAGTTGGTGGTGGTGGAGGAACATACTGATGTCTCTCTGAAGCTTGAGGAGGTGGAGAGGAAGGAGGTGAAGGTGCTGACTGACCAGGCTTCAGAATTTGCCTGGTCCACTTGGAGAATATCCCTATGTTTAACCTTTTTCCTGGAGGAATGGACACTCCCTTGGACCTGCACACCATTGGATAATGGTGGAAAAACATCTGGCTCATAATCCTCATGTATGCATTTTCTTTGTGGGCATATTTGTGCCCAATTATTTTCAGGAGGCATCTCCCCCAGTTTATTTTCTTCTTCAGAACTAGAATACCCATGATTTGCAGCTGCTGCTTTGGAATGACATCATGGGCAGTGATTTTATAGAGCAACACTTTCCTTACAATGTCTGCTAGAAATCTATATTCCTCAGCAAGATCAATCTTCTTCAGATTGATAGCCTTCTCTTTCTTGAACCGCCTTATTTCTAAGACCCTTTTGATTTCTTCCCCTGAAAGCTCATCAGACTCATTCCCAGCTGGAAGATCAAAGGTTTGTGACAACCTTTCCTCTGTTATGTTGATATTTGTTCCTGAAATATTCCCATTCAGTGATACATCTTCTCCGATATGGATAGTGTCCTTGAGCTCAGTCAGCTCCACATCAAGGATTGTACACATGGTGGATATTAATTTGGTTAACCCAGCCAACTGAAACAAGCCAAGAATGACTTTGAAATTATCTGACGCAGTATTGAAAGAATCCACATCAACATCAAAGCCAGAGTTAATCTTTGGAGGGGTCATTAACTCTTTTGTGAAGTACCTACAAACAAGAGAGAGAGAGAGAGAGAGAGAGAGAGAGAGAGAGAGAGAGAGAATGATGCAAGAGAGCTGGAGAAGAAAGGAGCAAGAGAGCAGGGAGAGGAAAATTCGAAAGCGTAAATGATTTGACGCTGAAGTTGCTTAAAAGAAGATGATTCGTCGCAACTTAGGGTTTAAGTCGAAGCACCGTCGATATACATTAATATTCAACGCGCCAAAATATGTCAGGACAGCTTCTAGAAGCAATCCTGCGCGCGCTGGCATCTCGACGTTGCTTCGATTACTATTCGACGCAACTTCGAGATTGTTTAGGAACAAATAAGTCCACGTAGTCATGTCGATGTTGCGTCGAGTTGTAATCAACGTGACCTTGAATTTAATCAGTGACTATTCAGTCGACGCATGCGTCGATATGAACTTGACGCTGCATCAAATATCATTCGTATTATCCGCTCCGATTGGCTCTCGAAGCTTGCGTCGAGTAGTACCCGACGGTACGTCGAGTTCTATTCGACGCGATTCTGAATAAATAGTTCCATTTTCTTAGAAAATTCTTGCTGTTTTTCCCAGCAATGATGTTTATTGAAAATTATGTTTATGCTTATTACTTTTATGAACTATGAGAATATCAAGGGAATTTAGAGAAGAAATCACTCCCTTGATTGAATTTAGTTCCTCTTTCCTCTTTCACTATCTCTTAGATAGGACCCTACCTTATCCTGCACAAGTAATTCAAACATTAGAAGGAACCCAGGTTACCTTTGGCCCTTTGATTTTACCATTATAAGGTTCAATGAAAGAGTAGAAGGGTCTTTCTTGATATCCTTTTGGATGATAAGGAATGAGTTTCCCAAACCTATGCTTATTACCTTGGTACTGAAAATGTGCATATAATGAATCTAAATATAAAAGATCAGCAGAGTGTTTTATTATTCTTGTTTTGGTTTTAGCCTTTTGGCTGTTGTTGGTTACTTTTTCTGCATTACTCTTGCCTACATATATCTTCTTATTGGTTGATTTTTCTCTGTTAAATGTAGCTAGTTTATCTGGATTATTAGTATCCTAATCTTTAGTTATTGCACCCCTCTCACTTGTTTGATAATCACTAGGTCTAATGAATCTAACTGGATTTTTCCAGGCTGGTTTACTAGTAATTTCAGTGCTTGTGCAGGGGTCTGCTCCTAGACCTAGATGTTTAAACCTCATGGAGAGATTTTGTGTGATATTTTTGAGCTTTTGACTCCCATTGAGAGAGTCCTCAAAGGCTTTTGCCTTTGTTAGCTCTCCCTTTAATTCTAGATTCTCATTTTTGATGTTAATTAGTTCTGATTACTTATTGTTTATTTCAATTATTAAATCTTGATTTCTCAAATATAATTCATCTTTCTTTAGGTTTTCTACTTCTACCCTAAATGTTTCTATTTCTTTTTGTATATTAAAGAAATCATTACAGAATTCTTTAAAGCAATTTTTGAAATCAGCAGTATTAAAATCAAATTCATCAAAAATAGATACCTGATCATCTTCATCATCTGAAGATATTCCCAGTGCCATCATGCATGCTGCTTCAACTTCTTTTTCTTCACCACTCTCTGATGAAGAGAAGCTTGATTCTGCTTCAGAGTCACTCCAAGTTTCAACAATGAAACATTTGGCTTTCTTCTTGTCTTTCCTCCTGAAAGACTTTTTTTTCTTCTCATCTTTGTTGCTGCTCCTGTCCCTTTGCTCTTGTGGACAATTAGGGGCAATGTGCCCTGGCTTGTTGTAGGAGAAGCAAAGCACCTCCTTCTTTGGAGTCTTGTCATAGCTGGGTTTTGAAATTCTCTCTCTTCTCTTTGAGTCTTCTGTCTTGACCCACTTTCTGAATCTCCTTGCCAGGAGACTGAACATTTCATCTTCAGGAGTGGAGGGCTCTCCTTCAGTAGCTTTCAGAGCAAGACTCCTTTGGATAGGAGTTGAAATTGTCTCCTTTGCCTCTATTTTTCAGTAGCATCTCATATGACTTAGGCTTTCCTAGCAAAGCCTCAGTAGAGATTTCTCTATGGCATATGGACTCTCTGATGACCCAGATCCTTGAATCCCATGAGCTAGGGAAGCACATGATGATCTTATCATTTATTTCTGTTAAGGATATCTCCTTGTCCATCCTCTTCAGCTCATTAACAATGATGCTGAATCTGTCATACATCTCAGCAACAAATTTATCAGTTTTCTTTTGAAAGTTCTCATATTGGGATGTGAGAAGGGACTTCCTGTCCTTTCTTTCATCAGAACTTCCTTCTACCATTCTGGAAAGAGATTCTCAGATCTCTTTGGCTGATTGATAGTCAGCTACCTTTTGGAAGATGTCATCTGACATGGTGGATACCAGAATGTTCATAGCTTTGACATCATATGCCTTCTGCTTCTTTTCAGTCTCTGTCCACTCAGCCATGCACACAAGTTCCTGTGTTGAAGATCCACGGACATCTTTCTTGTATGGGGCTGGAGGACTTGAAATGATAACATCAAAAATGTCGTCATCAATAGAGTTCATATAACTTTATCTGTCCTTCCAGAGTGTAAACTTATTCAGATTACACACTGGAGGTCTTGTTGATGCATAATCCTTAGAACTCATTTTATTTAAAAATAGTTTAATTAATTTAAAAATGAATAAATGAGAGTAGGAGATCTTTTGATCAAGATGTTAACCTTTTAATGATTAACCTCCCTCTGATACCAATTGAAAATGCACAGTGTGCCTCTGAGAATTCTCTAGGGGGGGGGGGGGTAAATAGAAATTTAAAATCTTTTCTATCATAACTGAGCATACAATAAAAATACTAAGGGATTATGCTTCAGCAACACCAAGGTGCAAAATAAATTAAGTGCAGTAAATATAAAAACAGTAAGCTATGAGAGGGACAACACAGAAAATGAACAACCAGAAGACACAATTTTATAGAGGTTCCCCAAAATGTGGGTAGTCCTCTCTTCTACCTCCCTAGTAGGATTGCACAATCTGTGTCTGAGTCTTTTGATAAGGAGACTCTCAGAATCAAAGATCTTTTGATAAGGAGATCTTGAACCAATCAGATCTTTTGTAAGGAGATCTTGAACCACTGAATCCTTTGGAAGAGGGATTCTTAAAACTCTGTTACAGTAGTAGAATAGAGTAAGAAGAAAGAAGGAAGTAGAAGATAAAGAATTCTGTTCTCAGAATTCTTTAGAAGCTTTTCTCAAGTTCAGCTTCTGTTTTCTTTCACAGGATCTGCTGATGATGAACCCTTGCGTATGATTGTGATGATTTGCAAGAGTTATGTTTCTCAAATCCTTTTCTCTGCAAGCTTCTTGTAATCTGGCTGCTGTGAGATGTAGAAGAAACAGCAGCCCTGTATATTTCCTGTGCAGAGAAAACACTTGATTTCTGTCTGTATCTCTTAGGGTTGAAGGAGGAAGAAGAAGAAGAAACCCTAATCGACTGCCTATCTTTTTGTAATGAATGCTCTATTGTTTTCTTCTCTTCTCTGCTTACTTATTGTCCATCATTGAGTTTTGAATTTCTTTCTAATTTTGGACAGTTCTGAGAAGGAATTCTGATTGGGTACATTAATTATTCTTTCTTCTTTTGTTTCCGACCCGTCCATCATATTTGAAAAACATTCCAAGAATGCTTTTGCCCTTCTGGAATGCTTCATTCCTTTCTTGGCAACAAAAGAGTCGTTGGAGAACTGTCTTCAATCTGGTTGTCCTTCTGAAAAGGTGTTAGAGAGACAACTGGAAAGACTTTCTTTTTCAGGCTGTATTCGACACTGCGTCGACTTCATCAATCTTCATGTCGACGCACCTCTGAGTTCTTATCGACGTAGCTTCGAATTTCTTCTTAGCTTCGGCTGAACTCAGATGTTGACGTTACGTCGATTACTTATCGACGTACCCGTCGAGTTGAAGCCTTGGACTTGATCTCTTAACTTCCGCGTCGAATTGTAGTCGACGTTGCGTCGACTTCTCAGATAGCTTCGACTGGCTTTTCCTCCTGCGTCGAGATCCGTTCGACTTTGCGTCGACTTGACTTTATACTTCTACAGACTGAATGATCTGCTCCGACTTCAAGTCAGGGTTACGTCGATATCCAATCGAAGTTGCGTCGACTTTTATTCGACGCAAGTCTTAACTCAACTTGTTTTGTGATTGTTTTGACTTGACCCTGACACTCTAGGTTGAGTGTGACATCCTAAGACATCTAATGACTGGTTTACCCTTTCTATACAATAGGATAATAAACCTAGAAGGTAAATCACTTATAAGTAATTTGTTAAGTTAAATCACAAGTAGTTTTTCCCAACAAACCTTACTCTCCTGGTCATGCGTGCTCGGTGAAGGAGTGTCGGGTCCTCATCGGCGACGACGTGGCCCCGCTCTCCGCCGCTTACTTTGACGCCCTGCTGCTCTCGGACAGACTACCGGACGACGCCCCGGGCACATCGACGACACCCCAACCGCGAGCATATCACTACTGATTGGCGGGCGACGCTCCGACCTTGGGGTCAAGTTCGCTTTTCTGTCGGGATGTATTGTTACGCGCACGCGTCCTCTTATTTTATTTTTGCTTTTCTTTTAAATGTATTAGGTTGTTGTGAGCCCCCTCCCTATATAAGGAGGTGGTTTTGGGAGTTAAGTTATCTTTGGATCTTTTGTCTTTTGGCTCTCATTTGAGAGAAGGCTCTTTGGAGGAACCAGCCTCCAAGAGTTGGCTGGAGTTGCTCCGGATTGTATCCGTTTTTCGTTAATCCATGCAATTTCTTTCTTGTTCGTAATACAACCCCTCACCGCCACCCGCCTTCCAACAACATCACCAACCACTTTCCCTCTTTCCTGGTCCATTACTGAACCTTTCCCCACCTCCTATAGGCACGACCTCCTCCAAAAAACACTAAATCGTCCAACCCTAAATTTCCCAAACCCTAAATATACAAGCATTAACATTTTGTACCATATTTTCCATGTTGGCCACACAATCAATCCATCGCATCGCTACTACGACCACCCCGGACTCGACCAACACATCCCCTGCGTCGATGTCGATCTCTTGGTGACTTTGCATTTCAGTTTTCATTACTCACATTGTGCGGGTACATTAACATATTGCTACTAATAATTGTCTCTCATTTATTTTGACTTGTCTCTATCTAAACATGAAATATTTATTCTCTATGCATTTTTTCAGCACAGTTTTTTAGCGATTATTGTGTAATTGCTTGATTTTGGAAGTTTTGTGATTAATTGTGGTTAAATGCGCTAGTACTTAAATTGTATTTTTAATGAATTATGTGTTGGTAATACTTGCATGATTGGATTATTTGTCTGCATTGCATTAGGATTACAGTTTATGTTGTGACATTGTGTTCATCATATTGCGTGTATTCATTCATTCGCATCATTATTCTAGGGTTGTCTGTGGTTCCATGTGCATTTGGGTGTTTGGCTTGCATTCATCTACGGCTAGGGCGTCGCGTGTCTTCTATCAGTACTAGAGCCCCAGATTCGGGCTTGATATACAGTAGTTGAGTCTATAGGTTCATTTATGGTGAGTTATTGGTGCCATCCCTTTCTTCTATTTAAGGATACTGTGTCCGTCTATACTCAATCACATAGAGTCCATCTAGGGAGATCGTCTCACTATTACGATGATCATCCTCTTCCCCAACTCCTCGCTCGTAGAGATTCTGTTAACCTTTCGACACAATTCGACAATGTGTGGGACACTGACTACTATGATCATCATTTCGAGAAGGATTTTGAGTATATGTTTCGTGTAGTTACCGCAACATTTGATGATTTGTCGTGTCTTGAGTCCTTTAGCTATTGGCTCATAGACACGGAATATTATCTTGATCGGTTTGAGATTTTCAGTGAGTGTCGCATCAGGTTTGCGAAACTTAATCTATTAGGCCAGGCAAGGGAGCACTGGATAACATTGACAGGATCCTTGTGTGAGATTGTCTTCGCTGGATCAGTAGTTGGATAGAGATGAAGCTGAAATTATGCCACAAATATCTGTTGGTGTCATATAAGAGTCGCCTTCTTTAGCAAATATTTACCTTTCGGAAAGATCCATGTTTGTTGAGTATAAGGATTATTTTGAGAAGTTAGAGGTGAGGAGCCCGCCGAAACCACTTCTCAATTCTGTATCGGACTTTGGTTTACGATCTGCTTAGCATTGAGCGATCATTAGTTAGATTCTGTCGAGCATGCATTTTAACTTGCCCTTCGTTACTAGCAGTTTTTGAGATCCGCTTGAGTCTGTCGAGTAGACTTGTACCTTCACCATCCCAGTATGAGTTCTCAACCCGGGGCCACCATAATGCCTACTCTTATCCTCCTAGATATGAAAGACGAGACACCTATTACAAAGCTATCTCACCCTCATGAAGCACATTGTTTGATGAGTTGTCTGCATTTGAGTTTACTCATACCCAATGGTCTTGAAAGAGAGTGAGTATGAGCGACCCGATGATCCCATAGTAATGTGTCCTTCACCCAGCCCTTGCTTTGACTTAGTTATTGCCTTGTTCTTGACTTCTCATTGAGTACTCTGCCCACTGACCTCGTCATGAGTAGCTATTCTTTCAAATTATTTTTTATTCTTTCGAGTCTTTCTTTATTCTTCTGAGTCTAATTATGAGTGATAACCAAGACCCGGTTAACTATCCTGTTGTGGTTACCGCAACCACTAGCGATCATCGGGAGGATCACCACTCATATGAGGAGTTATATGATGAGCCCCCTCGTTGTGCCTCCTAGATAGTCACTTGATGAGCTTTTTTCCCTTTTGGAGACAGTCAACACATCCAAGATTTGCATCCTGGTGTCAATGTCTCCGACATTCCTTCGGGCGTTCGTCACATTTGCGACGAATTTTACTATTTGCCGCTAAGTGAGCCTCCTGTTGAGTTACATCTCCTGGAGACATTTGACACCATGAACTTGTATCTTTGTACCAATGTTTCATGCAGTCATTAGGGTGTTCGTCACACACTTGATAGTATTTCTATACCATATCGAAAGAACCTCTGTATATGCCACCTATCTTTATGGAGTTCTACCGCTACTCAGAGTCTGATCTTAGTGAGTCTATTGTGTTAGTCATTTATCATTTGCATGATTTGCATGTCATTTATCATTTGCATGATTTGCATGTCATAATCTGATGTAAAGTTATATTAAATAATGAAAATTTTAAAACTTGTCCGTGCAATCACACGAGAGACCAAATATTTAAAGGTGATTGAGTGATTAACATATTATTTGAGATGTTTTCATTGACAACTATGAATCTAGGTGTTAAAAATATGTCCATACACTGTTATGAGAGTCTGAATCAAATTCTTACGAGCTTGATATTTCTAGGAATATGTGTATTAATCTTGCATTCAATATTGAGAATTTGATTCTAAATGTGGAGCCACCTAATTATTTGAACCATTACCCTTTCCTTTAGCCTCAGTTTCAGCTTCCACCTCTACTACACCTTACCTGTACCTCTAGGCTCCACCACATCCTTACCAGTTACTCGTACAATGACTTACTTCTTGTGCATGATGACCTTCAGTGGACACTACACTTACCAGGAGATATGGAATTGAGGCGTTGCCCTAGTTCCTGCAGCTACTTCCATTTTGGCGTGTCCTACATTAGGAGTATGAAAATCTTCATTCATCCGAGATGAATGCTTCTGATCCGGGAGAATGAGAGGGATCAATCACGATTTATCTCATCGACTTTGGGAAACGACATCTTATGATCTCCATTGGGAAACAACATCTTATGATCTCCATTGGGAAACGACATCTTATGATCTCAATTTAGACGATCAGAGCCTGCTGATGCGATCAACTTACTTATGGATTTTTTCATACTTTTTTTATATTTTTCAGAGCTCTGTTGTGATAGTTTGGTTAAGTTCTCCGACTAGACACTGAGCCATAAGATCCTCTTGACCTAAACATCATATATATATATATCCTATATTTTTCTAGGTATCGAAAGTTGACTTCCTTGCACGATAGCTGCTTGGTCTAGATGGGCGTGACATCCGTTTCCCATTTGGTGCAACACTGAGAGGTCATCTGATGTAAACTCAAAATAGGCTTTTAAAATTAATTATGTTTTAGGCGAACGATTTCATTTATTATAAAATAAAATTAGGATTTGAAAACAAAAGTTGAATTTATTTTAAGTTTGAAAATAACGGGGGCCGAGCGGCCAAATCAGGTTTAAGAACGCAAATCAAAACTCGTCACTTTTGAATTTCGTGAATCTGTTAATCGTTGTTCAGAAAACATTCCTCGGATTTATTGAGTTGAATCGTTACGAGATTCGCAAATCCACGAGCATAAACCACAAACAATAATTTATGAATAAGCGATAATAAAGGCAGTCGGAACGTTCGAGGCAAGCTTTAATTAATTAATAAGACGCGTAAAATTAAGCTAAGTTGAGGAGCATTAGTGTGGTGAAGGTACCCAGCAATAAAGGGATCGGTTCAGTCAAGGCGCAATGGATGACTGGAGGGACTTCGACTTTTGGCGGCAGGCATGTACAGTGCAACCGACTGACGGAAGTATGGACTCGATGTCGACGTCAGTCGGGGAGGTCGCCGGAGTCGGGGGCGTGGTCGACAGCGACCATGCTGTCGGAAGAGCACGTCGAGTGGCCCAGGGGGGCGGGACCTGCCTAGCGGCGCTGCTTGCGTCGAGCGGCAGGGAGAAGTTCCGTCGGGTCGCCTGCAATCCTCTAGGGTTTGCTGAAACCTTTTCGATGGTGATTCAATGTTTAGTAGGCTTCGCCGGGGGAGACAAAGGAGGGTGGCGGTGGCTAATCGGGAGGGGGTCTCTGCCGGTATTACAGAGGGAGCGACGGATCGTCGTTCCTCTGTTTTATCCGGGCTGGCTCTTCCTTAAACCCTGATTCCTTTTAATAGAAAACTTTTGTTTTTGTTTTTAGTAACTTTCCAAACAATGAGTCTCCAAATATTTCCTTCCAAATTCTGCCAGGTCTCAAATATTTCCTTTCCAGCAATGTTTCCAAATTTCCATGGGGCTTGAGTTTGAATTTAAATTATTTCCTTAATTAAATTTATACGTCCTTTAATAAATTAAGCTTGCCTTTTGCGTCCTTACTACCTAAATTACCAGACCTTTTTATTTAGGGTCCCATCAGGTGGTCAAACCGATAGGCCGGAAAAAAAATGCGTACATAATGAAAACAAATGCGTACATAATGAAATACGTAAATAAATATTGGATAAAACATTACGATGCGTCGCAGGGTGCATCAATTCTCCCGGGGTTGAAAGAGCTCGACCCCGACGAGACTTCGCAAAAAGTGGCAGTGGAGATATCTGACATCGTTGCTGGTGCTAGGTCGGGTGGAATATCTGGACCTCGACGGGTGGCTCAACTGGTGGCTCAATGCGCTGCTGAACATGAACTAGTCCCAATCTCCTGCAACAATCAATCACCAGACCTCCCTTTGAAAAGTACAACTCATGACGATAACGACCGACGTGAGTTTGTAATGTTCAAAGTTTGCTCGCAAAATATTAGTAATTTTATGCTGTTCCTTAAAATAATTAATACGAGCTTGCGCATCGAGAAAAATACGTTCGGGGAATGAAAAATGATGGTGGTCAGGTGGGTGGAATAACAAATAGGTAATCTCGAAAGGAGATATAATAAAAGTGCGATTTTTAAAATTATTAAATGTGAATATTGCTCGTGGAGGTACGAGATCCCATTGCGTCGGATTTTCCTCAGTTAGACGCCTAAGAAGGTTCTCCAAACTCTTATTAACGAACTCGGTCCATCCATCGGTTAGAGAGTGATAAATGCTACTAAACTTGAGTTTGGTGTCCATTCGTCCCCTTAGCACGTTCCAAAAGTGTGATATAAAATATTTAATATAATGTTGCAACCTCACAATTTCGCTTATATCAAATTTAATATTGCAAATTTTTAAATTGACTCCAATTTTATTATTTAAAATTTTTCAAAGAAATCCTTTAAAACGTGTATCCTTATTGGGAGTGAAAACTTTTGGAGTTCTTATTATTCTTAAGATACGAGTTCTCTTAAATAAGTCGATAATTTGATAATAAAGTCTTTTAGACACTTTTATATCTATCGGATAACGGAATGAGATAAAGTGATATTCTCCAAATACGAAATCAACATGTGGTGGTGATACTAGGGCTATGGGTGGGTGATTGTCATAATCACTTTTTTTGCAGAAATTCGTCGGTTGGTGAAAGGGGTCAGACATGTGATCACCAAATACGAAGTCAATATGTGGAGGTGATATTAGTGCTATGGGTCGGTGGACAACATGCATAATGTCATTTGACTCAAGTGTATATGACTGAAAGGTGCGAGGAGAGTCAGGAGCGACAGGGATCGACTCTGTACTGTCTAAGATGAGTGATTCGTCACTAACGAGTTCTTCTTCATCGAGAAGGGGCTCGGGAAGGAACTTGGTGACTAAAGGTTGTGGTTCAGTGTGAACAAGTGGGGACACCGCTTCAATCAGGATGGGGGAATGAGGATGATGAAATTCCTCTTCTTGGGGCAGAGGCTCGTGAAGGAACTCCTCGACTGAAGGGGGGGGGGGGGGGGTTATAGTGGAAACTAGGGGGCCAAGGTGCGCGTGGGGGAAACGACAAGTCTAAAGAGTTCCACTGATTGATACGTAGTTGAGACGTAGTCAGGGAAAACTGATGTAATCCAAAGTTCTCGATTACAATTTTAAAATAATAAACTTAAGTTCATTTTAAAATATGCATCATCAAAGAGATTTTCACGAGCAAGTATAAGTGATAATCAACTGCGCTCTCGTAAACGCGCATATGAGCCAAACGATCAAACGAAATCAGCAACATGACATAACCCTTCCACACAAACGTGTACAAAGAAATTTCAAATTAACGGCAAAGAGGTTCTAGTTAATTAAGGCAAGCTTGCTCCGAATTTTAAGATCAAATAAATAAAAGCATAAAATACTACTAACATGAAATGAGCAAGAAGATAAGTTTTGGGGTATACCTTAGGCCCTTAACAAACCCCCGCTGGACCTACAGGGAACAGTACTTAGGTCGGGATGGTTGAGTTGAAGATCGGCGGTGGCCAGGAAAAAGTAGAGGGGGAGGAGGGCTGGATTGCAGCGTGGCAGCAAACTGATGGAAAAACAGCAGGATGGACGTCGTTCGGAGCTGGGAACGACACCCAAAGATCGTCGAACAAGACGACGGCTGGTAAGGGAGTCGTCGAAATCCTAGGAGAGGGCGACTGGCAGTTTGAGCCCAGGCGAAGGTGGGGTTGGTCGATGGCTACAACAGTGTGCGCGAAAGAGGGGGGCTGGTTTTTCCGAAAAAGAATAGTGTTTCTTTTTCGTTTTTACCTAGTTATCTGGAACGGAGGAGAGTCCATTTATTTTTAATGCACATGTTGGAGTAATAAAGGAAACAGATGTCATGTTGTAGAAGGAATTAATTAAACTGCCTTTGATAAAAGTTTGGTTGTCTTCATTAGGATAAAATATAGAAGGAATGAAAAAAAAAACAGTGGGCCGACAGTCCTTATTAGGTTATTTTAAGGAAATATTTTATTTGATTTTAATTGGTATGAGATTTTAAGAGTCCAAATAGGAATTCCAATATATTCCATCTTAGGTAATTCTCATAATAAATTAATTCTGAAAATGGAGCTTAATTTTGAGTTCACTATTAATTAATTTGAATATACTTTATTTTAATATATCTTTTCTTGTTCGCTTGCCTTAATTAACATGCTACCTAATTTGGCGGATCTTTTTATTCATGAACTTATTGGACGATCACCCCAATAAGTCGTAACAATAAGCGCGAGCGATGTGCGCGTTACAAAGTAAACAATACATGCGCGATAAATAAAATAGATGTGCGCGAAGGCATGCGCTACTCAAAGGAAATGCGGGAAATAATATTAAAATGAAGACGCGCGAAAATGCGACGCAGGTTGCATCAATTCTCTCGGGATTGAAAGACCTCGACCCCGTCGAGAGTGTAATGTAGCCTGCGACATGGAAATCCAACCGTCGATCTGGACCTGCTCCGCTACTGTCATGCTCTGGATGGTGGTGTGTAGTGAGGCAAAAGAAGGATCCTTCGTTGCAGTTCATGACCTGTAGACAAACTCTCTTTCCTGAAAGATGCAGGAAACCAATCTCATTCGGAAAAATATAATTCCCGGTGATGGAATCAACCATGGAATTATAAATTTTCGAATATGCTCGCAAACAGTTAGTCATAATTTTATGCATGATATTTAAATGATCAGAAAAAATCAGAGCATCAAAGAGACGGGTATCACAAAGTGGAAGAGAGTGGGGTTCAAAGAAACAAGGTAGGAAACAAGCAGGCTCGACATGTGGAATCATTAAATCACATTGCATCATACGCTCTTCTGTCAGACACATACGAGCGTCTACTAGACCAAAATCAACTATCCCAAATATATCACCCGTTCGAATCTGACTAACGTTACAAAATTTAAAATTAATCCCAAATTTATTATTTAAAATTTTCCAGAGAAATCCTTTAAATCGTGTATCTTTGTTTGGTGTGAAAATCCTAGGCATCCACTCTATCTTAATAGCAATAATTTTGATAAAAATATTAACAGGTTGACAACAGAGTTCATCAGTTACGTTTATGTTTAGAGGATAATGTAGTGATTTAAAATGACGATCTCCAAATATAAAATCAATATATTGTGATGATTCTAACGTCAAGGGCAAGTGAACGTCATACATAGTATCTGTGACCTTAAGGGTTGGTGGTTGTAGTGGGCTAGGAGAATCATGACATAAATGGATAAAGTTTATGTCACCTAAGATGTGGGGCTCATCACTAGCCAACTCCTTTTCCGGGAGAAGTGAGATTGAAATTGTGTCATCCAAGGTGAGTGACACACCACTAGTAAGTTCTTCCTGGAACAGGGCCTCAGGAATAAACTCCTCGACTATAGGGAGTGCTTTAGTGGGGACAAGTGGGGCCAAAGTGCTCATGGGGAAATAGATGTGACTAGTAAGTCGACTATTAAGATTCCGAAGCCCGGGTTCCACTATTTGACACGTAGTTGAGAAGTAATCAGGAAAAACATATTGCTTACGCATTGTCATTTCAAAGTTGTGTACATCCGTGCACAACCCATTCAGATTCTGCTTGAATTCTGCAGTGACGAACTCAATGTTTTTCATTAAGGTTTTGATGCGCTCTTCAAAATTCTCCATTTTTTTTGAATTTATTATTATTATTATTATTATTATTATTATTATTATTATTATTATTATGATTTTAAACAACAAACTTAAATGTTCTTTTTTTAAGAGTGAATTGTTTTTTTTAAACAAGAGAACCATTGATGCTTAAAAATAATAACTACTCAAATATTTTAAGAGTTTTTTTTTATAAAGATTTAAATTAAAAAGTAAATTCAATAAAACTTTTTTTTAAAAACCCAGATCGTTGATTCGCGATAGGAGCGAATCAAATTTGCTCTGATACCAAACTGATGTAAACTCAAAATAGGCTTTTAAAATTAATTATGTTTTAGGCGAACGATTTCATTTATTATAAAATAAAATTAGGATTTGAAAACAAAAGTTGAATTTATTTTAAGTTTGAAAATAACGGGGGCCGAGCGGCCAAATCAGGTTTAAGAATGCAAATCAAAACTCGTCACTTTTGAATTTCGTGAATCTGTTAATCGTTGTTCAGAAAATATTCCTCGGATTTATTGAGTTGAATCGTTACGAGATTCGCACATCCACGAGCATAAACCACAGACAATAATTTATGAATAAGCGATAATAAAGGCAGTCGGAACGTTCGAGGCAAGCTTTAATTAATTAATAAGACGCGTAAAATTAAGCTAAGTTGAGGAGCATTAGTGCGGTGAAGGTACCCAACAATAAAGGGATCGGTTCAGTCCAGGCGCAATGGATGACTGGAGGGACTTCGACCTTTGGCGGCAGGCAGGTACAATGCAACCGACTGACGGAAGTATGGACTCGATGTCGACGTCAGTCGGGGAGGTCGCCGGAGTCGGGGGCATGGTCGACAGCGACCATGCCGGCGGAATAGCACGTCGAGTGGCCCGGGGGGGGGGGGGGGGGGGGGGGGACCTGCCTAGCGGCGCTGCTTGCGTCGAGCGGCAGGGAGAAGTTCCATTGGGTCGCCTGCAATCCTCTAGGGTTTACTGAAACCTTTTCGATGGTGATTCAATGTTTAGTAGGCTTCGCCGGGGGAGACGAAGGAGGGTGGCGGTGGCTAATCGGGAGGGGGTCTCTGCCGGTATTACAGAAGGAGCGACGGATCGTCGTTCCTCTGTTTTATCCGGGCTGGCTCTTCCTTAAACCCTGATTCCTTTTAATAGAAAACTTTTGTTTTTGTTTTTAGTAACTTTCCAAACAATGAGTCTCCAAATATTTCCTTCCAGATTCTGTCAGGTCTCAAATATTTCCTTTCCAGCAATGTTTCCAAATTTCCATGGGGCTTGAGTTTGAATTTAAATTATTTCCTCAATTAAATTTATACATCCTTAAATAAATTAAGCTTGTCTTTTGCGTCCTTACTATCTAAATTACCGGACCTTTTTATTTAGGGTCTCATCGGGTGGTCAAACCGATAGGCCGAAAAAAAATGCGTACATAATGAAAACAAATGCGTACATAATGAAATACGTAAATAAATATTGGATAAAACATTACGATGCATCGCAGGGTGCATCATCATCCCAGCCCCACCACCGCTCTCCACCACCCCACAACCTCCGATGAGCCCCCTCCATTCTTTGGATGTGACATGCCCTACCAACTCCCAGTTTCTTCGCTACAACCCTCCCTAATCGACCTACTTTCCCTCACCTGGAACCCCACCCGACTAGAAACTCTTCCAGCACCGTCCACTGCTCAATTTCCCTCTGATGACCCACATGAAGCCCGACCAGCCCCCTTTTTCCTAATAGAAGCCTCTCCAAGCCCTGCCTAGCCCCCCTCTTATAACTACCATTTTTTCTTGCATCCCATCCACCGTCACCCATAAGCCTTCCCACAACATCACCAACCACTCCCCCTCATTCGCGGTCCATTACCGAGCCTTACCACCCCTCCCATGTCCACGATCCACCAAAAAACCCAAAATCGCCCGACCCTTAACAATCCACACGCGTTAACGTTACCATATCATATTTTCCTTGTTAACCACACAATCGTTCTCTCTCGTTGCTCCCACGGCCATGCCAGACTCGCCTTCCACATCCTCCCCCATCGGTGCTGATCTCTTGGTGACGCATTTCAGCTTTCAATTCTCACATTGTGCGGGTATTTTAACGTATTGCTAGTAATATTTGGCTCCCATTAATTTTGACTTAACTGTTTATTTACATATGTATTATTTATTCGCCCAGCATTTTAATTCAGTGCACTCTCAGTTTATTCTGCAATTGTTGCATAATTAGTTAATTTCAGATGTTCGTGGTTAATTATGGTTAAATGTACGTGTACTTAAATTGTGTTTTTTAATTAATTAACAATGTAAATACTTGCATTATTGGATCATTTATAGTTTATGTTATGACATCATGTTCATCGGATTGCGTGCATTCATTCATTCAAATCTTCATTCTAGGGTTGTTTGTGGTTCCACCTGGATATGCATGTTTGCTCGCATTCATCTAAGGCTACGATGTTATGTTCCACCTATAGATTTGTTGCGCCCTAGCTTTTGGTTCAAGTGGGCTATCTCTAATTGCTCATAGCGGGCTTATGGGCCCCTCACAAATAATGAGCATGACAAATTCTATCACCAACAACATTAAGGCTCTGGTTGGGATAACAGTGTCTTTTAAGTGAGGGCGGTTTGAAACTAAGATAACAAACATCATACGACGGTTTACCTGCATTTGAAATATTCACGGCATCTTTTTGCCCCAAGTTCCACTTTCCAGGGTCTGGGCATTCACGATCGCTAAAGCTTGATCATACATGCATGACTATTATGACATTTTGTCCTAAAACATTGCTTTGGGAAAACAACATTCGTGACCGCATCTAAGCAAGCATTACCTGCAGTTTTCGTAACTGCGTTTTACGACCGCTCTCTCAAACCGTGTCAAAGTGTTTGCAATCTGAACATGAGAAATTTCATCACCAGTCTTTGCAATTTTTTGAACTTTCAGGTTCCAGTTATACAGCTTCTGCTGGGGCAAGTTGGTTTAGTATCAGGCGATCAGATGCTATCGATATGGAGATACGTAGTGGTGGGAGCCGTTGTCATAGCCGCTGTGCTTACTCCTTCGACCGATCCCCTCACTCAAATTCTACTCGCCGGGCCACTTCTCGGTCTCTACTTAGGCGGTGCATGGACAGTTAAGCTGATTGGCCGCTGATTGATTTGAATCGGCGAAGCATATTACTTTCTAAATTCGTAATACAATACCGACAGAAGATCACATAAAGGTGAATATGTTAGAATCTATCTCCACCTATTTTACAGGGATGTATATTGCTGCTGTATTGGGATGCTTGAAATTTGTAAATTTGTTGGAAAATTGATTATCTGTGAAGCCCCTGCCCTTTTTGAATGGTTATTGTTGGGAATGTGTTCTGATGGTGAATGCGGCGGACGAATAGATTACATGCGATGGCGGAGTTTTGTGTAGGGCCATGCATTTGAGATTGATTGAAAATTGGATTTTTGAGTTTTAGCTAAGTTTGTAGATTTTTTTCAGAAGGATGTGGAGTCTTGTATATGTGGAGATTACTTCCAAATAAGCTAAGTAACTTCAGAATGTACAATATTTTTGAGTGATGTGGATGCTTCAAGTTTTTGTTGTTGTTGTTGTTGTTGTTGTTGTTGTTGTTGTTGAGTCGTGTACATAGATACGAAATGGGTATAGACGAGCGTAGGAGCCATGTATAGTGGAATTTATGGTTAAAGAGGTATGATGTGAACTTGCAGTTATTTAAATTTTTTTTTTGTATCATCTGTATACTCTGATTGGAGGTTATGCAAGAATGACCTGCTTATTGTAAATATTGTTAGATAACCAAGCCGATGTCGCGGTGCCCACAAAGATATCTGGCGAGACCTACCATGGAGGTAGCGAGAAGACACATGCAAGTGTGAAGCTGCTGCATGTTGGTGTTGGGTTATTGGTTTAGATCTGGATCCAATCGGAACTGTTAAGGGCATCATTAGGTCTCATTTGAGACCTAACTGACGAGCCCACAATAGAAATCCCAACGATCCCGACCTCCTTCCGAATTCGGAGAGTTTGTACCGTTGTGCTTGGAGAACCTCGATCTTGAGAAGTGGTGCCGATGTTGTTGCTCTCGTCGCCGATTGTTGCTGGTCCTTCGACCACAGTGGAGGAAGGAGTGTTAACACAGTTGGAGGCGTATTGTCGCCCGTTGGAGCATTGCCGCCCTTTCCTGTCAGTGGAGGGGTTGTCGTCTGTTTTTGCCGCCGCAGTCGACAACATGTAGCAGTGCCGTCAACGCTTCAGAAGGGAGCGCAACTGCATTCCTCCCTTCCTCGGTGAGGTGTTGCTGTGTGAGGAAGAATGAACGACCTGCTCTTGGAGGTGTTGCCGGTGGTGGATAATAGTCATCGGAAGGAGAAGGTTCCTGGTGGTGTTTGGGCGTCGTGGATCGATGTTGAAGGTTTTCGGGTTAACCTTGTGCATTCGCTAAGTGGATTGCAGTCTAAATTGCTCATTCCATAGTGGATCGTGCGAGGCCGGTGCATCCCCGGTGTTTTCATGAAATAGTCATTTCTTCTCCTAATTTTGCATTTCTATGTATTTACATTAATATATAAAATGCGTGGTTGTGTCTCGGTGTGATTGTCGAGTGTTTTCTTTTATATATTGGTTGTGCGATCTTATGTGTTTTTGTGTCGCTACTGTCATGGGGGAATCGTTTGCATTCCCATCAAGTGGTATCAGAGCGATGCTCGATAGGTGCCCTTGATTGGATGTTTTTTGAAAGGTTTGACTGCGGTGGTGAATGAATTGGTCGTCTTCCCATCCTTTCAAATCCGGTCGTTGGACAAATTGGGTCTCCTAGTTTGTCGAGGACAGTCATGATAGGGAAGAGCGCAGTTTGGATCGTTACTCCGTTGAGAAGTTTGATGGTTATGGTAACTTCAACATACAGAATATTCAAGTCAATGATATGCTGACTTAGACAGGTTTGACTCTGGTCTTGCGGGGGTGAGACAAGTTGCCAGTACCGGTGAAGGATTATGAGTGGGCAGATTTGGATGAGCATGCCACTAGTGCCATCATGATGTGGGTCGTCAATGAGGTTCTCTTCAACATTGGTACCGAGGAGGTTGTATTCGGGCTTCAAGAGAAGCTAAGCGGCTGTATATGTCCAAGACAGTGACCACGAGACTACTACTAAAGTAGAGATTGTATGGACTAAAGATGCATGAAGGTGTTAACCTGCAAGAACACTTAAATGTGTTCAATGGAATTTTGAGCAAGTTGCATGTGGTTGGCTTGAAGGTGGAGAACGAAGTCAATACCCTATTTTTTTTTCTTACTTCGCTCCTGACATCCCACAAGCAAATGAAGACCACGCTCTTATATGTGGAAGGATACAATGGATCTTGAGGAGGTCACCTCAGCTTTACCGCCTAGTGAGATGTTGCATGACCCTGCTCCTGAAGGCGAGCGTGCTTTAGCAGTATAAGTACCAGGGAGGAAGTTCAAGAAGGGAGCTAGTGGTGCTCCGTGTAGCTGGTGCTACATGCATATAATGCTTAGTGCAGTTGGTTCTTCAGTGCAGATTAGTGCTTCGTGTAGGTGGTGGATTTGGACCACGAACCAAGGGTGGCAGTTTGTTTGTTTATTGGTTCTAATCCGGATATAATCAGATCCATATCAGTTAAGGGAATCATTAGGTCTCATTTGGGACCTAACCGACGAGCCCCCAATAGAAATCCCCATGATCCCGACCTCCTTCCTGATTCAGAAGAGTCGGGACTGCTGCGTCTGAAGAACCCCGATCTTGGGAGGTGGTGTTGTCGTTGTTGCTCTCGCCCTCGACCGTTGCTGGTTGCTGCCGATCCTTCTGTGGCCGTGGAGGAAGGAGTGATAACCCAATTAAAGGAGTGTTGCCGTGTTCATTTCATTATACCGAGTTGGACTCGACAGTCACACAACCGTGTTTGAGATCGTGCACAGAGGAGGCTCCCTCTACTATTTCGGGGGATACTACTGCTAAGGGCCCTTTGACCTACTTCACATGCAAGAGGTGGATCATATAACACGATCGTGTCGGAGCGGTCCTCCGAAGATAAAGAGTTGAGTGTTCGAGACCACTCACGTAGGGTCCAAGTTATACGGAGAAAGAAATGTTAGTCGAATCATCCGCTTCCCAATATTCACCAACCCAGTCGAGAGTATACTCTCTTGGACAACCGGAGGCCATCCAATAGAACGACATTGTGACAGATATGAGTTATTAGTTAGCTTGCACAACTTAAATTAATTTATACCTCATATGTGGTTGTATGCCTTTTGTGTTTGTAATTAAGATTCGTTCTAAATTTCACTATCTAGAGGGGGATCTCTTTGATACCGACGCTTCACACTCCCTTATATCCGAGGAATTCATAGTGCAAATTGGAGTGTCGTATGTGTTGTAAAAAGATAGATTTGATGTGTTGCTTCCTAATGGTTATATGATGAGCATATATATGAGAAGTTGTGTGAACGCCCAGATTAAAGACCGAGGCTTTGACTTGGAAGCGTCCTTAATACCATTGTTTGAATTCGATGTGATCTTTGGCATGAGCTAGCTCTTGAGGTAGGGTGCGTGCTTCGATGAGTCTATTCAGATCCAGTGAGACCTTGTTGGTTGGTGAACTGATCATAATTAGTTTACCCCGAACCTTGAGCTACAATGACTCAAACAGACTTTTTGAGAAAATGAATTGAGAATGAATTCCGGTTAGTGGCGTTGCACTCATAAGATTAATACGAACTCCGTTTCATTTCATTCCGATGAGAATCATAGAAATTGACCAAAACAGGTCGCGTCGAGCTACGTGACTATTAAAAAACTTGAGGTCCGGAGATGAAGTAAAATGCGGAACACTTCACAAAACTTTCCACAAGTATAGCAACACAATGACAATGGGAATACCGAATAGTGCTATGGTATTAACTATCTCTTTACAATTCGAGGTAAAGACCGAATCATGGAGGAGAGAAGCACAAACACAAAAACTACAAGCTACTGGCGACCTGACACCTTGAGACCGCCAGACCGCGCAAACAGACAAGCCAGATGGATAACCCCTGAGAGCGCGCGAACAGAGCACAAGTCGCACCTGTCAGACCGCAACCACAGACCGCCCGACCTGTTGCTTTATTCAACTGTTGAAAGACAACCCGTTCGCACTCCTTGATCGCCTAGACCGCACGGTCTTGATCACAGAAGAACCCGCGAACACTTGCCAACGAAAACTGCTTCCTGATGTAGACCGCAACTCAAGATCGCCTGGCCACTTAAGACCGCCTGATCAACTGAGTTCACTGCACAGTCCAAGAACACCTAAACACAGTCCGCCCGGACTGGTTTATTCAAAGCTGGAAGAAAGGAGAAAAGCTGACCGCGAGCTGCGAGTCGCTAACCTGCGAACAACACAAACCGGTCAGTCAAAATCTCAGACCGCGCGACCTCAAATTGAGATCGGCACAATCACGCCAACTTTGGTTCTTACAGTTCTTCGTTATTAATGACGGGCCCTGCACCCCTATTTATAGGCGAGCAGACGGATGTAGTCACCGCACAAACCGGGATACAATATCTGCCATCAGATCGCCAACGGTCTCACAAGACAGCCTGCCTGAGCTCAGCGAGGCTAACAACTCCCTTATTGAACCATACGGTTATACACAAACCGCCCGGATACCGCGGTCATCAAAAACAGACCGCCCGGTCTTATTGCATAAGCAAAGAAACTTCTTCAGTAACCCAGACCGATAAGAACAACATGTCAGACCGCCCAGTCACTGCAAGAAGACAGACCTACTTGAACATCTGACCGACTTGAACAAGTCGCCAGATCAACCCGCGCAAGCCGCCCGGACACTTAGCGGTCTCCCAGATCAGACCGCCCAGATCAGACCGTCTGAGACAAAACCGGCCAGAGCACCAACGCAGACCGCGCGGTCTCTGCGGTCTCCAATCTTCAGACCGCCCAGCACCATTCCACCTCCACTTCAAAAATTTAACAGTCCCCTTGAAGTGGGAAGTGGAAGTCAACCCAAGCAAACTCCGCAACTGACCAAATGGTCCCTTCGACAGCGGCTTAGTAAATATGTCAGCAATGTTCTCCTTGCTCTGCACATGCTCCATAGTCAGAGACCCCTCCAACACCTTCTCATGAATGAAATGGTGATGAATCTCTATGTGCTTCGTACGCGCGTGACAAACTGGATTGTTCACCAGTTTGAGAGCACTCTCATTGTCACCACGTAGCAGAGTAGGACCTCGCACCTCCCTATGAATGTCCTCCACAAGCCTCCTAAGCTAGATGGCTTCCTGAGCCGCCGAAGCCGAAGCTTTGTACTCCGCTTCTGTGGTGGAGACAGACACAGAATCCTGCTTCTTGCTGCACCATGATATAGCTGTAGAGCCTGTCATAAAGACATATCCAGACGTCGATCTCCGATCATCCGAATCTCCTCCATAATCAGCATCCATGTACCCGTGCAAACAAAAGCCCGAATCTCTCCCGTAGAAGAGACCCAAATCCGAGGTGGATTTGACATACTTCAAGATACTCCTAGCCGCCACAAGATGAGGTTTCCGAGGCTCTGCCATAAACCGACTCACCCTGCCAACTGTATAAGCAATATCTGGCCTCGTGATTGTCAAGTATATCTGACTTCCAACCAAAGCCCGGAACACCAAAGGATCGGTAAGAACCTTCCCTTCATCTCGTCGAAGATGAACTCCAACCTCCAGTGGAGCAGAGCTGCTCTTCCCCCCTTCCATGCCGAACCTCTTCACGATTCGATCCGCATAGTCTTTTTGGGAAACAAGCATACCGCTCTCTTTCCTCTCCACTTCGAGCCCAAGGAAATGGTGGAGCTCTCCCAAATCCTTCATCTCAAATCTGATAGCTAGCTCAGCACAAAGCCTAGCTACCTCCACTTCAGAATTCCCCGTGATGATCATATCGTCAACGTATAGCAGCACCAAGACCTGAAGCTCTCCCATCTTCTTTATGAATAAGCTTGAATCTGAATCAGAAGCAAAGTATCCGCAGAACTGGAGGTATTCTGCGATCTTCCCGTACCACGCCCAGGGCGCTTGCTTCAAGCCGTAAAGAGCCTTCTTAAGCTTGCAAACATATCTTGGGTGCTCTTCGGATACATAACCAGGTGACTGATCCATGAAAATATCCTTGTCAATCTCGCCATATAAGAAAGCGTTCTTCACGTCAAGTTGCCAAATCTTCCACCCTTGGCAAGCTGTCAATGCGATCACCACCCGGACTGAAGTCATCTTGGCAATGGGGCTAAACGTCTCTTCATAATCCTCTCCCCATACTTCTGAGAGAAACCTCGAGCTACAAGGCGAGCCTTGTACCGCTCAATACTTCTGTCAGCCTTCTTCTTCAGTTTGAAAACCCACTTGCAAGTCACCGAAGTAACTCCCTCAACCTTAGGCACCAAGTCCCAAGTCTCATTCTTCCTGAGGGCATCCATCTCTTCATCCATGTCTCCTTCCCACTCCTTGACTCCAACAACATTTTCATAACAAGATGACTCTCTCTCATCCAGGGGACCCGCGAAGAAACATGAGACAAATATCACCAAGTTTCCGCCCGTGTACCGATCAGGTGGAATAATGGTCCTCTTGGACCTCCTCAGAGCTTGACTCTGAACCACCTCTTCCGTTGCAGCTTCTTGACTAGCTCTCCTTTCAGGTAAACATGGAGCATCGCTCCCCCTGCTTCCAGAACCTGAAGCACCTGACCCAGAGCTAGAGATTCCCGGAGCACCTGGAGAAACAGGCAACTCCACCAGAACTTCCCTTGCAGCTTCCTCTGGTCCACCATCTACCCTGCTTCCATGTAACTCAACAGAAGATCTACCTTGGTATGACGTCAGCTCGTCAAATACCACATCCCTAGAGACCACATATCTCTGTGTCTCGGGATCCATGCATCTCCACCCTTTCTTCCGGTCATCATAACCGACGAAGACTAGTTTCTTTGCCTTTGCATCTAGCTTCGTTCGAAGGGCATCCGGAACATGCACATAACAGGTAGAACCAAACACTCTAAAGTGTTCCACGCTTGGCTTCCCCTTAAACATCAGCTCATGAGGGGTCTTCATGTTGATGGGAGTGAGAGGCATCCAGTTGATAACACAGGCTGCACAAGACATTCCCTCTGCCCAGAAGGACTTTGGGATACTCTTGGCATGAAGCCAACATTTGCAGGTCTCCGTCAGATGACAGATCTTCCGCTCTGCAACTCCATTCGGTTGTGGAGTGTGAGCACAAGAAAGCTCTCTTTGGATGTCATGCTTCCTGCAGAAGTTAAAGAATGCCTTGGAGGTGAACTCCCCTCCATTGTCAGTTCTGAACCTCTTAACCCGCAGGTTGAGCCGACCTTCCACCAACTCCTTGAACTCCACAAATCTCTCGAACGCCTCTGACTTATCCTTCAGAAAATATACCCAAGTATATCTGGTGAAGTCATCAACCAAGATCAACATATACCTGCTACCTCCAAGACTGGCAATGTTGGTAGGTCCAAACAGATCACCATGTATACACTCCAATGATCTTTTACATTTGCTTTGTGATTTGTCAAATGGAAGACGTTGAGCCTTACCAAACTGACAACCTGCACAAACATGACCTTCCCCGAAAGATGATAAGCTAGGCAGACCTTTCACCAGGCCTCTTCCCGCCATAACTTTCAACTTATCCATCCCAACATGCACAAGTATTTCATTCCAGATAGCAACGCTGTCGTTAGCCCTCATCTTATCAACATAAGAACTTGTTGAGAGAACAAACAAGTCCTTTACCCATCTCCCTACATGAGTGACCTCAGCTTTCACAGCTGAAACATTCCAGAGAAACTTCACTTCTGTTGGACCGAACAGAACGTGATAGCCAGCATCCACCGCATTGGTCACTGATAAGAGGTTCTTCTTCATCCCCGGAACATGATAGACACTCTTCAACGTAAGAGTACCTCTATCATCGTTCAAAGAAACCACACCCTCCTTCTCTACTGCATGTATAGTATCATCAGCCGTAATGATAGCGTCATTACCTGTATATGCTTGCAATGAGGAGAACTTTGACTCATCCCCGGTGAGGTGATGACCACACCCAGAGTCCACTATCCAATCATCTTGATAGTTGATGGAAGTCATAGCCCGAACACACGTGCCCGTTATGAATGCAACTCCACCACCCCAACTACCTTCAGAATTGGAACCAGCCTCCTCCTTCCTTGCAGCATGCCCTGGCTGAAGATTGACTTTGCAGTCTCTTTTGAAATGACCAAGCTTGTTGCACCTGAAGCATCTAGGTCCTTCCTGCTTCTTCCCATCACGCTTAGGAGCATAGCTCCTCTCCTGCTGATATGAAGTAGACGGACCATCATCTCCAAATGTCTTCTTCTTCTTGTCCCATCTCTTCTTCTTGCCAGAGAAGAGAACCTCACATTCTCCCCCAGAGACAGACATCCCAGCCATTTGCTTAGCCAAACTTTCTTGCGAAGCAAGTAAGTTCTCCAGCAACGAAGGCTGATTGGGCCAGCCTTGAACAGAAGTAACAAAGGCCACATACTCCCTCCGCAAGCCGCGGATTATGTGCCTCTTCAGCTTAGCTTCTGAGATATGATCATCGGGTCCAAAGCCGATATCTCTGCGCAAAGGTTCTTCATCTTCAAGAAGAACGTTGAGATAGACAGATCTCCCTGAGTTGCTTTCGCCAACTCATTCTTCAAGCACTGTAGCCTAGCTACATTCTTCTTATTAAACAAGTCATCCAAGGCTGTCCAAATTTCAGCAGCTGATCTACATCCGATGATGTGATCAAACAGCTCCGGAATGATAGCTCTCTTGAGAGTGAACTCCGCCTTATCATTCGTTCTCTTCCAAGCCTTCACGAGCTCAGCATTCCCTTCAGCAGGAATAACATCTTGTCTTGCTTCTCCTCCTACAACCTCCCACAAATCCTCGCCAAGAAGATAGCTCTCCATGCAAGACTTCCACTTCTTGAAGTTAGTCTGCGTAAGGAGCTCAATACCAAGACCTCTAGCATATCCTCCTTCCATTGCTATCCCATTGGTTGCTAACCAACTTGAGGAACCCGAGAGAAGTATCAGCAACTACTGCTCAGCAACCTCCCTCTGATACCATGTTAAAAAACTTGAGATCCGGAGATGAAGTAAAATGCGGAACACTTCACAAAACTTTCCACAAGTATAGCAACACAATGACAATGGGAAGACCGAATAGTGCTATGGTATTAATTATCTCTTTACAATTCGAGGTAAAGACCGAATCACAGAGGAGAGAAGCACAAACACAAAAACTACAAGCTGCTGGCGACCTGACACCTTGAGACCGCCAGACCGCGCGAACAGACAAGCCAGACGGATAACACCTGAGACCGCGCGAACAGAGCACCAGCCGCACCTGTCAGACCGCAACCACAGACCGCCCAACCTGCTGCTTTATTCAATCACTGAAAGACAACCAGTTTGCACTCCTTGATCGCCCAGACCGCACGGTCTTGATCACAGAAGAACCCGCGAACACTTGCCAACGAAAACTGCTTCCTGATGCAGACCGCAACTCAAGATCGCCTGACCACTTAAGACCGCCTGATCAACTGAGTTCGCTGCACAGTCCAAGAACACCTAAACACAGTCCGCCCGGACTGGTTTATTTAAAGCTGGAAGAAAGGAGAAAAGCTGACCACGAGTTGGTAGTCGCTAACCTGCGAACAACACAAACCGGTCTGTCAAAATCTCAGACCGCTCGACCTCAAATTGAGACCGACACAATCACGCCAACTTTGGTTCTTACAGTTCTTCGTTATTAATGACGGGCTCTACACCCCTATTTATAGGCGAGCAGACGGATGTCGTCACCGCACAAACCGGGATATAATAACTGCCCATCAGATCGCCAGTGGTCTCACAAGACAGACCGCCCGAGCTCAGCAAGGCTAACAGCTCCCATATTGAACCATACGGTTATACACAAACCGCCCGGATACCCCGGTCATCAAAAACAGACCGCCCGGTCTTATTGCATAAGCAAAGAAACTTCTTCAGTAACCCAGACCGATAAGAACAACATGTCAAACCGCCCGGTCACTGCAAGAAGGCAGACCTACTTGAACATCTGACCGACTTGAACAAGTCGCCAGATCAACCCGCGCAAGCCGCTCGGACACTTAGCGGTCTCCCAGATCAGACCGCCGAGATCAGACCGCCTGAGACAAAACCCGCCAGAGCACCAACGCAGACTGCGCGGTCTCTGCGGTCTCCAATCTTCAGACCGCCCAACACCATTTCACTTCCACTTCAAAAATTTAACAATGACACCTCAAATATGATTTTTTGAGCAAATGACCTTAGAATAGGTCTCAGTTGGTTTCGTTAGACTCGTAAAATCAGTACGAGTCCAACGGTATCGTCTGCGCTCAATTCCTATGAATATCAGAGAATTTGACGTTCAGGCACAGTTTTAAGTATCACAATTATCCGAAAAGGCGCCCCTACTTCCAGAACGCCTCTCCTCCACGTCTGACCACCCATTTCTTGCTCTGGATAGCCATCTCTCCAAGGTTCGACCTCCTCTCCACCTCTCTCAAGGCCGACCTCCACCATGAAGCTCTCTCCAAGCTTCATGGTCGACCTTCCATCTCCAAGCAGCCCTAGCTCTAGCAACCTACAACCCAAGATGCTACATCTCCATCTTCTCCGATGTTGTTTTCTCCGGTGAGCTATCCGCCTCCTAGCTCCGAACCCCACCTTCTTTTCTCCTCCAAAAGACAATCCTCTTCCAAGGCAACCCGAGAGCAACTCCCCTCCTCTGGCAACTCTACTCTTCGGTTATTCCAGTGGCCGACCACCCTGCTGCTCCGGCCAACACCACCATCTCCCTCCAACCGAGCTAGGCTCCTCACACGAGTTTACTTGAGCCATCGTCTGTTGTAGGTTTTATTGTGGTTTCGGATCATGTGCGAGGGTCCTGATTTGATAGAAGCGCGATGCCTCTATTATGTTTCCTCCAGATCTGTTGACATCTGATGGCTTGTTGGAACTAGGCTCTTCATATGAGTTGCTTGAGCCATCGTCTGTTGCAGGATCTCCTGTTGAAATCCACCATGGATTCTACATCATTCAATCAAACCCGACAACATTCGACGGTGCCCGACCATGGATGGGAGCAATGTGTAAATGCTGCCTCTGCGGCGATCAGATAGCATGCATGTACTTCAGTGAGTCCTTTCCCTCGATCCTATGATACTTAGATCGCAGGTTCTTAATTATTAGAAGCTCTCCCGTAAATGCCTCATTTTTCCGGCGACCCACGGACACCCGAGCTTAATCGTGCTCGGGGTGGTCGTGGATCATAGGGTGGGCCTTTACGAACCCTCTCCGTGAGTCTTGAGGCATGGCACTAACGATCATATTTAACATTAAATTGTGTGGTCGAAAATAATGATGAATCACACGGTGTAAATTAATGTTGAATCTCGCAGTCGAAAATAATGTTGAATCGTGCGGCATAAATTAGTGTTGAATCGCGCGGTAAAAAATAACGACGAATCGCGTGGTGTAAATTAATGTTGAATTGCGCGGTGTAATTTATTGTTGAATTGCGCGGTCGAAAATAATGACAAATCATGTAGTGTAAATTAATGTTCAATCGTGCCGTCGAAAATAATGACGAATCGCGCGGTGTAAATTTATGTTAAATCGCGTGATCGAAATAATGCTGAATCGCACGGTGTAAATTAATGTTGAATTGTGCGGTCAAGAATAATGTTGAATCGCACGGTGTATGTTAATGTTGAATCGCAAGCTCGAAAATAACGATGAATTGCGTGGTGTAAAATAATGTTGTATCGTGCGATTGAAATCAATGGAGAATCATTCGATGCAAATCAAAGGTGGTCCGTGTGATGAAAATCAACGATGATCGTGCGATGAAAATAAACAATGAAGCTTGCGGTGGAGACGTAATCAAGTATGTTCTTTACATAGTCCGTACTTAGGGTGGAATCATCTAACTGAGCTCCAGTAGCATCACCAATTACAATAATATATAATCAACAACATGATGCCTCCTAAGGACATTGCCGATCCCACCAACAAATCTTGCATGTGAGGCTGATAATTCGAAATCCTTGTTTATATTTGGAAAGTTTTTAGGATGCCTAACTCAATGTATTTTATCGTACTTAAATCAGATTTTAAATGACTCTAAGAAGTCCAATAGTGTGAGTCTATAAAGAATCATCTTGGAATAATTAGTAGGCTTAGGCGATTATGATGAAATCAAGATCGAATATGGAATGATGATTGTAGTCTCGAGGTTATGAATCTATAAGACGACTCTGAAGAAAATAGAAAAGACTATGATTAATGTGATTATTGATTGAGTTTGGATCGAGGAACTTTAGTTGATCTAATTTGGAGATATATTAATGGTTGTACATCTACGAACCGGTCTCTTCTTAAATCACCAAATCATTTTATTAGTTTAGTTCAATACTTTTATTAGACCAAATTTGGTTTGAAATAATATATGTTTTATCATACTTAGATCCAGATGTATATACACAACAAAGTGACATGATTATAGATTGGCCGATGTGAGGATGATTAATTCTCCTGAGAGGGTAGAGTAGTGGGTTGATCGCCTCCCCTAGTTGATAATGAATTATATTGTACACTGCCTATATGAAATGATAATGCATGTGAATGTATGTGGCGTGTCGAGTGGCTCTTCCAGTGACGCACTCCAGAAGGTTAGGATAGTGGCTCATGAACATTGTTATGGTCGAACGATATCGTGTACCCTAGCCTAGTCGTTTGTGTAGGTGTTAGACACATAGAGTTCGGCATGATCTATACCTCAGTTCTTTTGGTTACACCGTCAGTATGAGAGAAGAATGAGTACGAGCTCGGACAATCGCACGTAAGACCTATGGATGATTGTGCTTAAATACTCTAGTAGTGGCCGAGACGTGCCACTACCACCGTTTGGCCACGATGATGGTGCTTGCGGGCTTAGCCATCTCACGAATAAGTGATCCCAATCATTAGTCTGTACTCGATTACGATCGGGTGCTTATGTCTCGACACCATGCATGATGAATCTATGCCAACATAGAGTGTGTGTATGTACATGTGAAAGTGCACAGTGTGTCCCTGAGATATACTCTAGAGGGGGGGGGGGGGGGGGGGGGAGTGAATAGAGATTTAAAATTATTTCTATTCTATTAGTGCAAATACAATAAAAACCTAAGTATTATGCTCTCACACAGAATAAAACAGTGCAGTCAAGTAAAGCAGGAAAACAGAAAAGCAGTAAATGAAATGGACAGCACAGAAAATGATCAACCAGAAGACACAGATTTTATAGAGGTTCCCCAAAATATGGGTAGTCCTCTCTTCTACCACCTGGTAGGATTGCACCACCTGTGCCCGAGTCTTTTGGCAAGGAGACTCTTAGAACCACAGATCTTTTGATAAGGAGATCATGAACCAACCAGATCTTTTGATAAGGAGATCTTGAACCACCAGATTTTTTGATAAGGAGATCTTGAACCACTGAATCCTTTGGAAGATGGATTCTTAAAACTCTTTTACAGGAGAGCAAGAGAAGGAGAAAGAAGAATGAGAGAAGAGTAAGAATTCTGTTTTCAGAATTCTTATGAAGCCTGTATGAAGAACAACTTCTTGAATCTTTCACTGGATCTGCTTATGATTAACTACTGCTTATGATGGTGATACTTTACAGGAGCTATGGTTATCAGATCCTTTCTCTTTGTATTGATTGAGATCTGACTGCTATATGATTGTGATAAAGAGCAGCCTTCAGATCTTCTGTTCTATGAGATGGAGAGCAGTTGTTTTTTCTTCTCTGTGTGTTCTCTGTTAGGGTTCCTGAGCAGGAGGAAGAATAAGAGGGAACCCTAATAGAAAACTGTTAGCCGATTGTAATGAATGCTCTTCTTTTCTTTTTCTTCTCTGCTCTTTTATTGTCCCCCTTTAGATTTGAATTTCTTTCCCTTTCTGGTAAGACCTGAAAAGGTATTATGTTTTGGACAATCTCTTTCTTTTCTTCTTTAATTCTCGACCCGTCCACCAACAATAAGCATGTTTCCAAGAAAGCTTTTCTGCCTCTTTTAATTCTTCATTCTATTTGAGGCAATTAAGAAGTCGTTGGAGAACTGTCTTCAGTGTTGTGGGCCATGAGAGAAGGTCCAAAAATGACAGCTAAAAAGATTTCTTTTTCAGACTGTATTCGACGTAGCGTCGAGTTCTCTTCCTCTCTTATCGACGCACCTTCGAGTTCTTGTGGGAGCAGCTTCGAATTCATCCTTGCTCTGATTGAGTTGAAGTAGAAGCTGCGTCGACTTCTCAAGGTACTTCAACCGGTCCACGGTCTCTGCGTCGATATCTATTCGACGTAACGTCAACTTGAAATACTTCGACAGAAGGGTTGAACCACTTGGACTTCTAGTCAGAGTAGCGTCGACAATAACTCGATGTTGCGTTGAATTCTATTCGACGCAAATGTTAACTTTGCCCAAATTGTGCTTCTCTTGATCTGGTCTTGACACCCTAGGTTGAGTGTGATATCCTAAGACATCTAATGACCAGATTACCCTCACTATACAATGAGTAATTTATCCTAAGAGATAAAATCACTTTTAGGTAATTTGTTAAGCTAAATCAAAGGGTTTTTCCCAACAATCTCCCCCTATTTATCTTAACAAATTTTTATAGATTGTTCAAAGTGATTTTACACATTCCTTTGCATAAACAAACATACATACAAGACAATATGATTATAGAATAAGACAGATTTGAAATCATAAACAATCCCATTCATTTGTCAAGAGATAGCATTTGTTCTTCCCACCATAGTGTTATTTTCCAGAAGACAAAAATCACAGAATACCTGAGGTTTAGGAATCCTTCTCAGGAGTTTTTCTTTTCCTGGTGAAGACCTTTGGAATTTTTTGTGTGCCACTTTCAGAGGCTCATTATCATCATCTGCTCCTTCAGCATCATCTTTGTCCTTGAGAAGCTCCCCCTGCGTGTGTGCATTATGTTCAACCTCCTGGGAAACTTCATGAGCAATCTGAGCTACTTCATCTAGCATATTGTCATTCTGAGGCTTCTCCTGATCAGCTTCTGTTCCTACAGCCGCCATCTCAGCTTCTAGATTTCTTTGAATACTTGCAGTAGGCTCCCCCTGAATATCTGAGAGCTCCCCCTGATTTGTTGCATCTGTTTGCTCTTCATTCAGCTTTTCTGGAAGCTCCCCCTTGATCTGTGCAGCTTGAAAGGTGGTCACTTTGTCAGGAGCGGGAGCATTATCAGCATCACCCTTACCCTATTCACTCAACTCCAGAACAGGCCTTTCTTCCTCCAATATGTTCTCTCCCTTCTTAACCTTGCTGTGAAGAGAGGTTAAAAATTCTTTTGTGACCATGGAGGAAGACACAAAGTCCTTGAGGCTTTGGAAGGATCTTGTAGAATCTAATAACACAGCCTCCATTTGAGAGTACTTCCTATCAAATTTCCTTGCTTGGGAGGCCACCATGTCTGCAGAGGTAGAGGAGGCAAGGCCAACTGCTTTGGAGATGATTTGCTCAAGATCAATTGTGGGAATATGAGAGGTAGATGGAGAAGGTGATGGAGGTAAGTCTTCTTGGATGGGAGATAGAGCCTGGTAAGTCTCAGGAGAGATGTGAATTGATGGAGGTGGTGGAGGAGCAAGAGTAGATGAAAGCTGATGAGGAATTTGAGGAGATGACTCTGGTGCTGGAGAGGAATGGTGTTGTTGTTGTTGTGGAGATGGAATATCTTCCTGAGAGAGATCTGGAATAGTGTCCAGTGGAGTTGGAGAGAGAGAGGAGGAATATCATCCCTTGGGGGATCTGGTATTTGCCTCTCAGAATTTTGAGGAGGAGAGGGAGGAGGTGAAGGTGCAGACCGACTAGGCTTTACAATCTGCCTGGTCCACTTGAAGAAGATTCCAATGTTGATCCTTTTCCCAGGAGGAATGACAACTCCTTTTGATTTGCAGATACTTGGGTAATGTTGGAAGAGCACTTGGCTCATGATTCTCATGTAAGTATTTTCTTTATGGGCATACTTATGCCCAATCATTCTTAGGAGTAACTTCCCCCAGTTTATCTTTTTCATGAGGACAAGAGTGCCCATAATTTGCAGCTGCTGCTTTGGAATTGCATCATGAGCTGAGATTTTGCACAATAAGACCTTCCCAACTATGTCAGCCAGGAACCTGTACTCTTCTCCCAAGTCGATCTTCTTCAGATTTACAGGTCTGTCTTTCTTGAACTGCATGATCTCCAGGACATTCTTTGTCTCCTCTCCTGTCAATTCTTCTGAGTCACTCCCGGTAAGTAGATCAAAGGTTTGGGAGAGAGTTTCATCAGTTATACTAATATCTTGTCTAGAGATTGTGCCTTGAAGTGACCCATCATCTGCAGTATGAGCACTGTCCTTGAATTATGTAAGTTCTACATCTAGAATCTTACACCTTGTGGAGATAAGCTTGGTTAGGCCAGCTTCCTGAAACAAGTCAAGAATGGCTTTGAAGCTATCAACCGCTGCACTGAAGGAATCAATATCTACATCAAATCCAGAGTTTACTTTTGGAGGCGCCATTGATGTGATGTACCTGCAATCACAAGAGAAAATGAGAGAGAAAAGAAAGGGAGAATTGGAGAGCACGAGAGCACGAGAGCAAGAAGAGGAAAATTTGAAAGTGCAATAATCTCGACGCTGTAATTGTTTAAAAAGGAGATGAATCGTCGCAACTTAGAGTTTAGGTCGACACACCGTCGATAAAACATATTATTTGGCGCTCAAAGCTGTGTTGAGGTTGCTTCTAGAAGCAGTCCTGCGCGCACTGTTATATCGACGTTGCGTTGACTAGTATTCGGCGTAACTTCGAGATAGTTCAACGGTTCTTAATTTGACGTAATCATGTCAACGTTGCGTCGATTTTCAATCGATGCTACCTCGAATTTGAGCAGCGTCCATTGAGTCGACGCATGCGTCGATATTAACTTGACGCTACGTCGAATTCTATTCGAATTACCCACTCTGAGTGCTTCTTGATGCTCACGTCGAGTAGAAGATGATGGTACGTTGACTTCTATTCGACGCACCTATGAGTGAACATAACCATTTCCTTAGAAAATTCTTGTTGTTTTTCCCAGCAATTATATTTATTGAAAATAGATTATAATATCAATTTTATAAACTTTTAAGGAAAATTCAAGGTAGAAATCATTCCCTTGGATAAAGTTTATTCCTTATTCATGTCCTACACCTTTCTCCCCACTCCATATTCTCCTGAGTGGGACCACCTAATCCCGCACAAGTAGTTCAAATATTAGAAGGGACCTGGGTTACCTTGGGCCCTTTGCTTTTACCATTGTAAGGTTCAATGAAGGAATAGAAGGGTCTTTCATGATACCCTTCTGGATGATAAGGAATGGGTTTCCCAAACCTATTATTTTGATACTTGAAATGAGTATAAAATGTATCTAAATAAAGAAGGTCAGCAGGATGTCTTATTATCCTAGCTAGGTTTTGATTTTACCCTTTGATTGTATGCTTTTTCTGCTTTCTTCTTCTCTTGAGATTTCTTTCCTTTGTTGAGATTTGTTTTCATATCTCTAGATGTTTTCTTTGGTGTATTGACTTCCTGATCCTTAGTATTTTCACTGTCCTTACATGATTCATAGTCACTAGGTCTAACAAATGGTACTGGATTTTTCCAGGCCGGTTTCCTAGGTGCTTCTGTGCTAGTGGAGGGCTCTGCTCCTAATCCTAGGTGATTAAATCTCATAGAGAGATTTTCTGTGATGTCTTTGAGCTTCTGACTCCTCCCATTGAGTGAGTCCTCAAAGACCTTTGCCTTTGCTAGCTCTTCTTTTAATTTTATATTTTTCTCTCTAAGTGGAGAACATACAAGCTTGCACAAATGGTCAAGAATGCTCCTCCCATGACGAATCAATAGAGAACACATCAAGTGGAAGAGAAGAAGAAATCTTATCTTTGGAAGAGGAGGGCCAAAAGGATGTCGAAGGAACTATTTGTTCAAATCTTGCCTCTTCCGATAGCAATTTAAGAAAATCAAATTCTTCTCTTTTTGTGACAAATTCCATTTACGCATTACACATGTTACAAAGTGTTAAACGCAAAATTAAGAAATTGAAAAATGCTAATTGCAAATTGCGTTTAGAAAATAAAGGTTTAAAAGCAAAAATCAATGCAGAATCAAATTCTAATTTATTTAGTTCTACCAATATCTCTTTAATAGAAAATATTACACCATGTATAGAATTTAATGATTTAAATGAAAAATACAAGGAACTGGAAAAGGAGCCTCTTTTGTAAAAGAACATAATGAAAAATTGTCTTTAGAAAATTTAACTTTGAAAAGTGATTGTGCTATGTGTAAAAGTTATAAAATTGAAATTAATGAGATGGATGAAACATTTGAAGAATTTAGAAATAACTATCAAACTCATATTACCTCTATTGTTTCCGCTCTTAAAAATAGCACAATTGCTTATAATAAAGCGAGACATAATCTTAAGATCAAAAGTGATGAATTAAAATAAAAAATCAATATGCTTATGAAAATTATGAATAAAAATTCTCAACACACAAATTTACAATATCAAGCAATATCTAAAAGCAAGTTGAATATAAATATGAATATCTTGACCAAGCCTAATAATGGAAGTAAGAAACACAAAGTTTTTGTAAATCAAAATCCAAATCATCATTATTTACAAATTCATGCTTCTCCCAACTTAAAATTAGAATTACACAAATTTCCTTTGAACAGTACTTTCAATATCATTACAATTATAATCTTCAGAATAAAGATAATCATAATGCAAATTTGATGCATAAGAATAACATTAAACCAAGGTTTGAATGGAGGCCTAAAGCTAAAAGTGAAATATTAACTTCGCATAAAGGACACATTCATCATTATCTCCCCACAAGCCAACACGTTATATTTGGGTACCCAAAGAAACCATCTCACATGGGCAACTTTGGATACCTAAATCTCTTATCTACTAGTATCATTCATTTGCATGAAGTAGAAATAAATCAAAATGAATTACAAAATACTCTACTTCATGATATGCCTAATGTTCCTTTTTTTTTTTGCTTAAGCCATCATGCCAAGGTCACCTAATAGAATATTTGAAATGTGACTTTTAAAGCCTAAATGAAGTTTACAAATCAAATTAAATCAAAAGTAAAAGTCAGTTTTCTTTCATTTATAAATGACCAATCTTCTATTATTGGAATCATTGCATATATATATCATATAGTATTCATATAAATTGAAGTATAGATTTGCTATAAGAAATTTTAATTAAATTAAGTTATTAGGTTATTAAGCACTTTAGCCTTCATCAACAAATTTAGAGAAATAACATGTTCAAGATCTAAAAGAAAGTTCAATTTTCAATATGTTCTTTTTCCTTTTCAAAACAAAAATTATATTGTGTTCACTCCTTTATGTCAAACATGATCTAAACCATCACTATTGTTCACCTATCAAAAATCACATATATATTCAAAATTCATAATTAAAAAAACACTAAAATGTATTGAAAGAATTTACCATCATAATGAATATTGAATTCACATGCACCACCATGATCTATTGATGTCCTTTGCTAAAATTCTCTAAAATCATATATCATAAGTCATATTAAAAGTCTTCTAAAAACAACTATTTCTATCACATTTATATGAATTATATGATGACAATTGATATTATAATTGCATACCATGATTGGTGTATTATTTGCGTATTGTGATTTATTTCAAGTTTAGACCTTAGAATCATCTTGATATCAATAAGATCAAATCAAATAGAATCTTCACTTCATTCTAGGTCTATAAATTGAAACACTATCATACTTTGGCATAACATTAATCTCAAACTTATCATACTAACATTATCACCTAAAGAATAGTAGTATCTATGTTAGGTTTTATATGTTTACCAAGATATACAGGCTGAGTATTCTTATCTAGGTCATATCTATGTTATTCTTTGCATAAACATCATTTCATACTAATCATTTAAATCATTCTTATTTTGCTTATTCGAACATGATACCTTGTGCTTACATTTTCTATCATTTTCAGCTTACATTTCCTATCATTTTCAGCTTACATTATATTGATAAATATAAGCCTTATAAAAATCAAAATGAAGATATAAGAAATATATATCATGCATTGTTAAGTCGTATAGGAAATAGCTAACGTTTCATGTAATTTGCACTATCTAGACATCCCAAAAATTCTGAAATTTCTGCATGAAACTACTCTTGGGACACTTAATCAAGATCAATAATTAGAATTTCCAAAATCTTGAAAAATAGTGTACTGTTTGCCGCGCTAGCGCTAGCGTCAGCGCTAGATCGAGTGTTCGATGTTCTGTATTTTTAAAATTTTAAAAAATCACTAAAAATATGTTATTTTATATGTACTACTTATTTTCGCATTCCTGCCTTCAATTGATTTTTGAAAAATAAAAATTTACAAAAGCTAAATTACAAAAAATATGTTTATTCTCTTCCTTTCTGTGTTTATTTGTTTGATTTTTATTTATATATATGCAAAAATTCAAATACAAAAATATAAAACATAACAACTATCAAATATTATTCTTTGAACTTATCTTTTCTATTTACATGTATCTTGCGAAAGGGAGATTTGTGATGTCACCCCATCACATCTCTTAGTACCGGTGCAAAGCCCTCACAGGATAGACCTTGCTTGGGAAGCCCAAGATCAATTTTAAGAGTTCAAACTTTAAATCAAACTTATTTTTCAAAATATCAAAAATACTGTATGAACTTTATTGTGAAAATCAAGCATGATGTAATCTATCATTTAGACATTCTACAATGTTGCAATTCAGTTTTTTTTAACTACTTGAACGTTGTCTTTATCATGCTTTGATATATCTAATAACAAGTGCATCAATTATATTGTAAAAGTTGTGTAGAACCAAGATTAGCATGTCTTTAAGTATGAGTAAATGTTTTATGATTAATAATGATATCTTATCACTCACTTATTTTGGCAAAGTCTACATGTGCCTTTAATCTAAAGATGCTTGTGTATGTATTGTAATAGTACAATGAATTAAAATTATACAGTATCTTACCTACACTACTTTTATTTGTACTCTTAAAAATTAAGAAAAGTGGTTCTGCTTTCAATATTAAATTTGTTTGCAAAACAAGTGTATTCAGAGATCTTTGTCCAAAACAAAAATCATGAAATAAATTGACAAAGATAAACTCCACCAAGCACTACTTGAACCTCCTGATAAGTCTTAATAAGCGTTGTGAGGTTAAGCATCTTGGAAAGAATAGTAAAATGTCTTGTGCAAACCTTCTTTTTCTTACAAAAAACCACTTATTCTTAAAGTACACAGGATCACAAAAATCAATATTGAAAAAATTAAGGTATGTGATCCCCCAAACACTATTTTGTACCCTGATAAGTCTTAATGAGCATTGTGTGTGCAAAGCACCTTGATGGTTGTACATTTTCTTGTGCAGTGAAGTGTGTGGAAGTAAAATTATTTGTGTTTTATTGTGCATTTTACTATACATATGTCTTGTATTTTTGATTAAATCATTTGTTTACTCTTTTCAAAATACACTTATGTGCACATCATTATCTTCCATAACACTTCTTCTCATGAGAATTGGATCATAATGCTAATTCTATACTCTCTTTTTATATATAAAATGCACTAGATAACCTAGCATGCTCTCTACAATGTTTGATATGCTTTGAACTTGTGAATTATAATAACATTGTAGTAATTTCTTTTTGACATCCTTCTTTCATGCTTAGTTACTTTATTGTCAAACTTAAAAATTTTACAAGAACATGATTTACAAAAAAACATCTTCTTTTTTGAATTTAACTCATATTTTCTTATAAATAGTCATGCTTACAAAAGTATGTTTCTTGTATTTCTATAAGTCTTAATTCTCAAAATTCCTTTTTCAACAAGTGGTAGACTTGCTTGGTAGAATTTATATTGGTTGTTCTGACACGAATATCATTTTTATGCTAAAAACTCTGATTCATTAATGGATTTCAAATAGCTATGTGAGTTTTTTTTTTTTAAATTCAAATAAAAATATAAACCCATAGGCTATGAACTTATCATTAGATTTAAATGCCTAATGTTTCCAATGATTATTATCCCATGATCTCACCATAGCGGGGGCGTAAGATTGTAGACATTAGATAACCTAAACTCTAAGTCATGTCTTGTCCTTAACCAGGGAGGGTTCCAGTGGGGCCTTGCGAGGCACTGGGGGAAAGAGTGCTAGGTTGAGTATTTTCTAGTGTTTGCATATGGGACTAACACCCCAACCTACAGCATGAATGCAGCTCCTCATGACCATCCGTCACTTAGTACGGGGCTAAGGTGTAGACATATTGTCTGGGTAGATTGGTTACTTGGAAATCATTACCTAATTATTCTCAAAACTCCTTAGCATTTCATTTCTCTAAAAAACTCGATCATGCCTTATCTTTTTTTATCAAAAATCCTCTTTTTATGTCTCTTGCTTCCTTACCCACTTTTGCTAATAACAAAAGAGGGAGAACTAACATGATAAATAATAATTGCTATCAAATGGGAAAACTAACATGACTAATGATTAAGATGATAGCTTTCATATTAGGGGAACATTCACATAGGGGGAGCATGCATTTAGGGGGAGCAATTCTAAATACTAAAATCGACAATTATCCTAAGTCATCTCTCACACACACACAAGTAGGTTTCATCATGCTTATATATTAATGCTCTGATTTATCATTAATGGATTTGTTATTATCAAAAGGAGGAGTTTGTTGGAACATGGTCTTCCACATCTCCTAGGTTTGAGAATAACAAATCCTATGTGTATTTGATCTTGCGTGTTTAAGTGTGCAGGAAACAAAGTCATATGACTCAAGGATAACATATGAAGGTTGCCCCCAAGTTTGAAGCCAGAATTCCAACATGTCCACCAACATCGGCAGTAGCACCTAGCGTAGGCGCTAGCTCTGATTAGAGCAATTTCGGGAAGCAATTATAGAAGGTGCTAGCGCCAGGTGATAGCATCTAATGCAGGCGATAACATCTAACGTAGGCGGTAGCATCTAGTGCAGGCGGTATCAGGTAGCGCAGGCGGTAGCGCAAAGCACAAGAGGAAGGCAGACGACTTGCTTAAAATGAAAGATTCTCACGCGGAGAATATTTCCTGAACGGGATATCATCGGCGGTAGCGATAGCGCAGGCACAAGCTCCAAGGATATAAAAAGGACCCCTTGGATCCGTCTTCTTTATCCTCTTATGATCCTAAATTCCAGAGCTTCGTTCCATAGCATATAGAGGAAGATTTGGAGAGAGACTCCCACAAATCCATGAAGGCTTAAGGATATCATTGGAGAAGATTTCAACATGCTTCATCGTTATGACGAAAGACCGCATCGACTATGATCATACTCTGCGGGTCTTCGTCTACTTCTCCAAGAGATCCATAGAGGGAGTTTTTATATTGTTGTTATTTGTTTCATCTCTTTTAAATCGTGTAGTAAATTCGCCTCGTGTTGGCGACTAGGTCTGGGTAGGACTTAGGGCAGAAATTTGCCTCGTGTTGGCGACTAGATCTAGTGTGTGGATCTAGGGGGTGCTCGAGGTCATATCCGTGGGAGGATTGGCTAGAGCGACTTGAGGTCGTATCCAGGAAGGATATGCTAAAGCCACCGGTTCGTGGGGATATGAGCCGGGATAGAAAATGAAAAAGACTTTTACTATTCGTCTTCGATTTCTAGCGTTATAAGAAGTCAAATTTTGTAACACTACATTTCATATTAATAAAATCATGTCTCTATTTTATTTTACTTAATTTGTCTTTGTTTTGCACTATTTAGACCTCCTAATATTTCAAGTATTTCAAAACAACATAAAAGTTTTAAAACCCTTATTCACCCCCCCCCCCCCCCCTCCACTCTAAGGGCGCCTACCGATTCAACAAAAACTACTTTCGAACATAAAAGGGAATGAATTTCGATATGTGAGGTCGGGCGTTGTTACAAGTTTAACCCCCCCCCCCCCTCACTGGGTGGGCATTACCAGGTGGGCAGGTTCCCAATCCTAGCCCCAAATCCCAGGGCATGGGCCTCGCAATGAGGTCGCAGCCCACACACCCCAACCCCTCATCGCACATGTTCTCAGTGCGACGGGCTGTTGAGGCTGGGTACGATCCCCAGACCTCCTTGATAAGGACTCCTCCAACTGAGTCTCATCACCAACTGAGCCGCAGCTCAGTTGGTAAGGGTGGATGAAATCTCCACGTCTTAAGGAGGTCTAGGGTTTGATCCCCAGCCTCAACAACCCGCTGCATGAATAATGGGTGCAGAGACGAGTTGGGGGTATAGGGGCCGCGGACCCTGTTGCGGATTACAGGATTCATAATGCAGGACATAACAAAGAAAATTTCCTCATGTGGCAGAGAATGTATCGCTAAGATATATTAGCGCTATAACTACAATCCGATAGATTTATTTTTATCAAAAGGGAGGGTTTGTTGGAACATAGTTCGACTCTCTTTTTCTTTGAGAATAACAAATACTGGTGGTATCTTTGAGTTTTGGTAGTATGTAGGTAATTACATGGGTTGGAGCTATCAAACCAAGTCAATGGACAATATAGCATAAGATTGAAAAATATCGCAAGACACTAAGGCTAGCTCATGCATTAGTACAGGAATCAACAATTCACTGGAATTGAACTATATCGCTAGGCGTTGCAGATAGCATAGGTGATAATGAAGAAAATGCTCTCCTATTGATAGAGAACTTAAGAGAAAAATACGCTAGAACTATCGCTCATCCAACTATGGGTTTTTACTATAACAAATGACGCTAAGTCATAATGCAGGACATAGCCAAGAAAGTTTTCTCATGTGGCAGAGAATGTATCGCTAAGATATGCTAGCGCTATAACTAGAATCCGATAGCAAACTTGTTTTTTAATACTAGTACGATCGTGCTAATGCCAATGATCTAATAGTGTTGCTGCCACTATGTAGTTCCAAGTCCTACAATAATGCCCATTTGGTATCCCTATTGCAATCTGATAGCGCTTTGTACGCAGTCTTTCTAATATATTGAAGTCAATTTTCGAAACTGCTCATTTTGGCGCGCTAGCTTTGGGAAGCCATAACTGTCAAAGCGTAAGAAATCATGAGATGTGTAACCTACTTTCAAAAATGCTCCACATACCCAAAATGATAGTCAGTTTATATTTGGCAAAAGGGGCGAAAATCAGTGGACTCCGTGGAAGACTACATATTTCAAATGATTATTATCAGTGAAGAGTCATTTCACCATAATCTTGCTCCAGCTGTTCTATGGTTCAAGAGAATTATGGAAAATATCCTTTAGGGAAAAAGAAAGCTTACAAAGAATAATTCCTACAAAGATTAAACAAAGAACTCATTGGATAGAATAAACGCTTATGTATTGAGGATCATCGTCTCGAGGACAACAAAGAAGACTCAACTATGAAGATGAAAGATCAAAAATGAATTCCTTGATTCATGGATTTCTTCTTCTTTCACGTAGTGATCATCTTTATTGTATACTCCTGAACAATATCAATCACCAGGATCTCAAAACTAATTTTCTTTTGTTTTGTAACTTTAGTGTAAGTTGTGTTTATGAACGTGACAAATTGTTTTTTTTGCAGAGACAACGGTGTACAACCCTCATTCTTCGAGGGTGGACCCCCCCAAGGCCATGTGGACAGAAGTCAAAGGTCAAAGGGTCAACACAGAGACCAGCTTTCCAAGGCAGAAGCAGAAGAGACCCTGGCGAGTATACAGGCGATACTCGCCAGGTAGGCGAGTATTAATCAGAGGAGCTCGTCGCGCGCAGGAAGCAGCAGAAGCCCTGGGCGAGTATTGGCCCGGCGTGTGCGAGCAGCACCCAATACTCGCCAGATGGGCGACTATGGCATGGTACTCGCCGAGTAACCCATAGTCGCCAGGTTGGGGGCTGGGCTATAAAAAGCCCCCCCTACCCTTGGTTTTCCTATAAATAGGACCCCAGGGGTACTTGGATTGGCACCTGGACTTGAGCTTTTGAACCCCGATTCCCGAACTCTCGAGCCCGTCACCCTTGATTTTAGCCAAGTCGGTGCCTTCCCTGTACCAAGCTCGGCCACTTTGGTTTCGGAGGGGAAGACTCTCTTGAGCTTCTGGGTACGTGGTGGGACCTCCCTGCCGCAGCACCTGGGGTCCGGTTCGTTGCTCTTCTAGCTTCGTCGTCGTTGCCAGCCAAGTCATCTCGTCGGACTGCTGGGCGAGTAGCCTCCGGCTGCATCGGTCTGAATTTTGAGGTCAGGATTTTCCTGGCGTCAACACTTTGGTGCGGTGAGCGTGGACCGCAGCCAGAGAAGGAAAGTTCAGTAAGAAGGCGAGATGGTCATAGTTGGCGACCATGAGGAGGTAGTCGGCAACTCGTCCGCAAGTGGCGAGTTCGTGACGTTAGCAGTTTTCGAAGCCTTCGCGCAGCGCATAGAGGGAACCATGCGAGCAGGGCTTCAGCCGCGCGCCGAGGTCACGGCGACCTCGCCGCATCGCTCGGTTCTGACCGAGGGAAGGAGTCCCCCTCGGCGAGCAGGAAAAGAGCATGTGGAGGATGAGACCGAGCGACCAAGGAGGTCGCAGTTCTACCAGCCGACGTCGCAGGGGATTCGCTTCCGCGAGACGGACGAGCAGGCGAGGTATCAGGATACTCGCCGATATGGCGAGTATGGTGGTGATACTCGCCAGGTGGAGGACCATCGCCGGGTAGGAGGGAGGAGCCCCTTCTGCGAGGAGATCCTTGCCGCGCCAGTGCCAGAAGGGTTCAGGGAGCCCGTCTTGAGTTACTATTCAGGGAGGGATGACCCTGTCCGGCACATCCAGTGGTTCGAGGATATAGTCTCTATCCGAACCATGTCGGATGCCTTTAAGTGCAGATTGTTCGCCATCACCTTCCGTGCAAAGGCCTGGGACTGGTTCCACCAGTTGCCCGCCGGCTCGATCTACTGCTTTGAAGACCTGTGTCGTGGAGTGACGACTCGGTTCGACACGGCCCGGAAGCTGAAGAAAGAGGAAACAACCCTGTTCTATCTGGTACAGAGGCCGGATGAGGCATTGGGAGCCTACATCGAGCGCTTTCAGGAAGAGGTGTTGCAGATCCAGGAGGTAGATAGCAACATCCTGTTGCTGGCCTTGACGTTCGGTATAAGTCAAGGCCTCTTCAAGTTGGAGCTCAGTGAGAATCCTCCCTTTTCCTATGACAACCTCATTCAGAGGGCCAATAAGTTTGTCAGAGGAGAGGCTTCCAACCCTGACTTCTTGGCCAGGATTGCTAGGGTGACCGGAGGTGAGGAAGGAGAGAGGGATAGGATCCCTGAGAAGAGGAAGTGAGAAGAGCCCCGGAGGGCGGAAAAGAAGAGGCCGGAGCGGCGCGAGGAAAGGAGAAGAGAAGAGAAGAAGAGGGAGGAGCCCAGGAGGGAAGAGCCCATGAGGGAAGAAGCCAGGAGAAGCGATGAGAGGAGGAGGGTCGAGACCCCGGAGCGTCAGGAGGAGGAAAGGCGCTATCAGGTCCCCGTCAACCGGCCACCTTGGAGGCCGGCTGGACGGCACCAGCATCAGGATCAAAGGGGAAGATCCCCAGAGAGAAGACCCTTTCGCCAGCCAGAGAGGCGTCAGGAGAGGAGGAGAGACGAAGCGATGGCGGTAGCCGGGCGTGGCCGCCGTCAAGGAAGGAAGAAGCAGCGGCAGAGAAGGCAGCAGGCGGAAGAGGTCCCCCTCTACTGTGACTTCCATCAGGAAGAAGGGCACGCGATGATGGCTTGCCCAGACTTTTGGGAAGCCCGGAGGAGGCTAGCAGCAGGAGAAGGTGGAGGGGAGCAGCGAAGGATCGAAGCCCTTGTCAAGCCGCCGGCAGTGCAAGCCGTCGCTCGAAGGAGGAATGAGGACCGGGTCGACCAGGGAGGTCGGGCAGACCTGGTTCAGGGAGGCAGAGTCGGAGTGATCCATGGGGGAGCGGGGCTGGAAGCTTCCCGCAAGGGGAGCCTCCATCAGATCTACCGCAGGAGTGTCGCCTCGACCTCGCAAGCACCACCCCCGATGGAGGAAATCACCTTTTCTGAGGAGGACATGTTAGGGAATGAGAATCTCTTCCATGATGCCCTCGTGATTCAAGCAGCAGTGGAGGACTTCACCGTGGATCGGATCCAGATCGATAACGGTAGCTCCGTAAATGTCATCTTTAAAGGAACGTTTGACGGACTGGGAGTCGGAGCAGCAAGGGTTCGGGCAGCTGATGGTCCCCTCTTCGGCTTCTCCGGAGAGAAGAAGGAAGTGGAAGGAGGAGCAGATCTCCTTGTAACGCTCGGTGGCACCTCCATCAGCTGTCGATTTGTCATTGTCGATGCCCCGAGCTGTTACAGGGCTATCTTCGGGAGGCCACTTCTCAAAGCCTTCAAGGCCGTCCCATCCTCCTACCATCAGTGCTTGAAGTACTGCAAGGGAGATGTCCAGGTAAGGATCAGGGGCGATCCAAGAGCCGCTCGGGAGTGTTATCTCAGCGCCATCAGTACCATCAGCTGGATGGCTGACGCGGAAGAATTCGGAAGAGTGTTGGAGAGCCCGGCCAGGCTGGAGGTGGCCGAAGAAGTAGAAGAAATCAAGGTACTCTCCGCAGAGGGAGTACCTGGGTTGCTGAAGATCGGCGGGTCGCTGAAGACGGAGGAAAAGATCGAGATGGTGGCGTGTCTGCAAAAGAACGTCGACATCTTTGCTTGGAGTGCCGCCGAGATGCCAGGGATCGATCCCGAGGTTGCGTGCCATCGCCTCAACTTGGATCCTGCGATCCAGCCCGTCCGCCAGAAGAAGAGGAGGAACGCTACCATCTTGGCCAAGCCGATCCGGGAGGAGGTGAAAAAACTGCTCGATGCAGGCTTTGTATCGGAGATCCAGTACCCAGGCTGGGTCTCCAATGTTGTAATGGTGAAGAAAGCGGGGGGTAGCTGGAGAATGTGTGTTGACTTTTCTTTGATGAATAAAAGCTGCCTGAAGGATTGTTATCCCCTTGCTCGAATCGACGCGCCGGTTGATTCAGCCGTCGGTTTTTCTGTGATGAGTTTCCTTGATGCGTTTTCAGGATACCACCAGATCCGGATGCATCCCCTTGATTGTCGCGATGTCTCCTTCATCACCGATGATGGCTGCTACAGCTACAAGATGATGCCCTTCGGGTTGAAGAATGCGGGAGCTACCTACCAGCGAATGATGGACCACATCTTCAAGGAGCAAAAGGGGAGGAACCTGGAAGTGTACGTGGACGACCTCTTGATAAAAAGCAAGAGCGTCCAGGAACACGTAGCTGACCTGGTGGAGACCTTCGCAACGCTGATGAAATTCAAGATGAGACTCAATCCAGCGAAGTGCGTCTTTGGAGCTGGAAGAGGAAAGTTCCTGGGGCATCTCCTTACCCCGGAAGGAGTAGAGCCTAACCCCGACAAGGTTAGGGCAATCCTGGAGATGCCGTCCCCAAAGACGATGAAAGAAGTACAAAGGTTGACAGGAAGGCTGGCGGGTCTTAGCCGCTTCCTATCAAAGGCCGGCGAGAAGTGCTCTCCATTCTTCAAGACACTCCGCAAAACTGAAAGTTTCGAGTGGTCCGAAGGATGTGAGACGGCGTTCGAAAGATTGAAGGAGCAGTTGACTCGGACACCTCTCCTTCAGAGTCCGAAGGAAGGCGAAGACCTGCTCATCTACCTGGGAGTAGGAGCAGAGGCAGTAAGTTTCGTGTTGGTCCGAGAAGAAGGAAGGAAGCAGTTGCCCATCTACTATGTCAGTCGGGTGTTGAAGAAGGCAGAGTTGAAATATCCGATCCTGGAGAAGCTTGCTTTCGCCCTGGTGGTGTCGGCGCGGAAGCTCCGGCCTTACTTTCAAGCTCACTCCATCCGGGTTGTGACTGATCATCCTCTCTGAAATGTCCTAGAGGGAGCGGAGCATTCAGGGAGATTAGAAAAATGGTCGGTAGAACTCAGCGAGTTCGACATTTCCTTCTCACCCCGGGTGGCGATCAAGGCCCAGGCGGTAGCAGACTTCTTGGCTGACTTCTCGGTGGAAACGGAGCCAGGGGAGGAAGCTCTCAATCCTATTCCATGGAAGATGTTTGTGGACGGAGCTTCGGGCAAAAGTTCTGTGGGAGTGGGCATCGTGCTCGTCAGCCCACAGGGAATAAGGATCGAACAAGCCGTCGAGATCCTTTTCCCCGTCACAAACAACCAAGCAGAGTACGAGGCCATAGTGGCAGGCTTGCGCCTTACCAAGGAGTTAGGGATCCGTGATGTCCGGGCTTTCACAGATTCGATGGTGGTCGCGCCGCAGATTCGAGGCGAGTTCGAGGTGCGCGACACCATCCTGCATAAGTACTTAGTAAAGGTGAAAGGGTTGGTTGGAGGCTTCCAGTCCTTCTTCGTCGAGCATGTGCCAAGAGAAGAGAACTCGGCAGCAGATCGCTTAGCCAAGTACGGGCCGAGGGCTGGAGGAACTATCACCGAACTATTCCGCCCATCCATTGAAGAAGGAGAGATGATGGAGATCGAGCAACGCCCTTCGTGGATGGATCCCTTTGTGGCTTTCCTGGTCAGCGGCCAGCTCTCAGCGGGCGAAGGGGATCAAAGAACATTTCGGTACAAGGCGGCGTACTATTTACTGCAAAGCGGAGAGCTGTACCGCAAGACCATCTCAGGCCCCCTGGCCAGATGTGTCTCTGAAGACGAAGTACCCCGAGTGTTGGAAGAGATCCACTCGGGAGAGTGTGGAAGCCATTCTGGGACTCGCACTTTGGAGCAAAGGATCCTGAGGCAAGGTTACTTCTGGCCTACTATCCGAAAGGATGCTGAGACCTTCTCGAAGAAGTGTCAGAAGTGCCAGCTCTTCGCCCCCCTTCAGTTGCAGCCGGCCAAGCAACTCCGATCAATCACCGCCCCATGGCCGTTTGCCATCTGGGGGATGGACTTGATCGGCCCTTTCCCTCAAGCAAGTGGCCAGAGGAAGTTCGTTCTCGTCATGATCGACTACTTCTCCAAGTGGATCGAGGCCAAAGCTTTGGCCAAGACCACCTCTCAAGTCGTGAAGAACTTCATCTGGGGGGAGATCGTCTGCAGATTTGGAATCCCCCTCGCCATCGTCACCGACAACGGTCCCCAGTTTGCCAGCTTAGAATTGGAAGATTTTTGCAGGCAGCTGGGAACTGATCTTCGATTCGCCTCCGTACACCATCCCAGGAGCAATGGTCAAGTGGAGACCGCCAACAAGCTCATCATCAATCTGCTGAAGAAAAAAGTGGAGAACCTAAGAGGTAGTTGGGCTGACCAGCTCCCCTCGGTCCTTTGGGCTTTGAGGACCACTCCTAGCTCAGCCACCGGGGAGACACCGTTCAAGCTCTCTCACGGGTCGAAAGCTCTCATTCCAGTAGAGTTTGAAGTCAGAAGCCCAAGGGTGGTAGCCGCGGAAGACGGAAACGAAGAATGGCGATTAGAAAATGAAGAAGCGCGGAAGCTATCCCTCGACTACATAGAAGAGCTGTGGGACCTGGCCTCAGCTAGGCAAGAAGAGATCAAGCGCCGGATGGCAAGACATTTCGACAAAAATGTCCGCCTCAAACACTTCCAAGCAGGTGACCTGGTCCTGAAGAAGGTGTATGCGGCAGGAAGATCAGCAGCCGTCGGGAAGCTTAACCCAAACTGGGAAGGACCCTTCATCATCCAAGAACCTCTCCTGACAGGAGGGTACCGCTTGCAGAACCAGGAAGGCGAGCTGCTAGGGAACACCTGGAGTGACGATGACCTGAAAAGGTTTTATCCCTAAAGGGAATGTACATCCCCTCTCCTTTTTGTAAATTCATTTACGTATAAATAAAAATTTACATCTCCCCGAAACATGGGATGAGACAGTCCTCATATCCCAGAGAAGTCTTTTAAGGAAGGAGGCCCGTGTAGTCGATCTCCACGCTAAGTTGAGAAATGAGCCTCCGACTTAACCCTCGTAAAAACTCAGAATGGATGATGGGACAGTGCCTCGGGTGTGCGTTCCCTTAAGTCCAAGCCTCTGCAATGACGGCCGAGATCAGCTCCCCCCTTGCATGTTGGCCGCGGTTCCCACCGACCGCACTTCTCGTCCGACTGAAGAGATTACCAGGAGAAAAGTTTGGACGCCGACCTCCCGATTCGGCGAAGGGATGATCGATTTAACTAGCTCAGGGGACCCTTGAATAAAGGTGTCGTATACCCTCGAGAGCTGAGAGCTTGCAGCAAGGCAATTCGTTTTCTAAATTGTTGTGTCCAATCATGTGAGTTGGTGTGCTTAAGTATGCTTAACTCCCTGCTAATTTATTGAGCAATAGGAAGCAGGTTTGATCCACGTCCAGCATCCAAGTGGGATGGAGGCCTCAGGATGGTGTGTCCCTTTAGACCTCCCCGACTGCCACTCCCTGCTTGACGTCATCCTGCATCAACATTCGATGCCGCAAGTTGGAAGACGAGCCTCCGACTTCACCCTCGTAAAAACTCAGAACGGATGATGGGACGGTGCCTCGGTAGTGCGTTCTCCTAATACCAAGCCTCTGCACTGACGGTCGAGATCGGCTCCCCCCTTGCACGTTGGTCGAGTTACCCTCCGACCGTATCTCTCATCCGACTAGAGAGATTACCAGGGGAAAGTCTGGAAGCCGACATTCCAACTTAGGGAAGGAAAAGACCGATTCGACCGACCAAAGAATGGAGACATTCTGGCATCCAAGTAGGATGGAGACCTCGGGACGGTGTGTCCCCTTGGAGCTCCCCGACCGTCATTCCCTACTTGACGTCATTCTTCGTCGACATCCGTCATCCAAGTAGGACAGAGGCCTCGGGAAGATGTGTCCCTCCAGGCCTCCCCGACTGCCATTCCCTATCTCTTTCCCCTTAAAAGTCCATTATTATTAAGTGATTCTAATGAACTCTTCACCAGGTGCAGGGCAAGGCCTTGAGAGCATGTGTCCCTCGGGACCCTCCAAGTGCCCCTCGCGACTCGACTCAATCAGAAGGTACCATTGAAAAGGCGAGTATGTAGGTAATGCTCGCCAGATGGGCGAGTATACAGGTGCGAGTATGCAAGTGCAAGCACTCAAACTCGCCTCGAACCTAAGAGCCTAGCGAGCACTCAAACTCGCCTCGAACCTAAGAGCCTAGCAAGCACTCAAACTCGCCTCGAACCTAAGAGCCTAGCGAGCACTCACTCTCGCCTCGAGCCTAGGAGCTTAAGCGACATTCAAGACAGGAAGCAAGGCAGAAGAAACAGGCGAGCAAAATCTTGTCCCTTTTCATTTATATATTTGGTATAAATTACAAAAAGAATCTTCAAGGGGTTTACAAAAGGTCGCCGGGCGAGCAAAAAAGGTGCCCAGGCGATTAGACGTCATCCTCGCCATCAATATCAGCATCCGGATCATCGCCACCATCGTCATCATCCTCGTCCTCGGAATCATCGTCCTCGGAATCATCGTCCTCGGAGTCACTGGACAGCTGGGGAGATACTCGCAAGGGGGAGGTGGACTCCTCGGCGAGCAGCGCCGGGATGAGGTCCACCACTGTCAGCTCCATCGCCGCCGGCTTCAGAAGGTCGTCCGCCTTCAGTTGGCTTAGGATGACAGTCCCCGTTGCTCGCGCGATCTCCCGGCGAACGCGAGGCATATCGTCGCCATGCATCCTGATCTGCTTGCCGACCCTGGAGGGGCCCGCCACCGCAGGCTGTTGCTCGGCAGGCCGAATCTCCAGCTCAGCGATGCGAACTTGGGCGGCCTCCAAGGCCAGCCGGGTGTCGTCCAGCTCCTTCTCCAGCTGGGAGGTCTTTTTCGCCATCTCCACCTCGGCGGCCTGCAAAAATGAGAAAGCGCGGAAGGTAAGCGAACTATTCGACAAAGTGGCGAATATCCCATAAGCGAGGCGAGTACCTCATGTTCCTTCTCTTTGAGCCCCATGGCGATCATATTCTTGCATTGGGTCTTGATCATCCCCTCATACTCGAGCAATCGCCTTGCTGTCGAATGAGCCAGCTCGACAGATCGCAGTAGGGAGCGCGAGGTCTGGTGAGCCAGATACTCGGCAGAAGAATCCGGCAGGACTTCGGCATCCGCGCGACCGTAGATGGCAAAGGTCACATCGTAAGCCTCGCCTTTGTCCTCCCAGTCTTCCGACCAGGCAGGGAGGTTGGAGCTTAAAGTCACCTCGTGGGCGCTCTCCGTCCAGGTCACCAAGGGGCGACCATAGGCATCCTCGCCACGCCCGCCGAGGTTGAAGTTCGGGTGGGCGTAAGGCTCGCCAGCCTCAGAAGCGTCCGCCTTCTTACCAAGTTCCTTGTGAGCGACCTCCTTCTTCTTCCTCGAGGGCTCGGAGGGCTCGCCCCTCTCCTTCCGCTTCTTCGAAGGCTCGGAACCTTCTCCGACGATCAAGGGCTCATCGCCTCCTGGCGACAAGTCGATGGGCGAGTAGACCCCATCCCCGCGAACAGAGGTCCCCACACCTCCCTGTGTGGAAGCCGTCGCCTTCGTCGCCACGGGGAGAAGTTCGCGTGGCAGAACGTGGACTGCTGCAACAAAAGAGGGATATTTCCAGTTAGTCGCCAAATCGAAGACGAAGAACGAGTATTGCGAATACTCGCGCGGTAGGTTACCTTCGCCCTGGAACACCTCAGCGAGTTCGTCTACTCGCCTCCTCCAGAAAACCACATCAAGGCGGCGATTCCTGAAGGGATTCGAGAAGTTTCTCGCCACCCTCATTCAGGAGAGAAGCCCCGAAGACGCTCTCCGGCGGCTGGAAGGACCTGTCGGGGATTGCTTGGAAGTCGCCATCGATGACGACTAGTCGCTCTCCCCAGCGATGATTCTTCTTCGCCGTGCCGGCCAGCGTACAGACATGGCTGCACAAAAAGACGACGCCCTCGCCTGTCGCCATGAAGTGGAATATCCGCCTGAAGACGGAAAGATCGAAGGCGATCCCCTGGTCGTGCAGATAGCAGAGGAACCCCACGATCATCGCCACCCCATTAGGGTTGATCTGGGCAGGGACTATCCCAAAGTAACGGAGTATCTGGCTGAACTCCGTCCACAATGGTAGTCGCAAGCCCACCTCGAAATGGCGAGTAGGGAACACCCGCTCGGTGGTTAGGACGGTGTTTAGTCGCTCGCCCTGGCGAGGAAGCCGAGCGACAAACCCTGGCGGGATGTACTTCGCCGAGGAGAGCTCCAAGTCCTTCTCGGTCGTGACGGACTTCTTGAAGGTGGTCGCCGCAAAGTTCTTGGCGTGATTGGCACGCCAGACGGTTGCCTCGTCAGTCATCTTAGAGGAAAGAAGGGAAGAAAGGCGAGTATCGGAGAATGCGAAAAGAGGAGAGGAGGACGGAAGATACTCGCGTGTGAGTTGGAAGATCACCAAAAGCGTAATAAATACTCACCCACCCCCATATTTATAGTAGTCGGGTAGCTTGGCTTATCGAGCACGACGGCGCGATTAGGAATAAGGGGGTGGCGAGTATTAAGTTAAAGTCGCCAACTCAGCAACGCACGTCAGCAGAGTGCCGACTTCCAAAGCGCGAAGACCTGCAAGAAGAAGCATGAAAGAACCTCGCCAGATATAGGCGACATGCAGACACTACTCGCCAAAGTTAAAGAAGATAGAAAAATTTGACAAAAAATCCATCACAGAAAAAGAAAGCAGAGCAAGTAATAAAAGGCGAGTTTCTAATACTCGCCGAAATAATATTACAGCTCGGTCAATGAGGCTCGCTGACCGACAAGCGCTCTTGCTTCGCCTCCAGATCCAGGATCGCGCGAGTGGCCCTCTCCTGGTACTCGCGAGAAGGAAGCCCGACGGCGTCGATCAAGGCTCCTATGGGAGTACGAGCGCGAGCTGCAAAAAAGGTAAGAGTGTCAGAACCTTGACGACGAAAGGAACAACGCGAAGACAGTGGCGACTATCAAAGATGGCGACCAAGTACCTGGCCGAGGACTGCGAGAGTGACGGCGAGGAGAGCCCCTGCCTCGTTGTGGAGACGCGTTGTGATGGTGATCGCCTCGCCGAGCAGGATGGGACCCAGCGGTCTGACCCCGACTAGGAGGCGCATTCCCTCGACCGCGACTATCAGATGGTCGCCCTCCCCCCCCCCCCCCCCCCCCCCCCCCCCCCCCCCCCCCCCCCCCCCTCGGAGGAAAGAAGCCCGAAGGGCCCTCAGTCCCGCCACGACGCGAGGATTCGCCCTGATGGGTTAAGGGAGCGGTAGAAGTCGAAGGGCCCTGCTCGCCCTGATTCATGGCGGGAGGAGGAAAAGGAGGAGGTGGCGGAAGCCCACCTACGGGCAGCTGCGAGTTGCTCGCCAACTCCGAAGATTGAAGAGGCGGTGGTGGCGGAAGCACGCTGCCCGCCAGAGGAGCCCGTTGCTCGCTCATCGGCCTCTTCTCCAGCAGAGAGCTGTGGAGAACTCGCGTCGAGCGCCCACCGCCCCTATGCGAGATCATGGGCGACGATCTCAGAGGAGGTACGGCCAGAGGCTCCTCCTGAGCACCGATGGTGGAAGAATCTGCGAGCATAGAAGAAACATTTAGCAACTACAGACCATGTTGAGACTAATCAAAGAAGGTGGCGAGTAGGTAGCTCCCACCTCGCGCAAGAGCGGGATTCTCCGGTTGATTTTGGGTCGAGGTCCCATGCATGCTCGCCTCCTTGGCGACATTTGGAACAGGCAGATCAGCGGCCAGCGAGTCGCCCTCGTTAGAAAGCCCCAAGTCGTCCAGCAGCTGCTGATGTTGATCGCCCAAAGGGACGGCGGCATCGTCGTCAGCAACCTTCTTCTTCCCCTTCTTCTTCTTCTTCTTCGCCAGCCACTTCCTCTTCTTGGAAACGAGGAAGTCCTCGACCTCGGGACCTAGGCGTGGAGGGAGCGAAGGAACGTCAAACAGGCCCACAAGACCAGCCATGGCCGCCTTAGCCTCTGCAGCATAGTCGCGCGCCATCTTAAGCGAGTTCAGAAAAGTCGTGCCACCAGAGACCCCTGCCCCTCTATTTATAGAGTTCGAGCGTCGGCCAGCGAGAAGGCGAGTATAAGCCAATAGTCGCCAGTAGGCAATCTCGTCGAATGAAGGTTGGATGATTCTTTCCGAGCAACTACGTTACTCGCAAAGAGCGGGGATTGTGTACAACCCTCATTCTCCGAGGGTGGACCCCCCCCAAGGCCATGTGGACAGAAGTCAAAGGTCAAAGGGTCAACACAGAGACCAGCTTTCCAAGGCAGAAGCAGAAGAGACCCTGGCGAGTATACAGGCGATACTCGCCAGGTAGGCGAGTATTAATCAGAGGAGCTCATCGCGCGCAGGAAGCAGCAGAAGCCCTGGGCGAGTATTGGCCCGGCGTGTGCGAGCAGCACCCAATACTCGCCAGATGGGCGACTATGGCATGGTACTCGCCGAGTAACCCACAGTCGCCAGGTTGGGGCTGGGCTATAAAAAGCCCCCTACCCTTTGGTTTTCCTATAAATAGGACCCTATGGGTACTTGGATTGGCACTTGGACTTGAGCTTTTGGACCCCGATTCCCGAACTCTCGAGCCCGTCACCCTTGCTTTTAGCCAAGTCGGTGCCTTCCCTGTACGAAGCTCGGCCACTTTGGTTTCGGAGGGGAAGACTCTCTTGAGATTCTGGGTACGTGGTGGGACCTCCCTGCCGCAGCACCTGGGGTCCGGTTCGTTGCTCTTCTAGCTTCGTCGTCGTTGCAAGCCAAGTCATCTCGTCGGACTGCTGGGCGAGTAGCCTCCGGCTGCATCGGTCCGAATTTTGAGGTCAGGATTTTCCTGGCGTCAACAAAGGGGGTTGGTGTAGACCTTATGGTAAATTGTATTTGAGAGGCATTTAGATCGGAATGGATCTAGTGAATAGAAATCATTATTGTGGAGACAATTTATATTGAGGTATATTTGATGAATAATAAGTGTATTTGTGAAGATAGGTTGGGTTGGCCTAGTACTCTCCAGGCCGTGGAGGGCTTATTGTAGAAACGAAAATTGTTGTATTATCGCCTTTGATATTTAACATTATAAGATTACAAATATTTATGTTGAATAAAATATTGTCCTTCACTAGTCATGAACATAAAAACCGGGCCTGACGGGCCGGCCCGAGCCCGGCCCGGTTCAGGCCCGAACCGGGCCGAGCCCTTACCCGGGACCCTGAAAGAGCCCCGGTTTGGCCTAGCTACCCGGCCCGGTACCCGGCCATAGCCCGATCCGGTCTCGGGCTAGGCCCGATTGAGCCTAACGGCTCTTATTAGAGCCGTTAGGCTCATGGCAGCATGGCTGCCACGTGGCAGCCATGCTGCCATGAGAGAGCAGCTAACGACTCTCTCTCAAGAGAGCCGTTGGCTGCTCTTTTTATTTTTTATTTTAATTTTAATTTTATTATTTTTTAATTAATTTTTTAATTAAAAAAACAAAAAAAAACTATAAATACCCCCCCCTCCCCTCTCTCTTTTCTCACACCCCATCGCTCTCTCTCTCTCTCTCTCTCTCTTAGCTCTCCCAATGGCGTCGTCCTCCACAACTCCAGCGTCGTCTTCCCAAAGTACGGCTTCGGTGGTGGAGCACAACCGTAGAGCGAGTATTTGGGAGCATTTCAAGATGGTACAAGTCGGGACCGAAAGAAAAGCGCGCTGCAAGATGTGCTCGAAGTTGCTATCCATCAGCGGCAACTCGACGCTCGTTAGACACCAGAAGTCTTGCGAGTCGAAACAAGCTCCTCCCGAGTCAAGTTAAGCCCAAATTTCTGGAGCCGGACAGATTTGGACGTACGATCAAATGCGACAGCGAGAGCTGCAGGCGAAGTTCGTCATCAAACGTGGGCTGCCATTCAGCGTCTTCGACAATGACGACGGCACATAGTACATACATGGGAGGCTTCAGCCCAAATACCAAAAGGTTAGTAGAATTACTTTAAGGCGCGACACGATTAGGTTATATTTAGAAGCAAAAGAAGAATTAATTAGGTATTTTGAAAATTTCGAAGGACGTGTGAGTCTAACGAGCGACGTTTGGACGAGTAATTTAAATTTAGGATTAGCTTATCTTTGCATCACTTGTCATTGGATTGATCCCATTTCGTGGGAACAAAATAAACGCATAATATATTTTACAGGTTTTGAATTCCCGCACACGGCTATAGCTTTATATAAAGTTATTATGAAATGTGCGCGGGAATTTAAAATTAACGATAAAATACTTAGTTTTTCTCTTGATAACGCCTCCAATAATAGCGCCGCAATTGAATTGTTAAAACGAGATTTAAAATCATTTCTCAACGGCGCACTTTTTCATACTAGATGTGTTTGTCACGTCCTAAATTTAGTGGTACAGGATAGTTTAAAAGCAATGTCACAATCTATTAATAAAATTCGCGACATGTTAAAAGCAATTTATTGTACTAAACAACGAGCTCAAAATTTTAGAAAATTTTGTAAAGCACAAAATCAGAAATATTTGAAACCACAATTAGATATGCCTATTAGATGGAACTCAACCTATAAAATGATAAAAAGAGCCGTTCTACAAAAAGATCTTCTAATGGAATATTATAGTTTACTTAATATTGAACACGGTTTAGGTGAAACTGATTGGACCATAATAGAACATTATATAGATTTACTAAAGTGTTTTTATAGGGCCACCGTTTCTTTATCTGGAGTGTATTATCCAATGAGCGCATTAGTAATTGAACATTTCGTACATATCACAGAAAGATTTAGTTATTATAGGCAACACCAAGGTTGGGCTCCTTTAATTAAAATAATGGAAGAAATTTTTTTAAAATATTATAGAGAAATACCGCCTATGTTTTCGTGCGCCGCCGCTTTAAATCCGCTACTTAACGTAGAAGGCGTAGAAAATTTGATCGACGAAATCAATACTAATCTAACCTTAAATATAAATTATGATGAGGATGACCCCGTTAGTACTACAAGTTTTACTAATTTTTTTACGCAAAGTTATAATTATTACAATAACTTATACGGGTCACGACCCCGCGAAGAAATAACGCAACCCAAAACGAAGGTTAGTCTTAAAAATAAAATTTTAGATTTAGCTTCTAGGAAAAAAGCGCACACATCTGGTAGTTTAGATGAATTAGGACTATACACAAAAACTCAATTTAGCGATTTTATGAGTTCGGACGAGATCGAAAACTTCGATCTCTTAAATTGGTGGAAAGGTAAAGCTAATACCTATCCTGTTTTGGCTTGTATGGCCCGTGATTTATTAACTGTCCAAGCTAGTACAGTAGCTTCGGAGTCCGCTTTTTCTCTTAGTGGCAGAGTTTTGAACGAGCGGAGGAGCCGGCTTAACGAAGATTCGCTGGAGATTTGCATATGCTACAAGGACTACTTGGACAGTTTAAAGAGGAAGCAACACATAACAGCATTGGAGGATAGCTCGGAGGAGATAGAAGACGAAATGGACGCGTTGAATCTACAAGATGATTAAATCGAGCAATTGTATTTTTTTCAATTTTGTATTTTGTACGACTTAAATTTTGTATTTTCAATTTTGTATTTTCAAATTTGTACGAAATGGACGCGTTTAAAACTTTGTATTTTTAATTTTGTATTTTGTTCCAAATTTTCAATATTAATAAAAAATTTTGTTCCAAATTTTTCATTTGTTCAATATTTAATTATTTATAAAAATAAAAATTAAAAAATTTATACTTTAAATTAAAAAAAAAAAGTAAAAAAACTGGGCCGGCCCGGATCGGGCCCGAGACCGGCCCGGCCCGATTCCAGGGGAGGACCGGGCCGGCCCGGCCCGATGTAGGAAAAAGCCTGATCGGGCCCGGTCCAGGCCGGCCCGATCGGGCTTTATGTTCACGGCGAGCGTCGGCCAGCGAGAAGGCGAGTATAAGTTAATAGTCGCCAGTAGGCAATCTCGTCGAATGAAGGTTGGATGATTCTTTCCGAGTAACTACGTTACTCGCAAAGAGCGGGGATTGTGTACAACCCTCATTCTCCGAGGGTGGACCCCCCCAAGGCCATGTGGACAGAAGTCAAAGGTCAAAGGGTCAACACAGAGACCAGCTTTCCAAGGCAGAAGCAGAAGAGACTCAGGCGAGTATACAGGCGATACTCACCAGGTAGGCGAGTATTAATCAGAGGAGCTCGTCGCGCGCAGGAAGCAGCAGAAGCCCTGGGCGAGTATTGGCCCGGCGTGTGCGAGCAGCACCCAATACTCGCCAGATGGGCGACTATGGCATGGTACTCGCCGAGTAACCCATAGTCGCCAGGTGGGGGGCTGGGCTATAAAAAGCCTCCTACCCTTTGGTTTTCCTATAAATAGGACCCCAGGGGTACTTGGATTGGCACCTGGACTTGAGCTTTTGGACCCCGATTCCCGAACTCTCGAGCCCGTCACCCTTGCTTTTAGCCAAGTCGGTGCCTTCCCTGTACCAAGCTCGGCCACTTTGGTTTCGGAGGGGAAGACTCTCTTGAGCTTCTGGGTACGTGGTGGGACCTCCCTGCCGCAGCACCTGGGGTCCGGTTCGTTGCTCTTCTAGCTTCGTCGTCGTTGCCAGCCAAGTCATCTCGTCGGACTGCTGGGCGAGTAGCCTCCGGCTGCATTGGTCCGAATTTTGAGGTCAGGATTTTCCTGCCGTCAACAAACGGGGTTGGTGTAGACCTTATGGTAAATTGTATTTGAGAGGCATTTAGATCGGGATGGATCTAGTGAATAGAAATCATTATTGTGGAGACAATTTATATTGAGGTATATTTGACGAATAATAAGTGTATTTGTGAAGATAGGTTGGGTTGACCTAGTACTCTCCAGGCCGTGGAGGGCTTATTATAGAAACGAAAATCTTTGTATTATCGCCTTTGATATTTAACATTATAAGATTACAAATATTTATGTTGAATAAAATATTGTCTTTCACTCTTTTATTTATTGCTTGCATTGTCTTATTTGTGATTTAATGCATTGTTATGCTGCACATAACTCTGAGAGGGCGAGTATTTCCCAAGGTTGCTAGACGATCGAACTATTTCTCTAATTATCGGGCAGGTTTATCGTCAACGGGCATAATTTCAAATGCTCGAAATCTAGCGGTATGGGTTGACGATCTAGGGTTGTCGGCCATCTAGCGGTGGTATGGGTTGGGAATTATGAACGAATGTACTAACTAGATCCCGAAATTCTCAAAATTCCTTACGGAAATCTATATTGGAACCTTCGCCACGTTGTTGGTTAGCCTTAACAAGCTTGAATTCTTGATGCAAATCCTTGTTTACCAACTGAAGATCAGCTTTGAGTTGTGACAATGAGGCTTCATTTTGATTCATGTACACTTCATGGCGGCAGTGGAACTCGCACCATGTTTCCAAATCTTGAATGCTCATATTTTGATCGCGAAGGCGTGTAACCTGGCCGAGCATGAAGCTGGGAGATGGGCAAAAACACCAACGTCATAAAATGTATGTTTGGCATGACAACGGTTATGACCGCCACCAAGAATAGAAAACTAATTTTGAACATAAAAGTGAATGAATGAATTCCCTATTTCTAATTCCTGAAGGCCTGTAGGCACACACACCCGCCTGACCCCGCTTCCCCATTCGCCAGCGACTGCTTCGTAACGGGCTGATTTCCATAAAAGGGGGTGGAAACTACAAGGAGTCCGAAACGGCGACCAGGGCTTCCTTTCATCAAGCAATTTGGATATTACGATTGGCGCTCTGAAGCCCGATTCAGCACCTTACCGAATCAGCCGCAACTCAGCCCCGCTTAAATGGGAAATTTCTTCTCTCGACGCATTAAAAGAAACATGATGAGAGGGCTGCCTTGAAGAAGCACAAGAAGCGCGTGGAGCAGCATTCCTCCGCCACAGGTGAGGCGGCTTCGAATGTATATGTATAGCGGATTTGGACTCCGTCCTAAGACAAAATCGAAAGTGACTGGGAGAAGAAGGATCATAATTTCAAGTCTTTGATAAATTTGAAGTTTGGATGGGAATTGTTAGGAGTCGGGAAATTAAATTAGGGCTACGAGAGAGAGAGAGAGGAGAGGGAAGAAGATTAGAACTAGAGAGGAGGAGAGGGAAAACTCAAATAGGGAAATACGAAATTACTTAAAATAAAGCATACGAATTAAGCAACAAATAAAGCATATGAAGGCAGCAAATAAATAATTAATTATCTTCCGGGGAACGGTGGGCCCCTCCGATATACGCGCCCCGCGTGTGTAAACTTTCCAAGGCGGCTCGTCGTCGTGCATGTTGAAACCAGAGAACAGGTCTCGACGTTCGAAAGGGATATGCAGCTAACCCTTACTTCACCTGAGTGAGACCCTTGACCGGTCACTAAGAACTATTGAACTCAACCCTTGGAAAACAACCAAGTCCACAAACGGACCCCTTAAGCTGCAGCGCGGAGGTCCCACCACGTACCCAGAAGCTCTCAAGGAACTTCCCCTCATAAGCCAATGTTGAGCCCGGGCACCTTGGTGGCACTAAAGATCACCTCACCGTCCACCTTCAATGACAGGGGGAGGGGAGGGGAGGGGTAGTGCTTACTCTCAACACACACGCGAGGGGGGGGGGGGGGGGGGGGGTATCAACCAATAACCCTTCCCAAGGTGCTCATGGGGGTCTATTTATAGATTTCCCAAAAATTGGACTGCGAATAGCCAAAAATCTACTATTCGCAGTCCAAAAACTAACCCGGACGACCGAAACAAGGGGGATAGGATAGGTGGACCAAGGTCCACCACCTGAACTGGGCGAGTGGACCTTAGGACCACTCGCCCAGCTGCCCGGGCGAGTGGACCTATGGTCCACCCGCCACGGGCGAGTGGACCTATGGTCCACCCGCCACGGGCGAGTGGACCACAGGTCCACTCGCCTATAGGCTTGGGGGCGAGTGGACCTTAGGTCCACTCGCCCTCAACCTTGGGCGAGTGGACCCGAGGTCCACTCGCCCCCCCTCTTGGGCGAGTGGACCCAAGGTCCGCTCGCCCAAGAGTACTTGCCCCCCCCCCAGGCCTTCTCTTTCTCGGTCCTTAACGACCTCCGGTTGTTCAGTTTGCTGCGTCACGGTCATCTTTCCCGTCACGACCTCCCCCGTGTCGGGTCACACCGACTCGGAAAATATGAGGGTTGTACACAATCCCCGCTCTTTTCGAGTTTGCCTTAAGCTCGGAAAGAAAGTCCAACTCACCTATTTGACGAGGAGGTGGGGCCTTAGGGGAACCCACGAATGGCCCTACCAATGGGATACTCCCGCCGAGTTTTTCAGTTGAACACTACTTGAGGCGGAAGGCGAACCTTTCTCCACTTAACAACCCTCCTGTGAGCCGAGCCCAACTGGAGGTGGAGAAAGCTCAACACCTTAGGTCGAATTAAACTTGTCCTGAGGTGGGAGGCGAGAACTCTACACCTACCAGGGAGCCGAGCTCACCTGGAGGGGGAGGGAACTCCACACCCACCAGGGAGCCGAGCTCACCTGGAGGGGGAGGGAACTCCACATCTACCAGGGAGTCGAGCTCGCCTGGAGGGGGAGGGAACTCCACACCTACCAGGGAGCCGAGCTCACCTGAAGGGGGAGGGAACTCCACACCTACCAGGGAGCCGAGCTCACCTGGAGGGGGAGGGAACTCCACACCTACCAGGGAGTTGAGCTCACCTGGAGGGGGAGGGAACTCCACACCCACCAGGGAGCCGAGCTCACCTGGAGGGGGAGGGAACTCCACACCTACCAGGGAGCCGAGCTCACCAGGAGGGGGAGGGAACTCCACACCTACCAGGGAGCCGAGCTCACCTGGAGGGGAAGGGAACTCCACACCTACCAGGGAGTCGAGCTCATCTGGAGGGGGAGGGAACTTCACACCTACCAGGGAGCCGAGCTCACCTGGAGGGGGAGGGAACTCCACACCTACCAGGGAGTCGAGCTCACCTGGAGGGGGAGGGAACTCCACACCTACCAAGGAGCCGAGCTCACCTGGAGGGGGAGGGAACTCCACACCCACCAGGGAGCCGAGCTCACCTGGAGGGGGAGGGAACTCCACATCCACCAGGGAGTCGAGCTCACCTGGAGGGGGAGGGAACTCCACACCTACTAGGGAGCCGAGCTCACCTGGAGGGGGAGGGAACTCCACACCTACCAGGGAGTCGAGCTCACCTGGAGGGGGAGGAAACTCCACACCTACCAAGGAGCCGAGCTCACCTGGAGGGGGAGGGAACTCCACACCTACCAGGGAGCCGAGCTTACCTGGAGGGGGAGGGAACTAACAGTTTCCCGAACTATCCGGGGGCGGAGAACAAGTCCACGTCCCAGGTGCTTACCCTCACCTAGAGGCGGAGAGACTCCACCATCTCATCAGAGCAACTGAGGCAGAGATCCAACCCACGCCTTTTAGGTGCTTAGATTACCTGGAGGTAGAGGAATTCAACATCTTTCCGAACCAATTGGAGGTAGAATTCCCATCCACGTCCGAGGGGCCTAGCTTACCTGGAGGCGGAGGAGCTCATCATCTCCCCAAGTCACTTACTCAAACGGCGAGTCGACCCGATGAGTCTCCCATCTGCCGGCATGACTGAGCCCGGAGAATGGTCTCTAGTCGGGGATTTCACCAATCAGTCGACCCGATGAGTCTCCATCTACCGGCATGACTGAGCCCGGAGAATGGTCTCTAGTCGGGGATTTTACCAATCAGTCGACCCGATGAGTCTCCCATCTGCCGGCATGACTGAGCCCGGAGAATGGTCTCTAGTCGGGGATTTTACCAGTCAGTTGACCCGATGAGTCTCCCATCTGCCGGCATGACTGAGCCCGGAGAATGATCTCTAGTCGGGGATTTTACCAATCAGTCGACCCGATGAGTCTCCCATCTGCCGGCATGACTGAGCCCGGAGAATGGTCTCTAGTCAGGGATTTTACCAGTCAGTCGACCCGATGAGTCTCCCATCTGCCGGCATGACTGAGCCCGGAGAATGGTCTCTAGTCGGGGATTTTAGCAATCAGTCGACCCGATGAGTCTCCATCTGCCGGCATTACTGAGCCCGGAGAATGGTCTTTAGTCGGGGATTTTACCAGCTGGGGGTACTGTACCCATCTACACCCTAGGTGCTTACCTTCACCTGGAGGCGGAGGAACCCAACATCTTCCCAAGCCACTCCACATGTATTATAACATCTGCCCTTATGAGCTAAAGTAACTATCATGAGCTGAAATACAAGTTTCTTCCCAGGATAAAATGAACATTCATTAAGGATAAAAACGTTTTAGATCGTCGCCACTCCAAGTGTTGCCGAGGGGAACTCCTTCAACATTCTGAAGGCGATATCCCCCTGACTTCAGGGCTTCCAGGATTACATAGGGTCCTTCCCAATTGGGTTGGAGCTTTCCTACGTTCGCCGATCTTCCTGCGGCGTCGACCTTCTTGAGGACCAGATCTCCTGGGACGAATTGTTTGATCCTAATGTTCTTAACGAAATACCTGGCCATCCGACGTTTCACTTCCTCCTGCCGAATCGATGCGAGGTCCCGGAGCTCTTCAACCACATCCAGCGAGAGTCGTTGTTCCTCCTCGTTGTCCATCCTCCAGTCTTCGTCACCTTCCTGGGCGGCCACGACCCGGGGGGATCTGACCTCGAATTCTACAGGGAGTACAGCCTCGGACCCATGAGAGAGCATGAATGGCGTTTCCCCCGTCGCTGTGTTGGGTGTTGTTCTCAAGGCCCACAAGACCGAGGGAAGCTGCTCCACCCAGTTCCCCTTCAGGTTCTCCACTTTTCTCTTTAGCAAGTTGACTATGACCTTGTTTGCCGCCTCGACTTGTCCATTGCTCCGAGGATGATGAACGGAGGCGAAATGGAGGTCGATGCCCAACTGGCCGCATAAGCTAGTGAGCTCCTCACTAGCGAACTGTGGCCCGTTGTCCGTCACTATGGCGGGGGGGAGTCCATGCCTGCAAATTATTTCTCCCCAAATAAAATTTCTTATTACCTGCGAGGTTGTTTTTGCCAGAGCCTTGACCTCCACCCACTTGGAGAAGTAGTCTATCATGACCAGCAGGAACCTTCTTTGGCCACTGGCCTGAGGGAATGGGCCAACCAAGTCCATCCCCCGGATGACGAAGGGCCACTGATGTAAACTGGATTCAGGGTTTTCAAAACTTATAATAATTTTTAACAAAAATGAATTATTTTGTTATAAATATAATGAGCGTTTGAAAATATTTTATTTGAAAACTGGGGCCGAGTGGCCAAAGCAGAATTTTGAGCGTAAATCACCCTCAAACGTTTGAGCTTCACAAGATCGTTAATTGTTATTAGCAAAATATTCCGTGGCATATAACGAATTGAATCGTCGTGAGATCCTTACACCCACAAGCAAAAATCACAAGCAAAAATTTATGAAGATAACGGCAAATCAAGCGCTAGAACGTTCGAGGCAAGCTCTTAACTATTCAAGTGAGTGCATAAATTTAGGCTACCAAATTCGAGCAAGGAAAAATGAAGGTTACCACTAAGAGGACAAATCCAGTCCTAGCCCGATAGCGAAGGGGACCAGTTTCGATCGGCTGGATGCTGGGAGGTGTTGCTGTAGTCGACAGCAGCCGGCCATGGAAAAGCAGGGTGGTCGTCGGAGAGGCGTCTGACTGGCGTGGGTGTTGGAGGCCGGAGATCTGTCTGAAGAAGCGTCAGGTTGCGGGAACAGTAGTTCCACCGGTGGCAGAAATTGGGGGGGGCGACGATCTCTGATGGAACGCCGTTGAGGAGAGTCGGCGGCGGCAGAGTTCGCCGGCGCTGTTGGCGTCGAGGACGACCCGCGGCAATAGGGTTCGAGATGTTTGAGGACGTCGTGCGACTGGAATGACAGGGAAGAAGCGCTGTTCGGGCAGGGAGGGTCACCGGCAATGCAGGGAAATTAATTGAAAATTAATTTCCTGCTGTCCGGTTCTCTCCTATTCAGGGGAGAGGATTTTCTTTTATAAAGAAGGATTTCACTTTTAATTTCCAAACAAGAGCAGGCCAAAAATAAGCCCAAATTACTTTCCAAAGTTTAGTTTCCAAATAAAATTTTCCATAAACTCATTCTTACTAATAACATTTTCCCTTAAAATTTTAAATATAAATTTATGCGTTTTTCTTTAAATAATTTCAAGCTTGCCTCTACCGTCCTAACTACCTAAATTACCGGACCTTTTTATTTAAGATCTCATCGGATGATCAACCCGAAGAGCCGAACAATTTCAAATAAAAGCAGGCGCGCGAAAGAAATACACGCTAATAAATAAATGCTGAAAAAATTAAAATGCGCGACTTATGTGACGAAGGATGCATCAGCCACGGTGCTGTGATGGTCCTGAGCCTTTGTGCAGGTTGGAGCTGGAGCGGCGCGAAGAGCTGACACTTCTGACACTTCTTTGCAAACTTCGTTGCATCCTTGCGAATGGTCGGCCAGAAGTACCCCTGCCTCAATACCTTTTTCTCTAAGGTTTGGCTTCCGGAGTGGCTCCCGCATTCTCCGGAGTGGATTTCCTCCAATACCTTTGGGACTTCATCTTCTATCACGCACCTGGCTAGGAGCCCGGTTAGGGTCTTCCTATACAAGCTCCCATCTCGGATCAGGTAGTATGCAGACTTATACCTGAACCATCTCTTGTCCGGGACCCCCTCCGGGAACTTGCCTGAGGTCAGAAAGGTGAGGATCGGGTCCATCCACGAGGCCCTTTGATCGATCTCCATGAGCTCCCCTTCCTCGATGGACGGTCGGAACAACTCAGTCACCGTCCCTCCTGCGCGAGGGCCGTACTTCGCCAACTGATCCGCTCGGGCATTTTCCTCCCTCGGAATATGCTGGATGGAGAAAGTGCGGAACCCCCTAATGAGATCTTTAACCTTTGCCAGATACCTCTGGAGGGTCGGCTCCTTCGCTTCGAACTCTCCCCGGATCTGGGAGGCCACCACCAACGAATCCGTGAAAACCTTCACATCCCGAATTCCTAACTCTTTCGCCAGTCGAAGCCCAGCCACCACTGCTTCATACTCGGCCTGGTTGTTTGTTACGGGGAATCGGATGTCGATCACCTGCTCAATCCTTGTCCCTTGCGGACTGACCAGGACCACCCCTCCGCCGAGGGAATTTTTTCCTGACGCCCCATCTGCGAATAGCTCCCATGCCACCAACCCGGTGGTTTCCAAACCATCCACCTCGGTCACATACTCTGCTAGAAAATCCGCCACTGCCTGCGCCTTCATCGACAGCCGAGGGATGAAAGTGACATCGAACTCGCTAAGCTCAACCGACCACTTCGCCAACCTCCCAGATTGCTCCACTCCTTCCATAATGTTGCGAAGGGGGTGATCGGTCACCACCCTGATCGAATGAGCCTGGAAGTAAGGGCGAAGTTTTCGCGCTGAGATGAGTAAAGCGAATGCCAGCTTCTCCAGGACAGGATACTTGAGCTCTGCCTTTTTCAGGACTCGGCTGACGTAATAGATTGACAGCTGCTTCTTCCCCTCCTCCCTGACTAGGACTGAGCTAACCGCCTCGACTCCTACCCCTAGGTAGAGAAAAAGGTCTTCTCCTTCTCTCGGACCTTGGAGCAAAGGAGCTCGCGTCAGCTGTTCCTTCAATGCCTGGAAGGCCTTCTCGCATTCCGGCGTCCACTCGAACTTCTGACCCTGACGCAGGGCTCTGAAGAATGGAGAGCACTTCTCCCCTGCTCTGGAGAGAAATCGGCTCAGCCCTGCCAACTTCCCTGTCAACTTTTGAATCTCTTTTGTAGTCTTCGGCGACCCCAACTCCAGGATGGTTTTGACCTTGTCAGGGTTGGGCTCGACCCCTACCGGGGTGAGTAGGTGACCTAGAAACTTTCCCCGACTCGCCCTGAAGACGCACTTAGAAGGATTGAGCCTCATCTTGAACCTTCGAAGGGTGGCAAAGGTCTCCTCCAAGTCTAGCAGATGAGATGTCACGTCCCTACTTTTGACCATCAAGTCATCCACGTAGACCTCCAGGTTGCGCCCCTTCTGCTCCTTGAAGACTCGGTCCATCATCCTTTTAGTACGTTGCTCCCGCGTTCCTAAGCCCGAAAGGCATCATCTTGTAACAGTAACATCCGTCATCCGTGATGAAAGAAACGTCCTTAACATCGGGCGGATGCATTCGGATTTGATGGTAACCGGAGAACGCATCCAAGAAGCTCATCACCGGGAAGCCGACAGCTGAATCCACCAATGCGTCAATCCGAGGCAGAGGATAACAATCCTTGGGACAAGCCTTGTTCAACAGAGAGAAGTCCACACACATCCTCCACTTCCCGTCTCCCTTCTTTACCATTACCACGTTAGAAACTCATCCTGGGTATTGGATTTCTTCCACGAATCCTGCCTCTAGCAGCTTCCCTACCTCCTCCCTGATCGGCCCGGCGAGGGTAGACGATACATTTCTCTTCTTCTGGCGAATGGGGCGGACTCCTGAGTCGAAGTTGAGGCGATGACATGCCACATTCGCATCGACACCTGGCATCTCTGCAGCACTCCACGCGAAGATGTCCACATTCTGTTAGACACACCTTCGGATCCTCTCCTGATCCTGCCCGCTCAGCCTTCCGCTGATTTGTATCTTCTCCAGCTTTCCCCCGCCGCTAACGACATCCCTCTCCATCACCTCCTCTGCCACTTCCAACTTGGTCTGATCCTCTGACACCTGATCTGCCTGTCCTGCTTCACCTTCTCCTGTCAACGGCCTCGACCTGTTGGGAGGAGATGAGTTCCTTGGCTCTTCGCTTCCAGCCATGGGACTTGCTCGGAGCTTTCCGAACTAGCCGCTTCCACGCTTACCGCACCAGAATGTTGAAACCAGAGAACTGGTCTCGACGTTCGAAAGGGATATGCAGCTAACCCTTACTTGACCCGAGTGAGACCCTTAACCGGTCACTAAGAACTATTGAACCCAACCCTTGGAAAACAACCAAGTCCACAAACGGACCCCTTAAGCTGCAGCGCGGAGGTCCCACCACGTACCCAGAAGCTCTCAAGGAACTTCACCTCCTAAGCCAATGCTGAGCCCGGGCACCTTGGAGGGCACTAAAGATCACCTCACCGTCCACCTTCAATGACAGGGGGAGGGGAGGGGTAGTGCTTACTCTCAACACACACGCGAGGGGGGGGGGGGGGGGGGGGGGGTATCAACCAACACCCCTTCCCAAGGTGCCCATGGGGGTCTATTTATAGATTTCCCAAAAATTGGACAGCGAATAGCCAAAAATCTACTATTCGCAGTCCAAAAACTAACCCGGACAACCGAAACAGTGGGGGGATAGGATAGGTGGACCAAGGTCCACCACCTGAACTGGGCGAGTGGACCTTAGGACCACTCGCCCAGCTGCCCGGGCGAGTGGACCTATGGTCCACCCGCCCCAGGCGAGTGGACCACAGGTCCAGGTCCACTCGCCCTCCACCTTGGGCGAGTGGACCCGAGGTCCGCTCACCCCCCTCTTGGGCGAGTGGACCAGTGGTCCACTCGCCCGGGGCCTTGGGCGAGTGGACCCAAGGTCCGCTCGCCCAAGAGTACTTGCCCCCCCCCCCCCCCCGCTAGGCCTTCTCTTTCTCGGTCCTTAACGACCTCCGGTTGTTCAGTTTGTTGCGTCACGGTCATCTTTCTCGTCACGACCTCACCCGTGTCGGGTCACACCGACTCGAAAAATATGAGGGTTATACAGTGCAGTTCCATAACAGAATTACTGCAGGTGATATTTGGGTTCTCAGAAAAAGTAGAGTTGGCACAAAAGTATTTTGAAAATGATTCAAGTGATAGTGATAGCAATTCTGAGGTTTACTAAGAGAAATCAGAGAAAGTCAGGGGTGAAGACACGGGAGGAGAATCATTGGCTCGCCTTCAGTTTTGAAGGTTTATTATTGGTGTGTCATTAACATGTCGGTGTATAAATATACGAAATTGGGCTGCAAATATATCTTGATCGCACATAGCTATTGTTGGTGTGCTATAACACCACTCTTTACTTATGAGAAGAAAGGTTACTTTCTTATGAAATCTAATAATCAAGCTCTTCCTCAAATCTTCGGGAAATTTTGGTTTCTGGGATTCGGTTATAGATCGGGCTCCGGGGTTACGGGAATGATTTGTATAAGAAAACTTATCCCCCCACCCCCTCCCTCGTTCTTTTTCACGCTCAGCGATCCCTCTCCGTCTTTTCCCGCTCACATGAAGGCGAAATTTTCTTTCTTTTTAAAAGTGATATCTCAGATATCCAAGATGACATCTTTGGATATCTTAGACTTAGACATCACTTTTGGTAAAAGAGATCAATTTTGAGAAAATATTGATTCAGATATTAAATATGATATCCAAGATGTAGTTTTTGATATTTGAGATAATTAAAAAAAACATCTGAGATACATTTTGGATATCTCAGAGATTATCTTCTTTCCAGTGACTTACAATTTTTATTCAAAACCTCTGCATGTATAAATTACAGAGTTTTTATTTGATTATAAACTATAACTTTCAAGTATGTACAGCCAGGTGAGGCAGCAATATGATCCATAAAAATATACAAAGAGAAGTAAAAAAAACAGAATTGCTTCCAAATATGACTTCAACTCCTGGGAAATACACCTAAAAGCTTACCTTTGGATAAGAGCTCCGAAAGTTTCTCCGCGCCTTCCACCCGCGTGCTCCGAAGCCATGGCAAGAACCGACGAGCGCCGGAGGCCACCACCAGGTTCCGGCACCGTCTGGTCTGAGCGACGGCGAGTAAGACGGACACGGAGTACTTCTTCTGCACATTGCAAACCAAAGGATCCAGGAGCATGATAATGCTGAGAATCCCCTTCTCGTCCTTCCTCATCAGCCTCCGGCAAGCGGCGAATGTCATCAGCGATGCCAAGACCTTCACGGCGACCTCCTTCTCTTCCGCCCCCTTGGCTTCCAGCATCCTCACAAGTCCGGGGACAGCGCACTCGACCCGCTCGGTATCCGGTTTCATGGAAGCCGACGCCAGGCTAGAAACTGCCTCAGCCGCCTCCGTTCTTGTTCTGGCCGATGCGCTGTCCAGCGCCTGGATCACGAGGGGGAGGAATCCGGCGGAGAGAACGATGTCAGCAAAGTAATTTGACGACGAGAGATTGCGGAGGAGTGTAATGGCGGGCTGAAGGTCGCGGCTGTCCGCGGCAGCAGAAGCCTCCCAATAATTTCTGATACAGTCCAAACCCCCTTCCTGGAAAATGGCGAGTTTAATGCTCTGGTTTTCGTCCCCGGCAGCCAGATTGGATAGGCAGGAGGCGGCGTTCTCCTGAGCGAGAGCTGTTCCGGATTGAAGGAGTCTGATCAGAACGGGGATGCCATTCTCCTCGACCAAATTCAGACGAAGATCCGGCAGGGCGGAAAGGTTCTTCAGGACACCGGCGGCAGCGGCCTGGGCGGGAGGAGTGCCGGAGCGGCAGATGTCGAGGATGATGCATATGGTGGGGCCGGATCCGACGGTCATGGCGATGTCTTTCTCATGGGTGAGAACTAGGAGCGTAGTGCAGGCTTTCTCTTTGGACGATCCACAGTTGTCTGGTTCAACAAGAAGGCGTGATAAATGGCTGATAAGTAGGGATTCTTCGGCAACGAGCAGAGGGCGGCAGCTCTCCACGGCGGAAACGATGGAAAGCGCCGACATAACTTTTTCCCTCGCTTCCGGGTTGGAAAGGTAGGCGAAATCGAGAAGGCGCAGGAGAGCAGGAAGCAAACCCTGTGCGATGGCAATCAGTATGTTCTTGTCGTTTCCATGGAGCATCGCAATAAGCGAATCCAACGCCGGGATCCGCGATGCTAGGGTTCCTATCTGCAAGCGGGTGACCAGGGATCGGGCCTCGGATCGCAGTGCTTCGAGGCGGGAGTTGCAGGGAAGGGGATTGACGAGGTCTCCGGTGCGGATAAGGAATTCCGCGTCATCAGCTTGCTGGTCGAGTGAGGCGGCGGCGGCGATGAGATCGCTCTGAGTTCTGAGACGGCCGGCTGCGGGCTCGGGCAACCGACACTGGTTAGAAAGAGAGAGGATGAGGGTTAAGGTCTGGGAGAGTAAGCGCAGGAGTTCCTGGGAGAGATCGGTTCCGGTGAGGCCGGCAATTTCGTTTAGGGCGGCGCGAAGGCGGTCGAGTGTTGCGGAGACTGCGGTCCACCGGCCACGGAAAGAGCGTACGGAGGGAATTGAATCGGAGAGTGAAGCAAGCAGGCGACGGCACTCTTCGAGGCGGTGGTTCCTCGGGTTCTCCGGCGGTTTCATGGCGAGGCGAACCGGAGAGGGAAGGAATTCGACAATACGGCGAGCCGGAGAGAACGTCCGCGCATAAAGGAGAAGGTCCGAGAATCACTGCAGTGTACTTTTGGGTTGACAGCTCAGCCTCGCAATTATTAACATCTAATAATTTTTAGATGGCAAAATATTCAAATTAGTTTCTTTAGCTTTGGGTTAAGTTTCTAGGAGGTCTTTTAATTTTTATTTGCTTTAAATTAATCTCCGGAGCTCCCGGCGAGCTCTTGACCTAAAAAGGCCCTCATTGCATGCGATTCGTTTGAAATCACGAAATAACAATTATATAAATAAATAGGACACACACGTGCACCGCAAACCGCATGCCAGTGCGTGAGGTAAAACGAAGAAGAATTGGGACGCCCAGGTCCGCGCACGGGCAACTGTACGTGTGCGCACGGGCGTGCGGAAATCACGCACGCCCGAATTCATATTGACCCAAAATGGCGTGGAAAGCACAAATGATCGTGCACACCCAATTGCACGTGCGTGCAGAAATCACGCACGTCCAACTTTGAATTTGCAGAAACTGCATTGTTAGGAGAAGAACGAGGCGCACGCGCGTGTAGAAATTCCGCACTGGTGTTGCAGAAGAAGGAAGCACAAGCTTAATTCTCAGCCATCAAAATAAAACCAAAATTACATTGTAAGAGATTCAAAGTCATGATACTTTTGCATGTTCTTCTTCTCTTGAAGATCGTTCTGTAAAGGAATTGAGTCAGAGATCCGCCGAAAAGGTGTGGGAGATGATGCCCTAGCAGAGCGCGACAACTAAAAAAATATGATTTTAGAAAATGAGGTTGAGAATATTGAAGGAATCAGAGAAGCGACTGGATTTGGGGATGCCGGGAGAAATGGGAATATGCCGGATCGAAAATGACGATAAAAAGCATCGGGATTTATCCCCAAATCATGGGCTGGTTTTAGTATCGGACGGCTCAGAATTATCCGATGTCTTATTTAGCTAGGCATTTTCAAAGCCATCATACTTCTTATATTCGGCGAATAATTAATGTTAGGTGATTGTTAACCACAACCCGATTTTTGGTTTGTCGCAACCCGTTGTAAAAGATAGAGAAAGATGGGAAGAAGACCCTCCTTCCATTCAAAGAAACATTCAACTTGGCATTCACCATGACAAAGTTGCACTAAATAATATAGGGCATTACGTACATTGATCTTTGAACGGAAAATGGGATGGGGACAATCAGAGAAGAAAAACAAAGAGGCTAATGCAAGTTCAGATAATCTCTGCAAAACAACTCTTCAAGTTAGATCTTTGCGGGGCACCGACGAGGGATGGGATCTAGGCAAGGACCATCAACGACTTTGGGAAATGGAGAGGGAGAGCTGAAAGTGGCAGATTCCGGGGAGTCAGGCACTCCGGCGGGGGGCTGGAAGAACCTAATATGAGTTGAGCAAATGCGCGGCCTTTATGATTCTGAACGGCGAAGGAGTGAGTAAACGACCTTTTGGGTTCTGAACGACAAAGGAGTAGTTCTCGGTTTTGACTTTTGCGGCTTCAGCGGGAGGCGGCTTGGGCTGGTTGGAGGAGGAAGAAAAATGTTAGCAATGTTGAACTTTTTGAGTTTGCTACCAATCAAGAGTATCAACGATGAACAAAGAAGGCTATATTCCAACTAGGCAACCAAATTACAAATAAACACGGCTGAATACAAGTTGCATCCAACTTGAATCACAACAGCCAATAGAAGGTAAGACAGATCACGGACAAGGTTCGCTTCTTCTCCCGAGCACACCAGGCTGGTGATACTCGCTCCTCGTTGTCGCCGGGGCGATATCGGTTATCGTCGGGCGATATCTCTGATCCTCGCAAGCTCGCTGCTCGCACTCCAGATACTCGCAAGCTCACTGCTCACACTCCAGGATACTCGCACGCTCGTCGCGCACGCTTCCTCGCTTTCTTCGCTGTCGCCGGGGCGATATCGGCTGTCGCCGGGCGATATCTCCACTACTCGCTACTCGCTCAAGGGAGCTCGCCGAACTCGCTCCAAGTCCGATGCTCGCCAAGTAGCGCTCTGGTATCTCTAACTCGCTCAGAGTTGATGATACTCGCCACTTCTGATGACTATGCTCGCCACTTTCAGAATTGGTTATCTTTAGTGGGGTACCCCTCTATTTATAGGCAAAAGCCTACTCGGCAGCGAGTAGGATACTCGCCAGCTGTCGCTGGGGCGACAGCCACTGTCGCCGGGCGACAGCTCACTTAGAAAATTTAACACTCGCCCTTGAAGTGAGCTCCGGGAACAACTCCAAGCAATGAGCGAAGCCTCCGGAACGGCCCCGCAGATAGGGGCTTTGTGAATATGTCTGCAAGGTTGTCTTCACTCGGCACATGCTCCACAGCGATCAAGCCACCCAGCACCTTCTCTCTGATGAAGTGATGCTCGATCTCAATGTGCTTGGTCCTTGCATGACACACTGGATTGGTTACCAGTTTCAATGCACTCTCATTGTCCCCGCGTAGCACAGTAGGTCCGCTGACCTCCTCGTCCACATCCTCCACTAGTCTCCTTAGCCAGACACACTCCTGAGCTGCTAAGGACGACGCCTTGTACTCGGCCTCCGTGGTAGAAAGGGAAATAGAATTTTGCTTCTTGCTACACCACGAGATAGCAGTTGCTCCACACAAGAACACATAACCTGATGTCGACTTGCGATCATCAGCGTCACCTCCGTAATTTGCATCCGTGTACCCGTGCAGCTTGAAGTCAGACTTCTCCTCATAGGACAACCTCATCTCAAGGGTGCCCTTCACATACTTCAGAATCCCCTTGGCTGCCTCCAGATGAGGCTTCCGCGGCTCCTGCATATACCGACTAACTCGGCCGACAGCAAAGGCGATGTCTGGCATTGTGATAGTCAAGTATATAAGACTCCCCACCAGTGCCCGAAAGATCTTTGGATCAGGAAGAATCCTCCCTTCTTCCTTCCGAAGCTTTAGCCCCGCCTCTAGAGGAACGGAACTGCTCTTCCCCTCCTTCATGCCGAATCTTTCGACGATCCTCTCGGCATACGCCCTCTGGGAAACATCCAGTCCGCCTCTTCTCTTCTCTACTTGGAGGCCAAGGAAATGGTGCAGTTTACCAAGATCCTTCATCTCGAAGCGTATGGAAAGCTGCTGCCTCAGCGCCGCGACCTCCTCAGGGTTGTTCCCTGTCACGATCATGTCGTCGAAGTATAGCAGCACCAGCACGTGAAGACCTCCACTCTTCTTCACGAACATGCTGGAGTCCGAGTCTGAGGCATCGTAGCCGCAGAACTGCAAGTACTCCGCAATCTTCCCATACCAGGCTCTCGGCGCCTGTTTCAAACCATAGAGGGCCTTCTTCAGCTTGCAGACGTGGCGCGGCTAGGACTTGGACACGTATCCAGGTGGTTGCACCATGAATATGTCTTTGTCGATCTCTCTGTATAAGAACGCGTTCTTCACGTCCAGCTGCCATAGCTTCCAACCTCGGCATGCCGCCAAAGCGATGATCATCCTTACCGACGTCATCTTCGCTACAGGACTGAAGGTCTCCTCGTAGTCCTCTCCGTAGGTCTGTGAGAAGCCTCGAGCGACAAGCCTCGCCTTATACCGCTCCACTTCTCCATCAGCCCTCTTCTTAACCTTGTACACTCATTTACAGGTGACAGGTTTGATGCCCTCCACCATGGGAACCAGGTCCCATGTCTCGTTCTTCTTTAGGGACTCCATCTCCTCGATCATGGCCTCGTCCCACTCATTGATGTCAGCTGCATCCTCAAAGTAGGTAGGTTCCCTCTCATCGAGTGGTCCTGCGAAGAAGCAGGAAACCAGACTCACGAAGTTCCCCTCCTTATAGCGAGCAGGCGGGACGATCGTCCTCTTCGACCTCCTCAAGGCTTGGCCACTATCTACCACTCCGGTAGACTCCTCTCTGAGCTCCTCTCTGAACTCCTCCTGAAGCGGTGCTCTCCCTGCTTCTTGAGTTCGTAGCTCCCCCTGAGTCAGAAGCTCCTCCTGAGCCAGCAGCTCCTCCTGAGCCAGATGGCAATGAAGCACTTGGAGATAACTCCAACTCCACAGTAGGGTCCTCAGTGACCCACTCCTCTTCCCTGCTAGCTTCTCCACTCTCCGGCAGCTCCACAGAAGAGACTCCCTGGTATGAGACCAGTTCGTCAAACACAACGTCGCGCGAGACGACAAACCTGTGAGTCTGCGGATCCATGCACTTCCACCCCTTCTTCCGCTCACCGTAGCCGATGAAGATACACTTCCTCGCCTTCGGCTCCAACTTTGTTCTCTGAGCGTCCGGGACGTGCACGAAGCAGGTAGAATCGAACACCTTCATGTGACCCACATTGGGCTTCTCCCCGAACATGAGCTGGTGTGGAGACACCATCCTGTTAGGACTCAGAGGCAGCCTATTGATCACATGAGTAGCACACGTCATTCCCTCCGCCCACAAGGCCTTGGGAATGCTCTTAGCATGTAGCCAACTCCTGGTAGTCTCCACCAGATGGCGGATCTTCCTCTCTGCTACCTCATTTTGCTGAGGGGTGTGAGCGCAGGAGAGCTCCCGCCGAATGCCGAACCTCCTGCAGAAAGAAGCAAACTCATTGGAGGTAAACTCCCCTCCATTGTCGCTTCTCAGCTTCTTCACTCTGCAGTTCAGCCTCCCCTCCACAAGCTCCTTCCACTCGAGGAACTTGTTGAATACTTCTGACTTCTCTCTCAGAAAGTATACCCACGTATAGCTGGTGAAGTCATCCACCAGAACCAGCGCATACTTATTGCCTCCATAAGTACGGGTACCGCACAGCCCCATCACGTCAGCATGTACGCACTCAAGAGGTGCCTTACACCTGGTCTCAGACTTGTCAAATGGAAGTCGATGTGACTTTCCATATTGGCATCCGTCGCACACATGACCGTCGCCGTAGGACGTGAGATGAGGCAGACTGCTCACTAGGCCCTTTGTCGCCATCATCTTCAGTTTGTCCATCCCTACATGACCTAGCCTCTCATGCCAAATCACAGCGCTGTCGTTTGTCTTCAGCTTGTCCACGTAGGCATTTGCAGACAGGACATACAAATCCTTCACCCTTCTCCCGGTGAGCGTGACGTCAGCATCGACTGACGAAAGGTTCTTCAAGAACTTCACCTCCTTCGGTCCAACCAGGACGTGGTGACCAGCATCCACGGCGTTAGCCACCGAGAAGAGGTTCTTCTTCATGCCAGGCACATGATACACACTCTTCAGTGTCACTGGCTTCTCTATACTCCCAAGGGAGACCTTCCCTTCTCGCTCCACTGGATGTATCGTATCATCCGCAGTGATGATAGCATCCGATCCTTCATACGCTTCCAAGGAGTCGAACTTGGACATATCTCCTGTGAGATGATGCCCGCAACCAGAATCCACTATCCAGTCATTCTCGAGGTTGATGGAGGCTAAGACATCGACCGACGTTGCCGTCATCTCTGCCAGGAAACAATTGTCCCCCCTCTCACCGCCCTGGTGACTTCCACCTCTTCCTCCACCTCTCTAGTGATCGCCCTCCTTGTTAGCAGCTTGACCGACCCTCAGATTGGATCGGCAATCCTTTGCCATGTGCCCGTACTTCTTACAGGCAAAGCAAAGGTATCTCCCCTTCTCGTCGCGGGCAGGAAGGAACTTCCCCCCATCTCCCTGAGAGGACGTTGAAGGTCCCTCTCCGGAGTTCTTCTTTCTCTTGTCCCAGGATCTCTTCTTTCCTGAGAACAATGCCTCGCCATCTCCTCCTGAGATGGATACTCCCTCCATCTGCTTCGCCAAGCTCTCCTGTGACGATAGCAGGTTCTCTAGTTCCAGAAGGGAGGGCTGAGTAGCCCATCCTTGCACGGAAGTAACGAAGGGGACATACTCCCTCCTCAAGCCTCGGAGTATGTGCCGCTTCAACTTCGCCTCTGAGATTGGCTCTTCAGGATCCAAGGCCGAGATCTCCCCACATAGGTTCTTCACCTTCAGGAAGAAGGTGGATATCGTCATCTCGCCTTGAGTCGACTTCGCCAACTCATTCTCCAGGAATTGTAGCCGCGCCACATTCTTCTTGTTGAATAACCCATCGAGGGCTATCCAGATCGCAGACGCTGACTTGCAACCAATAATGTTGTCGAACAAGTCAGGTGATATGGCTCTCTTCAAGGTGAACTTCGTCTTGGCGTTGGTCTTCCTCCAAGCTCTCACAGCTGGACCATTATCACCGGGAGCTACTACTTCCTCTTTCTCTCCACCACCAACAACCTCCCAGAGATCCTCTCCAAGAAGGTAGCTCTCCATACAAGACATCCACTTCTTGTAGTTGGTTTGAGTAAGCAGCTCGATTCATAGTCCTCTCGCATAACCTCCTCCACCGTCCATCTTGGATGACTACCTTGAACTTCGATAGCAGGCGCTGCTTTAGCAACCTCCCTCTGATACCATGTTGAATTTTTTGAGTTTGCTACCAATCAAGAGTATCAACGATGAACAAAGAAGGCTATATTCCAACTAGGCAACCAAATTACAAATAAACACGGCTGAAAACAAGTTGCATCCAACTTGAATCACAACAGCCAATAGAAGGTAAGACAGGTCACGGACAAGGTCCGCTTCTTCTCCCGAGCACACCAGGCTGGTGATACTCGCTCCTCGCTGTCGCCGGGGCGATATCGGCTGTCGCCGGGCGATATCTCTGATCCTCGCAAGCTCGCTGCTCGCACTCCAGATACCCGCAAGCTCACTGCTCGCACTCCAGGATACTCGCACGCTCGTCGCGCACGCTTCCTCGCTTTCTTCGCTGTCGCCGGGGCGATATCGGCTGTCGCCGGGCGATATCTCCACTACTCGCTACTCGCTCAAGGGAGCTCGCCGAACTCGCTCCAAGTCCGATGCTCGCCAGGTAGCGCTCTGGTATCTCTAACTCGCTCAGAGTTGATGATACTCGCCACTTCTGATGACTATGCTCGCCACTTTCAGAATTGGTTATCTTTAGGGGGGGTACCCCTCTATTTATAGGCAAAAGCCTACTCGGCGGCGAGTAGGATACTCGCCAGCTGTCGCTGGGGCGACAGCCACTGTCGCCGGGCGACAGCTCACTTCAAAAATTTAACAAGCAACGCGCGGCTTCAGTGGAAGGAGGAAGAGGTCTCCGTCGCAAGGAGGAAGGAGGTCTCGATCGCTCGAGCAGCTTCAGCGCAGAGGAGCGGGAGGAAAAAAGGTATACAAAGGATTTGTGTTTTCTAAACTTTTAGGGTTGCGGTTAAACGCTAGAATAAAATGACATTTTTTAAACTTTTGGATTGCGATTAGCCAATGTTGGAGTGCGGTTAACAGACGCATAATGTTATTAGTGTAATTGACTAATTTTTTGTCTATGCAATATTTGAGGCAAAAATACATTTAATTGCCGCATAAATTTCTATCATACAATACTTTCTTTTTGTTTTGTCTAGTTTTTTTTTTGCATTATTTTATTTATGATTCTTATACATACTATAATTTTTTCTCCACTTTTATATTTTAAAATTTTATTTAATGTGCTTTTGTTTTATTTTAGTAATTGTGTTTTTATTTTAGATTATTTATTATAATTTTCTTTTATAAAAATTTCATTAAAAAACCAATAAAAACTAAATGTGGTTAAATGGTCCACATAAATTTGATAATGTTAATCTTAAATAGCTATATTAATTTTATATATTGTTTAACAGAAGATGAAATTTATTAAACAATTTTTATAAAATTAATTGCGTTTATATATAGTTAAATAGAATATAATTTGGTGATTGTTAACCGCAACCCTATTTTGGCTTGTCGCACCCCAATGCTAATCGCAACCCGGAAATTTAAAAAATTTAATCGCAACCCGATATTTGACTTGAGGCACCCCGTTGTTACCCGAGGAAGGCGGCGTCGGGCAGCTTCAACGAGAGGAAAGATGAACCAAAGGGAATACGCGGGAGGGTTGGGCACGACTTAAGATGGGATACGCGAGGGGTTAAGGTTTTAAATTTTGGATTGCGAATAGCCAAAGACGAGTTGCGGTTAACAATCGCCTATAATTACTTCCCAGACATATCCGAGCTGCTCCTGCTGGATTGTTCTCAGAGGTTGAAGAGAGTTTTCAACAAACTCACCATCCCTCAGTTAGTTACCAGCCATCTCCGACCACTCATTTCCGTAACGCTCAAACAAACGCATACTAACTCCGGCCTATTAATAGCCGCTTTTCCCCCCACCGCTCCATAAATACAGATGATTAGTATTGCTCGGCTTGATCGCCATTAATTGTTGAAGGGAAGAGAAATGGGGGGCTTGAGGGCGACCATCTTCGGCCCGCTGGTCATCTGCTTGTTCGTGGTGTTTGTCGCAGCGAGCGTGCCCGACGAAGTCATGACTCATGCGAATGGGCTGTCGTGTTATTGCGAATGCATGCTGATGAAGTGCACCAAAGTTCCGGGTCTCACCGTCACTATTTGCGTCGTCGCTTGCGACCGAGTGTGTAAGCATAGAAACGAACCTGGGATACCCGAGCGCGGTGACAAGTTCTGCGGTCTCAAAAGCCCAAATGGGTCTCAGCGCGGGAGCGCCGGTCAGCGTGGAAGTCGTGTCGGGCGCCTTGTCCGTCGGTTTATTTTCCCCTAATTAAGCATGCTAATCCATGGCAGGGCTTCTTGTAGTTTTTGGTTTATATTCATATGAATTAATAAATGCTACTAATCTCGATGCCCGGACTCCGGGTTCTACTGAGCAAATAAACTAAACGGGTTCACTTTTTCGGTTCGTTTTTTTTAGTTTTCATCTCCTCCATTCGAAATTTCCCGCGGCAGAATAGAGGACATCCCAGACGGAGATTTCGGAACGGGCATCGGTCAGAAAAACTTCTCCTATTGGATTCATCTTATAAGATTAAATTTTTTCTAATTAATCAATTAAGGGAAGAACACACAATTTACTAACCCAAAAAATGAGTAAACTAGGATAATCCATTCATACCATTTTTTTCGCCTCAATTTCGTGCTTCATGCATGACCGCGGCCATTCCCAACAATATGAATGCGGTTTTTTGCGAATAAAATAGCTAGGTGATTGTTAACTGCAACCCGATTTTGGCTTGTCGCACCCCAGTGTTAACCGCAACCCGAAAATTTAAAAAATTTAACCGCAACCCGATATTTGACTTGATGCACCCCGTTGTTACCCGAGGAAGGAGGCGCCGGGCAGCTTCAACGAGAGGAAAAATGAACCAAAGGGGATACACGAGGGGTTAAGGTTTTAAATTTTGGGTTGCGGTTAAATACAAAAAAATTGAGGTGTTTTTTAAAATTTTGAGTTGCGGATAGCCAAAGACGGATTGCGGTTAACAATCGCCATAAAATACTACATGCAACTTCAGCGCCTTATGCCAAGAGGAAAATGAATCCAGCAAAAATTGGTTTTATAACCCTTTAGAAAATCTCCGGCTTTCCTTCTCTCATTGAATCCAAATAAATTGGAGAGAATGAAACTCATGGAATTAAGCGAGATTTTATACCATGCCAAAACATATGCCGAATTTTGTGCTTAGAGTGAGACCGAGTTTGCGGCATGAATTTAGTAGATGTTCTGACTTACCTATCACATACTTCGATCGTTCGCGCGACTGAATCACACGCTCGTAGGAGTCTAAATAGACTCAAATTTTCGCGCCCAATTTATCTGGACTTCTCAATGAATTGAGTCGACCAAACGGGAAATTTTCAACATTCTCTCACTTGGACCTATATTCATCGAAACTTATGACATTCCGTATAAAATCTTCACTAAACTTTAGAGTGCCATTAGCGAACGTGATATGAAGAGTTTATCCATACTGTTAATGTATTTTATATATGTCCTGTCGTGTCGAGTTCGACTCGGATTAGCTTAATGGGTTCGTGTCACTCTAGGACCCGGTCCTATGCTGGAGGTACTACATATACCTCATTACAAACTGATGGTGGTATGGTAGAATACTTTGAGCCACTTCACCCAACATTCTCAAAGTATCCGGTTAGGGTTTCCGCTCGATATTCTCTTTCGCCGCCGCTCTCGTTCTTGATCTTCCCGTTCGCGACTTCCTCTTCCGCTCGGAGTGCGCCGCTCGCGATTTCCACTGCCGTCGCCGATCGTGGAGGATACGCTCCCGTTTTTCGCTGCTCGTTCGCGCTCCTGTAGCTGTCGGAAAAGAGGAAGTTTCTCGGTGAAGGTCGCTGGATCTGATATTTCCATCGCTCCTTGCTTCTTGCATTTTCTCTGTTCTTTGGATCGAGAAGAGGGAAAGCAGTTGCCGCTGTTTCCTGATCCAGATTGCTCAAAGAAATCGAAGAAGCCAACCTGGGTTTCGATCGCGATTTCTTCCCGGAAGCAGCGTCGTTCTTTATCGTGAGGCTCCTGGTTCTGGATCTCTGGTGCAGATCAGAAAGGTGCTACAGGAGCCCTACCCGCAGATCTAAATGTTGTAGAAGCTGCGTGCCTCTGCTATCCGCAGATCTGAAGCCTGCAGACCTAAACCTGGTGGTCTCCCTTTTTCCTGGAGGGTTACTCTGTGTGCAAAATCTTGGAGGGGATCATCAAGATCTTCAACTAATCTTCAACTAATCTCTGCGATATCAGATCCACTCTCTTGCTGCAGATCAGATTTTTCTTGCTCTAAGTGTTGCACTCAATCCAGAGAAGGAGATCTTGTTTTTCTCTCCTTGAGAGTGTTCTTGACCAGACGTGAGGGGAGGTCCTTCTACTGTTGGTCTTGCCAGAACCTGCTGCTGCTAGATCTGCCAAAAGTTATACAAATCAGCATTGTGTGGCTCATTGTTGCTTGGAACAAACAATATCGGATTGGATCCGAAGACCGCGACACGTCTCTGCGCAGCTCAGGTGACTTCTTTTCAGTTTTCGGTTTATAGCTTTAGCGAGATGCCGAAGGTTACATCCTACGACATCGTCAAGCTCCAGTCGTTCGATCTCTCTGACTTCCATGCTTGGAGACTGCACGTCCAGCTTGGAATGAAGGAACGAGAGATTTTCTATACTGTTTTGAGCGACTTCGACACAACCGAAGAGGATGTGGATGATTATCAATGGAGGAAAGACGAAGATTTCTGTAGAGACTACCTCCTTAATTCACTCAACCCTAGACTCGCCTTGACCTACAGTGGTTATAAAACCGCAAAGGAGATTTGGGACCGCTTAAATGCGAACTTCCAGAAGGAAGAGGGATTGTCGAGGACTCTCCTCGGAGAGAGATTCTTTAACATGAAATTCAATTTGAACTCGACAATCACCTCCCAAATAATTGAACTGGAAGCCCTGCGTCAGAAGTTGGAGGACGATAAGTCCGGTATCTCTGATAATCTATTTGTGTGTTCTATTTTAAGCAAGCTACGTCCTGAGTGGTCGACCTTCAAGACTGAAATGCACAGGCTGAAGGAAAAGATCGCTCTCGATGAACTTAAAAGGTTCATCCATATCGAGGATCAAAACATTGCAGGGAAGAGACAAGAACAAGGTGGGCAGTCCTCTCAGACTGTCATTTTTGTGTCTCGGCCCAGCAAGCCTCGTAGGAAGCCACCAGCGCCTAAGAATGAAGCCACTGCACAGATTGGGCCTAAAAAGCCCTCTTTCAAAAAAAAGAGGGGCAAGTGCCACAACTGTGGTAAGTAGGGACATTGGGCGGCTGATTGCAAGGCTCCAAAGAAGCCAAAGGAGGAAGCCACACAAAATGTGGCGAACATGCTGGCAGATGCTTCAGATCCCAAGTCCTTCGTGGCTATGATCGGGAGCAGTCACCGCAGTTCGTCTGCTGAGTGGTGGCTGGATAGCGGCGCTACCTGTCATGTAACGAATGACATAGGATTACTGACTGAAGTGAAGGCGGTTAAGGAGAGAGTGGAGAACTGCAATGGAGGAGAGACTCAGGTGACCCATGCTGGGACAGCCGAGCTGGTTCTCTCGTCAGGTAAAAGTTTATTTTTAAAGAATGTTAAAGTAGTTCCAACATTAACTAAAAATCTGATTTCAATAAGTCTGCTAGACAAAGCTGGGATGACCTTCACAACTCAAAATGGTAGAATGACCCTTATGGTAAATTCACATTATTTTGGGTGTGCGTATCTGATCAACGGAATGTATAGACTTAGCTTAAACAATGATAGCATCAACCAAGTAAGTTCGAACCTTATAGATCCTAAGTTGTTACATAACAGACTTGGACATGTGACAAGTGCGAGGTGTGTGCTCAGACCAAAATTACTAGAAAGCCTTTCAGGTCAGTTTCTAGGAGCACAAAACTTCTTGAATTGATACATTCAGACCTCTGTGATTTCCGCAGTCATGCCACCAGAGGGGGAAGGAAGTATCTAATCACTTTCATAGACGACTTTTCTAGATATTGTCATGTGTCTCTGTTGAAATCGAAAGACGAAGCATTTGAGGCGTTCAAGACTTGTAAGTCTCGTGTTGAAAATCAGTTAAACCTGAAAATTAAGAGATCTAGAAGTGATCGGGGAGGAGAATATACTGCTACTGGATTCAAAGAATTCTGTGCCTCTGAGGGAATAATTCTTGAAACCACAACTCCTTACTCACCCCAGTCTAACGGTGTCGCCGAGCGTAAGAATAGGACTTTAACAGAAATGTTGAATTCCATGCTCCTAATAGCTGGCATGCCTAATTCCTTTTGGGGAGAAGCAGTCCGCACTGCAAATCACATTCTAAATTGAGTACCTCACTCTCAGCTCACTTCTACACCGTATGAGTTGTGGCACGGTCATCCGTGCAGGTACGATACTCTAAAGACTTGGGGCTGTATTGCCTATGTGCGTATACAAGACCTTAAGAGGCCTAAGGTGGGACCTAAGATGACGACATGCGTCTATCTAGGTAGTGCAGAAGATAGTGCAGCAGACAGATTTCTCGATCTATCCACGAATACCGTGATAGAGTCTAGAGATGCCATATTTTTTGAAGACAAGTTCGTCAGAGATCATGGATTATCTGTCTCCGGGTCCAATGATATGATTACAGAATCTATCGTTGAACCTGAAGCTGGCCCTTCTGGCACCGCTCCCCAACCTGTAGAGGTGGAACCTATTCCACTTAGAGCATCTACCAGAGAGAGAGTTCCTAAGAATTTTGGTGAGAACTTCATCACCTATCACTTAGAGGATGATCCATTCTCCTATCAGGAAGCAATGAGGTCTAGAGATTCGTTGATGTGGGCAGAAGCCATTGATGATGAGATGAACTCGTTGTTACATAACAATACCTGGCATCTAGTTGACTTACCGAAAGGTGCCAAAGTCCTAGGATGCAAGTGAGTTTTAAAGAAGAAATTACATAGTGATGGATCTATAGCCAGGTATAAAGTGCGCCTCGTAGCTAAAGGTTATAAGCAACAAGGGGGAATTGACTACTTTGACGTCTACTCACCTGTGTGTCATCTATCGACTATCAGGATTCTTCTTGCATTAGCCTCTATTGAGAACTTTATAGTTCATCAGATGGACGTTAAAACTGCATTCTTAAATGGAGAGCTTAATGAAGAGATTTACATGACTCAACCTGAAGGTTATGTACTCAAAGATCAAAAAGACAAAGTGTGCAAACTCGATAAGTCAATCTATGGTCTTAAACAAGCACCTAAGATGTGGCACATGAAGTTTGATCAGGTGATAAAGAGCATTGGATTCCAGTCCAGTCTCTCTGACAAATGCCTTTATTACCGCTCCTTGTCAAATCAAACAGTCATCATTTGCTTATATGTGGATGATTTGTTGATTTTATGGTCTAATCTTGCTGCAGTTAGGGATGTCAAATCCACTCTGGCAGAAGTATTTGACATGAAGGATCTCGGTCCTGTTGATACCTTGTTAGGTATGAAGGTTAGAGTTAACAAGGGTCGAGTTACTCTTAGCCAGGCTCACTATGTTGAGCAACTTCTCTCTACCTGGGGATATGATAAGTGTAGGCCGATTGAGACACCATTTGACCACAATGTTAAGTTAAGTCCTAATCTAGAGGCCAGCATTGATCAAGTCAAATATTCCAAAATAATTGGTAGTCTCATGTACGCTACAACTTGTACGAGGCCAGACATTGCTTTCTCGGTTAGCGCGCTGAGTCGTTTTACCAGTAGTCCTGGCAAAGAGCATTGGGTTGCCCTAGATAGGCTGTTGAGATACCTTCGAGGTACTGCTAACTATGCTCTGTGCTACACTGGTTACCCACCTACCGTGGAAGGACATTCTGATGCCTCATGGTGTTCAGAAGTCGGGAACAGCAAGTCCACCAGTGGATACATATTCACCTTGGGAGGAGCTGCTATCACTTGGAAATCCAAAAGACAGACCTGTATAGCTTTGTCGTCCATGGAGGCCGAGTTGTTTGCCTTAGCTTCAGCTGGACAAGAGGCAGACTGGATCAGAAACTTGATTTTAGACATTCCCCTGTCTAAGTTACAAGTCAACTCGTTGAGCTTGTATTGTGATAATCAAGCAGCAGTTCAAGTCGTTAAGAATACCCTCTATAATACTAAGAGGAGACATGTACGACTGAGACATGCGTTGTTGAATTATCTGAAAGAATAAGGAACCATCACTTTGATTGATGTACGTTCAAAGGATAACCTTGCTGATCCACTAACGAAAGGAATGCCCAAAGATCGGTTAATCAAAACAATGGGGAAAATGAGACTAAAGGCGATTTAGTTCGGTCTTAGTTCAGTATCAGACGATTTCAGTTCAGCCTTAGTCCAGACGTTTTGATTATTCCACATTCCCTTTGTCAATGCAAGTATGTTGTGGTCCGCTGATGCTCTTGGTTGCTGAGCTCAGATCTGGTAAGTTGTTCATTCCAAACTTGATGTTAACAGCTTCATCGGATTCGGCTTTTGCCTTGGAGGAGAGTGTTATTCCAAACTTGATAACACAATCTGACTTGGTTTGTCTCTTCTTCTGAAGATTGGTTCCATTCCAAACTTGATGAGTTCCAATTGACTTTAGAAGAGCAGTAACCGTGACATTCCATATAGGATTACAGATATAGCTGCAATGTACAGAAGTCTGATAATCATTTCATTTGGAAACAGATAACAGATTCTGAGGTTAAACTATAATACTCTGTGAACGTGTCCTCCCAGCCAAATTAAATAATAATCAATACTAAGTTTTATGCTAAAACTAGATATCTGCAAATTACAAAGGATAGAATTCATTCTAAAATGAAATTCTCTGTTGAATTGCAGGAGTTTCTGGGATAGGAGGAGCACTGGTTGTCTGGGATCCGGAGGAGGATGATCTTTTGGATGATTAGCCTGTTTGTGTGTTATTTTGTTTAGTTCATGTACTTCTGCTCAGAGCATTGTTTAGCTCTTATTTCATAGCACTGTTTGTTTGGACTTTTAGATCTCTGCTTGTTTTGGGACACCAGGTGTTTAGGGCCTGTGTCTCGATTGTACCTGAGACGCTTGTGTTGCAGCTGAGTTGTTTATTTACTTATGCATGCATGCTATCTTTTGTTATAGTCCGATTTTATCTTAAACAGGTGCTGGACACGGTTGTGTATGTCTCACTTCTGGTTGAATATTACACAAACCACCCTCTACCCGAAGTCTGGGTTCACGACGGACATAGGAGAAGATTGTTAATGTATTTTATATATGTCCTGTCGTGTCGAGTCCGACTCGGATTAGCTTAATGAGTTCGTGTCACTCTAGGACCCGGTCCTATGCTGGAGGTACTACATATACCCCATTCCAAACTGATGGTGGTATGGTAGAATACTTTGAGTCACTTCACCCAACACATACGTCAATCCGGTCTAACTAAATCCTTCACTCTGAATCATGGAGATAACCACATCATTGAGCGACACAGGACATTCCATGGACACAGTAGCTTTCAGATTCAATCGACATAGACAGTGCGATTATTATATAGAACAACATAATGAAAAGTGTGCACACAGCTGTTGTTCTAATTTGGAGTTCAATTAATTTATCTAATTATGCACTAAACCATGTTATGAGAGATCTTTAAGTGTACGAAAGAATATGTGCAATATCATTTTTACAGATTTTAGTTAATGTGTCAAATAGACATACAATTTGCCGTACAAAATCAAGTGTTCATGGCGTTATGCTCAAACTGACACAAATTATGAGTCTTTTAAATGAAGCAGTATGTCTATGCATATGTGGATGTGGTTGTAGTGAACAATCTTAACTCTAATTTGAAGCCTGAATATTTCCGTTCTGGTAACTTTACGGTGTTGTTCTCCGTGGTTATTTGAAGCATCTGGGGTGTCAAATCTTTACATTATCCAATTCTTTAACAGTTAAGAAATTAATTTTCATATGTTTGGACTCCCATGATACTAGAACATAACTGCAGAAATATCATCACAGTATAACCATATGTGTCTAGCTACAGAATCGACGACCATTATTCTATCGGCCAAGCCATAACTTGTAATGAATTAGATTCACAATGTATTCAACTTTGGTTGAAGCACGATGAATAGATATTGCAAGAGAAAGCCGAGGGTCCCCTGCGTTCAACAGAGGTTAGGATCCGCGAAATAGGTGGCTAGCCTAGGTGGCGAGATTTGTGTGCTAGATGGAGCGAATGACGATTACGACTCCTGCAAGATCAACAGGATGGGAGATGGGTGAGATCTGCAATTGCGAGAAGAATCCTTAGGAGGAGAAGTCGAACGAGGCTAGACTTTTGAGGTATTATTGAAGCTGGTTTTATTTTCTTCAAACAATTTGGCATTCTTTTTGTACTGTTGGTACTAGGAGAGCAGCACTGAGACAGAATTGAGGTGGTAATTTAAATGCAGGGCTGTCATTGTGGCTTGAAGTTTACCAAAACTTCCCCTAGAAGTTAGCATAATTATAGGTTGCATCCCTCTTACTTTTGAAATTACAAAAATCTCCCTGTAAGTTTACGTTTCATAACATTCATGCACAAAAAATCCCTCGTGAAGTAAATTTACAGGGGGTATTTTTGTGCATGGATGTTACGAAACGTAAATTTACAGGGAGGTTTTTGTAATTTCAAAAGTAAGAGGGATGCAACCTATATTTATGCTAACTTCCATGGGAAGTTTTGAGTGTTTATAAGTTCAGAATTAAATTGACCTTAAATCAAACTTAGGGTTATAAGTTTATAATTGTTTTCATTTTAGCATTTTATTTTCCCTTATGCAAAGTTTTCACGCTCTGGACTTCTCGAGTCTTGTGTCTCATAGAATGTTTATGTGAGCTCGAAATTATTAAGCCGACTCAAAATCGAAGAAATTAAAGCTAAATCGAAATCGCCTCGAACCCATTTGATCTTGAGTCTGCTCGAAATTCTAAGCCAATTTTGAGTCCAACTTGGCCCGGCTCGAAGTTGGATGACAATCCTTCTTTGGATGCCTCACGCTTCCCCCTTCGAGGGAACAAAAATTTGCTCAATTCATTTACTGTAACTAGACCTTTCGTGTAGGAACTGTGTTCCGTCCTGCTACTTCGTTTGACACTCAGATCCCCCAATGGTTTCGACGCCGAAAAGATGTAAAATAACTTCATTTATATGAATTTTAGGAAGTTCCACAATACATCTCACTGTGATCTCTACTGCGAAATTTCCCATCAGTTTTACAGCTAAAATATGCACTTCAAATTCTACGAGATTGCGCCATTGTCATTTTGAGAATTCTGTCCACACATTAGTCTTCTTCCATGCACAATATCTTCGGGTAACAATGCAAATAAAATGGATAAGGAAACATTCACAAGGTAAAATCGTCATTCGTGAACGGGCACCTATGAAATGACGGGTTTACCGCTGTGTTCGTGACCGCCACCACTGTACCAAACGGAGCCAGGGTGGTCTCTTCTTGCCAGCTCAGGCGTCCCGGGGGCCGAGCCAATGCCTTCCATTGACGAAGCTTTCGGCGATGAATGGCCGCGCCGCGTCGTGATCCAGTTGTTGCGCCCAGGTGGCTCTACGAAACGATTCTGCTCCCGGGCCCCAGCACCTGTACACCCCAAAAAACACAGTCCTGCATTTCAATGAAACAGTGAAATTTCAGATTCAGAGCCATTAACACAACATAATCCTGGTTTGATAGATTCATCCCAAGCTCATGCATTTTACTTTTTCTTGCTTCCATCGTGATCCCAATCGTCCCACCCTCCCGGAGCAACGACGTCGGCGAAGTACGTGTCGGCGAAAACAATCCTCGAGTACCGCCCCATCGCCCTTCCCGCGTAGATCTTCCCCGTGCCGGTCACCCGGCAGCCGACGAAGGAAAAGCCCGTGGGCTCGCAAGGGGAGCGCCGGTCCTGCGCGGCGATGGACCCGAACCGGTTTGCGATGGAGTGCAGCCAGCAATTCTGGGGTTCAGTCATTGGACATCGTGAGCTGAAGAGGATTCGTGAGTAGAGATGGATAGGTGATGTAATCATGAATGGAACCTTGTACAGGGACCGTCCGTTGCCGAAGATGAAGTCTATGGACCCTTCGATGTAGCAATCCTTGAAGTAATGGCGGCCCGTGTCGTCGCAGAGCGTGTCCTGCGCTCCGTAGAACCCGCACCCGAAGAAGTAGGCTTTGTCGCCGGAGATGCGGAATGCTGCGGCCTGCCATCCTTCCATTCCTGGCAGCGGCGCCGGGGCCGAGTTCTGCGACAATGTAAGCAGCAATTCATATTTCAGGAGAAGATGGGAAGAGGAAGGAGAGTCCCAATTCTATTCAAATTAGGCAACTTTGTCATTTTTGACAGGGACAAATTGCCATGGATTTGAATTTGGGAGAATCTTAAAACTTGAAGCTCAATGTTCAGCCATGGATTTGAATTTGGGAGAAACTTACCTTAAAGCTGATGTTCCTAGCAATGAAATTACTAGCAAAGACAGTTACAGAGGCTGTGTGGTAAGTCCTGAGCTGTTGGCCGTTGGGACCCCGGTCGCTGGCTCTGTCGTGCCATTCGATCACCGTCTCCTCCTTCCCCGATCCCTGGAACGTGATGTAAGGCTTCGTCGACGGAACCGCCACCTTCTCCCTGACCGGCGAGTCGAAGGAGGATGAACGAAGAGGATCAAACTGAATGAATTAGAACCTAGCTAGAAGCATACATACAGGTAGTGCCCGGCATTGATCTGGAGGATGACGCGCGCGGTGTTGTTCTCTGGTATCGAGTCGACGGCATCCTGGACGGAGAGGAAGTCGCCGTAGCCGTTCGCATCGATGACCATCACTCGCTGGCCGGCGGGGCCAGTCTGGTTGCGGTGGTGGCCGCCGGAGTTGAAGACACAGCTTGTAGCTAGCAAGCCTGGTGAGTGGAGGAGGAGGAGAATAGAGAAGAATGCTGCTTTGGCCTCCATAGAAAGCGAAACAGGGGGAGCGGGAGAGACGAGGAATGGTGAAAAGCCTGCTGCTGCTGCTGCTATATATCGGCTTTAGAGGGCAGAAGCATACAAATGAATTTTGGGGGGATTCAGAATGTTGCATCCCAACGGTCATGTTAACAGTAATAACAGTAATAACTACTTTAATCTTGTATAAATATTATAAAATTTAAGGGCATTGTTAAAGGGAAACCAAAAATGTATATCCGCACATCAATAATAACAACAAATCTTACTTTTTGGAAGTTATTCGGTGCAAACAAATCTGTTAACGACAAACCGTTATTGTTAACAACAAATCAAATCTAAAATTAAAAAATTTGTCATTTTTTTCCAACCATTCAGAGGGTTTCAAGGAATGTGGCAAATCAAAGTGACCCAAGGAAAGTAAATGATGAGTTCTTGCTTCTATAATGACATAAAAGGTTGTTGAAGTGTTGGTTCACCTAGTTTAGCTTTACGAATAACCAAGGTCTGATCCAGAAAAGAATGAAAATTTTGATTTCAGCATTCATGCTTTAACCACAGAAGTTAACTGATAATCTCAATTTATGCATGAGTGAAGTATGATAATTAAATTTTCTGCAAAACTATTATTTTATTTTCTGATATTATAGTCTCAAGAGCCTTTTGTTATGTTATATTACATTTTAGAAATTTCTGAAAGATAAGAAGATGATTATATACATCTTATTGCATTTCTTTGATTTGGTGTGCATGCACATACTGAATAAACAAATCATTATAGAATCGGGGTGAGTTTTTGGCGCTGGCGTGCGGCTTATGGTTTGCCCGTAGAAAATTTCTGAACTAATTTCAGATGAGAATTTTAAGTTATGTTGGTGTGCGGATAACCATTTTTGGTTTGCCGGTAAAAAATCGGAACTAATTTTAAGTTATGTTGGTGTGCGGATAGCCATTTTGGTTTGCTTTTAACAATGCCCAAATTTAATTCTATTTGTATTGTGTACTGAAATTTATATAAATGTTATGAAATTTAATTCTACTTTAATCTTATATAAATATTATAAAATTTAATTCTATTTGTATTGTGACTAAATTTATACTATCCATTTTACGGTGGAGATGTATTGCGAGCTGATTCGACGGGTTGAATAATCCTATCTTTTTTATTTTTATTTTAAATAAAAACAAACTGCACCAAATTTTTGAACCGGAGAAAAACTGGGTGACGCGTAACAATAGTATAGATAATTAATATATAAAAAATTAAACATGTAAATAATATATAATGAAATTTACTTTTAAGATACATGCATAAGAGGAGAGACACGGGGAAGATATTACATCCGTTGGAATTGAGAATTGGCTCAATGAGGAGTTCAGACTCCTGAAAGGGGACAACTAGCGCTTACTGATCCCACGGAGGAACTTACCGAAGATTTAGATCTAAAAACCGACTCTTGGCTACAGTGTGAAGGTCTCAACACAAACCCGAAAAATCTTTTGAGCGTTTCCCCTCCTAAGTCAAAACTGAAGCCGAGCACCTTGGAGAGTTGAAGGAGCTAACCAAATGCGTCCTAAGGAGAAGTAAAGATCTAGAATGCTCTCCAAAGGTGCCTTTCAGGGTCTATTTATAGCTTTTCTTCACCGGCCTGCTGATAGCGCAATTCCAACTTTTAGTTTTACTATACGCACATCAAACTGGTCTGCTAACAGTCAAACTCTGCTATTCTGAAGGGCTATTGGCAGCTCACCAAAAATATCAGGGTAAATTCACATGTACATCACTCGGTTGTATAAACTTCAATGAATGTAGAAGTCTATTTCTTTCACAATGAATTTAAAAATTTAAAAAAGAAGAGGTAAAATCAACTGTAAATAAAAAAAAAAGATTATTACTTTCACCGCTTGTTCTTTGCTGAGACTAGAAGCGACTGTGAAGAGTGCAACGGTCATATTATATACTCACGTGGGAGTGAAGCCATGGCGTTTAGTGTTTTGTTTGATAAAAAGTGCAGTACAGTTTATGAACGTTACAATGATGGACGCATTTGGGAGGAATAAATTTTGGCGCCTAAATTTTCTGTGTGCTGAGCGCATACAGAGAAGCGTCGGAGAAATGCATTTTAAGTACTTTTTATTATTAAATCGTGTATTCTTACAGTCATTTTAAGTACTTTTTATACATATGAGTACTCAAAATGAGCGTTAAAAAATATACATCAATATTATATAATTATTTTTTTCAAAAACATTTATATTTTAACAAAAAAATCATTGTAAAATATGCTATTACATTTCAAAATTAGTTTTTGGAGGCATAATGATTATCGACCATAGTAGGTGTAGGAGGTCTACTAAAAAGTTTTTTGATTTTATGAATTTCCATCATTATTTTTATTATAGGTGATGTGCACCCGTAAAGATGATACGTGATGTGGTCTCACAAAATGTTCAGACAGTGCATTCGGGCAGTGCGCTAATGAACATCACTCGCCTCATTTGGTGGAGGAAATGAGGTTGACCAAGATAAACCTCACTATCCCCGTAACCACCCATCATGGGGTGCAAATAGTAAAAATCCCCTATCATGGGGTGCAAAAGGTAAAAATCCCCCATCATGGGGGTGCAAATAGTAAAATCTTACATCATGTGGTGCAAATAGTAAAATCCCCCATCATGGGTGCAAATAGTAAATTCCTCCAACATGTGGGTGTAAATAGTAAAATTCTCCAACATGGGGGTGTAAATAGTAAAATCTCCCATCATGAGGTGCAAATAATAAAATCCTCCAACATGTGGGTGTAAATAGTAAAATCCTCCAACATGGGGGTGCAAATAGTAAAATCCTTCAATACGGTCTGCGTATAACAAATAATATGGTTATGGTGTGCGCATAACCATATCCGTCATATGAATACATATCACCGCAAAACTATATAAACTGGTGTGTGCGTACCTATATTCATGATAAGTGTGCGTATAACACATAAATTGGTTATGGTGTGCGGGTAGCCGCATAACCACCATAACCACCCTAACCACCCATTTAATTACGAAAGTGCCACCCTCAAAAACTATAAATAGAACCCCAGGACTTCTCTTTTTTCCATCTTCTCCTCCTCAATCTCTCCCCTCTTTTGAGACTTTCTCTCTCGCCGGCCGGGAAAATCCTCATACGAATTTTCTCTCTCCTCCTTCCTTGCGCGCTCACAAGCGCGCCTCCTCCTTGTACGCTCACAAGCGCGCCTCCTCCTTGCGCGCTCATAAGCGCGCCTCCTCCGTGCGCTCCGCTCAAAGCGCGCCCCCGTGCGCTCCGCTCCAAGCGCGCCCCCGTGCACTCTGCTCCAAGAGCGCCTCCATGCGCTCCGCTCCAAGCGCACCTTCATGCGCTCCTCTCCAAGCGCACCTTCGTGGTGCAACCACCTGGATATTTGTCCAAGTCACTACCACATCACGTCTGCAAGCTGAAGAAGGCCCTCTACGGGTTGAAACAGGTGCCGAGAGCCTGGTATGGAAAGATTGCGGAGTACCTGCAGTTCTGTGGCTATGATGCCTCAGACCCAGACTCTAGCATGTTCGTGAAGAAGAGTGGAGGTCTTCACGTGTTGGTGTTGCTATACGTCGACGACATAATCATGACAGGGAACAACCCTGAGGAGGTCGCGACGCTGAGACAGCAGCTCTCCATACGTTTCGAGATGAAAGATCTTGGTGAACTGCACCATTTCCTTGACCTTCAAGTTGAGAAGAGAAGAGACGGGCTGTACGTTTCCCAGAGGGCTTATGCCGAGAGGATCGTCGAGAGATTCGGCATGAAGGAGGGGAAAAGCAGTTCCGTTCCACTGGAGGCTGGGCTGAAGCTTCAGAAGGAGGAAGGAGGATTCTTCCTGATCCAAAGATCTTTCGGGCACTGATGGGGAGTCTTATCTACTTGACTATCACGAGGCCGGACATCGTCTTTGCTGTCGGCCGAGTTAGTCGGTATATGCAGGAGCCGCGAAAGCCTCATCTGGAGGCAGCTAAAGGGATTCTGAAGTACGTGAAGGGAACCCTTGAGATGGGGTTGTCCATGGAGAGGAGTCTGACTTCAAGCTGCATGGGTACACGGATGCAGACTATGGAGGCGACGCTGATGATCGCAAGTCAACATCAGGTTACGTGTTTTTGTGTGGAGCTGCTGCTATCTCGTGGTGTAGCAAGAAGCAGGACTCTATTTCCCTTTCTACCACGGAGGCCGAGTACAAGGCGTCGTCCTTAGCAGCTCAGGAGTGTGTCTGGCTAAGGAGACTAGTGGAGGATGTGGACGAGGAGGTTAGCGGACCTACTGTGCTTCGCGGGGACAATGAGAGTGCCTTGAAACTGGTAACCAACCCAGTGTGTCATGCAAAGACCAAACACATAGAGATCGAGCATCACTTCATCAGAGAGAAGGTGTTGGGTGGCTTGATCGTTGTGGAGCATGTGCGGAGCGAAGACAACCTTGCGGATATATTCACAAAGCCCCTATCTGCGGGGCCATTCCGGAGGCTTTGCTCGTTGCTTGGAGTTGTTCCCGGAGCTCACTTCAAGGGGGAGTGTTAGAGTTTTGAAGTGAGCTACTGCCCGCGTTAGCGCTAGCTCAGCTTCTAGAAGACCTCCTCCATTGCTTATAAATAGGAGGGGTAGACCCCCTCTAAGAGGAGAGATTCAGAAAGTGGCGAGTATCATGAACTTAGAGCGAATTTGAGATACCAGAGTGCCACCTGGAGAGCAGCAAACCCGGAGTCAGTTCGGCTAGCAACCTAGAGCGAGTAACGAGCTTCGGAGATAGCGCCCGACGCTAGTGGCCAGCGCTCGCGGTAGCGAGAAGAGGAGGAAGCGAAGAGTAGCGAGCTTCGACTAGTAGCGACTAGCGAGCTGAGAGTGCGAGCAGCGAGCTTGCGAGTAGCGACTTGAGAGCTAACGCTGGGCGTTAGGAGTTAACGCAGGCGGTAGCGAGCAGCGAGTATCACCTACGCGGTGTGCTCTGGAGGAGAAGCGGACACTGTCCGTGACCAGTTCCTTTACTGCTATTGGCTGTCGTGAATCAAGTTGGATGTAACTTGTTTTCAGCCATGTTCATTTGTAACTAGCTGTCAAGAGTTATTAATTGTGAAAGTTTTTGTTCATCCATTGGTGTCCTTATTCCCTTGTTGGTTGACGTGTTCTTCCAACTTCAAATATTTCACACTACGTTGATTCATCTTACTCATTCTAGATTCTAGTTCTTCAATGCTCTAATTATTGATCCATTTTAATGATTGGATGCTATGGATTCTAGAGTCATTTTTCCTGAAATCCTTTTAGGGCTTAGTAATGCTGGGCGGATTTAAAGGGTTCTACATTCATGAATTAGTAACAAAAATTCAAGCCACTCATGTTTGCCCATGTTCGTCGTGGAGGTGGCTGAATTTTAGGAATGGGTCCTAAAATTTAGGGGAGTGGGAAGTGGAGGAGGTTGGGAGGTGGTTATGGGTTGTGGTGGAGGTGGCTGACCGGAGGATGGTTGGTGGTGGTTGTTGGTGGTGGTCGGAGAAGTTTTCCGGCGATCGCCGGAAAACAAAAATGGTAGAAAACGATGAGTAAAGTGGCGGGAGATCACCGGAGGTGGCCGGAGACGTTCAGTGAAAATGAGGAGAATGTGGGGGTGATGAGGAATTTGATGATGGTAGACGGTAGTGGAATGGGGGAGGAGGTATGGAGGTCGGCTGCTTGCGGAGGGGCTGGAATGGGCGCTGTTGTTGGACGGCAGAGGGGAGGGAGGATTGGGAGGCTCACGGCTATGGGGAAGGAGGAATCCCAGGCTTCACACCCGGGGGTCGGCCTCGGCACCGAGTTGACCAAAAAAAAAAAGCTTCTGCACTCAATTCTTCAATACCTCCAAATGAGAGTCCTCGCCCTCAATATATAGACACTAGGGGGGCAACAAACGGCTAAGATTGACCGATCGTTGCGATCCCAAAATAAATAAAAATACAACTAAAAAAATGAAATGATCAACTAATGCTACGATCGGCGACGCGCTCAAGATAAGCGGTCCCGATTGTCTCTGTGCCCGAGGTCGTCGTGAGTAGATCCGAACGGGTCGAGCGGGTTGCTCCCCATCTTCACCTTGGCTATCACCGCCCTGCATCTCTTTTAAAAGTTCGCATGATAGCCCAGACGGCAACACAAAATGGAGGAAGATAACAGTGAAGTGACAAGCTCCCGTCCATCCAACTGGCCATAGCTTAATCACAAACTCCTGTGTGGAATTCTCGTGCCAGTAATTCCCATCTGAGAGTTTTGCCTTGCTAGCTTACAATCAAACGTTTGGCTCGTTTTTAGGCTTTTGTGAACTTCTACAAACATGAATCATTTTCACTATAAAGAGCAGACAGACACAAATTGGTTCCTGATATACTGATTTGTGCTGCATTAGTGCCGCGGCATCATATTTCCAAATGATTCCTAACATCATCTGGCGAGTTTCTGGTTCAGGCGGCATATTCTTTTCTAGCTTCATTACCTCAAACATTTGCCTCTAGCTTCAATGAAACCTGTTATAATGAGTCTTTTATGGTTTGCAGCAGAAGCATTGCCTCTGACTGTGTTCAAAGTGGTTGAAACTGCAAGCGAATTTCGCTCCCCATTTCAATAATCAAAATTCAAGCACAAGGACACACGATATGGAGCCAGGCGAATAATCAAGATGACAAAAGAAAGGCAGAAGCAAAATGTACAACAGAAAGAATTCGCCCTTGGGGCCAAGAAATTATACACCATGGAGGAAATCTAGCCTTCAAGTAAGGGGCGCCCAAAATAAAAAAAAATTTTAAGATTCAGATTAAGCAGAAGAATTTCTATGAGCTTCTTCCATACTGAAGCGTCATCAGGTGCTCGTTGTAGGATGATTCTGGCACCAGCGTCAAAGATGTCGAAGTCCCTTGCATTTGCCATATGTTATCCCGAACATGCTGCAGCGTCAACAAGGGCAAAAGTCGCTGCCCTCGGCACGAAATCTCCACCTGATTTGTACATTATATGAAGCGAAATTAGCTCCAAAGAAATGCTTTAAACCTATTAGCTCTTTATATGTCATTTGGTTTGTGTTTGCAAAACACTATGATTACAAAAGACCTGCAAAGGATTTTGCCAACAATATAATTTTGAATCTAAATTAAGATGACGTCGCAGCTAGTCATGGTTAAATTAAAATACAAAGGCTTCTACTGTATTCCAGTCACCCCTGCTTGCAATAAAATGGTCCGAAATTGCGGCAGAGCGAAATACAAAGGCTGCTGCGAAATGCTGCCTGGGATTCCTCTGAAATAACTCTACTTATTAGATATTTAGTCATTCTTTCACTAAGACAGAAGACAACAATCATCATCATAATAAAAAATAGTGCATGATTGGAATGACAAATGACAATTGAATTAATAGAGATGTAAAACTATTCCATCTTTGACACCTTGGTCAGTGGTCAGCCTGCCTCTGCCCAATGTGGCGGTAGGAGCTGCCCGGTAATTACTATGAACAATCACATTATATATATACACGCAAAACTTCCCCTGGAAGATAACATAATTGCAGATTACACCTCTCTTATTATTAAAGCACAAAAAACTCTCCTGAATGTTATAAAATATAACATTTATCTCCCTCAAAGTTCATATTTAATTCATAACATCTATGCACAAAATACTCCTCTCCTGAAAATGTAATCCGAAGGGAGTATTTTTGCACATGAATGTTATGAATTGTGAACTACAGGGGAGATAAATGTTATGTTTTGTAACATTGAGGGGGATGTTTTTGTAATTTCAATAATAAGAGGGGTGCAATCTGCAATTTTGCAAACTTAGAGGGGGTGGTTTTTGTAATTTTCCATTATTATAAGCAAAAGAATAAAAAAATAAAATGATTAACATTGCTGACAATAGTATTATTTTGTCTGCAATGCATGCGGATGTTGTATAGATAATATAATGCATTCTGCTATGCATGCGGATGTGTGGATAATAAAATACATTTCCAGTTATCAATACTTGCTTAACCTCTCTGAAAACAAAGCATGAAAAGTATGTGTTATAAGCTTAAATTATAATAGAAAGGCTAGCTAGTGATGATATGTAAAGTGCTTTAGAAGGATAAATTATTGGATCCATTGATCCAATGAGTTCTCATCATGTGAGGTTTTGGACGGCATGATTTGCGATCCTCGTATAAGTACGACGTAAAACATCTCAAATTTGATGAATGAAGGTGCATGATTAAGTTGAATCTCACATCAAAGGTAAGTATAAGTTGAGGCATTAGAACAAGTGGTTATGTTTTGCTAAAAAATTAAAGTTAAGCGAGCTTTGAATGGGCTAAAATTATGAGGTCCAATGTTGTCAGGACCCTGACCATAGTAGTGACGCACCAGCGCTGATTTCGTCTCAGGCCCTCATCAATTGATGATGAGAAGTGAAAGAACTTTGTAGTTAAGCGTGCTCAGATGAGAATAGTTCTGGGATGGGTGACCTCCTGGGAAGTTCCCGTAGTGGCGCTTAACTGGACCACTTCTCATCAAAGGGAGGCTGCGGTCTCCAACAATCCGCCGTGGCCGAATAGGCGCGGAGAGGGGTTGGAGTGGCATGGACTGCAGTCCTTGTGAGGGTCCGTGACGAAATCAGCGCTGGTGCGCCAGGCTGTGGTCAGGGTCCTCACAAATGTGGTATGACATGACATCAAGGAAATATGGTAGCATTTCAAACATTGTGACTTGGGTTATTATGTTTAACAATGTGTAAAACGTCATCATGACATGTTCGTACCCCTTACAATTGAAGGAGAAATTTATATTTTATGTATTTATGTTTAACCGTGCATGTTAACTCCATGAAAATTACCATCTTTTTTCATGTTCTCAAACAAAAAATCAAGTGTAACGAATTAAGCTCTATGTACGCATTTCTATAATGAACAACAACTTTGTGAAGGCAAATAAACTTTGTGAAGCCAGTGAAAGGAGAACAAGTGATCTCCCTTATTTTCTCTCCCATATATGGTTCATTCATTTGGACAGGAATTGGAATTCAAAATGTGAATTCATTTTGAGCTAAGAAGTGGATAACTTCGATTACGGTTAACATACACTAATATACGTAAGACGTTATTCCAATTAATAAATAATATTTTCTTAATTTAAATCTTATTTATGCTTCTTGCGGCTTGATTAATATCTTATGATTCTATCTCAGGTATGTATATCTCATTTAGCTTAATTGAGGTTGTTGATTACTCTCATCTTCTTCCTCGGTTCTTTGAATCGATCGGTGATGAGGGCTTTGGTTAGGGCATCTGTAATTTGGTGTTTCGTATTGCAATGCTCTAGAGTAGGTTCTCCATTACTTACCAGATCTCGAGTGAAATGCTATTTCATTTCTAGATGTTTGTTTTTGTTGTGGAAGATGGGGTTGTGAGCAAGAGCTATAGCAGAGGTATTGTCTATTTTTTATTTGAGTTTTTATTTTCGATTCTCCTACTATTTCTCCCAAAACCCTCTTGATCCATACTCCTTCTCGAATGGATTCACTAAGTGCGACATATACGCCTTCGGTTGTGAATAAAGCAATAATTTTCTGTTTGCGCGAGCTCCATGAGATGAGGATTTGGTCTAGGCAGAAGATATGTCCAGATGTGCTCCTTCTGTCATCAGAGCACCCTCCCCAATCACTGTCGGAATATCCTTGAAGGAGGTATTTCTGCTTCTTCTTAATATTACTGGAGCATTTTTCTTCTCATATCTCTCCCTCTATCTTCTTCTTCTCAGAATAATTGGGGCTTTCTTCTTCTCTTGTTTCTCCTTCTTCTATCTTCTTCTCTAGACTATTGGGGCTTTCTTCTTCTCTGGAACAAAGTAATATATCATATTCTCTTGTAGCTTTTACATAGCATAAAATGTGCTTTATGTTGGGTGAGTTCATGTACCTGGACACCATACTTATAGCAAATTCAATGTCAGATCGAGTATTTGTGAGATAAACTAAGGAGCCAATGAGACTCCTATATTCTTCCACACATGTTTTCTCTTCCCCATCTTCTTTTCTAAAATTTCTCTAGATGTGATGAGACTTTTTACTTGTTTGGCTACTTCTATATCAAAACGTTGGACCAAGTCATCAATGTACTTGGTTTGAGTTATTAGGATGGAAGATGAGTTCCTGTCAATCTGCATAACAAGGAAATACTTTACCTTACCTAAATCAGTCATCTTAAATTCACTTTGTAGTTTAGTTTTGATCCGATTCATGGCTTGTTGGCTGGTCCCTATGATCAAAAGATCGTCAAAATATATAGATAGAATTATATAACTCTCATCTTCATGTTCTCTTATATAGAGGGTTGGCTCAGAATCAGTTTTGGTGAAGCCAATTGTTAGAAGGCTATAATCAATTTTAGAATTTCAGGCCCTTGGGGCCTGTTATAGACCGTACATGCCATTTTTAGTCTTAAGCCATATTTTTATTTTCAGAATTCTCATATCCCTTTGGTTGAGATACATAAATTTCTTTATCTATTTCTCCATTCAGGAAGGTTGATTTTACGTCTAATTGATAAACCGGGTAGTTATTTTTAACAGCAAGAGCAAGGATGAGTCATATGGATTCAAACCTGTCAACATGAGCAATGTCTCAAAATAATCTATGTCGGGGTTTTGAGCATACCCTTTTGCAACTAATCTTCTCTTGTGCTTCTGGACTGAGCCATCTTCATTCAACTTTGTCTTCAATAGTCATTTTAAACCAATTGCTATTTTGTGCTTTAGTAGTTCAACTAGTTCCCATGTATGATTTTTTGTTTATCATACGCAGTTCTTCCATAGCCTCTCTCTAGTTGGATATTTTTGCTGCTGCTTTATAAGATGAAGGATCAATTGCAATTAGAGCAAGATTGCAATCTTGACAAATGTCCCTCAAAAATCTGAATTTTACTGGAGAAGGTGAATCTGATGAGTTACTTAAGGTGTTACCTAAAGGTGTCGTGCCACTTTCTCTTTCAGGTGAGGTTGGCTGAGCAGTTTAGTAAGTATAGTGCAGTGTGTGCTGCTTCATCTTAGTATGATTTTGGTAACTTCTTTCCACATAGCATGCTTATTATCATTTCAATTATTATTCTATTCCTTCTCTCTACAACCCCATTTTGCTGAGGTATGTTTCTCACTATTAGTTTCCTTCTTATGTCGTGATCTATGCAGTAGGTGATAAATTATTTTCTCAAAAACTCTCCCCTATCAGATCTCAAAGTTTTGATTTTGGATTCTTTGAGATTTTCAACATCATTTTTGTAAAAATTTAAGTAGAAAAATGCCTCAAATTTTGTGGTAAGGAAGTATATCCACATCATGCGTCTAAAATCATCAATAAACAGAAGGTAATAAAGTTTACCTGATAAGGAAGTTGTGGTTGCAGGTCCCCACAAATCTGTGTGGATCAGCTCCAATGGTTTGGAGGCTCTGCTTATAGAATATTGAGGAAATGGAGCTCAATGTATTTTATTAACAACACATTCTTGACACCTTTTGTTATCTTCTCTTATGATGGGTAGATCTATTACCAACCTTTCTTCACTTAAATTTCTCAGATCTCCATAATTTAAATGGTCATATCTGTCATGCCATTTCTTTGAGGATGACTGAGTATTCTGGCCTATCAAAGCTTTTTCACACATGAGATAAATCTATAGGAAATATCTTATTGTGGGTCATTTTGATCAAAGCAATTTGAACCGAGTCTTTATTAAATATGAGACATGAATCATTTTTGAAGATAATTTGATAACCTCTTATTACTAGCTGTCCAACACTGAGGAGATTTTGAGCAAGATCAGGCACATAGTGCACATCATGCATATTCTTGACTTGCCCTGATGTGCGTGTTATTGTTATGATGCATTTTCCTTCTATAGTTTTGTTTTTACCATCTCCTAAGGTAACTTTATATTTCTCTTCTTCATTTAGCCAAGAGAAAACATGCTTATTTCTAGTCATGTAATTAGAACAACCACTATCAAGATACCATACATCATTTGATTCTTCATTTTCAGTGTTGATGTAGAATGCTTTATCAACATCTTGGTCTTCAATTCTTACTTCTTTTTTCACAATTTTCTCGTCTTTGCTAAAACCAACGGTCTCTGTTGAGATGGATTGGTTTTTTTTTTGCATCTCTTACACTTATAGTAACACTTTATTGGTTCATGGCTGGGTTTCTTACACAAATCACAGAATAATGGGAAAAAAAATTCTTCCTTCTTTTCCACTTCAATCTCTTAATGTTGATTTTGCTTTGAAAGGCTAATTCAAGAGATGGTGCATCAAATTCTTTTAGGCTTCATTTGGTTCAGCGGTGGAGGATGCAGTCGGCGGGTCCAAACAGAGCATTGGAACCGGAGGGGGGGGGGGGGGGGGGGGGGGGGGGAGGCGGGGTTGGAAACGCTCCATTTAGGCGTCTTTTCCTCTATCCAGCGGGTGCAAACGGAGCAAACGCTGTCGGCGCCCGTTTGTTTACCCGCCGTCCGGTGGCGTTTGCTCCAAGCGGAGGAGGCGAAACGCCCAACCAAATGAAGCCTTAGTCTTTCTTCAGGGGTTTAAAGGGAGCCAACTAACTCAGTAAGATTAAGTCTTTGGTTTCTTCAATTGCCACTGCCACAAAAACATATTTTCTTATGAAGGTTCTCAGAATTTTTACAACTACATTTTTCTTCAATTCTGTCACCATAACACCTTATTTGATTAACTAAGGATGTTACCTAGAGATATAAGCTTTTATGTCTTCATTTTCGTTCATCTTGACTGTGTCAAATTCTTGCCAAACATTTTGAAGTTTAATAGAGATTTCCTTGGAAGAAATTTGGAAATCTATTTTGAGAATATCTCATGCTTCTTTTGATGAGGTAGTACCCATAATTCGGGGGACAATACTCCTTCCAACTCCTTGTTCAATAAAGAGGAGAGCCTTGACATCCTTCTTTTCATTTTCATTAAACTCTGTCATAGCAGCAGCTTGCCAACCTTTTATAGTAGTGGTGGCAGTAGGTTGAGCATACCCATTCTGGATAATGCTCCAACGACCTTGTGATATGAATAAAGTCCTCATTTGCACATGCCAGAAATCAAATGCTTCTCCTTCAAATATGGGAACTCCACTTGGAGAGTACATGAAATTTTGGGGTGAGTTACTTGATGATTCCATATGATGATGGTGGGAAGAAAACGATCAAAAGAGCAGATATGAAGGCAGTTTTTTTTTTCAAAATGAAAAACACCCCCTTTCTGATGGCAGAGAATACACTCATAGGATTCCAAAAAATGGCCGCTCTGATACCATGTTGGAAATCAAAATGAAATGAAATAACAAAATGAAAAGAAATGGGGGAAGGTAACTGATACTGCCACTATTTCATTGACAGAATAAAGTGGGGTTATACTAAGCTCAAAACACACTTACAACTTCACTCTCACATATTCATACATCAAAGGACTAGACTGCCTTTATATTTATAAGGTACATCTATTAAACAAAAGAGACAAAATACATATATTATAATTCCAGTTGTAGCACACAACTCAAAAAAATCTTGATCTACTCCTTTCAGTGGTCAGACAAGCTCATTGCTTCTTCTTTGCAGGATGAGATGAGGCGGCTTCCAATCTTCTCTTGATCAACAACTGTGATTAATATTTAATTCCAACACTTCTTATGTGGAATTTGCAGGATGAGATGAGGCGGCTTCCAATCTTCTCTTGATCAACATCTATGATTAATATTTAATTCAAACACTTCTTATGTGGAATTAGATATTCTCATTCTTCTTGAGCCTTTGTTTCATACCCTTCTCAATATCTTAAAGGTTGTCCATGAATTTCTCTTGAATCTTCTCATGTGGGAGTGAACCTTATTGTCCCCAAATCGTGACCCAAGACTGACCCCTAATGTTCAATTATTCATCCCACCAAACCTAGCTCTATTATCATCTGTTGGGAAATGAAGTCATTTGTCCTCAAGATTCAGTGCACACAGAAATGCATGAACACAAACACTACAAGAACCAAAGGTGAAAAGTACTACAAAACATATTGTTGTACAAACTGAATTAAAATGAACAATTAAGAACAGATAACAACATATACATACTGTGAACTAATTAGGAACCACTCAAGTAATTTCAATCTCTCACAAAAGCGGTTATTCCCCTCCTTGCAATGAACCACCACCGAGAGATACAAAATGAGGAAGGACTCCATGCACCCGATGCAATTGACCTTCTTGAATAACCCAAGTCATATCCCTGCGTGAATCTAATCCAAGCCTGCCGTGAGAATACGACCTTGCATCATGCACAGTCTAAACTTCTGCTGCCTCGTCTCACATACTACGCAAACCAGCCATCATGTCGATGTACCAGCAATCGATGTGTTGCCTGACCACCTGACATGCTCCTCTCTACTTTCACTACGTCAGATCATGACCTTTTCTTTGCATTTTGTGTTTCCCACACCTATGACCTTATAAGCAACATAATATGGATTTTTGATCCATGCCATACGTCTTTCTAGGTTATAACACTTCTTATTTTGCATATGATGCTTAAACCCTTCGAAATACTCAAATCGCATTGCATGACATGTGCGATTTGGTGAAACTACATTCCCTTTTACAACTTTTGATGTACTTCAATTCTACTCCAAATTTCGATTCTTCAATCAAAACACATCATACCCCATGAACCACAATTCCTCTTCACATCAATCTAACACAATCACCTTCAGTATCTGTAGTACCTTTACTAGTCCCTCTTGAACATACATCGTTACTAGTTCGTCATGAGAATACACCAAATCCAATGCCAAATTCTCCAGCATCATCAAATACGTACCTTACCATGTCACACATGTCTTAGTCAAGAAAAATCACATTACACATCCTCACCCTCCAAATGCCTTAAAAGCCCTCATAAACCATGAGACTCTCATTGTTATTAATTACTACCAAACCTACATTTTTGTACCAAAGCTAATAAACACTATGAGTGGAGAATTATCATGTGCAATAAGTTTAATGTCTTAGTTCAAAATGGACTTGATTCTAGTCCCTGTCCCCTCACACAAAAACCTAATTGGATGCAAGTGGATTTATCACGGTAAGCACAAAACAGATAGCCCCGTTGAGCGTTATATGGCACGTCTAGTTGCTAAAGATTTCCAATAACAATCAGGACTTGATTATACGAAAAACTTAAGTTCCGCTAACAACTTGACACAATTTATTTGTTATTCTCCTTAATTTGGGGTTCATGGCCGGTGAAACGACCACTCTTTAATTACACATCCCAAGGGATTACTTATATTTTGATTTATGTGAATGACACCTTGCTTACAAGAAATGACACTATCCACATAAATTAATTTTGAATAAATTTATCTTTTGAATCCTCCATTAAATATTTGGGGCACCTACATTTCTTTCTCAGAATTGAGCTACTTTTATCACAATCTCGCTACATTCGAGACTTATTACATCATGTTGGCATGACTGATTTTCATCTTATTCAAACACCAATAGATCCCAACATTAAGCCCATCAATCTAAGGGTGAGGTTATATCCGATCCAACAAAATATATCATTCTATTGCGCAATTAACCTACAATACATTACATTGACTCATCCAGATTTCTCATTTATTGTTAATCATGCATGCCAATATATGCACTCCCCAACTAAGGATCTTGGACTATGGTCAAATGATTTCATGTTATCACAAAGTTACAACCACACATGAGCTCCTCTTTGAATGCGCTGCCTCTCATGACTCCCGTCAAGCACTTTCTAACACAGATTGACTAAGAAATAATATTGATGATCATCATTCTACATGCAATTTTGATATATTTCTTGGTGCCAACCTCATATCACGGATTTCTAGAAAATAATAGACAATGGGCAATTCAATCCATAGAAATTATAATATAAAGCTTTGGTTGAGGCCTCTGTCGAGCTTATATGGATCAAATTTTTATTTCATGAATTGAGATTCCAAATACATGGGCCACTTATTCTTTAGCGTGACAATATTGGAGCAACATATCTCTCGACAAATCCTGTGTTTATGCACATAAATCAAGCATGTCGAAATTTACTTTAACTTTGTTTGAGAACATATGGCTTCAAAGAAACCTGCAGTTCAATATATATCTACTAATTAAGATCAAATCGCCAACACCTTCACCAAGCCACTAGACACAATGTGGTTCCAATTTCTTCGAGAGAGGTTGAAGATTTGTGGTTAAGATTCTCTAAATTAAGGGGGGTAGCTGTTTATATTAACCAAGTCCATAATAATTTACCAAATATACTTGAAACACATAAATTATAACATCGGTCATTCAATATGAGCACACTGATCGCTATCTGATCAGTCGTATACTTGAAGCACATGGATTACAACCTTAGCCATCTAATATGAGAACATACCGATTGTTATGATCTCAACCATTAAACTACTATCACAAGTATTCATATATTAATTGCAATATGATTAAATATTCTCTCGTTATGTAACCTATATATGCAAGCACTTCTTGATTTTTAATGAAAATCATTCAAACATATAGACTCTATTTATATATGTTGGATTATAAAAAGAATTGACTAGCATACGAGCTGCCGACAACGCAATAAAGCTAGTTTTATATGAAAGAAACGTGGAGTTTGTTAGGTGTACGAACAACAAGAATGATTCAACTGGTTTTCTTGCTCCGAAAAATTCAAAGCAAATATTTTTTCCTGGGTGGGGGGGGGGGGGGGGGGGGGGTCTTTTTGTGCATGGATGTTATGAAATGTAAACATACAGGTGAGGTTTTTGTAATTTCAAAAGTAAGAGGGACGCAACCTGTAATTTAGCAAATTTAGAGGGGGGAGGTCCCGGTAAATGGCCACATATATATATGAATAATTACAAAAACTTCACCTAGAAGTTAGCATAATTACAGATTGCACCCCTCTTATTATTGAAATTACAAAAATCTCCCCTGAATGTTACAAAACATAACATTTACCTTCCATGAAGTTCACATTTCATAACATCCACGCACAAAAATACCCCCCTCGGAGTACATTTTCACGGGGGTAATTTTTGTGCATGAATGTTATGAAATGTGAACTTCGGAAGATAAATATGTTATGTTTTGGTAATTATTCCTACATATATATATATATATAGATGGAGAAATAATTTGCCATACAGCTCATAGTTGGTGACCATTTGAATAAAATTGGAAAGGGTTTGAAGTACAGATTATATATATAGAAAATGACTGTCATGTTGTAAATTAATTATCTAACATGCTAGCATTTCATGGGATTCATGGTTGTTATACATGTAAGACTTTTCAGAGAGAGAATAAAGCTGGTAGTGAATATATATATATATATATATATATATATATATGCATGTTGCCAATACTGGATGCTTTAGGTAAATGACAGCAACTAGACATCAATAAAATATTTCAAAAGAATGTAATGTGGTTTCATTATATATATATTTATATATATTTGGAATATGTATGAGTGACAGCGCATTAATTATCACCAAGGATTATACGTTTGTTACGTTTTCATATGTTCACACAATAAATAATCCAATAATTAACAAAGGTTTACGTTTTAATTAGTCAATAATATTGGCTACAATCATCATCCATAGACTCTCCCTCCCTACATAAATTTTGCATGTGGAATACCATTAAATATCTTAGTGTATTAATTATACCCTAATGACAAAGAGTATGGAATAATACTAGTTTTGTTACGTTTTATATACTTTTTTTTATAGGCACATGTCATGAGGATAAATAATCATTTATAATATTCCGTTAATATTTTCGAGCATTTTTTTTATCACGATATATAGTTAAAAATAAACAAACAAAATGATTATACCTTTTCATGAGAACATGACAATATGAAGACAAGTTTTAATCCTTTTGTAGCCTCTCTTACAAATAAAATAATTTTACTACTTTTATAGTATGTATTAAAAAAGCATAGAAATGAATATATCATTAAAATCAGACCAAATAATAATAATAATAATATAATTAAGAAATTACATGGAATGATCTGAATAAGTACTGCGAAAGTACAAAAAGATTAGTTTTGGTAATTTAAAGGGGGGCTATAAATATAGAGATTCAATTATTCATCACTTTTTCTTAATTAATCTTTTCATAGGTTGCCATACTAAACAAAATAAGATTAGCCGCATATCCTTCTTTAGCACGAACTTTAAGGTAAAATAACTATTTATTAATTCATTAATATATTTCCTCATTAAATATTAATATTTTTATCATTATTATACACACACATATAATTCTTGTTTACCAAAAGTAGGCGTGTTGGATTCTTGAGATATTCCCAAAGCCTCCAACCATTTCAACAAGGACAGAAAAGCCACAGTAAGCTATATATACTCAATGAAAACTCAGGCATATAAATACCTAAAAACCTTTAATCTACCACATCAAAAGCCTGCTGAGCCATGATCAGTATACTATATATATATATATATATGAACTTCCCATCTAAGATTGCACCCCTCTTATATATTATTGAAATTAGAGAAAGCTCCCCTCAATGTTACAAAACATAACATTTACCTTCCCTGAAGTTCACATTTCATAACATATTCATGCACAAAAATATATATCTCATTCGGAGTACATTTTCAGGGGGGAGTATTTTGTGCATGGATATTATGAACTTAATTCAGGGGAGATAAATGTTATGTTTTATAACATTCAAGGGAGGTTTTTGTAATTTCAATAATTATGCTATCTTCCAGAGAAAGTTTTGATAATTGAATGCCCATATTGAACATACAAACACCAACTCTTTGAAACCCTAATCATGAGGGGAAAAAATGATGTTCCACTCAGCTTGTAGTCCCACCAACTAGTGCTAACAACATCATCAAATTTATGTTCTCTATTCTATCTAAACTCATGGTCGAGCATATATGCATGTAAAAAACAGCATATATAATAAATAAATATAGACACATTATATATATATATATACCTCAGATTCATCTTCTAAACCAAGCTTGCTCACCAAGTACTTCTTTAGCAACCTAATTGTCATCCTCCCATCCCTATACAAACCCCATAAAATAAGAATTCCACCATGAACTCATGATTAATGATAACTCCTAGCTCGAAGAAGGAGAAGAAGATGAAAGAAAGAGAGAAAGTAGTACTTGATTCTCAAGTAGCTCTTGCATATTTGTGGCAAAAACGGCTCTCTGGCTCTGCATTAAAATAATATCATGGAAATATATAATTAAAAGCTATATATATATATACACGTGGAGATGAAAAATATCAAAAAAAGCAAAGCTGCAGTCATATTATTACTTAGTAGAAGCATGGAGGCAGAAAAGCAAGTAATGATGATAGATAGCAGCGCTAACTTACTGGTTATGCGCAGCTCTAAGTAAGAACCAGACGCCGGCAGCATGCCTCTCCGGCGGTCTCAACAGTCGTATCTCACCGGAGCCCGGTGGAAGAGAGCTCATCATCGTCACCGGCTGGTACTGGAATGCTGGTGATGTAGCGCCGCCGGCCACTGCGAGACTGCCTGAACTACTCCAGAGCCCCCAAGGATTTTGTTGGGGATAGAACGCCGGAATCACGGGTATTTGCACTGCCGGCGGCCCGGGTGAAAACAGCTCAAGCTCCGACGCAAGTACTACTTCTCTCTGCGGAGAGAGATCCGCAGAAGAGAATATCTCCGGCGAGCGGCGAGCTGAAGAAGGTGGCCGGATTCCATCGCCGATGCCGAGCTGAAGCCATCTTTCCTCACAGAGTCCATCTCCCGCGTCCCTCGAGCTGCTGCCGACCTCTTCTTCCTCCCTTTCCTCCCCACAGTTCGTAAACCCACCCATGAGCTCCGACGATCTCACACCCGACGCCGGCGGCTTCTGGAAACCCATGTAAGAATTGGAAATGCATCCTCCATAGCTGTCGCAGCCTCGTCTCCGGAGGAGATATCTCGCTGGCAGCATCGTATCATGACCTCTTCTTCTTCTTCTTCTTCTTCTTCTTCTTCTTCTTCTTCTTCTTCTTCTGCTCGACTGATCTCCCTCTACCCTTTACTGAAGAAGACGACGAAGAAGAAGAAAAAAGAAGGAGAAGCCATGGAAGAATCAAGTAAGGGGACCCTAGCTGCGCTCTGCATTTAGCTAGCTGCAAGCTGGTCTAATTAAATCAACAGTGAGTTTTTTTCATGGCGAAGGACTGGCCGGGGGATGGAGATATGGAAGAAATAAAGGTGAAGGGAGGAGGCTTTGGATCTGCCTTTCTATTAATTCCACTTCTTTGGAAGCTTGTGTGCTGACTCCAAATAGTTGCATAGACATGAGAGTGGGACTTTTATATACTTTTGATATCTATATCTACTACTTCAGTATAGATATATAGCTAGATTTAATAAACAAATAGTTGCATCCACCCTAAATTATTGTTTAATAAAGGTTTTATTTTAGGGCATCAATGTTATGAGCACGATAATCGCTAAACACAATTCATTGATATTCAGAGTCCAATGATTTTAAGTGTTTTTAGGACGGCGAATAGTCATTTTAAGTGTTTTTAGGACTACGAATAGCTGTTTTAAGTGCTTTTAGGACTGCTAATAACATCGCCCTTATTTTATTGATATAATTAAAAAGATATATATACAACTTGATGGTCACCAATTATATAATCCACCCATAAAAAATTATCCAAAGTACAAATCACACTCCTTATAGTTATGGTATGATATCTAGTGAATATAGATCATATAGGTTTAATAAAGGGTTTAACCATGCATTCACCCTAAATTATTGTTTAATAAAGGTTTTATTTTATGGCAATGTTATAAGCTGTCCTCCTATAATCGCTAAACGCAGTTCATTGCTATTCAGAGTCTAATGAATTTAAGTGTTTTTAATTTAGGACTGCAAATTGCCATTTTAAGTTTTTTTAGAACTGCGAATAGCCATCGTATGACTGCTAATAACATCGCTCTTATTTTAATGATATAATTAAAAAGATACAACTTGATGGTCACCAATTAATCCACACATACAAAATTAACCAAAGTACAAATCACACTCCTTATTACAACTCTCAACTTGCCAAAAAGAAGGAATTGATAAAACGCTATAATCTTGCGACCATCATGTACAAGATTAAAATCATTACAAATTGCCGCATCAATAAATAGAAGAAATCATGCAGCAACGATGAACCAATTTCAGAAGCAAAAAATCCCAAAGGCAATGAGATTGGGAAAAAACAACATGATATAGAGATACTATTAAACAAACATGAATGAAAAAACCCACCATCCATCTAGAATGCAACAACAACAAGTCGTACGGAACATGCGCAAAAAATGACATTGTAGGGAAAAATGGTCACAACCAAAACCAATGCCGCCACCGAAACTGTAACATCCCCAAAACAACTAGACCCCTAAGATGCATTTTGTCATGACAAGGTCATGACATTGCTCCAAGAAGACAAAATGGGCCAAGGAGGCCCCATGATTTCCATAAATTAAGAAGAAATGCACATTGGGGTGCAATTAGCAAATTTTGATGACTTAGCTTAGGGTTGACCAATATACCTCCAACAAGTCAACATAACCTCATCATGACCCCTATGACCATCCAAGGAGGTGAGTAGGCCACTAGGGACCCTTGAGGTCAACCAAATTGGCCAAATTGACCAAAAGTCAACTTTGAGCTATCCTAGGTCAAACCTCCATGAATAAGGGCAATTGAACTCCAAATGATCAAATTGGACCCACCCTCTTATGGAAACCTCCCTAGGGGACCTAATGAACCCAAAAGCCCCATCGTAGGGCCATCAATTTGGGGAAAATGGGCCAATTACTAAAAAGCCCCAAATTGACCTATTAATACTAAAAACTTAAATTGAACTTCAATTGACCCATTGTGATCAAATTGATCACCTCTAACACTCTTGGGCCACTTAGGGAGTCTAATGGCCCCACATTGGACCCTTGGTGTAAGCCAATTTTGAGGAAACTGGGCAAATTACCAATTTGCCCCAAATTACCAATTACACCCCTTTGGCTTCTAATTTGCCCCAAATTGGCCAAATTGACCTAGCACAACCCTACCCAAACACTAAGGGAAGTAAGTGAGACATAAGCAAGCCAAGGTGCACATTCAATTTGGAGAATTAAGGCAAAAACACCAAAATACCCAAACTACCCCTATAAGCAAATAAGTGCAATTAAGCCCCTTATGCCCCCACCATGATTGAATTCCTCTTGGAATAGGTCCATAAGGTACAAGGAAGCAATGTGGGTCAGTCACATTGGGTTGGGTGGTCTTGGGTCAAGCCCAAACCCAAAGATCCCCAATTTGGCCTATTGGGTCAAGTGAGCCCAAACTCAAGTTAGGTGGACTTCACCCAACCCCATGAACCAAAATGGCAGCCCACATGATGACCAGACCCCAAGCCTTCAGAAATTCGAAATTGGGGCTGATTTACCAAGGTTTTTGGAGGTATTAGCTTGGGAAGAGACAAGGAAGAGGGAAATGAGGAATGAATGCCAAATGGCACCCCATTTCCCTTCCCCAAGCCCTCCTCTGGACTGAGGATTTAATTCCATCAGTGTTGGGCAGTGAGAGAGGGTCCAGGAGTGGCCAATTCGGGCGGCTAAAGGGGTGGCCGAACCACCATTGAGGGCATCCAGCCATATACCCCCCTTTGCCTCCAATTCTCCTCACCATCACTCTCAGAACCCCCAAGGCAGTCAAAATCGACTACTGGAAGTCGTCTTTCGCTGTAGAATCGAGGAATCGAGCCTAAGCCGCCGCCGCCGCCACCAACAATGGTGAACACCCGCCGGAGCCGCTGCCACGCCGCCCTGCAGTACGATTTCTCCTCCCCTCCCTATGTGCTAGTGATCTAGGGTCCTAGAAAGGGCAGACGAGCTCAATTGAGCCGTCAGCCATGCGCCTTTTCCCTCCCGAACTCCGATCGGGCTTCCTCCAGAGATCGCCGGGAACCTCCACCTCCGACCACCATTCCACCGCCAATCGACGGCCAACCCCTCAACGGAGGTGGTGGCGGCGGCAGATGGCCGGGGAGGGTGGTGGTTGGCCGGGATCAAGGCAGTTTTCCTCTGGGCCGTCGGCTAGAGGAAGGAGACGAAATCACAGCCGTTGATTTCGTCTCCTTGATCTCTATTAGCAGACCATAATTAATTCTGCCTAGATTTTTAATCAGTTTGCATGCTGTTTTTGAAGGCCTCAGAGGCCATATTTGCAAAAATGATCAGAGACAACATTTGTAGCCCTATGGGTCTACTTTCTGTAGGATTTGAGATCAAGTGATTTGGAGCAATACTGCTCCTTGTAGAGCCATTCTACTAAGACTGCTCATTTTTGTCTATTAGCAAACCACATAATCCTGCCTAGGTTTTTAATGTAGTTTGCATGCTATTTTTGAAGGCCTTAGAGGCCATATCATGAAAAGTTGGTAGAGACAACTTTTGTAGCTCTTGATGTCTACTTTCTGTAGGATTTAAGATCAAGTGATTTGGAGCTCTACAGCTCCTTGTAGAGCCATTTGTCTAGGACTGCTCATTTTTGTCTATTAGCAAACCACATAATCCTGCCTAGATTTTTAATCAGTTTGCATGCTGTTTTTGAAGGCCTTAGAGGCCATATTTGCAAACATGATCAGAGACAACATTTGTAGCCCTATGGGTCTAATTTCTGTAGGATTTGAGATCAAGTGATTTGGAGCAATACTGCTCCTTGTAGAGCCATTCTACTAAGACTGCTCATTTTTGTCTATTAGCAAACCACATAATCCTGTCTAGGTTTTTAATGTACTTTGCATGCTATTTTGGAAGGCCTTAGAGGCCATATCATGAAAAGTTGGCAGAGACAACTTTTGTATATCTTGATGTCTACTCTCTGTAGGATTTGAGATCAAGTGATTTGGAGCTCTACAGCTCCTTGTAGAGCCATTTTTCTAGGACTGCTCATTTTTGTCTATTAGCAAACCACATAATCCTGCCTAGGTTTTAGTGTAGTTTGCATGCTATTTTTGAAGGCCTTAGAGGCCATATCATGAAGAGTTGGCAGAGATAACTTTTGTAGCTCTTGATGTCTACTCTCTGTAGGATTTGAGATCAAGTGATTTGGAGCTCTACAGCTCCTTGTAGAGCCATTTTTCTAGGACTGCTCATTTTTGTCTATTAGCAAACCACATAATCCTGCCTAGGTTTTAATGTACTTTGCATGCTATTTTGAAGGCCTTAGAAGCCATAAAATGAAAAATGGTCAGAGACAACTTTTGTAGCTCTTGATGTCTACTTTCTGTAGGATTTGAGATCAAGTGATTTGGAGCTCTACAGCTCTTTGTAGAGCCATATTCCTAGGACTGCTCATTTTTGTCCATTAGCAAACCACATAATCCTGCCTAGGTTTTTAATGTACTTTGTATGCTATTTTTGAAGGCCTTAGAAGCCATAACATGAAAAGTTGGCAGAGACAACTTTTGTAGCTCTTGATGTCTACTTTCTGTAGGATTTGAGATCAAGTGATTTGGAGCTCTACAGCTCTTTGTAGAGCCATTTTTCTAGGACTGCTCTTTATGTCTATTAGCAATTTGGGTGGAGTGAGCCCTATGCCTTGGGGGTTGACCCAATGGCTTGAAATGCTGGACATGGATCCTTGGCAGCAATATGCCTTCCCAAAAGTTATTTGGGATTTTTGGATACAAAATCCCAAGATATGGAATTTACTAAATTACCCCTAATTTAGGTTATAAAATAAAAAGGCGGTCATATGAACTTGGAATAATATGAGACTTAGGATCTGGTGTTTTTAGACTAATATGGTGCTATAATAGTTTTCCCAGAATTTATTGAAGTCTTAACATAGCACTTGTAGTGTAAACCCTTATACGCACACCAAATGTAATAAATGATAATTAAGGGTAAATATTACTTGGAATAATATGAGACTTAGGATCTGGTTTTTTTTAGACTAATATGGTGCTATAATAGTTTTCCCAGAATTTATTGAAGTCTTAACATAGCACTTGTAGTGTAAACCCTTATACGCACACCAAATGTATTAAATGATAATTAAGGGCAAATATCACTTGGAATAATATGAGACTTAAGATCTGGTGTTTTTTTTAGACTAATATGGTGCTATAATAGTTTTTCCAGAATTTATTGAAGTCTTAACATAGCACTTGTAGTGTAAACCCTTATACGCACACCAAATGTAATAAATGATAACTAAGGGTAAATATTACTTGGAATAATATGAGACTTAGGTTTTAGTGTTTTTAGACCAGCGTTATGTCATGGTAATTTTCCCTGAGATTATCGAGATCATAATCTAATACTTGATGTGTAAATCTCTATTTGCACACCTCCTATCTTTAATAGAAACTATGACTTAAGATTCCCTGGAGAATTTATGAAATTAGGATTTGAGATCACCACTCATTGCGAACCTATGGTGATAATTGGAACTCGTTTGGATATGATGTGATCAAGATCGCACCATAGGAGTCTAATCTAGATCAACCTTGTTTCGGTCTGCGAATAGTGAAACTGATTTACATGAATTAGACCACCACTGACCTTCACACGTAGAACTGTTAACTCTTTAGTAATTATGAAGGCTCAGGTTATTTGGAAGAGCATCTCTAAGGGCATCTTGGGAAATAAGGATTGGGGCGCGTTTAGCAAAGCTATAGGTGTGTGAGTTTACAGTGGTATGAAAAGGAGGTTAGACCTCATCAAGGGCCCCACACACACAACTCATCAGTGTTAAACGATTGTATGGAAGTAAAACTACCCTTAGCCGGGGAGCCATTTTAAGGTAATACTCGAGGGAGAAGTCGAGAAGTATCTAAGGCAAACCCTGGATTAAGGATGACGAAGAATAGGAGTGTGGGTCCAAGTAAGGTTGAGAATGTTATTTGAATGTGAGCAGTTCCTCGGTGAAGAAAGGGGACTCGAGTTTAAAATGTGGCGACGGGAGAGTCAGCACCCGGTCACAGCTGGAGGTGTTGGAGTTCAAGGAACCCCCCACTCCTAATTGCCAAGTTTAACTCATCTTAGAGATGTAATGTAATTGGAGAGGAAAATGGGGATCAAGTAAAAAGGGGTGGACACCAACAAGATTAAGTGCCTTGGGAATAGGAAGTTCGGGGTGTCAGCCCGCCACACTTCCTAGTACCGCTGCGAGCCCCTCACAGGGTAACCCTCCGGATGTCCAAGGTTAACCATAAACCTTCTAAGTTCAACTAAATCATAGACAAGACTAGTTAAGTAGGAGAACTCGGCAAGTTAACTTCCATCCCGAACCGGGACGTTATTTATAAGAATGGACTGGGATAGTCCGGCGAGCGGTAAGCTCGTAGTTTGTGTATAGACTAGTGAAGTCTAGCGAGCGGTAGGCTCGTAGTTCAAATATAAGACTAGTGTAGTCTAGCGAGCGGTAAGCTCGTAGTGTATATATAAGACTAGTGTAGTCTAGCGAGCGGTAAGCTCGTAGTTTATATATAAGACTAGTGTAGTCTAGCGAGCGGTAAGCTCGTAGTTTATATATAAGACTAGTGTAGTCTAGCGAGCGGTAAGCTCGTAGTTTATATATATAAGACTAGTGTAGTCTAGCGAGCGGTAAGCTCGTAGTTTATATATAAGACTAGTGTAGTCTAGCGAGCGGTAAGCTCGTAGTTTATATAAGACTAGTGTAGTCTGGCGGGCGGTAAGCTCGTAGTTTGTGTATAGACTAGTGAAGTCTGGCGAGCAGTAGGCTCTAATTTGTAAATGCTGATGTAGATGTGCGAGCTGGAGACTCGGTTGTAAAAGGCTAACTTATGTTGCTTGTGAATGAGATGTGGTGGGTCTCCGGATCTGTCTTAGTCGTCACACCGACAGCAGTTCGTTGACTCGGCAGTGCTAGAGGTTTATTAGGGCCAGGTTGTTTTACTGCGCGCCCGATGGGACGAATTCCCTAAACCCTGCCTGGCCATTTCAGTTTAGTACGCAGGAGCTCGTGAGTGCCGGGTACCGGTATCACAGCGTACGTTTGGGCCTAGGTCTGGTAGTGTGACTTACCCACCTAGGTGAGGAGACGCCCGCTCCTCTGCCACCGTTTGACCACGACGGGAGGTGCCCGAGAGGTTAGCTACCTCCGAAAAGTGGGAACTAAAGGTCTGTACGTACAGAGTCGTGTGTGTGAGTTGCATGTGTATGAAATAATAATACAAACATTGCATCATTGCATTGCACTTCATAGCATAACATTTCTTCACAAACTGAGACCTCATCGTATAAATTAGTGTGGGCTCTTTTATACGATGAGTTTACTTCTTGCCAGATCCCTTAGCTTATGTGCTATTGTGTGTGCATATAAGTTAAGGTTACTTTCGTAGCTGCTCCTTAATTATACCGCTCTTTTACTTATACTGCTCTGTTACTTATACTGCTTCTTACTTTCGCTTATATACATACTCCTGCTTGGGTAGATATGCTTTCATTACTTGTTTAGTACCTTTATACTTGCTAGTCTCGCCACTGCCACCTGCTTTTGATTTACCCCTTGATGTCCTCCGCTTCCTCCTTCCACACGGTGCCTAGGAGTCGCGGGGGGAGGCGGGGACAAAATCGGCTTAGTCTTTATGACTAACGGTCGGTTGTGACCGTAGGTACACGAGGTGATGGAACCCCAGAGAAGAGGAGACAGGACACAAGGAACTTATGCCGCGCGTTACTTCTACTGCAATACAGGTGTTCGAGAGTTGAGAACTGATTAGCTTCCGCATAGATGTAGAGTGAGAAAGTTTATATACTTTGCTTGGATATGTACTGGGCTTAAGCCCTTTCTCTCTTTTAGTTCATTTCTCATCAAGGACATTGTAAGCATGTACTTCTATATTTAATGTGATTTGTGGGCTTGTTGCTTCTATTTGCTTCTATTACTCTGAATTGTGGTTGGCCTAGATGATGTTGATTAGCCGGCAGGATCAGCGTATTGTGGCGGGGACCATTGGGTGTAATGGTCTCGCCGCAAGACGGCGGTTCTGGGCGGTAAGACCCGGTTTAAAAGCAAAAAAAAAAGAGGGTCTTACAAAGTGGTATCAGCTTAGCCGACTTTCGATCCAACTAAAAGAAGTCCACAAAACCTAGGGCAACCCCCGCTCGAGTTAGTTTGAGGACAAACTAGCAGCGGAAGCAGTGGTGTGCCCATACGGGAAATCACATAATTTTTGTCCACTTAACGATGAGATTAGGCCAACCCGACTAGTACACCATATTGGCTGGACTTAGCAAGACTTCTCATAAGGTATCCTAGTCCGACATCAACCTCAAGTATATTTTGACCAAGTAGTAGGATACCCCAAGGTGACTAAAAGAAGGAGTTGAAAGTGTGTGTGAGTGTTCAGGGCTTACTCTGTGATATACCCACATCACTTCCTAAGTGATATTAACACTCCTCAACAAACAAATAGGACAATCTTAAGTGGTTTTGATGTTTGTGAGACTCGTAAGGCCTTACTTGTGCGCTTAGAAGCTAACACTGCACACTCCCACCCTCGGAAAACCATCACAAGAAAGGATGTCAAATGTGGAATGAGAAGCCCCACTTAGAGAAGACCATTGGATAGACACACGATCCTTGGGAAAGTATTACGATAAATGGCAATTCTGAGGGTAGAGAACCTTACCATATCCAAACCACAAGAGTTGTATACCCTTATGGGTTTTATGCATACGTGGGAAGCCAATATTTTCGGATATAAGAAACTCATCACAAGATTACGGGAGGCTAATCTTGTTTCTTCGTTTATTGGGCCACTGAAATTTTAACTCAGCTTTTTCTTAGAGACATAAAGCCTCTGCATTATAACTCCACAGGGCACCTGCCTTGGTGCAAGATATACAAAGTGAACCCTAGACCTAAGTCGGTGCACCCCTACATTCCGACTTATCCAAACAATCTGAATTCTTACACCGTACATGTAAATTAGATGCGATACACACGCTGTCCAAGAATTAGATTTTGTAGATGAAGACCTGTAGATTCGGATAATAATCATTCCCTTGGTCAATTCTCTTAAAAAGGTGAAACATACACTTTCGATGAAGAGATCTTCCTTCTCTGAAGGGATCAGAAAACTTGAAGATTGAATTCCGTAGGAAGTTAGTGTTTGTAAAAATTTTGTTACATAAAGCATTATTGGGAGTTCCAGGGTCAAGTTTCCCTGGATCGCTATGAAAAACCCGGAGTATTACAGAAATAAGTAGATAGACTTGTGGTCTCCATTGAACCCCTGAAAAGTTTATTATAGTTAACTATTGACTATATATCATGCTTCCCTCACGAAATGAGCCTTGCACCCTTAGCTACCTTGGAGGATTTACAATATATGAAGCTTCGAGACTCGGAATTGACGGCTCATGCGAATTTAAGTACCGAAACTGAGTTTGATTACTTCTAAAGTATCCTTTTAGATCAGTAAATGACCATGGCATATTTACATTTACTAAATATCATATTGAATCTTAGGAGCATGACTAAGCGTTGACCTAAAGTATTAAAAGAAGGGAGATGTCGTAAAAAAAAAAAATTAGAGGAATCAATATTGCCCAAGCCATAAACATATCATGATCTTGGAAGACAAGTCTAGATTCTAATTACAAACAACTAATAAATAAGAGTACTGGTGTCACGTGTACAATGATTGTGAACCACAGGAGAGTAGACCCAAAGTGTTAATAAGGATACGGTAATAAAGATATTGACGGTGAACGTAACAATGTACTCACGGGATCGAGAACTGTATACTTACGGAGACATCATACTATAAAAATATAAGACTCTATGGATTCTTACACTCCCCTTGTGAGTGTGTGACTTTACTTCGACTTATGTCCTCCCTCCACTACGATGTCTTCATCATTGGGAATTGTCTAAGAACCCTCAGGTAAAGGATCTCGAACTCGAATAGGATGAGGTTTAACGAAAGTGCACTTGGGAGAAAACCGAGGATGAGTCAATGAGAATTAGACCTAACAAGTCCCAATGTTAATTGAGAGCCATACTGCACCCAAACAACTAAATCATCCATGAACTCTAACTCCCGTGGACCTAAACCTAAAATTCGGGGACGAAATTGTTTCTTCGTTTATTGGGATTTGTAACATCCCCAAAACAACTAGACCCCTAAGATGCATTTTGTCATGACAAGGTCATGACATTGCTCCAAGAAGATAAAATGGGCCAAGGAGGCCCCATGATTTCCATAAATTAAGAAGAAATGCACATTGGGGTGCAATTAGCAAATTTTGATGGCTTAGCTTAGGGTTGACCAATATACCTCCAACAAGTCAACATAACCTCATCATGACCCCTATGACCATCCAAGGAGGTGAGTAGGCCACTAGGGACCCTTGGGGTCAACCAAATTGGCCAAATTGACCAAAAGTCAACTTTGAGCTATCCTAGGTCAAACCTCCATGAATAAGGGCAATTGAACTCCAAATGATCAAATTGTACCCACCCTCTTATGGCAACCTCCCTAGGGGACCTAATGAACCCAAAAGCCCCATCGTAGGGCCATCAATTTGGGGAAAATGGGCCAATTACTAAAAAGCCCCAAATTGACCTATTAATACTAAAAACTTAAATTGAACTTCAATTGACCCATTGTGATCAAATTGATCACCTCTAACACTCTTGGGCCACTTAGGGAGTCTAATGGCCCCACATTGGACCCTTGGTGTAAGCCAATTTTGAGGAAACTGGGCAAATTACCAATTTGCCCCAAATTACCAATTACACCCATTTGGCTTCTAATTTGCCCCAAATTGGCCAAATTGACCTAGCACAACCCTACCCAAACACTAAGGGAAGTGAGTGAGACATAAGCAAGCCAAGGTTCACTTTCAATTTGGAGAATTAAGGCAAAAACACCAAAATACCCAAACTACCCCTATAAGCAAATAAGTGCAATTAAGCCCCTTATGCCCCCACCATGATTGAATTCCTCTTGGAATAGGTCCATAAGGTACAAGGAAGCAATGTGGGTCAGTCACATTGGGTTGGGTGGTCTTGGGTCAAGCCCAAACCCAAAGATCCCCAATTTGGCCTATTGGGTCAAGTGAGCCCAAACTCAAGTTAGGTGGACTTCACCCAACCCCATGAACCAAAATGGCAGCCCACATGATGACCAGACCCCAAGCCTTCAGAAATTCGAAATTGGGGCTGATTTACCAAGGTTTTTGGAGGTATTAGCTTGGGAAGAGACAAGGAAGAGGGAAATGAGGAATGAATGCCAAATGGCACCCCATTTCCCTTCCCCAAGCCCTCCTCTGGACTGAGGATTTAATTCCATCAGTGTTGGGCAGTGAGAGAGGGTCCAGGAGTGGCCAATTCGGGCGGCTAAAGGGGTGGCCGAACCACCATTGAGGGCATCCAGCCATATACCCCCCTTTGCCTCCAATTCTCCTCACCATCACTCTCAGAACCCCCAAGGCAGTCAAAATCGACTACTGGAAGTCGTCTTTCGCTGTAGAATCGAGGAATCGAGCCTAAGCCGCCGCCGCCGCCACCAACAATGGTGAACACCCGCCGGAGCCGCTGCCACGCCGCCCTGCAGTACGATTTCTCCTCCCCTCCCTCTGTGCTAGTGATCTAGGGTCCTAGAAAGGGCAGACGAGCTCAATTGAGCCGTCAGCCATGCGCCTTTTCCCTCCCGAACTCCGATCGGGCTTCCTCCAGAGATCGCCGGGAACCTCCACCTCCGGCCACCATTCCACCGCCAATCGACGGCCAACCCCTCAACGGAGGTGGTGGCGGCGGCAGATGGCCGGGGAGGGTGGTGGTTGGCCGGGATCAAGGCAGTTTTCCTCTGGGCCGTCGGCTAGAGGAAGGAGACGAAATCACAGCCGTTGATTTCGTCTCCTTGATCTCTATTAGCAGACCATAATTAATTCTGCCTAGATTTTTAATCAGTTTGCATGCTGTTTTTGAAGGCCTTAGAGGCCATATTTGCAAAAATGATCAGAGACAACATTTGTAGCCCTATGGGTCTACTTTCTGTAGGATTTAAGATCAAGTGATTTGGAGCAATACTGCTCCTTGTAGAGCCATTCTACTAAGACTGCTCATTTTTGTCTATTAGCAAACCACATAATCCTGCCTAGGTTTTTAATGTAGTTTGCATGCTATTTTTGAAGGCCTTAGAGGCCATATCATGAAAAGTTGGCAGAGAAAACTTTTGTAGCTCTTGATGTCTACTTTCTGTAGGATTTGAGATCAAGTAATTTGGAGCTCTACAGCTCCTTGTATAGCCATTGTTCTAGGACTGCTCATTTTTGTCTATTAGCAAACCATAATTAATTCTGCCTAGATTTTTAATCAGTTTGCATGCTGTTTTTGAAGGCCTTAGAGGCCATATTTGCAAAAATGATCAGAGACAACATTTGTAGCCCTATGGGTCTACTTTCTGTAGGATTTAAGATCAAGTGATTTGGAGCAATACTGCTCCTTGTAGAGCCATTCTACTAAGACTGCTCATTTTTGTCTATTAGCAAACCACATAATCCTGCCTAGGTTTTTAATGTAGTTTGCATGCTATTTTTGAAGGCCTTAGAGGCCATATCATGAAAAGTTGGCAGAGACAACTTTTGTAGCTCTTGATGTCTACTTTCTGTAGGATTTAAGATCAAGTGATTTGGAGCTCTACAGCTCCTTGTAGAGCCATTTGTCTAGGACTGCTCATTTTTGTCTATTAGCAAACCACATAATCCTGCCTAGATTTTTAATCAGTTTGCATGCTGTTTTTGAAGGCCTTAGAGGCCATATTTGCAACAATGATCAGAGACAACATATGTAGCCCTATAGGTCTACTTTCGGTAGGATTTGAGATCAAGTGATTTGGAGCAATAATGCTCCTTGTAGAGCCATTCTACTAAGACTGCTCATTTTTGTCTATTAGCAAACCACATAATCCTGTCTAGGTTTTTAATGTACTTTGCATGCTATTTTGGAAGGCCTTAGAGGCCATATCATGAAACGTTGGCAGAGACAACTTTTGTAGCTCTTGATGTCTACTTTCTGTAGGATTTGAGATCAAGTCATTTGGAGCTCTACAGCTCCTTGTAGAGCCATTTTTCTAGGACTGCTCATTTTTGTCTATTAGCAAACCACATAATCCTGCCTAGGTTTTAGTGTAGTTTGCATGCTATTTTTGAAGGCCTTAGAAGCCATATCATGAAGAGTTGGCAGAGATAACTTTTGTAGCTCTTGATGTTTACTTTCTGTAGGATTTGAGATCAAGTGATTTGGAGCTCTACAGCTCTTTGTAGAGCCATTTTTCTAGGACTGCTCATTTTTGTCTATTAGCAAACCACATAATCCTGCCTAGGTTTTAATGTACTTTGCATGCTATTTTGAAGGCCTTAGAGGCCATAACATGAAAAATGGTCAGATACAACTTTTGTAGCTCTTGATGTCTACTTTCTGTAGGATTTGAGATCAAGTGATTTGGAGCTCTATAGCTCTTTGTAGAGCCATTTTCCTAGGACTGCTCATTTTTGTCCATTAGCAAACCACATAATCCTGCCTAGGTTTTTAATGTACTTTGTATGCTATTTTTTAAGGCCTTAGAAGCCATAACATGAAAAGTTGGCAGAGACAACTTTTGTAGCTCTTGATGTCTACTTTCTGTAGGATTTGAGATCAAGTGATTTGGAGCTCTACAGCTCTTTGTAGAGCCATTTTTCTAGGACTGCTCTTTATGTCTATTAGCAATTTGGGTGGAGTGAGCCCTATGCCTTGGGGGTTGACCCAATGGCTTGAAATGCTGGACATGGATCCTTGGCAGCAATATGCCTTCCCAAAAGTTATTTGGGATTTTTGGATACAAAATCCCAAGATATGGAATTTACTAAATTACCCCTAATTTAGGTTATAAAATAAAAAGGCGGTCATATGAACTTGGAATAATATGAGACTTAGGATCTGGTGTTTTTAGACTAATATGGTGCTATAATAGTTTTCCCAGAATTTATTGAAGTCTTAACATAGCACTTGTAGTGTAAACCCTTATACGCACACCAAATGTAATAAATGATAATTAAGGGTAAATATTACTTGGAATAATATGAGACTTAGGATCTGGTTTTTTTTAGACTAATATGGTGCTATAATAGTTTTCCCAGAATTTATTGAAGTCTTAACATAGCACTTGTAGTGTAAACCCTTATACGCACACCAAATGTATTAAATGATAATTAAGGGCAAATATCACTTGGAATAATATGAGACTTAGGATCTGGTGTTTTTTTTAGACTAATATGGTGCTATAATAGTTTTCCCAGAATTTATTGAAGTCTTAACATAACACTTGTAGTGTAAACCCTTATACGCACACCAAATGTAATAAATGATAACTAAGGGTAAATATTACTTGGAATAATATGAGACTTAGGTTTTAGTGTTTTTAGACCAGCGTTATGTCATGGTAATTTTCCCTGAGATTATCGAGATCATAATCTAATACTTGATGTGTAAATCTCTATTTGCACACCTCCTATCTTTAATAGAAACTATGACTTAAGATTCCCTGGAGAATTTATGAAATTAGGATTTGAGATCACCACTCATTGCGAACCTATGGTGATAATTGGAACTCGTTTGGATATGATGTGATCAAGATCGCACCATAGGAGTCTAATCTAGATCAACCTTGTTTCGGTCTGCGAATAGTGAAACTGATTTACATGAATTAGACCACCACTGACCTTCACACGTAGAACTGTTAACTCTTTAGTAATTATGAAGGCTCAGGTTATTTGGAAGAGCATCTCTAAGGGCATCTTGGGAAATAAGGATTGGGGCGCGTTTAGCAAAGCTATAGGTGTGTGAGTTTACAGTGGTATGAAAAGGAGGTTAGACCTCATCAAGGGCCCCACACACACAACTCATCAGTGTTAAACGATTGTATGGAAGTAAAACTACCCTTAGCCGGGGAGCCATTTTAAGGTAATACTCGAGGGAGAAGTCGAGAAGTATCTAAGGCAAACCCTGGATTAAGGATGACGAAGAATAGGAGTGTGGGTCCAAGTAAGGTTGAGAATGTTATTTGAATGTGAGCAGTTCCTCGGTGAAGAAAGGGGACTCGAGTTTAAAATGTGGCGACGGGAGAGTCAGCACCCGGTCACAGCTGGAGGTGTTGGAGTTCAAGGAACCCCCCACTCCTAATTGCCAAGTTTAACTCATCTTAGAGATGTAATGTAATTGGAGAGGAAAATGGGGATCAAGTAAAAAGGGGTGGACACCAACAAGATTAAGTGCCTTGGGAATAGGAAGTTCGGGGTGTCAGCCCGCCACACTTCCTAGTACCGCTGCGAGCCCCTCACAGGGTAACCCTCCGGATGTCCAAGGTTAACCATAAACCTTCTAAGTTCAACTAAATCATAGACAAGACTAGTTAAGTAGGAGAACTCGGCAAGTTAACTTCCATCCCGAACCGGGACGTTATTTATAAGAATGGACTGGGATAGTCCGGCGAGCGGTAAGCTCGTAGTTTGTGTATAGACTAGTGAAGTCTAGCGAGCGGTAGGCTCGTAGTTCAAATATAAGACTAGTGTAGTCTAGCGAGCGGTAAGCTCGTAGTGTATATATAAGACTAGTGTAGTCTAGCGAGCGGTAAGCTCGTAGTTTATATATAAGACTAGTGTAGTCTAGCGAGCGGTAAGCTCGTAGTTTATATATAAGACTAGTGTAGTCTAGCGAGCGGTAAGCTCGTAGTTTATATATATAAGACTAGTGTAGTCTAGCGAGCGGTAAGCTCGTAGTTTATATATAAGACTAGTGTAGTCTAGCGAGCGGTAAGCTCGTAGTTTATATAAGACTAGTGTAGTCTGGCGGGCGGTAAGCTCGTAGTTTGTGTATAGACTAGTGAAGTCTGGCGAGCAGTAGGCTCTAATTTGTAAATGCTGATGTAGATGTGCGAGCTGGAGACTCGGTTGTAAAAGGCTAACTTATGTTGCTTGTGAATGAGATGTGGTGGGTCTCCGGATCTGTCTTAGTCGTCACACCGACAGCAGTTCGTTGACTCGGCAGTGCTAGAGGTTTATTAGGGCCAGGTTGTTTTACTGCGCGCCCGATGGGACGAATTCCCTAAACCCTGCCTGGCCATTTCAGTTTAGTACGCAGGAGCTCGTGAGTGCCGGGTACCGGTATCACAGCGTACGTTTGGGCCTAGGTCTGGTAGTGTGACTTACCCACCTAGGTGAGGAGACGCCCGCTCCTCTGCCACCGTTTGACCACGACGGGAGGTGCTCGAGAGGTTAGCTACCTCCGAAAAGTGGGAACTAAAGGTCTGTACGTACAGAGTCGTGTGTGTGAGTTGCATGTGTATGAAATAATAATACAAACATTGCATCATTGCATTGCACTTCATAGCATAGCATTTCTTCACAAACTGAGACCTCATCGTATAAATTAGTGTGGGCTCTTTTATACGATGAGTTTACTTCTTGCCAGATCCCTTAGCTTATGTGCTATTGTGTGTGCATATAAGTTAAGGTTACTTTCGTAGCTGCTCCTTAATTATACCGCTCTTTTACTTATACTGCTCTGTTACTTATACTGCTTCTTACTTTCGCTTATATACATACTCCTGCTTGGGTAGATATGCTTTCATTACTTGTTTAGTACCTTTATACTTGCTAGTCTCGCCACTGCCACCTGCTTTTGATTTACCCCTTGATGTCCTCCGCTTCCTCCTTCCACACGGTGCCTAGGAGTCGCGGGGGGAGGCGGGGACAAAATCGGCTTAGTCTTTATGACTAACGGTCGGTTGTGACCGTAGGTACACGAGGTGATGGAACCCCAGAGAAGAGGAGACAGGACACAAGGAACTTATGCCGCGCGTTACTTCTACTGCAATACAGGTGTTCGAGAGTTGAGAACTGATTAGCTTCCGCATAGATGTAGAGTGAGAAAGTTTATATACTTTGCTTGGATATGTACTGGGCTTAAGCCCTTTCTCTCTTTTAGTTCATTTCTCATCAAGGACATTGTAAGCATGTACTTCTATATTTAATGTGATTTGTGGGCTTGTTGCTTCTATTTGCTTCTATTACTCTGAATTGTGGTTGGCCTAGATGATGTTGATTAGCCGGCAGGATCAGCGTATTGTGGCGGGGACCATTGGGTGTAATGGTCTCGCCGCAAGACGGCGGTTCTGGGCGGTAAGACCCGGTTTAAAAGCAAAAAAAAAAGAGGGTCTTACAAAGTGGTATCAGCTTAGCCGACTTTCGATCCAACTAAAAGAAGTCCACAAAACCTAGGGCAACCCCCGCTCGAGTTAGTTTGAGGACAAACTAGCAGCGGAAGCAGTGGTGTGCCCATACGGGAAATCACATAATTTTTGTCCACTTAACGATGAGATTAGGCCAACCCGACTAGTACACCATATTGGCTGGACTTAGCAAGACTTCTCATAAGGTATCCTAGTCCGACATCAACCTCAAGTATATTTTGACCAAGTAGTAGGATACCCCAAGGTGACTAAAAGAAGGAGTTGAAAGTGTGTGTGAGTGTTCAGGGCTTACTCTGTGATATACCCACATCACTTCCTAAGTGATATTAACACTCCTCAACAAACAAATAGGTCAATCTTAAGTGGTTTTGATGTTTGTGAGACTCGTAAGGCCTTACTTGTGCGCTTAGAAGCTAACACTGCACACTCCCACCCTCGGAAAACCATCACAAGAAAGGATGTCAAATGTGGAATGAGAAGCCCCACTTAGAGAAGACCATTGGATAGACACACGATCCTTGGGAAAGTATTACGATAAATGGCAATTCTGAGGGTAGAGAACCTTACCATATCCAAACCACAAGAGTTGTATACCCTTATGGGTTTTATGCATACGTGGGAAGCCAATATTTTCGGATATAAGAAACTCATCACAAGATTACGGGAGGCTAATCTTGTTTCTTCGTTTATTGGGCCACTGAAATTTTAACTCAGCTTTTTCTTAGAGACATAAAGCCTCTGCATTATAACTCCACAGGGCACCTGCCTTGGTGCAAGATATACAAAGTGAACCCTAGACCTAAGTCGGTGCACCCCTACATTCCGACTTATCCAAACAATCTGAATTCTTACACCGTACATGTAAATTAGATGCGATACACACGCTGTCCAAGAATTAGATTTTGTAGATGAAGACCTGTAGATTCGGATAATAATCATTCCCTTGGTCAATTCTCTTAAAAAGGTGAAACATACACTTTCGGTGAAGAGATCTTCCTTCTCTGAAGGGATCAGAAAACTTGAAGATTGAATTCCGTAGGAAGTTAGTGTTTGTAAAAATTTTGTTACATAAAGCATTATTGGGAGTTCCAGGGTCAAGTTTCCCTGGATCGCTATGAAAAACCCGGAGTATTACAGAAATAAGTAGATAGACTTGTGGTCTCCATTGAACCCCTGAAAAGTTTATTATAGTTAACTATTGACTATATATCATGCTTCCCTCACGAAATGAGCCTTGCACCCTTAGCTACCTTGGAGGATTTACAATATATGAAGCTTCGAGACTCGGAATTGACGGCTCATGCGAATTTAAGTACCGAAACTGAGTTTGATTACTTCTAAAGTATCCTTTTAGATCAGTAAATGACCATGGCATATTTACATTTACTAAATATCATATTGAATCTTAGGAGCATGACTAAGCGTTGACCTAAAGTATTAAAAGAAGGGAGATGTCGTAAAAAAAAAAATTAGAGGAATCAATATTGCCCAAGCCATAAACATATCATGATCTTGGAAGACAAGTCTAGATTCTAATTACAAACAACTAATAAATAAGAGTACTGGTGTCACGTGTACAATGATTGTGAACCACAGGAGAGTAGACCCAAAGTGTTAATAAGGATACGGTAATAAAGATATTGACGGTGAACGTAACAATGTACTCACGGGATCGAGAACTGTATACTTACGGAGACATCATACTATAAAAATATAAGACTCTATGGATTCTTACACTCCCCTTGTGAGTGTGTGACTTTACTTCGACTTATGTCCTCCCTCCACTACGATGTCTTCATCATTGGGAATTGTCTAAGAACCCTCAGGTAAAGGATCTCGAACTCGAATAGGATGAGGTTTAACGAAAGTGCACTTGGGAGAAAACCGAGGATGAGTCAATGAGAATTAGACCTAACAAGTCCCAATGTTAATTGAGAGCCATACTGCACCCAAACAACTAAATCATCCATGAACTCTAACTCCCGTGGACCTAAACCTAAAATTCGGGGACGAAATTGTTTCTTCGTTTATTGGGATTTGTAACATCCCCAAAACAACTAGACCCCTAAGATGCATTTTGTCATGACAAGGTCATGACATTGCTCCAAGAAGATAAAATGGGCCAAGGAGGCCCCATGATTTCCATAAATTAAGAAGAAATGCACATTGGGGTGCAATTAGCAAATTTTGATGGCTTAGCTTAGGGTTGACCAATATACCTCCAACAAGTCAACATAACCTCATCATGACCCCTATGACCATCCAAGGAGGTGAGTAGGCCACTAGGGACCCTTGGGGTCAACCAAATTGGCCAAATTGACCAAAAGTCAACTTTGAGCTATCCTAGGTCAAACCTCCATGAATAAGGGCAATTGAACTCCAAATGATCAAATTGTACCCACCCTCTTATGGCAACCTCCCTAGGGGACCTAATGAACCCAAAAGCCCCATCGTAGGGCCATCAATTTGGGGAAAATGGGCCAATTACTAAAAAGCCCCAAATTGACCTATTAATACTAAAAACTTAAATTGAACTTCAATTGACCCATTGTGATCAAATTGATCACCTCTAACACTCTTGGGCCACTTAGGGAGTCTAATGGCCCCACATTGGACCCTTGGTGTAAGCCAATTTTGAGGAAACTGGGCAAATTACCAATTTGCCCCAAATTACCAATTACACCCATTTGGCTTCTAATTTGCCCCAAATTGGCCAAATTGACCTAGCACAACCCTACCCAAACACTAAGGGAAGTGAGTGAGACATAAGCAAGCCAAGGTTCACTTTCAATTTGGAGAATTAAGGCAAAAACACCAAAATACCCAAACTACCCCTATAAGCAAATAAGTGCAATTAAGCCCCTTATGCCCCCACCATGATTGAATTCCTCTTGGAATAGGTCCATAAGGTACAAGGAAGCAATGTGGGTCAGTCACATTGGGTTGGGTGGTCTTGGGTCAAGCCCAAACCCAAAGATCCCCAATTTGGCCTATTGGGTCAAGTGAGCCCAAACTCAAGTTAGGTGGACTTCACCCAACCCCATGAACCAAAATGGCAGCCCACATGATGACCAGACCCCAAGCCTTCAGAAATTCGAAATTGGGGCTGATTTACCAAGGTTTTTGGAGGTATTAGCTTGGGAAGAGACAAGGAAGAGGGAAATGAGGAATGAATGCCAAATGGCACCCCATTTCCCTTCCCCAAGCCCTCCTCTGGACTGAGGATTTAATTCCATCAGTGTTGGGCAGTGAGAGAGGGTCCAGGAGTGGCCAATTCGGGCGGCTAAAGGGGTGGCCGAACCACCATTGAGGGCATCCAGCCATATACCCCCCTTTGCCTCCAATTCTCCTCACCATCACTCTCAGAACCCCCAAGGCAGTCAAAATCGACTACTGGAAGTCGTCTTTCGCTGTAGAATCGAGGAATCGAGCCTAAGCCGCCGCCGCCACCAACAATGGTGAACACCCGCCGGAGCCGCTGCCACGCCGCCCTGCAGTACGATTTCTCCTCCCCTCCCTCTGTGCTAGTGATCTAGGGTCCTAGAAAGGGCAGACGAGCTCAATTGAGCCGTCAGCCATGCGCCTTTTCCCTCCCGAACTCCGATCGGGCTTCCTCCAGAGATCGCCGGGAACCTCCACCTCCGGCCACCATTCCACCGCCAATCGACGGCCAACCCCTCAACGGAGGTGGTGGCGGCGGCAGATGGCCGGGGAGGGTGGTGGTTGGCCGGGATCAAGGCAGTTTTCCTCTGGGCCGTCGGCTAGAGGAAGGAGACGAAATCACAGCCGTTGATTTCGTCTCCTTGATCTCTATTAGCAGACCATAATTAATTCTGCCTAGATTTTTAATCAGTTTGCATGCTGTTTTTGAAGGCCTTAGAGGCCATATTTGCAAAAATGATCAGAGACAACATTTGTAGCCCTATGGGTCTACTTTCTGTAGGATTTAAGATCAAGTGATTTGGAGCAATACTGATCCTTGTAGAGCCATTCTACTAAGACTGCTCATTTTTGTCTATTAGCAAACCACATAATCCTGCCTAGGTTTTTAATGTAGTTTGCATGCTATTTTTGAAGGCCTTAGAGGCCATATCATGAAAAGTTGGCAGAGACAACTTTTGTAGCTCTTGATGTCTACTTTCTGTAGGATTTGAGATCAAGTAATTTGGAGCTCTACAGCTCCTTGTATAGCCATTGTTCTAGGACTGCTCATTTTTGTCTATTAGCAAACCATAATTAATTCTGCCTAGATTTTTAATCAGTTTGCATGCTGTTTTTGAAGGCCTTAGAGGCCATATTTGCAAAAATGATCAGAGACAACATTTGTAGCCCTATGGGTCTACTTTCTGTAGGATTTAAGATCAAGTGATTTGGAGCAATACTGCTCCTTGTAGAGCCATTCTACTAAGACTGCTCATTTTTGTCTATTAGCAAACCACATAATCCTGCCTAGGTTTTTAATGTAGTTTGCATGCTATTTTTGAAGGCCTTAGAGGCCATATCATGAAAAGTTGGCAGAGACAACTTTTGTAGCTCTTGATGTCTACTTTCTGTAGGATTTAAGATCAAGTGATTTGGAGCTCTACAGCTCCTTGTAGAGCCATTTGTCTAGGACTGCTCATTTTTGTCTATTAGCAAACCACATAATCCTGCCTAGATTTTTAATCAGTTTGCATGCTGTTTTTGAAGGCCTTAGAGGCCATATTTGCAACAATGATCAGAGACAACATATGTAGCCCTATAGGTCTACTTTCTGTAGGATTTGAGATCAAGTGATTTGGAGCAATAATGCTCCTTGTAGAGCCATTCTACTAAGACTGCTCATTTTTGTCTATTAGCAAACCACATAATCCTGTCTAGGTTTTTAATGTACTTTGCATGCTATTTTGGAAGGCCTTAGAGGCCATATCATGAAACGTTGGCAGAGACAACTTTTGTAGCTCTTGATGTCTACTTTCTGTAGGATTTGAGATCAAGTCATTTGGAGCTCTACAGCTCCTTGTAGAGCCATTTTTCTAGGACTGCTCATTTTTGTCTATTAGCAAACCACATAATCCTGCCTAGGTTTTAGTGTAGTTTGCATGCTATTTTTGAAGGCCTTAGAAGCCATATCATGAAGAGTTGGCAGAGATAACTTTTGTAGCTCTTGATGTTTACTTTCTGTAGGATTTGAGATCAAGTGATTTGGAGCTCTACAGCTCTTTGTAGAGCCATTTTTCTAGGACTGCTCATTTTTGTCTATTAGCAAACCACATAATCCTGCCTAGGTTTTAATGTACTTTGCATGCTATTTTGAAGGCCTTAGAGGCCATAACATGAAAAATGGTCAGATACAACTTTTGTAGCTCTTGATGTCTACTTTCTGTAGGATTTGAGATCAAGTGATTTGGAGCTCTATAGCTCTTTGTAGAGCCATTTTCCTAGGACTGCTCATTTTTGTCCATTAGCAAACCACATAATCCTGCCTAGGTTTTTAATGTACTTTGTATGCTATTTTTTAAGGCCTTAGAAGCCATAACATGAAAAGTTGGCAGAGACAACTTTTGTAGCTCTTGATGTCTACTTTCTGTAGGATTTGAGATCAAGTGATTTGGAGCTCTACAGCTCTTTGTAGAGCCATTTTTCTAGGACTGCTCTTTATGTCTATTAGCAATTTGGGTGGAGTGAGCCCTATGCCTTGGGGGTTGACCCAATGGCTTGAAATGCTGGACATGGATCCTTGGCAGCAATATGCCTTCCCAAAAGTTATTTGGGATTTTTGGATACAAAATCCCAAGATATGGAATTTACTAAATTACCCCTAATTTAGGTTATAAAATAAAAAGGCGGTCATATGAACTTGGAATAATATGAGACTTAGGATCTGGTGTTTTTAGACTAATATGGTGCTATAATAGTTTTCCCAGAATTTATTGAAGTCTTAACATAGCACTTGTAGTGTAAACCCTTATACGCACACCAAATGTAATAAATGATAATTAAGGGTAAATATTACTTGGAATAATATGAGACTTAGGATCTGGTTTTTTTTAGACTAATATGGTGCTATAATAGTTTTCCCAGAATTTATTGAAGTCTTAACATAGCACTTGTAGTGTAAACCCTTATACGCACACCAAATGTATTAAATGATAATTAAGGGCAAATATCACTTGGAATAATATGAGACTTAGGATCTGGTGTTTTTTTTAGACTAATATGGTGCTATAATAGTTTTCCCAGAATTTATTGAAGTCTTAACATAACACTTGTAGTGTAAACCCTTATACGCACACCAAATGTAATAAATGATAACTAAGGGTAAATATTACTTGGAATAATATGAGACTTAGGTTTTAGTGTTTTTAGACCAGCGTTATGTCATGGTAATTTTCCCTGAGATTATCGAGATCATAATCTAATACTTGATGTGTAAATCTCTATTTGCACACCTCCTATCTTTAATAGAAACTATGACTTAAGATTCCCTGGAGAATTTATGAAATTAGGATTTGAGATCACCACTCATTGCGAACCTATGGTGATAATTGGAACTCGTTTGGATATGATGTGATCAAGATCGCACCATAGGAGTCTAATCTAGATCAACCTTGTTTCGGTCTGCGAATAGTGAAACTGATTTACATGAATTAGACCACCACTGACCTTCACACGTAGAACTGTTAACTCTTTAGTAATTATGAAGGCTCAGGTTATTTGGAAGAGCATCTCTAAGGGCATCTTGGGAAATAAGGATTGGGGCGCGTTTAGCAAAGCTATAGGTGTGTGAGTTTACAGTGGTATGAAAAGGAGGTTAGACCTCATCAAGGGCCCCACACACACAACTCATCAGTGTTAAACGATTGTATGGAAGTAAAACTACCCTTAGCCGGGGAGCCATTTTAAGGTAATACTCGAGGGAGAAGTCGAGAAGTATCTAAGGCAAACCCTGGATTAAGGATGACGAAGAATAGGAGTGTGGGTCCAAGTAAGGTTGAGAATGTTATTTGAATGTGAGCAGTTCCTCGGTGAAGAAAGGGGACTCGAGTTTAAAATGTGGCGACGGGAGAGTCAGCACCCGGTCACAGCTGGAGGTGTTGGAGTTCAAGGAACCCCCCACTCCTAATTGCCAAGTTTAACTCATCTTAGAGATGTAATGTAATTGGAGAGGAAAATGGGGATCAAGTAAAAAGGGGTGGACACCAACAAGATTAAGTGCCTTGGGAATAGGAAGTTCGGGGTGTCAGCCCGCCACACTTCCTAGTACCGCTGCGAGCCCCTCACAGGGTAACCCTCCGGATGTCCAAGGTTAACCATAAACCTTCTAAGTTCAACTAAATCATAGACAAGACTAGTTAAGTAGGAGAACTCGGCAAGTTAACTTCCATCCCGAACCGGGACGTTATTTATAAGAATGGACTGGGATAGTCCGGCGAGCGGTAAGCTCGTAGTTTGTGTATAGACTAGTGAAGTCTAGCGAGCGGTAGGCTCGTAGTTCAAATATAAGACTAGTGTAGTCTAGCGAGCGGTAAGCTCGTAGTGTATATATAAGACTAGTGTAGTCTAGCGAGCGGTAAGCTCGTAGTTTATATATAAGACTAGTGTAGTCTAGCGAGCGGTAAGCTCGTAGTTTATATATAAGACTAGTGTAGTCTAGCGAGCGGTAAGCTCGTAGTTTATATATATAAGACTAGTGTAGTCTAGCGAGCGGTAAGCTCGTAGTTTATATATAAGACTAGTGTAGTCTAGCGAGCGGTAAGCTCGTAGTTTATATAAGACTAGTGTAGTCTGGCGGGCGGTAAGCTCGTAGTTTGTGTATAGACTAGTGAAGTCTGGCGAGCAGTAGGCTCTAATTTGTAAATGCTGATGTAGATGTGCGAGCTGGAGACTCGGTTGTAAAAGGCTAACTTATGTTGCTTGTGAATGAGATGTGGTGGGTCTCCGGATCTGTCTTAGTCGTCACACCGACAGCAGTTCGTTGACTCGGCAGTGCTAGAGGTTTATTAGGGCCAGGTTGTTTTACTGCGCGCCCGATGGGACGAATTCCCTAAACCCTGCCTGGCCATTTCAGTTTAGTACGCAGGAGCTCGTGAGTGCCGGGTACCGGTATCACAGCGTACGTTTGGGCCTAGGTCTGGTAGTGTGACTTACCCACCTAGGTGAGGAGACGCCCGCTCCTCTGCCACCGTTTGACCACGACGGGAGGTGCCCGAGAGGTTAGCTACCTCCGAAAAGTGGGAACTAAAGGTCTGTACGTACAGAGTCGTGTGTGTGAGTTGCATGTGTATGAAATAATAATACAAACATTGCATCATTGCATTGCACTTCATAGCATAGCATTTCTTCACAAACTGAGACCTCATCGTATAAATTAGTGTGGGCTCTTTTATACGATGAGTTTACTTCTTGCCAGATCCCTTAGCTTATGTGCTATTGTGTGTGCATATAAGTTAAGGTTACTTTCGTAGCTGCTCCTTAATTATACCGCTCTTTTACTTATACTGCTCTGTTACTTATACTGCTTCTTACTTTCGCTTATATACATACTCCTGCTTGGGTAGATATGCTTTCATTACTTGTTTAGTACCTTTATACTTGCTAGTCTCGCCACTGCCACCTGCTTTTGATTTACCCCTTGATGTCCTCCGCTTCCTCCTTCCACACGGTGCCTAGGAGTCGCGGGGGGAGGCGGGGACAAAATCGGCTTAGTCTTTATGACTAACGGTCGGTTGTGACCGTAGGTACACGAGGTGATGGAACCCCAGAGAAGAGGAGACAGGACACAAGGAACTTATGCCGCGCGTTACTTCTACTGCAATACAGGTGTTCGAGAGTTGAGAACTGATTAGCTTCCGCATAGATGTAGAGTGAGAAAGTTTATATACTTTGCTTGGATATGTACTGGGCTTAAGCCCTTTCTCTCTTTTAGTTCATTTCTCATCAAGGACATTGTAAGCATGTACTTCTATATTTAATGTGATTTGTGGGCTTGTTGCTTCTATTTGCTTCTATTACTCTGAATTGTGGTTGGCCTAGATGATGTTGATTAGCCGGCAGGATCAGCGTATTGTGGCGGGGACCATTGGGTGTAATGGTCTCGCCGCAAGACGGCGGTTCTGGGCGGTAAGACCCGGTTTAAAAGCAAAAAAAAAAGAGTCATGGAGATCACAATCTTGTAATTGTAATCAAACTTCTTATGAAGTAGAATCATACCCTTCTTTATCTTGATTTTATTTATACTACTCTAAATTGTTTTAAACAATATTGTATCTCAAAGTTTAATGCAAAATATATTGCAAGGTTCCTTTGTGTTGAATAACTCTTGGAGTTCAATCTCTGTGAGCTGGCGCCAGACGGTAGTGAATAAAGCTCGCTGCATCTCTGCGTTGAAGGTGCGAGTAGCGAAGACAGAGGAGCTCGAGGAGCGGCTGGCTAACACGGAATCTCGCTTCTATCGTCTCAACGAGCTGGAGACGCGAATGGTGATGACAGAACATCGCCAGCAGCTTCATCAAGATGAACTAGTTGGCATGCTCGCGAGCATGGGTTCAGTGGGGAGGTTGGTGAGAATGGAGCATCAAATCTGTAAGGGCGAAGACGCGATGACGGTGGCTGCCGAGCATTTCAAGAGCACGCGCAATATGGGGTGGGTCATGCGATATCCTCAGCCCCACGATCAATGTGCGAATATTCCTAGGCCTTAGGAATCTTTTCCTTTTTTTCTTTGAATGATCACCATTGGTGACTTTGTAAACCGGAACTTTGATTTAAATTTGTAATATTATTTGGCGAGTATTTGATCTCGCTTTTGATTGTGGTCTTGTTCGCGGCGATGACGCTTCTATTTTGTCTTCTTTAGTTTGTTGCGAGTATAGATGCTAGGTCAGCACACAGACTTTCGCGAGCTTTTAATGTTTTCATGCAGGTTCTTGCGAGCCGGGGTCGACGACTTTCTGCGCTCAATGATGTAGCGACGACTTTACATGATACTCGCCATACCCTTTTTTCTAGTCGCGGCATGCTGACCGATACCCCCCACTTGCATTCGCCTATAAATAGGGGGTATGTATTTATTACGCTATCAACGACTTGTCACTTCTTCCTGCGAGTACCTTCATCTTCCTTCCTTCTTGCCATCGACACTCGCTCTTTCTTCTCGCACTCCTTCTTTTCGCACTCATCTTCGATGACTAACGGCGCAGCTGCTCGGCGAATCAATCATGTGAATAACTTTGTTGCGGCGACGTTCGAGAAGGACCTGGATGACTTCAAAGAGAGGTTACTGCCCGAAGGATACTCGGCAAGGGTTCCCCGCCAAGGAGAGCACCTAAACACCTTCTTGGAGGGTGAGATCGTCTTTCCAATCCTCCACTTCGAGGTCATCCTGCGATCTCCCTTGTGGCCAGAGTATTGTTAGATACATCGATATTATGGGATAGTCCCCGCCCAGATCAATCTGAACAGAGTGGCGATGATCATCGGCTTCCTCTGCTTCCTGAGATCAAAGAAGATCGCCTTCGATCTTTCGGTCTTCAGAAAGATCTTCTCCTTTGGGGATACTAACGAAGGAGTCGTCTATCTGTGTACCCATACCTGCACTCTAGCCGGTATGGTAAATAAAAATCACTGTTGGGGCGAGTGGATAATCGCCGTTGGCGGCGACTTTGGAGAAATTCCTCGCCAATCCCTACACCCGCCTGATGCTGTCTTCATCCCACCTTTGCTGGAGGGACCAAGGGAGCATCTTTTCAATGACTTCTGAGGTCGGCGGTTTGACGTCGTCTTCTAGCGACAATGCGTCAACGAGTTGTCATGGATTTTCCCGGGTGAAGGTAACTTGTTGAGCGAGCATCTCTTTTACTCGCACTCTGTGGCGTTCTTCTCACCTGACGACTAATCATTTTTTTCTCGCCTTCTTCAATCCGCGCGAGCCTCTCCCTACGGAGAAAGAGACATCCCCTTCTCGGTAAAGTGCAAGGATTCTGCCGCATAATAACGAGGAGTTGCCGAAATCCCCGATCAACTTATCGCTACTCCTGGACGACTTGATGGAGACCAGCGAGAAGGGTGGATCCTTGTGGAAGAGGAAACACAACGGAAACGGCAAGGCCAGGGTTCAGAAGCCCGCGAGAAAGAAGAAACAAATCGCGAGAAGGGACCTTGGCGAGAAGGCAGACCCCTCGGAGGATGGTGAGCCTCATATTCATCCCAACTTCTGGGAAGGGGGCGCATCGAGGATGCCTATGGTCACTCACTCGTGACCTGGGCTGAGCGCGAGCATGAGGTGACTCTTAGCACCAACCTGCCCGCCTATTCAGAGGATTAGGAGGATAAAGGTGAGGCGTATGACGTCACTTTCACCCTCTATGGTCGCACGGATGCTGAGTCGCTTCAGGACGTCACGTCCGAGTATCTCGCGCACCAGACCTCGCGCTCACTCTTGCGGTTTGCAGAGCTCAGCCATCAGATGGCGAGAAGCTTGCTCGTAGCTGAAGTGAGGATCAAAGAGCTGAGCAAGACCATCCTCGCTCTTGGGCTGAAAGCTGACATGTGCAAGGCTTATGAGATAACTGCGGCTTGATTGAAGTATTTCCACGTCGCTTCTCGCTATTCGCCGACTCTCGGAATGACGATTATCTCTCTTACTCGCAGGATGTTGAGATTGAAACGACGAAGAAGATGTCCAAGATGGAACAGGAGATGGAGGCCCCCCGGGCCGCTTTGGAGGTCGCCCAAGTGAGGGTCGCCGAGTTGGAAACTCGCCCGACCGAGCAACATCCATCAACGACAATCCCTTCCAGAGAAGGAAAGAAGATTTGGATGCATGTCGACGTGTAAGACCCTCTTTTTTTTGCTTTGAAACCGGGTCTTACCGCCCAGAACCGCCGTCTTGCGGCGAGACCATTTCACCCAATGGTCGCCGCCACAACACGCCGATCCTGCCGGCTAATCAACATCATCCAGGCCAACCACAATTCAAAGTAATAGAAGCAGATAGAAGAAACTAGTCCACAAATCACATAAAATATGTAAATCATATGCTTACAATGTCCATGATGAGAAATAAAGTAAAAGAGAGAAAGGGCTTAAGCCCGATACAAATCCAAGCAAAGTACATAAACTCTCTCACTCTACATCTATGCGGAAGCTAATCAACTCTCAACTCTAGAAGAACTGTCTTGTAGTAGAAGCAATACGCGGCATAAGCTCCTCGTGTCCTGTCTCCTCTTCTAGCTGGGGCTCCATCACCTCGTATACCTACGGTCACAACCGACCGTTAGTCATAAAGACTAAGCCGATTTTGTCCCCGCCTCCCCCCGCGACTCCTAGCTAAGCACCGTGCGGGAGGAGGAAGCGGAGGACATCAAAGGGTAAATCAAAAGCAGGTGACAGTGGTGAGACTAGCAAGTATATAGATACTAAACAAGTAATGAAAACATCTCTACCCTAGCAGGAGTATGTATATAAGCAATAAGTAAAGAGCAGTATAAGTAAAAGAGCGGCTACGAAAGTAACCTTAACTTATATGTACACACAAAAGCATATAAGCTAAGGGATCTGGCAAGAAGTAAACTCATCGTATAAAAGAGCCCATACAGATTTATACGATGAGGTCTCTGTTCGTGCAGAAATGCTATGCTATGATGTGTAATGCAATGATGCAATGTTTGTATTATTATTTCATACACATGCAACTCACTCACACGACTCTATACGTACAGACCTTTAGTTCCCACTTTTCGGAGGTAGCTAACCTCTCGGGCACCTCCCGTCGTGGTCAAACGGTGGCAGAGGAGCGGACGTCTCCTCACCTAGGTGGGTAAGTCACACTACCAGACCTAGGCCCTAACGTACGTTGTGATACTGGTACTCGGTACTCACGAGCTCCTGCGTACTAAACTGAAATGGCCAGGCAGGGTTTAGGGAATCTGTCCCGTCGGACGCGCATTAAGACAACCTGGCCCCCATAAAACCACTAACACTGCCGAGTCAACAAACTGCTGTCGGTGTGATGACTAAGACAGAATCGAAGACCCACCACATCTTACACACAAGCAACATGTATTAGCCATTTACTACCGAGCCTCCAGCTCACAAATCTACATCAACATTCATAAAGTAGAGCCTACCGCTCGCCAGACTATACCAGTCTTATATTTAAACTACGAGTCTACCGCTCGCTAGACTACACTAGTCTTATATTTAAACTACGAGCCTACCGCTCGCTAGACTATGCTAGTCTTATATTTAAACTACGAGCCTACCGCTCGCTAGACTACACTAGTTTTATCTTAAAACTACGAGTCTACCGCTCGCTAGACTATCCCAATCCTTCCTTAAAACCCGAGACTACCGCTCGCAGGTTTATCCCAGTACTTCCTTAAAACCCGAGCCTACCGCTCGCAGGACTATCCCAGTCCTTCCTTAAAACCCGAGCCTATCGCTCGCAGTACTATCACAGTCCTTCCTTAAAACCCGAGCCTACCGCTCGCAGGACTATACCAGTCTTACCTTAAAACCCGAGCCTACCGCTCGCAGGACTATCCCAGCCCTTCCTTAAAACCCGAGCCTACCGCTCGCAGGACTATACCAGCCCTTCCTTATAAAATGTTCCGGTTTGGGATGGAAGTTAACTTATCATGTTCTCCTACTTAACTAGTCTTGTCTATAATTTAGTTGATCTTAGAAGCTTTAGGGTTAGCCTTGGACTTCCGGAGGGTTACCCGGTGAGGGGCTCGCAGCAGTACTGGGAAGTGTGACGGGCTGACACCCCGAATTCCTCTTCCCAAGGCACTTAATCTTGTTGGTATCTTCCCATTTTTACTTGATCCCCAATTTCCTCTCCACTTTCATTAAATATCTAAGATGAGTTAAATTGGCACTTAGGAGTGGGGGAGTTCATTTGAGCTCCAACACCACCAACTGTGACCGGGTGCTGACTCTCCCGTCATCACATTCTAGCTCGAGTTCCCTTCTTCACCGAGGAACTACACACATACACTTAGCATTCTGAACCTTACTTGGACCCACACTCCTTTTCTTCGTCATCCTTAATCCAGGGTTTGCCTTAGATATTTCCCGACTTCTCCCTTGAGTTTTTCCTTAAGATGGCTCACCCGGCTAAGGGCAGTTCAACTTTCATATGATCACTTAATACCGATGAGTTGTGTGTGTGGGGCCCCTGATGAGGTCTAACCTTCTTTTCATATTACTGTAAATTCATACACTTATAGTTTGCTTAACGCACCCCATTCCTTATTTCCCAAGTTGGCCTTAGAGATGCTCTCCCTAATAATCTGAGTCTTTATAATATTCAAAGAGTTAATAACTCTATGTGTGAAGGTCAGTGGTGGTCTAAATCACATAAATCAGTTTTGCTAATTGCAGACCAAATTAAGATTGAGCTAGATTAGACTCTTATGTGCGATCTTGATCACCTCATATCCAAATGAGTTCCAAATATTACCATAGGTTCGCAACGAGTAGTGATCTGACAACCCCAATTCCTAATTTCATAAATTTTCTAGGGAATCTTTAATCATAGATTCTATTGAAATAGGAGAGGTGCAAATAGAGATTTCTACATCGAGTGTCAACTAACGATCTCCATAAATTCTGATAAATTCACTGTAACATGATATTGGTCTAAAGACTTCAAAGCCCAAGTTTCACATTTTTACATGAATTATTTAACCATAGTTTCTATTTAACATAAATGAGGTGCAAATAGGGATTTACACTACAGGTGCTATGTTAAGACTTCAATAAATTTTGGTAAAATTACTATAGCACAATATTGGCCTAAACACACCAGATCCTAAGTCTCATATTATTCCAAGAAGTATTTACCCTTAATTATCATTTAATACATTTGGTGTGCGTATTAGGGTTTACACTACAAGTACTAAAATTTGACTTCCTAAAATTCTGGAAAAATTACAGTAGTATCATATTGACACAAAAACACTATTTACAGAAGATCACAATTTTCCAACCATTTTAAACCCACAATTTCTATTTATCTTTAAAGGGTACGAAAAATGACTTTACACTACAAGTACTGAAATTCGACTTCCTAAAATTCTGGAAAACTTACAGTAGTATCATACTGACACAAAAACACTATGTCCAGAAGATCACAATTTTCCAACCATTTTAAACCCACAATTTCTATTTATCTTTAAAGGGTACCAAAAATGACTTTACACTACAAGTACTGAAATTTGACTTTCTAAAATTCTGGAAAAATTACAGTAGTATCATATTGACACAAAATCACTATTTACAGAAGATCACAATTTTACAACTATTTTAAACCCATAATTTCTATTTATCTTTAAAGGGTACCAAAAATGACTTTACACTACAAGTACTGAAATTTGACTTCCTAAAATTCTGGAAATATTACAGTAGTATCATATTGACACAAAATCACTATTTCCAGAAGATCACAATTTTCCAACCATTTTAAACCCATAATTTCTATTTATCATGATTGCACATTATTATGAATTTACAAAAGAAATACCAGAAATAATCACTCATAAATTCTGATAAAATTACCATAGGCTTATATTAGCATCATGACCTATTGTGATTTATCTCAAATTTGTCAGACCAATAAAAACTCAGAAATTGCACAAGATTCATAAGGGGTATATTTGTAATTTTGACTATTTATAACATGAAAAATTTCCCAAAAATTCTCAGAAAATTGCTGCCATAATAATGAAATCAGAGACTAAACCCTAAGTTTCACTTCATTCTGAAATCATATGATCCCCTTTTCATCTTATAACCTAAATTAGGGGTAATTTAGTAAATTCCACATTTTGGGATTTTTGTACCCAAAAATCCCCAAATAACTTTTGGGAAGTCATATTACTGCCATGGACCCATGTCCAGCATTTCAAAGCCATTGGGTCAACCCCCAAGGATTGGGGCCCTCTCCACCCCACAATTTGCTAAGGCACACATTAAGGTCTTTAGCCTAGCTCTTGCATGGCTCATAACTCCACATGCACAAGGCCAAATGGTCTCAAATTTTTACCAGTGGTCTATATATATATAAAGAGCTTACCACCCAAATTTGGGGGTGTTTGGAGTTAAACAACTCCATAAATACCAAATATTTACTTTTGCTAATAAATGAAATAACTCAGTGGATATACATCCATAAATTCTCAAATTTAGACCCTAGGTGTCTCATCATACCATGCATGCATGGTGTAAATTTCAAGGGATTTGGTTAAGCCATTTAAAAGATATAGCATTTTTAATTTCTGCCCTTCACAAGGAGCAGCCCTAGGAAAATGAGTGCCCTGGAGTCCACAGTGCACCAAATCATTTGATTCAAGTGGAAAATGAAAGTAGGGCTACAAAGCACCAAATCATAGGGCTACAAAAGTCATCTCTGCCACTTTTTGCAAATATGGCCTTTAAGGCCTTCAAATATTGCATGCAAACCACTGCATGTTTATAGGCAGAAAAAGCTTGGTCTGCCAATAGAGATCAAGGAGACGAAATCAAAGGTTGTGATTTCGTCTCCTTCCTCTAGCCGACGGCCCAGAAGAAAAGGGCCCTGATCCCGGCCAACCACTACCCTCCCCGGCCATCTGCCGCCGCCACCACCTCCGTTGAGGGGTTGGCCGTCGATTGGCGGTGGATGGTGGCCGGAGGTGGTGGTTTCCGGCGATCCATGGTGGAAGCCCAAATGGAGTTTCGGAAGGGAAAATCCCGTGGCTGTCGGCTCAATTGAGCCCGACTGCCCTTGCTAAGACCCTAGATGACTAGCACAGAGGGAGAGGGGGAGAAATTGTACCTTAGTGGGGCTTGGCGGCGGCGGAGGCGGCGGTTGGCCATGGATCTTCTCTCCTCCGGCGAGCTTGCTCCCAACCTCGATTCTCCACCTTTTTCTCCTCTGTAAAGCTCCAGACCGACTCCTTTCCCCCTTCTAAAGCTAATGGTGGCATCAATTCGAGGAATGAGGGTGCTTATGGCCCTTTTCCATTAAGGGCTAGGCCGGCCAACTCCCATGGCCGCCCAATTCAGCCAATGCATGGCTAGGCTGCCTGCCCAAAGCTGGGGAAATCAATTCCCCAGCTCAGGGCTGCAGAAAGGGGAGGGAATTTGGTACCATGTGGCACCCATTGTCACAACCCGCATTTTCTCCGAATTTAAGAATATCAGAGTAAGAGAAAATACACGTCATGATGCCACGTCATACAGGAGACAACTGTAGACGCTCAGGCGGGAACCTATTACTTAACTAAACAAACATGATTATATGATAAGTCATCATTTGAAATCATTTATTAGGGGTTTTGAGATAAGAACTGTGTCTCTCAGTTCGTGGATCAACTAGTCCCCGAGAAAGTATATATAATTGCAGCGGAAAATACTTGATTTGGTTTACTTAAAGTCCTACATGTATGCAAACGACGGAGCATGACGTAAGTGATATGCACATAACTAGGCGTACTGTAAGAGTAGAAAATACCTTTAGGCGACTTTAAAGTTAAGGGTTTTAGTTAGAAAGAATGCAATGAGGATGAAGAAAAACCATTTTATAACTATAGTGCACCTAACATAAATCATTCCCAGAGGGTAAGGTACACAAGATCTAAAAATAGTGGCATAATCTGGCAAATAAACTATAAAGTATAAAAAGGGGCACAATGGGCGTCAACAACATGACACTAACCCATTGGCACCAACTAGTATGTCTGAGCACAAGAAGTAACTAAAACAACTACCTCGCAGCAGCGGGGTGAACAACTAGTAAAACTCTGAACTTCAGGCTACACCACTAGCCGTTACGGCTCTGAACCTGAGACATTCAATAAAACAAAGAACGCCTCAGCAAGGAATTACAAGCGGCAGAAAACTAAGAGAAAAACAAGCAAGGCATAAGGGGTACCAACCCAAGCCAAATTTACCGAAAGAGAGCTCTGAACAAAGAACCAACAAGCATCAAGTGCACTAAATATCAAAAGAGGAACAACACGTTCATTTATTTAGTTTCATCAATTAAAGAGACTGATCAGCTCAAATTATACGGGAGCGGTTAACTACCTCCGCTACCCACAGCCCAAAACCAGGTGGGGGTACCACTAGACCCAACCACCCAAACACGACTACCGTGCAAGGCTATAACATTTTCCCCCACTGTCCCCCAAACACAACTACTGTGTAAGGCTAAAGACAGTAGTTCTTATTACTTAAATTTTAATTAAACACGGGACGCTGCCCGAAAGGATAATCACTGGAAGGCCCTAAGAAATAGGGTCAAGACGAAGTACACATCGATCAATATGAATCATAAGAGTGACTCAAATATTAACAGACCACAACGAGTAAAAAGAGGTTCAAACGAGAGGGATTCGAGATCAGAAGAACTGAAGGGTCACTGGCAATCATCCAAGTACACCCGAGGGGACACGAGATTCAAACACGAGAACTCAACGAAATCACATGCGTTCCGGGCGGGGTTCCAAGGGGCCGCGCCCCTGGCGGGGTCTTAGGGGCAGAGCCCCTAACGGGGTCCAAGGGGAATTTTTTGAAAATCCACCACCAGAAACCACACAAAATCCCATCAAAATTTAGGACTTCTCGAAAACTACAAGGGACTTCTCGAGAGATAAAAGGATTTCTCGAGAGATGGAATTTGATTTCTTGAGAGAAAGGCAGGGATTTCTCGAGAGATGAGTAGGATTTCTCGAGTGATGAAAATTGATTTCTCGAGAGGAAGACAAATTTCTCGAGAGAAGAGAATGATTTCTCGAGAGGAAGGCAATTTCTCGAGAGAAGAGAACGATTTCTCGAGAGGTCAAGGGGTCTTCTCGAAAACTTGGCTAAAACAGCTTCTCGAAAACGATGAAGACTTCTCGAGAAGGACCAGGGATCTCTCGAAAACTTGGCTACACAACTTCTCGAGACTCTCAAAGACTTCTCGAGAAGGACCAATCAGCGGCTAAAATTCAGGGAACGACGGTGTCTTCCGGGAGAAATGCCCTGACACTACGCGGGTAAGAAAATTTAGGGTTTCTAACTATCACACAAGACGCTCGAAACACGAGCCCACAGTTCATCAAGCATCTATCGGGAGAAAGACAAACCACGACTTAACCAAACAAAGAGGAGGAGGAAGCCACTTGCCTTAAACCTTGCAAACTCGAAGATCTCCGCTCCGAAAGCTATGGATCGGCTAGGGAAACACACGAGCACAGATTCCTGAAACTTTTCGGGTCGAAAGAAGGGGTTAGGTCACTATCCTAACTCCAAAAATTCCATAAAACGGGAAAAGCTTACCTCTAGAACGAAGATCTCGCCGAGAGCTTTCCAAATCTTCTCTCCAAACGCGATTCCGACTACTACAGCCCTAGAAATCGCCGATCGAACGCTCCTCGAAGCTCCGCACTCGCCCTTTCGCTCGGCGGCTGATTTGATCGAGGGAGGAAGAAGATGAATGGGGGAAAGGGATTTTAGGCTTTATATAAGACCTGATTTAATTATTTAATTAATTAATTAATTCCCCAATTTACTTAAACTGCGAGGGCGACCAGATTACCTCGGATTTCTACGAAATTCGCACCTTAACTAAAACACGGCGCTGTGAATCCAACGGTGAAGTCAGAATTCAATTCTGACGGGCCAAACTCAGGCTAAAGCCTCCCGAAGCTAAAATCTTGAAATCCACCCAAAATCTTTACTTTAACTCGAAACGATGCGAAATCTCGCACGCTCGATCTACAAGACATACTTTAACTAAGCTAAGGCTCAACACACTAGTTAAAGTATGTCTTGTAGATCGAGCGTGCGAGATTTCGCATCGTTTCGAGTTAAAGTAAAGATTTTGGGTGGATTTCAAGATTTTAGCTTCGGGAGGCTTTAGCCCGAGTTTGGCCCGTCGGAATTGAATTCTGACTTCACCGTTGGATTCACAGCGCCGTGTTTTAGTTAAGGTGTGAATTTCGTAGAAATCCGAGGTAATCTGGTCGCCCTCGCAGTTTAAGTAAATTGGGGAATTAATTAATTAATTAAATAATTAAATCAGGTCTTATATAAAGCCTAAAATCCCTTTCCCCTATTCATCTTCTTCCTCCCTCGATCAAATCAGCCGCCGAGCGAAAGGGCGAGTGCGGAGCTTCGAGGAGCGTTCGATCGGCGACTGATTTGATCGAGGGAGGAAGAAGATGAATAGGGGAAAGGGATTTTAGGCTTTATATAAGACCTGATTTAATTATTTAATTAATTAATTAATTCCCCAATTTACTTAAACTGCGAGGGCGACCAGATTACCTCGGATTTCTACGAAATTCGCACCTTAACTAAAACACGGCGCTGCAAATCCAACGGTGAAGTCAGAATTCACTTCCGACGGGCCAAACTCGGGCTAAAGCCTCCCGAAGCTAAAATCTTGAAATCCACCCAAAATCTTTACTTTAACTCGAAACGATGCGAAATCTCGCACGCTCGATCTACAAGACATACTTTAACTAAGCTAAGGCTCAACACACTACTAGACGAGCTCACGTAATGCCCTTAAGCCAAAACTACGTCACAGCGGGCACGTAAAATAATTAACGAAAATCAGGAGCGTTACACCCATTCCCTCTTTTCCTCCTCTTTCTCATTCTTGTCTTCTTCCTCCAATTTTGAAACTTGGAGAAAGCCTCCTTTTTCTCCAATTTCGAATTTTTCAGCATGCTAATGGTCTGGTCACCATGTGGGCTGACCACTTGAGCCATGGGATTGGGCTAAAACTACTTGATTTGAGTTTTTGGCTCACTTGACCCAAATAGGCCAAAATGGGGATTTTTGGATTTGGGCTTGACTCAAGCTCACACCACTTAATATGACTGACCCACATTATTTTCTTGGACCCTATGGACCCATTCCAAGAGGAATTGAGTCATGGTGGGGTCATATGGGGCTTGATTGCACATATTTGCCTATAGGGGTAATTTGGGTATTTTGGTGATTTTGCCCTAATCCTCCAAGATTGAATGTGCACTTTGGATCATATAGGTCTCATTTAATCCCATTAGTGTTTAGGGGTGACCAATTTGATCACACTAAGTCAATTGGAGATCAATTTTGGCTTTTAGCACATTTAGGTCAATTTGGGGCTTTTTAGAAATTGGCCCAATTTTCCCAAATTGATGGCCCTAGGATGGGGATTTTGGGTCCATTAGGTCCCCTAGGGAGGTTTCCATATGATGGTGGGTCCAATTTGATCATTTGGAGTTCAATTGCCCTTATTTATGGAGGTTTGACCTAAGTGGCCTAAAGTTGACTTTTGGTCAAATTGACCAATTTGAGTGGCCTCAAGGGTCCCTAGTGGTCCACTCACCTCCTTGGATGGTCATGGGGGTCATGGTAAGGTTAGTATGGCTTTTTGGAGTCTGTTGGTCACTCCTAGGCTAGGCCATCAAGATTTGTTATATGCACCCCAAAATGCATTCCTTCCCACCTTAATGAGTTCATGGGGCCTCTTTGGCCCACTTTGTGCACTTGATCCATCCTAGGGAATCTCCATGGCCATGTGTGATGCTCAAGGTGCTTTAGCCTCTTTCAGTCCACTTTACACTAGGGTAGCCCATGGTAGCTGAGTGCACACCATGAGTTTTTCACTCCTTCCAACTGGTCATCCTAGTGCCCGGTGTCACTTATCCTATTTTTATCATGACTTGTCATGACAAATATTCTCTAGGGGCCTAGTTGTTTTGGGTATGTTACACGACGAGATGCCGAGCATTCGTCACGGCATCGTGCGAGCAACTTGGAATGTCATCTTGAGCAAGTTGAAGGTCGAAGGTTACTTGGTGTCGGAGGCGACTAGCTTGATCGTGGTGGATCTCATTCCTGGGCTGCTTGCCGAGGAATCCCATTCTCCTGATCACATCCCATATTCTGGATCTAATTATGTCGAGGACGAAGATGACGAGGATGAGGAAGGCAATGCAGAGGAGGACGTTAACGTCGATGGCAATGAGGATGAAGACAAAGCTGTCGATGATGAAGAATACCTCGGTGGGAATGATGGAGGCGATGATTCTGTCTAGTTAGCAGGTCCTTTTTGATCAACCTACAAGACTTGCATAGATTTTTGACAGTGCAATACTCGCTGATATAAAAGAAGAATTCTTTTTGCTCTCCTGCTTCTTTTATATTCGCCTGCTTTGCAAAATTTTTTAGGATCTTAGGATCGAACGCGATGAGTGCTCGCTAGGCTCATAGGCTCGAAGTGAGTTTGAGTGATCATCGTTATGATAGATGCGACTTGGAAGGATACTTGCCATAATCGCCAGACTTAACATCCTCGCATAATCACATAGATATGCTCGCACCTGCATGCTCGTATTTATGTATACTTGTCTATATGAGTACTCGCCTTCTTCGAGAATTGCAAATACTTGGATTGGGGGTGACACTCGGGGGTCCCATAGGACGCACATTCTCGAGGCTTCTACTCCACCTGGTGAGAAGCTTGAGAGAATATGAAGACCGACAAGTAGGGAACTAAGGGACATACAATCACGAGGCATCCATCCTACTTCGTTGTGAGATTCTGGAGGACCGACAAGTAGGGAATGAAAGTCGGAGGGGGGGTGGGGGGGAGGTGGGCCTAGGGGACACACAATCCTGATGCCTCCATCCTACTTCCGGTTCTGACCTTAAATTTTGGTCAGAGACTAAGAATAATCAAATTATCCTTGTGCCCAAAATTTGGGTTATTTTGAGTTGATTTAACCATGTAAATCTAGTAATACATTATAATGCTATAAGCACACCAAATTCCCATTTACATGCATGTGGAATACACCAACATGCAAAGTTCCAAATGACCTTAAATTTTGGCCAGAGACTAAGTATAATCAAATTATCTTTGTGCCCAAAATTTGGGTTATTTTGAGTTGATTTAACCATGTAAATCTAGTAATACATTATTGTGCTATATGCACACCAAATTCTTTTTACATGCATGTGGAATACACTAACATGCAGAGGTCCAAATGACCTTAAATTTTGGTCAGAGACTAAGCATAATCAAATTATCCCTTTGCCCAAAATTTGGGTTATTTTGAGTTGATTTAACCATGTAAATCGAGTAATACATTGTAGTGTTATATGCACACCAAATTCCCCTTTACATGCATGTGGAATACACCAACATTCAGAGGTCCAAATGACCTTAAATTTTGGTCAGAGACTAAGCATAATCAAATTATCCTTGTGCCCAAAATTCAGGTATTTTGAGTTGATTTAACCATGTAAATCTAGTAATACATTATATTGTTATATGCATGCCAAATTCAACTTTACATGCATGTGGAATACACCAACATGCAGGGGTCCAAATGTCCTTAAATTTTGGCCAGAGACTAATCATAATTAAATTATCCCTGTGCCCAAAATTTGGGTTATTTTGAGTTGATTTAACCATGTAAATCTAGTAATACATTATAGTGTTATATGCACACCAAATTCCATTTTACACGCATGTGAAATACACCGACATACAGTTGTCCAAATGACCTCAAATTTTTACCAGTGACTATTCATGATCTAATGAACATTCCACCCAATATTTGGGTCAATTTGAGTTAGTCTAGTCACATTAATTTCATTTATATGAAAATTCATATTTCTGACAAAACTATAGAAAAATATCATCCAAAAATCATGACTGTTGGATGATAGGTCCATCTAGGTACCACTCATGCATGGACAAATTTTTAGGTTCATGCAATCAACCTAGGAAAAATTATTCACAAAATATGTTCTAGGGCACCTTTAGGACACCCCTGAGTAAAACTGAGATTTTGGGGGCTATAAGGAACCAAATCAAGTGATTCAAAGTTCATTAGGAAGTTAAGACCAGAATCTACAACTTTTATACTTTACACTTTTCCTAGATTTGCATTTAAGGGCTTGATTTTAGCCTAGAAGTCACTATAATAATATGTGACAAATTTACATTTAATTAAACCCATGTGGCATGCATTTAGCTGATCTATTCCAGATCTTGAAGCAATCTGACGGTTCCTGCTCATCTCCCACCTCTAGACAATGGTCTAGATTAACTTGAGCTGGGGTGTTTTCAAGTTTGATTTCCCAACCAACCACCCGCCACCAGGGCTGGCTACCACCACCTCTGTTGAGGTGGTTGTTGTCGTTTGGCGGCAGACTGGCGGTCGGAGACCGCCTCTCCGGCGATCCCGAGGGTTGTCAAAATTTAGAAAATTTCTTATATTTCTCCCATAGGATCAGGCTCAATTGAGCCAGATTTCTCTCCTATTTGATCTAGGATGCTAGCACGGAGGGAGGGGAGGAGAAACGGACCTTAAATGGAGCTTGTCGACGGTGGAATCGTCTAGGTGTCATGGACGATCCTTGCTCCGACGAACCTTGTCGTTTCCTTAATTCCCAGACGATTTATCCAATCCAAAGCCGCAGCTCCACTCCCTGGGGCTCCCTGAAGGTGATGGTGACGTCGATTTGAGCTGAGGAGGGGTATATCATGAGGTGTCATTAAGGCATGGTCGGTCAAGGTTCAATTCAGCCCCTCTCCCTTCCATCTGGCTCCAATTCCTCGAGGAATTAATTGGAAAAGCTCTAGGGTGCTCAGAGTTGATTCTTGGGAAGGAGAATGGAGGCCATATGGCACCCATTACCTCTTTCTTTTATTTGTCCCATGTGAAAATTGGGGAAAACCCCAAATCAGCCCCATGCATGCCTTTGCATGCCATTTTCAGAAGGCAATAAGGGTCATTATACTCATGGGCTGCAGGATGGGCTGACCTTGAGGGCTTTAGCCCATGGAGATTAGGCTTGGCATCCAAAAAACCAACTTAGGTCAATTGTTGACCATGGTTGACTTCTAGGGTTGACTTGGTCAAATGATGAGGTGGATGCCCCCATTTGATGGTCATGGGTCATATGACTGTACAACCCCGTATTCGTGGAGTGGGTCCCCATGTCTCCAAAGGTTCAATAGGCATGCAAGGTAGGTCAAGAAGAGCACTCGGCCAGGTAAGGAGAGGCATGTGAGCCTCAGGGCGAGTGCGAGCCTCATCCGCAAGGCACTCGCTCGCTTAGGAGTGTGAATGCGTGGGAGGCCAGGCGAGTGAGGGCGGAAACCCACTCGCCATGCAAGCCAGGTATCATGCGAGCGGTGCCCCTACGGATCACCCGCCCAGTGGAATCTAGTGTGCGAGAGGTCTAGCGAGTGGTGCCTTCACATGCCACTCGCCCGGAAGGGACCTTTGAAGACTCCCTCAATGGGAGGAGTCAAAAGCTCGAAAATATTACACAAAATCTCTCCATGAGATTTAAGCACATAGGTCTAGGAGCAGACCCATGCACTAGCACAGAAGTCCCTAGGAAACCTGCCTGAAAAATCCAGTTAGATTCATTAGACCTAGTGACTATCAATCTAGTGAGGGAAGGGCAATGGCTAAGGATCAGGATATTAATCATCCAGATAAAATAACTGTAGATAATAAAATAAATCCAAACAAAGAAAAGAAATCTCTAGGAAAGAGTAATTCAGAGAAATTAACTAGCAACAATCAAAAAGCCAAAGTAAATAATATAATAATTAGACACTCTGCTGATCTAGTATTTTTGGATACATTTTATACACATTACAAGTACCAAAATAATAAACATAGGTTTGGTGAACTCATTCCTTATCATCCAAAAGGATATCATGAAAGGTCATTCTATTCTTTCATAGAACCTTATAATGGTAAAAACAAAGGGCCCAGGGTAACCTGAGTACCTTCTAATGTTTGCACTACTTGTGCAGGATAAGGTAGGATCCCTTCCATGAGATAGTGAAAGGGGAAGGAAAAACTAAATGAAACCAAGGGAATGATTTCCTCTTTAAATTCCCTTGTTATCTGTATAATTCATAAAAATAAGAGTATAAATACCATTTTCAATAAACATCATTGCTGGGAAAAACAGCAAGAGATTTCTAAGAAAATAGAAATATTTATTCAGAGTTGCGTCGAATAGAATTTGATGTACCATCAGGTTCTACTCGACGCCAGCTTCGAGAGTCACTGATCAAATTCGAGGTCACTTAGATTACAAATCAACGCAACGTCGACATGACTACGTTGACTTAATTGTTACTAAACAATATCAAAGTTGCGTCGAATTGTAATCGAAACAACATCGATACGTCAGCGCGCGCAGAGTTGCTTCTAGAAGCTGTCTCGACAAGTTTTGGTGCGCTGGATATTAACTTTAATCAACGTTGCGTCGACTTCAACCCTAAGTTGCGACGAATCATTTCCTTTTAAGCAACTTCAGTGTCGAATTATTTATGATTTCGAATTCTCTTCTCTTTGCTCTCGTGCTCTCCTCTTCTCCAGTTCTCGCGTGCTCTTCTCTTTCTCTCTCTCTCTCTCTCTCTCTCTCTCTCTCTCTCTCTCTCTCTCTTTTCTTCTTCGCGGGTACTTCACAAAAGAGACAATGGACCCTCCTAAGATTAACTATGGATTTGATGGGGATGTGGATTCCTTCAACGCAGCATCGGATAACTTCAAGGCCATCCTTGGATTATTTCAGACTGCAGGGTTAACAAATTTAATCTCTACCAGATGCAAGATACTGGATGTAGAGCTGACAGAGCTCAAGGAAAATATTCACCTCGGAGAGGATGGATCCCTCAATGGGAATATATCTGGAACTGATATAAACATTACAGAATAAGTACTATATCACACCTTTGATCTACTGACAGGTAATGAGTCTGATGAGTTAACAGGGAAAGAGACTAAAAAAACTTTAGAGATCATCCAGTTCAGGAAAGAGAAGGTCATCAATCTGAAGAAGATTAATCTTGCAACAGAGTATAGGTTTCTTGCTGACATAGTGGGAAAGGGCCATACCAAAGCAGCAACTGCAGATCATGGGGGTCTTAGTACTCAACAAGATAATAAATTGGGGAAGATGCCTCCTAAAATTAATTGGTCATAAATACTCTCATAAGGAGAATGTCTATATGAGAATAATGAGTCAAGTTCTACTTCACCACTATCCAAGTGTGTGCTAGTCCAAAGGAATGCCTATTTCTCCAGGGAAAAGAATAAATATAGGCATCTTTTCAAAACGGATCAGGCAGATTCTGAAGCCTGGGCAAGCTCCAACCTCTCCCCCTCTCTATCCAGCACCACAGCAGCTAGAAACAATGATAACAGAAATAGTGAAATATTCCACCAGTCCAATCTGAATCAGCTCCAGAACCTACAGTTCAACTTTTGGTATCAGATATTCCATCTACAGTTCAACTCTCTCCTCAACCACAACAACAACCACAACCATCCACCATATTCCCATACAATTAGTCTGCTCCACCACCACCATACCATATCTCTCCAGAGATGTATCAATCCCTTTCTCCTGTTCACCAAGATCCCCCAGATTTTAATGAGAATCTCACAACATTCCCCCAGCTATTCTACACACACCTCCACCTACCTCTCTCTCCCACACTCCATCTTTTGACATTGAACAAGCCATCTCTAAGGCAGTAGGGTTGGCCTCCAGCACATTTGCTGACCTACTGGACAGTCAAGCCAGAAGATTTAATAAGAAATACTCCCAGATGGAGTCAGAAATCCAAGCATCAAAAGAGTCACTCTTGTCTCTCAAGACAATGGTATCCTCCTCCATGGTCACTAAAGAGTTCTTAACCTCTCTTCTCAGCAAGGTTAAGAAGGGGGAGAAAATTCAGAAGGAGGAAAGGTCTAATCCAGAAAAGAATGGTCAGGAGAAGGATAAGGATGATGAAGATCCTGATAAACTTACTGTTTTCCAAACAGTAAGTCCAAAAAATTTAGATGCAAATGTCTAGGGGGAACCTCTTACAAGCCCTCAAGAAAATCTTGTACAAAATCAGGGTGAGACTCTTACAATTGATCAGGATCCAGCTGGACAATTGCCTGCAGAAAACCAGAGGGAGCTTCCATCAATTTAGGGGGAGATCATAGAAGATGAAGTATGAAAGATTGCTAAGGAAGCTACCCTGGCTGCTGAAGTTTCAAAGATTGCTAAGAAAACTCCTGACAAGGAACATTGAAGCTCAGGTATTCTATCAATATTATACTTTCTAAAAGCAAACAGTTGTGGTGAACAATACAATTACTTGACAATATATGAAGTGGTATGTGATTTCATTCTATTATATTGTATTGCCTATGTATGTTTTTTTGTATTTGTGTTTATGTTAAAGTATGTGTGAAATCATCTTAAACAATCTGTAAAATTTGTTAAGATAAATAGGGGAGATTATTGGAAAAACTCCTTTTGATTTAACTTAATAAATTATCTATAAGTGATTTTACCTCTTAGGTTGTATTACCCACATTGTATAGTAAGGGTAAATTGGTCATTAGATGTCCTAGGATGTCACACTCACCTTAGAGTGTCAAGACCAAGTTAAGACAATCACAAAATAAGTTAAGTTAAGACTTGCGTCGAATGAATGTCGGCGCAACATCGACTTGATATCGATGCAACTCTGACTAGAAGTCCAAGCAACTTATTCAGGATGTCAAAGTATAATTCAAGCCAACGCAACGTCGAAAGGAACTCGACGCAGAAGGAAGAGCTTGTCGAAGCCTTTCAAGAAGTCGGCGCAACTTCGACTACAATTCGACGCAGAAGTTAAAGCTCAAAGTCCAAGTATTCAACTAGACGGATACGTCGATAAGGAATCGACGTAGCATCGACATCTGAGTTCAGCCAAAGCTAAGAAGGAATTCGAAGCTACGTCGATAAAAACTCAGAGGTGCGTCGACATGAAGAATAATGAAGTCGACACAGCGTCGAATACAGTCAGAAAAGGGAAGCGTTTTCTGCTGTTCTTTTGAGACCTTTTCAGAAGGACCACCAGGCTAGAGAAAGTTCTCCAGCGGCTCGTTTATTGCCATGAATGGAATGAAGCTTTCCAGGACACAACAAATCATTTTTGGAAGGTATTCAAAATTGATGGATGGGTCGAGAACAAAAGAAGAAAGGAAAATAGGTGCCTAAGATGAATTCCTTTTCAGGACAGCCCAAAAGAAGAAAGGATTTGAAATCTCAATCATACAGAATAAGTATGCAAAAAGAGGAGAAAAAAAAACAGAGTGATCATTATTGTATACTATCGAATAGGGCTTCTTCTTCCTCTTCTCTCTAACCCTAAGAAAAAAATACAGTGCTCTCTCTGCACAGGAGATATACAAAGCTGCTTCTTCTTCATCATACAGCAGACAGATTTAAAGAAACTCTCAGAGAAAAGTATCAAGAAAAATAACCCTTGTAAATCATCACAATCATAAACAAGGGTTCATCATTTACAGATCCAGTGAAAGAAAAACAGAAGCTGGAATTGAGAAATAGCTTCTAAAGAATTCCGAGAACAGAACTCTTTTCTTCTCCTTCCTTCTTTCTTTTCCTTATTCTTCACACTGTAAAAGAGTTTTATTAACCCCTCTTTCAAAAGATTCAGTGGTTCTAAGAGCCTCCTTATCAAAAGACTCAGTGGTTCTAAGAGTCTCCTTATCAAAAGACTCATGCACAGATTGTACAATTCTATCAGGGAGGTAGAAGAGAGGAGTACCCACATTTTGGGGAACTTCTATAAAAATCCTTGTGTCTTCTGTGTGTTGATTTTCTATGTTGTCCCTAATTATTTATTCTGTGTTTATTTTCAGCAAACTGCATTTATTTTATTTTGTCCTTGGTTTTGCTGAATGCATAATTCTTAGTGTTTTATTGTGTGTGCATAAGTAGAATAGAAAATATTTTAAATCTGTATTCACCCCTCCCCCCCCCCCCCCCCCTCTAGAGAATGCTCAGAGGCAAATTGTGCACTTTTAGTTCTCATTTAGTAATGTGCCCGTCTGTCCGTTTAATATGGCGTGGGGCCCCGACCGGACTTTCTGTTATATTGCTTGTGACGGATGGGGGTGTTACGAATTCTAATTTTTGCATACGACTCTATCGGGACGTCTCGATGAATTGAGTCCACCAAATGGAAAATTTCCAACACTGGTAACTCCCCATTTGATTAGGACAAATAAATCTATCGATTGAAAATCTTTGCGCTCGGGTAACAAACTCAAACCTAAGTCAAGGACCATTGTGATCATGTATGTGTTCTACCGAATAAAGTGCGCGTCCTGGCCATGGAATACACGAGTCGTGCCTTTAGAAAAATTTCTTGAATCGCGGTGACACAAAATCATTTTTGTCGAATACAATCATTTCTTGTTGCACATGAGAATTATTTTTGATCGAATACTATTATTTTCATATAGGCATACTTTCTCTTCCTCTTCATTTCTGATTGCCTGCATACAAACATTTAAAAAAGGAGCAATATTAATAGCGCCCCACATCTTGCTATTAGTCATCATATTATAATAGCACCCTGTATATGTAACACCTCAATTTCCAGTGCACTGAAATCAACAATTGTAAAGCTAAAGCCAGCGTTAGCTATAACGCCATACGTTAGCCATGGACTTAGTGTTTCTCGAGAAATCAAAACAAGAGATTTACACTTCTCGAGAAATCAAAGCAAGGGTTATATTTCTCGAGAAATCAGAAAGGGCAGGCAACCGTTCGTCGAACGCAGCCTTCTGGGCCGTTCGTCGAACGCAACATTTTTTTGGGCTGTTCGACGAACGCAGTCAGCCGTTCGTCGAACGCAGCCAGTCGTTCGTCGAACGTAGCTTTCTAGCCGTTCGTCGAACGCAGTCAGCCATTCATCGAACGAAGGCAGCCGTTCGTCGAACGTAGCTTTCTAGCCGTTCGTCGAACGCAGTCAGCCGTTCGTCGAACGCAGTCAGCCGTTCGTCAAACGCAGGCTTCAGGTCGTTCGTCAAACGCCGTTCGACGAACTCCAGGCTGTTCGTCGAACGTCGATCGTCGAACGTCGTCGGGCCTTAAGCGACTGTGGATAAGCTCAGCCACCGCCTTAAGGGCTAACGCCCGGCGTTAGGTGCTAACGTCGGCGATAACTAAGAAAATATAAAAGGCAGCCAAATTCAGTTTCCCTTCTCATTTTCTGATTCTAAGCCCGTTCCAAAGGCAGAAACTTGGGATTCTGAAGGAAGGAGGTCTGTTTGGGCTAGCCTTTTGCTTGTGTTGAGAGCAAATCCGTGGGGGAGATTGCTTGCGTGTTTGCCATCGTCGATCTAGTGGAGAGGAAGCTATTTCAAAAGAGTCCAGTCGAGTTCCTCTCAGATCTATGGCACCGAAACAAGCGCCGAGGGTAACGATTCTCCTCCCTAGTCTTTGGGCACGTTCGTCCTTTGATTTGCATAGTAGTAGGCAGATTTCCACTAGTGAGTGGATAGATTTCTACCGACGGGTCGATGTTATCATGCACATAGAGTCCGGAATCGAAGTACGGGCACATGCATGCTGTGTGAAGCCCATCTAGACAGGTTGGTCTGGATTGGTGATGTTGATATGTTATTGCACTCTGGAGAAGACTCCGTGATCTATGCTGTGTTTTTCGGGTTCTGTGTACTGATTCGTACTACAAAGAGGTTTGGAGGTGTTTCCCAAAAAATACCCGGAAAAGAGTAGCAGAACTGAGTTCTGTCACTAACGTCGGGCGTAAGAGCTAACGCCGGCGGTAGCTCCCAGTGAGCTGTGTGAAGCCTATGTGCATGAACTGGGTTGAGCAGCAGAAGCTGAAGGACCGCGTACCTTGCTTCATTGACCTTATGGGTCAAGAGCGGGTTAGGGAAAGTCGTACCCGTTTTAGATGGATGTTATCCCTAATATTATGAGCGCGGGCATCTGGCGGAACCAACCCCCCTAGCTATCTTGTGATGAGGATTGTAACCTCGGGTCACGATATGGCGTTGGGGACTAGAACTCGTCAAGGTCGGCCAACCTTGATGAGAGTCAGCTCATAGTGAGAATCCGAGTTGAAAAAGGACTTGTCGTGTAAGACCCTCTGATTTTTGCATTCTTTCCCGGGTCTTACCGCCCAGAACCGCCGTCTTGCGGCAACACCCTTACACCCAATGGTCGCCGCCTGATACGGTGAAAATGAGTGTTACGCAAATGCACGTGCCGATTCAAGTAATAAAGTGTAAGTAAGATCATCTCCACATGGAAGTGTTAATTTAACGCTCACAAGTACTAATATTATCTTTTTCTTTGAATCCAAGTAAATAATTCAAAAGTTGGTTGCGTGAAGAAAAATTAAAATAGGAAAATAATTTTAATTAATTAATTCAATGGGTTTTTATTTTTATTTTTGAGAAATACCAATTTTTAGAGAAGGCTTTGCATGTGGATTTCCTAAGTCTATGTGATATGAAATTTCAAAAGATTTAGTTAAATATTTGTAAAATTATTCTCCTGACGTAAATTAAATGTAGGACTCATTACCTCTCGATCTCCGAAATCCGTACATAGCGACTAATCACGAAGAAAGAGAAATCTCTTTCTACTTCCAATGATTAAATTAGAATATGCGAATTACTTTCGTCACTCCTCTCTCGAATTTCGCGACGCAGTATTTGGATGAAGACTTTTTGGTTAAAGATTTATGTGGTTCCTCTCTCGATTTATTCCACATAAGAAAATGGTTTGTATAACCTTGCGTGTAACTCCTCTCTCGATTTATGAATACACTCCAAAGAGATATACAAAGCTTGACACAAAATCTTCAAAATGTAATCGCACACTTAAAACGGACAAAGAATTGAAGCAAATAATTTAACAGAATTGTGTTCTAATACATATCATAAAAGACAAATTATTTTTCCACACACAAAGCTACAGATTTTAGTTCATGCTAATTGGAATAAAATAACAAATAAGAACATCCTTACAAGACATGCTCAAAGACATGGTTGAAGAAGGTAAGTTTTTCACTCCAAAGTTGCAATATCTCTCTCCCGGATTGGAATGGTTCGGCTCTCCAAGTCGGAAGAATTCTCCTTGCCGAAAATATCTTTTTCTTTCTCCTCAATTTCGTTCCCTCTTTCATTGCTCTCCCTTCCCTATATTTTATAATTCCAATTAAGTAACTTCCCGATTTTCAATTCTTGTAACCGCCATCTTCTATATTTAATTCTCCTCTTTAGAATCACATAATCAGGCTTCTAATTCTGTCTTTAGCCAGCTGTCCGCCTGTGCATAATTGCTGCCACCTCATCATATGGTTTTAAATAGTCGCGCCATTTATGCCATGTTGGCAGCCCCCGCTTGTTGTAACCTTGTTGTAACCTCGTTGCGACAAATCCGTCTGCATTAATTATTCCTCTATTTCTTTTCTTTCCATCCTGAACACTCATTTAATTCCTGCATATTAAACTCGAATTTAAGCAGAATCACCATGAAATAATTACTTTGTAATTTATAATTAATTAAGTTTATTATATCCAAGTTTCATATTAATATTCATCATTTCATAGTGCAAAATGTGTTATTCATAGACCAAATAACTTCTATTTTGGGAAGTTATCACACCCCCACACTTAGCTTTTTGCTAGCCCCTAGCAAAACTTCATACAAATTTTTTGATTCATATGAGCTTGCATGCTCGAGATTTATAATATAAGGAGGCTAAGCAAGCAACAACATTGTATAATTTGCCAAATAAACATATTTTAGTAAGCTAGGGAAATAGTGGGAATAATGTTCAAATGAGACTTCACATAGTGTGTGTGTGTGTGATTCTCTTTTAAATCAATCATTCCTATCCAAATTAATACATTTAAACATCTATATAAAAAAATCTGAGTAGAACAATGCTAATAACCATGATTAGTCCATTACAACAATAATTTAGTAAAAACAAGGAATGGAAAGGATTCTCAACAATATGATCTTTTATGACAAAAGAGAAAAGATTTTTAAAAAGCAACAATCCCCTAGTGCTTAGGTCATGAAGGCACTCATTTATTACTTTTTATGTACTCATGATAAGGATCTTTCCAAATATTTGAGTGCTTACTTAGGCCACATATCACTATAGTACTTTTTTTATATATATATCATCATAATAGGGATCAATCCAAACATATGCATATTTAGGCCACATATCATTATGAGACGTTCTTTTTTTTTTTCTTTTTTTCCTTTTTTTTAACATATATTCACATAGTAGGCATCGTTCCAAGTAAGCAAGCAAATATCCAGGCCACATATCACCATAAGCAATTTCTCTCTTTTTTATCATTTTTTTCATGATTTAACACACTAGCATGGATGTCACTTGAGAAAATCCACAAGATTAATATTCAAGAATGAAGTTGATTTTTCAAGATGATAGCAAGTGATGGTTCGATAAATGATATTTACTAGTTCATTATTGCTTTGGACTAAACAATGCTTATTTGGCTCTTGACTACTTTTGAATTTAACTTTTATAGAAATTTAAAATATATACAACTCGTTTTAGAGCTCATGAAATAAAGAGAAGTAGTGTTCAACGAATTTTTCAAAAGAATACTACCATTATTCCCTAACTTTGGAAAATAAATATACATTCATTTGGCAAAATAATTATCCTTGCTACTTATGAAAATAATGGGGTGGTAAAATTTTATAGTGACAAAGGTTATCAAATATAACCAACCCACCCCCACACTTTAGAATCTAACTTGCCCTCAAGTTAAAACAGATGTATTCATATAACGATATAAATTGAACAAAATACCCCCCTTCCAAACATAGGAGTATGTTGGATCCATTCAACTAGCTCCAAGCTCCATGTAGTAGATGACCTTGGGCTCGGCATGTCTCATTTTCCTGCAACATAAACTCACCAAAAATAATACATGCATAGCAATATCCCAACAAAATATAATATTCAGCAGCATAATGATCAACCGCAAGTAGCCACATGTGGGTCCTAGCTTCCACAACAATAGTCATTCAGAAAAACATAACCAACCCAGCAGAATAGTGTAGAAATTAACAATCAAAACAAATATATGGTTCAAGCAAAAAGCAGTAATTATGCAAAGAAATTATATTAAAAATTAAAAATAGCTTCCTATTCTACATTTTATTGGGTTGCCTCCCATCCAGTGCCTAATTTAAAGTCTCAGCAGGACCTAATGATAGTGTTTATGCTAATATGGTTACCACCCGCCTCACATTGCTCATTTTGTTGGAAATATATCTTAAGGCGTTGTCCATTGACTTTAAATTCAGATTTGTCTTTCTCATTTTGTATGGTCACAACCCCATATGGGTGTACCTTTGTTACACGAAATGGTCCCGACCACCTAGATTTTAGTTTACCCGGGAATAATCTCAACCTTGAATTATATAATAATACTAATTGTCCTTCCCGGAATTCCTTAGGTGAAATCCTAGAGTCATGTCATTTCTTCGTCCTTTCTTTATAGAGCTTATGATTCTCATATGCATGAAATCGTATTTCATCGAGTTCGTTTATTTGGGCTAAACGATTTTTATCTGCATTATTAAAATCAAAATTCAATTTCTTAATTGCCCAAAAAGTTCTATGCTCTAGCTCAACCGGTAAGTGACATGCCTTACCAAATATCATCCTATATGGAGTCAACCCTATAGGTGTTTTGAATGCAGTCCTATAAGCCCAAAGTGAATCATTCAACTTGTGTGACCAATCCTTACGGGTTGTACTCACTGTCTTTTCTAAGATTGATTTAATTTCTCTATTTGAAACTTCGGCTAAACCATTGGTTTGTGGGTGGTAAGATAAGACAACTTTATGTGTTATCCCATATTTATTTAACAAGGATTTAAAATGATAATTGCAAAAGTGTGCCCCCCATCACTAATGATAGCCCTTGGTGTGCCGAACCTACTAAAAATATGTGACTTTAGAAATTTTAGTACGGATTTTGCATCACACTTTTGAGTTGGAATTGCCTCCACCCATTTGCTAACATAATCAACCGCTAGTAGAATGTAAAGATGTCCATTTGAATTCACAAATGGACCCATAAAATCTATCCCCCAAACATCAAATATCTCAACTTCTATGATGTTATTAAGGGGCATACTCGCTCCTCTATTTATATTACCGGTGCGTTGGCACCTATCACATTGTTTTACAAATTCATGGGAGTCCCTAAATAAATTTGGCCAATAGAATCCAGCTTCTAAGACCTTCAAAGCCGTCCTAAGTCCTTGAAAATGTCCTCCATAAGGAGATGCATGACATTTGTGAAGGATACTTGGGACTTCTATTTCAGGGACACATCTACGAATCATTTGATCGGCACAAATTTTAAATAAATGTGGTGCATCCCATAAATAAGATTTCACTAAATGAAGGAATCTCTTCTTTTGTTGAAAACTTAAATCCGGTGGTAAAATATTACTAACAATATAATTTACAAAATCAGCATACCATGGAGTATTATCACTAGTAATTGCAAGAATATACTCATCTGGAAAGTTTTCCTTAATCTCTACTTGGCTATTCTTTTCATATTCTTGTTCTAGCCTTGATAGGTGGTCGACCACTTGATTTTCAGCCCCCTTACGGTCCTTAATTTCTATATCAAACTCTTGTAATAGTAGCACCCACCTAATAAGACAGGGTTTAGCATCTTTTTTCTCTACCAAGTATTTGATAGTCGAGTGGTCCGTATAAACTATCACTTTAGAATTTATTACATAAGAACGGAACTTATCAAATGCAAACATTACGGCTAAGAGTTCCTTCTCGGTTGTAGTGTAGTTTATTTGTGCATCAATAAGTGTTTTGTGTTAGGTTAATTTAATAATATGTCCGCGCGTGTCAGGACCGACTCGGAACGACCCAACGGGTTACGTGTCACTAGGGTTAGGCTCTACGCTGGAGATACTATAAATACCCATTCCACATGTTGATGAGGTATTGTGGACTATCTTGAGCGGAGAGCTAACATTCTCAAGATAACGTTTAGGATTTCCGCTCAAGTTGTTTTTCCCGTCGGCGCTCAAAATTTCTGGATCGTGACTTGCGAATTCTTCCGCCGCTCTTCATCGCTGCGCCGATTTGATTCTTCTCCCTGACGATCGTGTCACTAGAGGAGTCCCAGATCGCCGCTCCTGTTTTTTTCTCTTTCGCAGATCTAAGCCGCCTGGAAGATCTCCTGTCGATCCGATCGCAAGTCGCCGTCTCTATTCACACCGTTGCAAAGATCTGCCGTGGCCAGATCTGCTCGGTCGCCCACAGATCTGCCGGATTGCGCCGCCTGCAAAGCGTTGTTCCCGTCTGTCTTTCCAGATCGCGATTTCTGTTCTTATCGAGGAAGAAGATATTCTGCGCAAGCCGTTCGTGAAGGTCAAGCTTTCGCCTGGATCGCAAGAGATCGAGATCGAGATCGATCGTGAAGAACTACAACTCTTTCCCGTTCAGATCTACAGATCGCAAAGCCGTTCGGGAAGATCTGTTCTTCTGCAGGCTTTCCAAATTGCAAACTTTCCAGATCTCGTTTTTTGGTGTTGCTCTAGATCCATCAGAGATTTTGGTGCTGTTATAGATCGCAAGCAAGAAGAAGTCCCTGCAAACTGCAGTCCACAGTTCCTGTTTGCTGCCGAAAAAGTCACGATCCAGGTCAGGATCGCTATTCTTTTCCTGTTCTTGCGCCGATTTGGATCGCTGGTCTCCAGAGAGTGCTTGCCAAGCCGCGAGAGGAATTTCATCCTTTCGATTTCAGTCTAGTGGTGCTTGGAATAAACTCAAAGGAGCAAAACACAAAAAAGCTAATTATCTTTTGGATTGGATCCGAAGTTTCCCGGTCGTCTTCGCACGAATCAGGTGATTTGTTTCAGTTTTCTGGTTTTTAAATTTCTGTTGCGATGTCGAAGAAGAGTGCGATCGACGTCACCAAATTGCAATCGTTCGACGCGTCCGATTTCCTCAGTTGGAAAATACAAGTCCATCTAGGAATGAAGGAATGCGATATCTTCCACACTGTCCAGAGCGACTTTGCGTCTTCTGGCGAGGGCGTAGACGAATATCAGTGGACCAAGGATGAGGATTTCTGCAGGGACTACCTGTTGAATTCCCTCAATCCTCGTCTCGCACTGACCTACCACGCCTACAAGACCGCAAAGGAGATCTGGGATCGTCTCAACGCGCATTTCCAGAAGGAGGAGGTGTTGTCCAAATCGCTCATTGGGGAGAAGTTCTTCAACTTCCGCCTCAAGGCGAATCTGCCGATCACCTCCCAGATCATAGAGCTGGAAAATCTGCGCAACAAGCTGGAGGACGATCAATCGAAGATGGACGACAACCTGTTTGTGTACTTGATCCTGAGCAAGCTACCTGCGGAGTGGCTGACAATCAAGACGGAGATGCACAGGCGGAAGGAGAAGATTACTCTGGATGAACTCAAAAGGTTCATTCACATTGAGGACCAGAACATCGTTGGAAAGAGCGCGAGCAGGTTGCTCAGCCCCCACAGGCTGTCAACTTCGTTTCTCGACCTAATAAGCCTCCTCGGAAGCCCCCGGTACCTAAAGTTGACCCTCCTGCCCAGTTGGCTGTCAAGAAGCCTTCTTTCAAAAGGAAGAAGGGTAAATGCAACAACTGCGGCAAGTAGGGTCACTGGGCTGCTGACTGTAGGGGTCCGAAGAAGCAAAAGGATGAAGCTCCACCTCAGGCGGCAAACATGGTGGTCGATACTTCTGATCCCAAGTCCTTTGTGGCTATGATCGGGAGCAATCACCGCAGTGCGTCTTCTGAGTGGTGGCTGGACAGCGGTGCTACCTGTCACGTTACAAATGACAGAGGTCTTCTCACTGACGTCAGAGCAGTCCGAGACAGAGTTGAGAATTGCAATGGAGGAGCGACAGTCGTCACTCATGCTGGGACGGCAAAGCTCGTCCTCTCTTCAGGTAAAATTTTATTTTTGCAAAATGTTAAATTAGTTCCTAATTTAATCAAAAATTTAATTTCTATGAGCTTGTTAGATAAGTCTGGAATGTCTTTCACAACCATTGGCGATCCAAATCGGCGTTGCTGAGCGTAAGAATCAAGTGAGTTCGTCTCTGTTAGATCCAAAGCTACTTCACAATAGACTTGGACACGTTCACTACAAGAAGATGCGCGATCTAGCTAAGAGTCACAACATTCCGTTAGATTTCTCTATTCGATTTGATAGGTGCGAGGTTTGTGCCCAAACCAAAATAACTAGAAACCCTTTCAAGACCGTTTCTAGGAGCACACAACTTTTGGAATTGATTCATTCCGACCTCTGTGACTTTCGGAGTCATGCCACTAGAGGGGGAAAGAGGTATCTAATTACATTCATTGACGATTTCTCCAGATTTTGTCATGTCTACCTATTGAAATCGAAAGACGAGACATTCGAGACCTTCAAAATCTTCAAATCTCGGGTAGAAAACCAGTTAAATCTGAAGATTAAGAGACTTAGAAGTGATCGAGAAGGAGAATACACTGCAACTGGGTTTAGGGAGTTTTGTGCCACTGAGGGCATAATCCTTGAAACTACAGCTCCTTACTCACCCCAATCAAATGGCGTTGCTGAGCGTAAGAATAGAACTTTAACAGAGATGTTAAATTTTATGCTCCTGGCCGCTGGCATGCCCAATTCCTTCTGGGGGGAAGCAGTCCTTACTGCAAATCACATTCTGAATAGAGTGTCTCACCCAAAGCTCAATTCTACTCCTTATGAGCTGTGGCACGGTCATCCTTGTAGATATGACACTCTTAAGACTTGGGGTTGTATCGCCTATGTGCGTATACAAGACCTTAAAATACCTAAGGTGGGACCTAGAACGACAACCTGCGTCTATCTAGGCAGTGCAGAAGACAGTACAGCTGACCGATTTCTGGATCTATCCACTAATTCAGTGATAGAGTCTAGAGATGTTATCTTCTTTGAGCATAAATTTAACAAAGATCATGGCTTGACCGTTCCTGGATCTACTGACATGATCTCAGAGTCTACGGTAGAACCCGAAGATGGCCCCTCTAGCACTGCTCCCCAACCTCTAGAGGTCGAACCTTTTCCTCTTAGAGTATCTACAAGAGATAGAATCCCTAAGGATTTTGGTGAGAATTTCGTCACCTACCACTTAGAGTATGATCCATTCTCCTACCAGGAAGCGATGAGATCGAGAGATGCGTTAATGTGGGCAGAAGCCATCGACAATGAGATGAACTCGCTGCTACAAAATAATACCTGGCATCTAGTGGACCTACCAAAAGGAGCTAAAGTCCTGGGATGCAAGTGGGTACTGAAGAAGAAGTTACATAGTGATGGGTCTATAGCCAGATACAAAGCACGTCTAGTCGCTAAGGGTTATAAACAACAGGGGGAATTGACTATTTTGATGTCTATTCACCTGTATGTCACCTATCTACTATTATAATTCTTCTCGCCTTAGCCTCTATCGAGAATTTCATCGTCCATCAGATGGACGTGAAAACAGCCTTTTTGAATGGAGAGTTAAATGAAGAGATTTACATGGCACAACCTGAAGGTTATGTCCATACAGATCTAAAGGATAAAGTGTGCAAACTTGATAAATCTATCTATGGGCTTAAACAAGCACCTAAGATATGGCACATGAAGTTTGATCAAGTGGTAAAGAGCTTTGGATTTCAGTCCAGTCTCTCAGACAAGTGTCTCTATTACCGCTCAATGTCAAACCAAACAGTCATCATATGCCTATATGTGGATGATATGTTGATCCTGGGGTCAGACCTAGCTGTCGTGAGGGATATTAAGTCCGCTCTCGCCAAAGCGTTTGATATGAAGGACCTTGGTCCCGTCGATACCATACTAGGTATGAAAGTAAGAGTAGACAAGGGATGTGTCACTCTGAGTCAAACTCACTACATAGAGCAGATTCTTAATACCTGGGGTTATAAAGATTGTAGGCCTGTTGAAACACCAACTGATCTGAACGTCAAGCTGAGTCTGAATGAAGGAACAAGCGTTGACCAAGTCAAGTACTCAAAGATCATTGGAAGTCTCATGTATGCCATAAGCTGCACTAGACCTGACATTGCTTTCTCCGTAAGCATGCTAAGTCGCTTTACCAGTAGTCCAGGCAAAGAGCATTGGGATGCCTTAGATAGACTGATGAAGTATCTCAAAGGTACTAAAGACCACGCTCTGTGCTACACTGGTCACCCTCCTACTTTGGAAGGGTACTCCGATGCCTCCTGGTGTTCAGAAGTTTCAAACAGCAAGTCCACAAGTGGATTTATATTCACATTGGGTGGCGCTGCAGTTACTTGGAATTCCAAGAGACAGACTTGCATAGCTTTGTCGTCTATGGAAGTCGAGTTGTTTGCCTTAGATTCAGCTGGTGAAGAGGCAGACTGGATCAGGAATTTGATCTTAGACATTCCCTTGTCTAAACTTCAAATCAATTCTTTAAGCTTATACTGTGATAATCAGGCTGCAGTCCAAGTTGTTAAGAATGTCCTCTTTAACACTAAGAGACGACATGTACGACTGAGACACGCCCTATTGAATTATCTTAAAGAACAAGGCGTTATTACTTTGGTCGACGTGCGATTGAAGGATAATCTAGCTGATCCACTGACAAAAGAAATGCCCCGAGACCGTTCAATCAAAACAGTGGGGGAAATGGGACTCAAAGCGGTTTGAAACCAGCCTAAGTCTGAATGTTTTGATTCCTTCCTTTGTCAAATATATCATATTGTGCTCTGTTGGTGTTTTGGTTGCTGAGTACGAATTTCTGGCCACATTTGATGATAACAACCTCATCCAGATTCGTCTTCCTTAACTTGGAGGAGAGTGTTATTCCACATTTGATAACACGATCTAACTTGTTTTGGACCTTCTCCTGTTGATTGGTTCCATTCCACATTTGATGAGTTCCAATTAACCCTAGAAGAACAGTAACCAAGATATCACACATAGGAACACAGATATAGCTGCGTTTGTCCAGAAGCCTGATATTGTTTCGTTTGGAAACAGTTAATGGATTCTGCGGTTAAAACTGAAATACTCCACAAAATATCCTCTTAAGCATAATTAAGTACTACGTTCTTATAAACAGAACTAGATACATGTACATTTTCCATATCTGAATTCATTCTGAATGAAGTTCTTTGTTGGAAATTATAGGAGCTGCTGCTGCAGGAGGAGCACATGCAGATTGGGATCCTGAGAAGGATGACCCGCTGGATGATGACTACTAGAGTATATGTTTGGTTTACTTTCTTTGGCCTAGAGCATTGTTTAGCTCTTTTCCTTAACCTGTTTTGTTTGGACTATTTTTATGCTCTTTTGTTAGTCACGAGACATTGGGCCTTCTGGCACCTATTTCTCTGATTGTACTCTTGACTTTTATGTGATGTTGCTTGGTTTATGCTTTATACTTATGCGTGCATACATACTACTGTCTTCTTTCAGTCCAACATATTATAACAGGTACTTACGAACACGGTTGTGTAATGAGTCGAACTGGTTGAACACTACACACACCAACCATTTTTCCAACGTCGGTATACCGCGGACATAGGAGGAGATTGTTAGGTTAATTTAATAATATGTCCGCGCGTGTCAGGACCGACTCGGAACTGTACAACCCTCATTCTCCGAGGGTGGACCCCCCCCCCCCCCCAAGGCTACGTAGACAGAAGTCAAGGTCAAAGGGTCAACACAGAGACCAGCAGTCCAAGATAGAAGCAGAAGAGACCCTGGCGAGTATGCAGGCAATACTCGCCAGGTAGGCGAGTATCAACCCGAATAGCTTGGCACGCGCAGGAAGCAGCAGAAGTCCTGTGCGAGTATTGGCCCGACGTGTGCGAGCAGCACCTAATACTCGCCCGATGGGCGACTATGGCTTGGTACTCGCCGAGTAACCCATAGTCGTCGGGTTGGGGGCTGGGCTATAAAAATCCCCCCTACCCTTTGGTTTTCCTATAAATAGGACCCCAGGGGTACTTGGATTGGCACCTGGACTTGAGCTTTTGGACCCCTATTCCCGAACTCTCGAGGCCGTCACCCTTGCTTTCAGCCAAGTCGGTGCCTTCCCTGTACCCAGCTCGGCCACTTTGGTTTCGGAGGGGAAGACTCTCTTGAGCTTCTGGGTACGTGGTGGGACCTCCCTGCCGCAGCATCTGGGGTCCGGTTCGTTGCTCTTCTAGCTTCGTCGTAGTCGCCAGCCAAGTCATCTCGTTGGACTGCTGGGCGAGTAGCCTCCGGCTGCATCGGTCCGAATTTTGAGGACAGGATTTTCCTGGCGTCAACACTTGAATAAAGGATTTTCATTGCATCTTTCTAACGAGGGCGACTCGCCGGCCGCCGATCCTCCTGCTCCAAATGTCGCCGAGGAGGCGAGCATGCCTGGGACCTCGGCCCAGAATCAATCGGAGAATCTCGCTCCTGCGCGAGGTAGAGAGCTTCCTACTCGTCACCTTCTCGATTAGTCTTGACTTGGTCCGTAGTCGCTAAATATTTCTGCTATGCTCGCAGATTCGTCTACCATCGGTGCTCAGGAGGAGCCTCTGGCCGTGCCTCCTCTGAAATCATCGTCAATGATCTCGCCTAGGGGTGGTGGGCGTTCAGCGCGAGTTCTCCACAGCTCTTTGCTGGAGAGGAGACCAATGAGCAAGCAACGGGCTCCTCTGGCGAGCAACGTGCTTCCACCACCACCGCCTCTTGATTCTTCGGGGTTGGCGAGGTCGGTGGGAACCGCGGCCAACGTGCAAGGGGGGAGCTGATCTCGGCCATCATTGCAGAGGCTTGGACTTAAGGGAACGCACACCCGAGGCACTGTCCCATCATCCGTTCTGAGTTTTTACGAGGGTTAAGTCAGAGGCTCATTTCTCAACCTAGCGTGGAGATCGACTTCACTGGCCTTCTTCTTTTGCTTGAAAACTCATTTTCAATTTGAGGTTAATGTAAACAACTCTTTTCTACCCCATGTTTCAGGGGGGTGATGAATTTATTTATGAACAATAAATTTACAGGGGTGAGATGCACATACTCCCGCTCAGGAGTAAAACTTTTTTAGGTTGTCGCCGCTCCAAGTATTTTCCAACAGCTCCCCTTTGTTCTTAGATTAAGCTTCCCGACGGCGGCTGATCTTCCTGGCGCGTCCGCCTTCTTTTGCTTACCTGAGAAATCGAAAAGAGGACCGTCCGAGGCCGTCATCCTGCTCACCTCGACTTCCAGGTTGTCAAACGTGTTCATGAGAACGACGTAAAAATGACACGGACCGAACCCCCGTTGCACTCCAGGATTTGGTTGACGGTGAAGTCTTCGACGATCGCATCAATCACACGGGCCTCATGGAAGGGATTCTCATACCTTAACATGCCCTCCTCCGAGAAGGTGATTTCCTCTAGCGGGGTGGTGTTTGAGAGGTCGGAGCGACATTCTGGTGGTAGGCCTGGTGGAAATTCGCTTTGCGGAAAGATCCGAGCTCCGCTTCTCCATAACTCACTCCTACCTCTTTGACCTTGTACTTCCTTGACATCCTTGGCTGAACCGATCCCTATTCCTCCTCCGGTTACCCTTCCGGTTACGTCTGTTCCCCTGACGTATAGGGTCGTCTCTCCCCGAGCAATAATTCATAGCGGGATCTCTGAATCCTTCTGGCACTGGCGCGACAAGGATCTCCTCGCAGAAGGGGCTCCTCCCTCCTACCCGACGACGATCCTTCACCTGGCGAGTATCACCACCATACTCGCCATATGGGCGAGTATCCTGATATCTCACCCGCTCCTCCGTCTCGCGAAAGCGGATCCTTTGCGAGGTCTGCTGGTAGAACTGCGACCTCCTTGGTCGCTCGGCCTCATCCTCCACATGCTCCTTTCCTGCTCGCCGAGGGGAACTCCTTCCCTTGGTCAGAACCGGGCGAGGCGGCGAGGTCGTCGTGACCTCGGCGCGCGGCTGAAGCGCTGCTTGCAAGATCCCTTCCATGCGCTGCGCGAAGGCTTCGAAAACTGCCAACGTCACGAACTCGCCACTCGCGGACGAGTTGCCGACTACCTCCTCATGGTCGCCAACTACGACCATCTCGCCTTCTTACTGGGCTTTCTTCCAATGACTACGGTCCACGCTCACCGCACCAAAGTGTTGACGCCAGGAAAATCCTGACCTCAAAATTTGGACCGATGCAGCCGGAGGCTACTCGCCCAGCAGTCCAACGAGATGACTTGGCTGGCGACTACGACGAAGCTAGATTCTCGCACAGGAGCGAGTTTCTCCGATTGATTCTGGGCCGAGGTCCCAGGCATGCTCGCCTCCTCGGCGACATTTGGAGCAGGAGGATCGGCGGCCGGTGAGTCGCCCTCATTAGAAAGCCCCAAGTCGTCCAGCAGCTGCTGATGTTGGTCGCCCAAAGGGGCGGCGACATCATCTTCAGCGACCTTCTTTTTCCCTTTCTTCTTCTTCGTGAGCCTCTTCCTCTTCTTAGAAGCGAGGAAATCCTCAGCCTCGTGCCCTGGGCGCGGAGGGAGCGAAGAACCGTCGAACAGGCCAACAAGACCAGCCATGGCCGACATAGCCTCTGCAGCATAGTCGCGCGTCATCTTGAGCGAGTTCAGAAAAGACGTGCCATCAGAGACCCCTGCCCCTCTATTTATAGAGCTCGAGCGTCGGCCAGCGAGATGCCGAGTATAGACCAAATACTCGCCAGAAAGACAGCTCGTCGAATAAGGGTTGGATGATTCTTTCCGAGCAACTACGTTACTCGCAAAGAGCGGGGATTGTGTACAACCCTCATTCTCCGAGGGTGGACCCCCCCCCCCCCCCCCCCCCCCCCAATGCCACATAGACAGAAGTCAAGGTCAAAGGGTCAACACAGAGACCAGCAGTCCAAGATAGAAGTAGAAGAAACCCTAGCGAGTATGCAGGCAATACTCGCCAGGTAGGCGAGTATCAACCAGAATAGCTCGGCACACGCAGGAAGAATCAGAAGCGCTGTGCGAATATTGGCCCGGCGTGTGCGAGCAGCACCCAATACTCGCCCGATGGGCGACTATGGTATGGTACTCGCCGAGTAACCCATAGTCGCCGGGTTGGGGGCTGGGCTATAAAAAGCCCCCCTACCCTTTGGTTTTCCTATAAATAGGACCCCAGGGGTACTTGAATTGGCACCTGGACTTGAGCTTTTGGACCCCGATTCCCGAACTCTCGAGCCCGTCACCCTTGCTTTCAGCCAAGTCGGTGCCTTCCCTGTACCCAGCTCGGCCACTTTGGTTTCGGAGGGGAAGACTCTCTTGAGCTTCTGGGTACGTGGTGTGACCTCCCTGCCACAGCATCTGGGGTCCGGTTCGTTGCTCTTCTAGCTTCGTCGTAGACGCTAGCCAAGTCATCTCGTTGGACTGCTGGGCGAGTAGCCTCCGGCTGCATCGGTCCGAATTTTGAGGTCAGGATTTTCCTGGCGTCAATAGGAACGACCCAACGGGTTACGTGTCACTAGGGTTAGGCTCTACGCTGGAGATACTATAAATACCCATTCCACATGTTGATGAGGTATTGTGGACTATCTTGAGCGGAGAGCTAACATTTTGCTAGCATTATATATAGTATGAAAAATTCTATCCCGGATTTGTCCTAAAACAACTAATACGGCATAATCACTAGCATCACACATAAGAACAAAAGGTGACGACCAATCCGGTGTTGTGACAATAGGTGAAGAAACTAACTTGTGTTTTAATGTGTCAAAAGCGTGCAAACAGTGGTCATCAAATATAAAGGGAGTATCTTTTTCTAACAAGTTACATAAAGGTTTTGATACTTTAGAGAAATCTTTAATAAACCTCCTATAGAACCCCGCATGACCTAAAAAGCTATGAATGCCCTTGACATTCTTAGGAGGAGGAAGCTTTTCAATAACTTCTATTTTAGCCCGATCTACCTCCAAACCCTTGCTTGATACTTTATAGCCTAAGACAATTCCCTCTCTCACCATGAAATGACACTTCTCCCAATTTAGCACTAAATTTGTCTCAACACATCTTGTTAATACCTTCCTAAGAACTTCCAAACAACAATCAAATGACTTCCCAAACACAGAAAAATCATCCATAAACACTTCTATTCCTTCATCCATTAAATCAGTAAAAATAGATATCATGCACCTTTGAAAAGTGGCGGGTGCATTACATAATCCAAATGGCATTTTGTGAAATGCAAACGTACCATAAGGACATGTAAATGTGGTCTTCTCTTGATCTTCAGGAGCAACCATAATCTGATTATAACCGGAATATCCGTCCAAGAAACAAAAATAATCATTACCCGCCAACTTGTCAAGTACTTGATCAATAAAAGGTAGTGGAAAATGATCCTTCCGAGTTGATTTATTTAGTTTTTTATAATCCATACATAATCTCCAACCGGTAACCGTCCTAGTTGGTATCAACTCGTTGTTATCATTTTTCACCATCATAATTCCTCCCTTCTTCGGTACACATTGTACCGGACTCACCCACTTGCTATCCGAAATATGGTAAATAATTCATGCATCTAACCATTATATTATCTCATTCATAACTACTTCTTTCATGGGTGGACTAAGCCTACGTTGATGTTCATTTGACCCTTTAGCCTCATCTTCTAATATTATTTTATGCATACAAATCGAGGGGCTAATGCCACTAATGTCTGCTATAGTCCATCCCATGGCCTTCTTAAATTCTTTCAAAACAAGAAGTAGTTTTTCTTCTTCAAATTTTAATGATGCATCAATTATTACAGGAAGAGTATTTTCTTCTCCAAGAAAAGCATATTTAAGATGTTCCGGAAGAGGTTTCAAATCTAAAGTTAGAGGTTCAATAATTGAGGGTTTCATAATTTTTGGTTCGCTTTGTAACACCCCCATCCGTTAAGAAGCATATAGCAGAAGTTTCGGCCGGGGCCCCACGCCATATACTACAAAATAAACGGGAACGTCACTATTGAATATACAACGACACTATACCACAAAGCCTAACTCAGAGCATTCTATGCGGAAGTAAAAGAGAGAGAGACAGAATTATAAACCACAAGACCCGAACTCGGGTATGTCCACTTCTATTAACTTGGAATAAAATGTTTTACAACACAAAAGAGGCACGACGGCCTTACAGTTTACCAACATCGGCGCGCAGGCCGGCCATACATGAAAAACAGAAGGAACATCAAAGGCCTTCAAGGGCTGCAGCAGCGCAGGGGCTTCAGCCCGCCAAGTTCCCGCTCGGTCCAGCACCTGTACAACAAGCCCACCAAAAACGGTGGCAAAACAGGGCAACGGTCAGCTAAAGCTGACCAATTTATAACGACCCCACCCCTTCGAGGGGGTGGCAGTGCTAACCGTCCCTGCAAAACAGTCTCAACAGCATATACATATCTAAGAGTGCGACTAGACGAGCCCACAACATTTCATACATATGCAACAACACAAACGTGGGAATGGCCTCCACGTCTCGTGCACTCAGGCACTCTTTGGTGTACTACGCCTTCCACCACCATCCACTCTTGATGGTTTTGCCCTTCGAGGCTAAAGTCAGCGGCCCGAATACCAGGGCTCCCCCGTGCTTTAATTGTGAACTTACGCAGTCCGAAGACTCTTCCCCATCGCCTCCCGACATGCTATTCGAGCCTTACTAATCAGGTGCTGCAATGGTTTGCCCAGTGTTCACACACTCGTTGTACGACAAGAAATGCGGATATGGCGTCCCCTCAGCCCAGGTATTCTCAATTAGCTGGCTTCACGGGCCGCTAAGTCATCCACCAGGTCACCCTTACGGGTCGGGCATGCCGACCACAGGTCCCCTCAACAGGTGGGCACAACAAACATCACCAGACCCATGTCTGGGAGCTGTCGCCTAGGCGACAGTCACTGTCGCCTAGCGACAGTGGACAACATTCCCCTTTTAGTTTCCAGTTGTGGGTGCTTCCCGGGGCACACCCTCAGGCGTTGTTGCGCATGCAGTAGCACTTCCACTGCCTCAGAACACCAAACAGTCACCAGAACCAATTCCGGGAGCTGTCGCCGGGGCGACAGCCACTGTCGCCTGGCGACAGTGAGCAGAACTCATTTTCTGCATCCAACTTCGGGTGCTTCCCGGGGCACACCCTCAGGCGTTGCAGCGCATGCAGTAGCACTCTCTAGTCCTACGAAGCAGGATAACAACACGGGGTTTTCCCCGAGCACGCACAATACCACAAGGCATCACCAATCCGGACGAACCATCTCGGATGGGCTTCACACAGCGCACCTACGTCCGTATTACGCACGGACTCTATATGTATGCAAGCTTTGACGGGGATAGCACAAATCAACCCGTCGGAGGCCGCGAACTCTCCCTTTTGGGTAGGTGCCTCAACGATGCATGGGAAAGGACTAGAACATGTCCAAATGGGGTTAGAAGAGTTCGTTACCCTTAAACGCCGCTTCGAGCCCATGGCTTGACGTTCCACACGGATGGAAAGGAGCGCCTTGCCCTCCTCTACGCGTAGCCACCAACCTTGAAGGGATTGGATGAGTGTAGCTCCTCCAAACCCAAGCTCCAAGATAGGGTTCACTATTCCCCCTTCTTCTCCAAGCTCCTCTCTCTCTCTCTCTCTTAAGAACCCTTAAGGAATTAAATGAAAAAGGAAGAGGATTCGGCCTTATCAGCTGCCACTGAGCCTCCCAAGCCAAAACCAGCCCCCAAAGTCAAAGTGCAATCAATGCCCTTGATTTCGGCCACAAAGTCCAATTTTGAGCTGTCGCCGGGCGACAGCCACTGTCGCCTGGGCGACAGCGTTAAGAACCGACTTTGACCAGTCAGCTACACTGCTGCATGACCCCAGTCACCTTGTCGCCAGCGTTAGCCGCCACCCGACAACGCTATCGCCGGGCCACAGCCACTGTCGCCTCGGCGAAAGCGCAAAGAACTGCAGAAATTTACCTGCCTGAAATGGGGTCTTACAACCCTCCCCTCCTTATATAAATTTCGTCCCGAAATTTGCAAAAAAAACAGGCATATATACAATATCCAAAAGTCTTTACATACAGGGGGATAAGAAGAGATAAGCGTCACTGAAACAGCTCGGGGAACTCCTCCAACATGGTCTGCTCACGCTCCCATGAGAGCTCCTCGCGACCGCAGTTGTCCCAACGGACCTTTACCATACGGATCGCCCTGTTCCGCAGCTGACGCACCTCAGCATCCTCGATGCTAACGGGCCTGACCGTCGTCGCAAGCCCGCTATCCACGTGCACCTGATCCGCCGCTACCACCTGCGTAGGCTCTTGCACTGCCTTCCGCAACACGGAGATGTGGAATACATCATGTAGCCCGCTCAGTTCCGCCGATAGTGCAAGCCTATAAGCCGCCTCACCGACGCGCTCGATGATCTCAAACGGTCCAAGGTATCTCGGACTCAGCTTTTTCAAGCGTCGAATCCTGGATACACCCTTGAACGGCCTGATCTTCAAGTAAACCCAATCGCCAACGGCGAACTGGGCGTCGCGGTGCTTCGCATTATAGTACTTCGCCTGCCTATCCTGCGCTACCAAAAGCCTCTCCCGGATCAACCGTACCGTCGAAGTCGCCTCTTCGACGTCTTTCCTCTTGAAGAGCTTCGTCTCGGCCGTTTCCGCCCAAGCTAAGGGAGTGCGGCACTTCCTGCCATAGAGGGCCTCGAAAGGCGCCATCTGAATACTCGCCTGATAGATGTTGTTGTACGCGAACTCAACAAGAAAGAGGTGATCTTCCCACCCCTTGCCAAAATCCAGGATGCACATCCGGAGCATGTCTTCCATCGTCCTGTTGGTACGCTCAGTTTGGCCATCCGTCTGAGGATGAAAGGCCGTGCTAAACTGCAGCTTCGTACCCAAAAGACGGTTGACTAGCCTCCAGTCGCTTGAAGTAAAGCGTCCATCACGATCACTGACGATGCTACGGGGCACACCGTGCAGTCGCACTATAGTATCAACATACAACTTTGCCAATTTCTCCACCGAGTCATCCCTCCGGTTGGGGATAAAGTGCGCCACCTTCGTCAGCCGGTCCACAACTACCCAGATGGCATCGTTCCCGCGCTGCGATCTCGGCAGCCCATGCACGAAATCCATGGAAATGTCATCAAACTTCCACTCCGGAACAGGCAATGACTGCAAAAATCAACCGGGCTTCTGACATTCCGCCTTCACTAGCGCACAAGTGTGGCACTTGGCCACGTAGTGAGCGATGTCCCTCTTTATACCTGGCCACCAGAAAAGGACCTTCATGTCCTTGTACATCTTCGTGCTCCCCGGATGAACTGAATACCTGGTACGATGCGCCTCGTACATCAACTCATCGCGCAGCTCACCCACCTTGGGGACGCACAAACGGTCGCCTCTCCACAGCAATCCGTCTCGAACCTGAAACTGGGCATCTGGCCCACCACCAGCCTCCTCCTCGTAGCGCTTCAAACTCAGATCGAGTTCAAAAGCCTGGCGGACTCTCTCTGCGAGGTCGTACTGCACCTCAAACCAACTCAAACAGGCACCGACACTACACATCTTCTCTACGCAAGAAATGTCCAAGGCCTCCACGTCACGTATCAGGCGCTCATCATGCATCTGAATCCAGTTGGCCTGCGCTGGAGCCCTGCGACTGAGTGCATCCGCAACAACATTCCCCTTCCCGGGAGTGTAGTGGATCTCGAAGGTGAAGTCCCCCAGGAACTCCATCCACCTATGTTGCCGCATATTCAGCCCTTTCTGCGTCAGAAGGTACTTCAGGCTCTTATGGTCCGTGAAGATGTTGATCTTCAAGCCATACACATAATGCCGCCATAGCTTCAAGGCAAATATCACGGCCGCCAACTCCAAGTCGTGGACCGGATAGTTCCGCTCGTACACCTTCAGCTGGCGAGAGCCATACGCTATAACCTTACCATGCTGCTGCAGAACGCAGCCAAGGCCGCTTCCAGAAGCATCGGTGTAGATCTCGTAGCCCTCCGTGCCGCAAGGCAAACATAAGATCGGAGCCGTCGTAAGCCGCCGCTTCAACTCCTCGAAAGCCTGCGCACACGCGGGCGTCCAAATGAACTCCTGCATCTTCCATGTCAGCGTCGTAAGAGGCAGCGCGATCCGCGAGAAGTTCTCCACGAAGCGCCTGTAATAGCCGGCCAGCCCGAGAAAGCTACGGACCTCCGCTACAGTAGAAAGAACAGGCCACTCCCTAATGGCCGAAACCTTCACCGGATCTACTGCCACACCCGAACCACTAACCACATGGCCCAAGAACGCCACAGAAGGAAGCCAGAACTCGCACTTCGAGAACTTGGCATACAACTGGTTCCTCCTCAAAACCTCCAAAACTACTCGCAGGTGATCACCGTGCTCCTCCTCGGACTGAGAGTAGACTAGTATGTCATCCAGGAAGACGACCATAAACCGGTCGAGGTACTCTCGGAAAGTCTGGTGCATCAAGTCCATAAACACTGAAGGCGCATTAGACAGCCCAAACGGCATCACGGTGAACTCATACTTCTCGTACCTCGTACTAAAGGCAGTCTTCGGGATATCGCACTCCCTGATCCGCACCTGATAATAGCCGGACTTCAAGTCCAGCTTCGAGTATACTGTCGAACCAACGAGCTGGTCGAACAAATCATCTATCCTCGGAAGAGGATACTTGTTCTTCTCCGTCAGCTTGTTCAGCTCCCGATAGTCGATGCAAAGCCGCAGGCTACCGTCCTTCTTTTTGACAAAGAGGACCGGTGCACTCCAAGGTGAGGAACTCGGACGCACGTAGCCCTGCTCAAGCAGCTCCTGCAACTGCAGCTTCAACTCCGCCAACTCTTTCGGAGCCATACGATACGGCGAGCGGGCCACAGGCTTAGCGTCTGGCACCAACTCAATCGTGAAATTTATCTCCCGCTGCGGTGGAGCACCAGGGAGCTCGCTCGGGAACACATCGGGGAACTCTGCTACTACCGGAACATCCGCTAGGCTGGGCCTCGGCGTTGAAGCCTCCACAAGAGCAAAGAATAACTCTGCTCCCTGTCGCACTGCCTTGGACACCTGGAGAGCAGACATCAGCGTCTTGCTCGATCCACGCATGCCCGCAAAGACCGTCTCCCGATCGGCACCCTGCCCAAACCTCACCTCCTTGGTGGTGCAATCGATACAGGCATGTTGTTCCGACAGCCAGTCCATACCGAAGATAACATCGAACTCAGCCAGGGGGAGTAACGATGCCTTTAGGTCATACTCCCAACTACCAACTAGAACCTTTACGCAGCAACTCCTCTCCACACGCATCAAATATCCATTCGGCAGTAGGACCTCCAGTCCATCTGCAGAAGCAATCGACGGAGCACCAATACGTTGGACGAAGTCCGACGATAAGAAGGAGTGTGAAGCCCCAGTATCGAAAAGCGCTCTCGCAGGGACGCCTAAAACATTTACATAGCCTACGCCGCCAACGAGTTAGCATGAACATTAAAACAGGTGTATAAAACAGTAAAGACTGTATCTTAAATTATACCTGTCACGACGTCCTTGGCTTTGATAGCCTCCTGCTGATCGAGACTAAAAACTCTAGGCTGCGGGGGAGCCATACGGGAAGCAGTGGACTCAGCTGCCTTCCCCTTCTCAGAATAAGCTGGCCCCGCCTTCTTCTCTGGCCTTGGGAGCCCACTGCGGCAATCCCGCGAGAAATGGCCAGGCTTGCCACAAGTAAAACAAATAAGAGGGCCACGTCCAGATGACGCGCCCGAAGCAGAGGGAGCTGGCCCAGATACTCGAGCCTTCTTCCAGCGACTCAACCTCCGCAACTTTGTCGCACCCGGTGCTTTGCCCTCCGGCACTGCCTCGACCACAACCGCCTTGCCCTTTTCCCTGAGCATGTCCTGCTCAAGGGCTCGGGCTGAACCAACGAGGGTCGTGAAACCCTGCGTCAACGGCCCTGTCAGAAGATGCCGCAACTCAGTACGCAAACCTCCATAAAACCTGTTCACCCTTCTCTCCTCATCATCGAAAGAAGTTCCAGCATAGCGCCCGAGGCGGGTGAACTCATGCAAGTAGTCATCAACCAGTCTACCACCCTGTGTTAGGGCCAAGAACTGGTTCTCCATCGCGATATGCTATGACTGAGGCACATACCTTGCGAGGAAGATTCTCGAGAACTCTTCCATCGTCACATCAACCAGTCGCCTCGCCGCGAACTGGCGCCTCTCGACCTCATCCCACCACCGCCTAGCTTCCTTTTCTAGCAAGAAAGAAGCAAAGGTCACCTTCTGCGCTTCCTCCGACTGTGTCGCTGTCAGAATTCGCTTCACATGCGACAACCAGTCTTCGGCCTCAGTTGGGGATTCAACCCCGGTAAACGGAGGAGGTCGAAATCCCAGAAAATGCTTCAGCTGCTGCTCAGGAGCACGCCTCACTGGGACTTGCTCCACTCTTAGTGGCTCAGGGGCCACCTCTTGCACTGGCGGTTGGCCTTGCCTTTCAGGCTGGCCATTCAACGCAGCTAGAACGGCTTCAGTAACTAGCCGAACCAACTCAGCAGACGGAGCTATAGGGGCCTCAGCAGACCCACTACTCTCATGCACATCACGGGGACGCGACGGTCCCGCTGCACTTCGAGTTCCCTACACAAGTGCAACACACAGTTAGGCGACAACACAGTCGCAACTAACAACAAAAGGAACACTCAGGTTCCAAAATCATGCAATTATTGTTGGTTTGTTGTTGCATTTTATTCCTAAGTGGACATTTTTGGGTTTATTTTACGTCTCAACGGTAGCGCACACACGTGCTCACCACCCCTTAAAAGAATTCGTCCACGAATTCCTTAGAAGGATACGGAACCCTAGTAGCTGATACCAATTTGTAACACCCCCATCCGTTAAGAAGCATATAGCAGAAGGTCCGGCCGGGGCCCCACGCCATATACTACAAAACAAACGGGAATGTCACTATTGAATATACAACGACACTATACCACGAAGCCTAACTCAGAGCATTCTATGCGGAAGTAAAAGAGAGAGAGACAGAATTATAAACCACAAGACCCGAACTCGGGTATGTCCACTTCTATTAACTTGGAATAAAATGTTTTACAACACAAAAGAGGCACGACGGCCTTACAGTTTACCAACATCGGCGCGCAGGCCGGCCATACATGAAAAACAGAAGGAACATCAAAGGCCTTCAAGGGCTGCAGCAGCGCAGGGGCTTCAGCCCGCAAAGTTCCCGCTCGGTCCAGCACCTGTACAACAAGCCCACCAAAAACGGTGGCAAAACAGGGCAACGGTCAGCTAAAGCTGACCAATTTATAACGACCCCACCCCTTCGAGGGGGTGGCAGTGCTAACCGTCCCTGCAAAATAGTCTCAACAGCATGTACATATCTAAGAGTGCGACTAGACGAGCCCACAACATTTCATTCATATGCAACAACACAAACGTGGGAATGGCCTCCACGTCTCGTGCACTCAGGCACTCTTTGGTGTACTACGCCTTCCACCACCATCCACTCTTGATGGTTTTGCCCTTCGAGGCTAAAGTCGGCGGCCCGAATACCAGGGCTCCCCCGTGCTTTAATTGTGAACTTACGCAGTCCGAAGACTCTTCCCCATCGCCTCCCGACATGCTATTCGAGCCTTACTAATCAGGTGCTGCAATGGTTCGGGTGCAGGTACGCCAAATGCTCGTTGTTCACACACTCGTTGTACGACACGAAATGCGGGTATGGCGTCCCCTCAGCCCAGGTATTCTCAATTAGCTGGCTTCACGGGCCGCTAAGTCATCCACCAGGTCACCCTTACGGGTCGGGCATGCCGACCACAGGTCCCCTCAACAGGTGGGCACAACAAACATCACCAGACCCATGTCTGGGAGCTGTCGCCTGGGCGACAGTCACTGTCGCCTAGCGACAGTGGACAACATTCCCCTTTTAGTTTCCAGCTGTGGGTGCTTCCCGGGGCACACCCCCAGGCGTTGCTGCGCATGCAGTAGCACTTCCACTGCCTCAGAACACCAAACAGTCACCAGAACCAATTCCGGGAGCTGTCGCCGGGGCGACAGCCACTGTCGCCTGGCGACAGTGAGCAGAACTCATTTTCTGCATCCAACCTCGGGTGCTTCCCGGGGCACACCCCCAGGCGTTGCTGCGCATGCAGTAGCACTCTCTAGTCCTACGAAGCAGGATAACAACACGGGGTTTTCCCCGAGCACGCACAATACCACAAGGCATCACCAATCCGGACGAACCGTCTCGGATGGGCTTCACACAGCGCTCCTACGTCCGTATTACGCACGGACTCTATATGTATGCAAGCTTTGACGGGGATAGCACAAATCGACCCGTCGGAGGCCGCGACCTCTCCCTTTTGGGTAGGTGCCTCAACGATGCATGGGAAAGGACTAGAACATGTCCAAATGGGGTTAGAAGAGTTCGTTACCCTTAAACGCCGCTTCGAGCCCATGGCTTGACGTTCCACACGGATGGAAAGGAGCGCCTTGCCCTCCTCTACGCGTAGACACCAACCTTGAAGGAATTGGATGAGTGTAGCTCCTCCAAACCCAAGCTCCAAGCTAGGGTTCACTATTCCCCCTTCTTCTCCAAGCTCCTCTCTCTCTCTCTCTTAAGAACCCTTAAGGAATTAAATGAAAAAGGAAGAGGATTCGGCCTTATCAGCTGCCACTGAGCCTCCCAAGACAAAACCAGCCCCCAAAGTCAAAGTGTAATCAATGCCCTTGATTTCAGCCACAAAGTCCAATTTTGAGCTGTCGCCGGGCGACAGCCACTGTCGCCTGGGCGACAGCGTTAAGAACCGACTTTGACCAGTCAACTACACTGCTGCATGACCCCAGTCACCTTGTCGCCAGCGTTAGCCGCCACCCGACAACGCTATCGCCGGGCGACAGCCACTGTCGCCTGGGCGACAGCGCAAAGAACTGCAGAAATTTACCTGCCTGAAATGGGGTCTTACACGCTTGACCTAGTTATAGATTCAAAACTCCTAAAGATAGGCAATTTATAATGTGATTCTAAGACCTTCACACATTCATCCAATTCTAAATCATCATCTCACTCTTCATTGGTCAGAATTGTGAGAAGCCTTTGTTCTAGATCATCTTCATTACCCTTAATTTATTGATTTTTAAACTCCACTTCTTCAATAGAGTAACAATCTTCTTTTTCATTTGGAAATTTCATAGCTTTTAGGATATTGAATGTTACTTCCTCTTCATTAACTCTCATTGTTAACTCCCCTTTTTGTACGTCAATTAAAGTTCTTCCGGTTGCTAAAAATGGCCTCCCTAAGATTATGGGCACATCCTTATCCTCTTCCATGTCCAACACTACAAAATCGGCCGGAAAAATAAATTTCTCCACCTTAACCAATACATCCTCAAATATTCCCTTAGGGAATGCTAAAGTCCTATCGGCTAATTGGAGAGTAAGAGTTGTTGGAGGTATCTCTCCTAGACCTAACTTTGTATAAATAGATAAGGGCATTAAATTGATGCTCGCACCTAAATCACATAATGCTCTCCCGACAAATTTCACTCCTATGGAACAAGGTATGGTAAAACTACCGGGGTCCTTAAGTTTTTGAGGCAATTTCTTTTGCAAAATTGCACTACACTCTTCCGTTAATGCAACTATTTCTCTATCTAGAAATTTTCTTTTCTGAGATAAAATATCTTTCATTAACTTGACATAAATAGGCATTTGCTCTAATGCCTCGGGGAAATGGAATATTAATTATAAGCTTCTTAAAAATTTCCATAAATTTTTGAAATTGTTTGTCAAGTTTTGTTTTATTTAATCTAGATGGAAAAGGTGGAGGAGGGTAAATAATTTCTTTCTTTTTATTATTTTGTGGATCTACTTCCACTTCCTCCGGCTCCTTAACTTCTATAGACTCTTCTCTCCTAATCGTATTTTCTCTTGCCTCTTCCTCCCTTAACTTCTCTAGCAATCCATCCCCATTTGAGATCTCTACCCCACTCCTTAATGCAATAGCTTTACAATTATTATTTGGCTCTTCCCTTGTTGGATTAAGTGTGGTGTCAGATGGTAGCGATCCTATTGTTCTTTGATTTAAAGCATTGGCCAATTGGCCAATTGTGGATTCTAAAGATCGGAGTGAATACTCAATACCACCCATCCTATAGTCATTCTTTTGAAACAAACCTACAATATACTCATCAGTCAATTTCCTATTATTGGTTTGTTGATTATGCATATGGGTTGGTATAGAATTAATGTTTTGATTGAAACCTTGTGGTTGAATTGCATTTTGTGAATTTTTCCAAGAAAAATTGGGATGATTTCGCCACTCTGGATTATAATGATTTTCGAAATTTGAAGGTCCTTGCCTTTGTTGGCCTCCAAGATAATGTACTTCTTCAGTTACTTAGTTTAATTGTTCCACTGTCATTGGCACACTTGTTGAAGGGGTAGATAAAGAATCTAACCTCTTATTTATTAAATTAAATTGAGTGGTCATTTGAGCTGCTAACGAAGTGATTTGATCTACTTGATGAATACCGGCTGGATGGTTATTACCTTGCCTTTCGAATTCTTGGTAATTGTTAGAAGTAAGATCTTCTAAAATTTCAAAAGCATCTTCTGGATATTTCTTTAATAAAGACCCTCCCGCAGCTCCGTCAACTAGGATCATCGTAGTGGTTTGTAACCCGTTATAAAAAATTGTGACTTGTTGGTGTTGGGCCATCCCATGATGTGGACACTTCCTAAGCATTTCTTTAAACCTTTCTCACGCTTCATAAAGTGTTTCGCCATGATTTTGGACAAAAGTGGTGATGTCTCTAACCAGCTTAGCTGTTTTAGAAGGTGGGAAATATTTATTCAGGAATTTCTCTTCCAATTGATCCCACGTAGTGATGGAACCAGGAGGTAGAGAGTTAAGCCAATCTTTAGCCCGACCCTCCAAAGAAAATGGGAATAACCTCAATTGAATAGCTTCATCCGAAGCCCCGTTTACCTTGTACATATCACAGATTTCTAAGAATGTTCTTAAATGAGCGTTTGCAATTTCATGATTAAGACCCCCAAACTTATTATGTTGTACTAGTTGCATTGTGATAGAGTCTATTTTAAAATTATTAGCGGTGATTGTGGGTCGCGCTATACTAAATTGCAAACCTCCTCTTAACGGTGCGTTATAGTCTCGACAAGTCATTCGCGGTGCAGCATTTTGAACATTATGGCCATTGTGTTCGACTTGACCATTAGGGTCCACCTGACCCCCATGATCATGACCATCATGACCATTCTCATTCCCGTTTCCGTTATTTAAACTGTTTGGGTTCATAGTAGGATGACTAGAATGCTCTAAGCGAAAAACTCTTCTATTTTGCCTACACTCACGCTCAATTTCTAAATTTAGCGGGAATAATTCAATAGGCCAAAATCTGGACATAAATTAAAGTAATGCAATTAAAATAAGTAAAACAGACAAACAATGAAATAAAACAAAAACAGTACTTGAGCTCCAATTACTAAGGATTTACTAATATTGCAAGAAAACGCTAAATTAGTACACCTCCCCGGCAACGACGCCAAAAACTTGATACGGTGAAAATGAGTGTTACGCAAGTGCACGTGCCGATTCAAGTAATAAAGTATAAGTAAGATCGTCTCCACAGGGAAGTGTTAATTTAGCGCTCACAAGTACTAATATTATTTTTTTCTTTGAATCCAAGTAAATAATTCAAAAGTTGGTTGCGTGAAGAAAAATTAAAATAGGAAAATAACTTTAATTAATTATTTCAATGGGTTTTTATTTTTATTTTTGAGAAATACCAATTTTTAGAGAAGACTTTGCATGTGGATTTCCTAAGTCTATGTGATATGAAATTTCAAAAGATTTAATTAAATATTTATAAAATTATTCTCCTGACGCAAATTAAATGTAGGACTCATTACCTCTTGGTCTCCGAAATCCATACACAACGACTAATCATGAAGAAAGTGAAATCTCTTTCTACTTCCAATGATTAAGAATATGCGAATTACTTTCGTCACTCCTCTCTCGAATTTCGCGACGCAGTATTTGGATGAAGACTTTTTGGTTAAAGATTTATGTGGTTCCTCTCTCGATTTATTCCACATAAGAAAATGGTTTGTATAACCTTGCGTGCAACTCTTATCTCGATTTATGAATACACTCCAAAGAGATATACAAAGCTTGACACAAAATCTTCAAAATGTAATCGCACACTGAAAACGGACAAAGAATTGAAGCAAATAATTTAACAGAATTGTTTTCTAATATATATCACAAAAGACAAAGTATTTTTCCACACACAAAGCTACAGATTTTAGTTCATGCTAATTGGAATAAAATAACAAATAAGAACATCCTTACAAGACATGCTCAAAGATATGGTTGAAGAAGATAAGTTTTTCACTCCAAAGTTGCAATATCTCTCTCCCGGATTGGAATGGTTCGGCTCTCCAAGTCAGAAGAATTCTCCTTGCCGAAAATATCTTTTCCTTTCTCCTCAATTTCGTTCCCCCTTTCATTGCTCTCCCTTCCCTATATTTTATAATTCAAATTAAGTAACTTCCCGGTTTTCAATTCTTGTAACCGCCATCTTCAATATTTAATTCTCCTCTTTAGAATCGCATAATCAGCCTTCTAATTCCCTCTTTAGCCAGTTGTCCGCCTGTGCATAACTGCTGCCACCTCATCATATGGTTTTAAATAGTCGCGCCATTTATGCCATGTTGGCAGCCCCCGCTTGTTGTAACCTTATTGTAAACTTGTTGCGACAAATCCGCCTGCATTAATTATTCCTCCATTTCTTTTCTTTTCATCCTGAACACTCATTTAATTCCTGCATATTAAACTCGAATTTAAGCAGAATCACCATGAAATAATTACTTTGTAATTTATAATTAATTAAGTTTATTATATCCAAGTTTCATATTAATATTCCTCATTTCATAGTGCAAAATGTGTTATTCATAGACCAAATAACTTCTATTTTGGGAAGTTATCACCGCCATAATACGCCGATCCTGCCGGCTATCCATAATCATCCAGGCCAACCACAATTCATAGTAATAGAAGCAAATAGAAGAAACTAGTCCACAAATCACATTAAATATGTAAATTACATGTTTACAATATCCATGATGAGAAATAAAGTAAAAGAGGGCATATACCTGTTACAAGTTCAAATATAGTACAACAACACTCTCACTCTACTTATATGCGGAAGCTATCAACTCTGTCTTCATACAACTGTAATTGTCGTTGCGACGACGTGTAGTGGTTGTTCTGCTTCATCTCGTCTTCCTGTCCTGTCTCCTGAATGAGGTCCTGCTGTTCCGACACATCATCCGTAAAATGATGAGGTCCACCGACCGTCAGTCTATAAGACTCAGCATATTCCTCGCCGCCTCCACCCGCGACTCCTAGGCACCGTGCGGGAGGAGGAAGCGGAGGACATCAAAGGGTAATTCAAAAGCAGGTGACAGTGGCGAGACTAGCAAGTATATAGATACTAACAAGTAATGAAAACATCTCTACCCTAGCAGTAGTATATGTAAAGGCAATAAGTAAAGAGTGGTATAAGTAAAAGAGCAGGTATAAGAAATAAGAGCAGCTACGAAAGTAACCTTAACTTATATGCACACACAAAAACACATAAGCTAAGAGATCTGGCAAGAAGTAAACTCATCGTATAAAAGAGCCCATACGGATTTATACGAAAAGGTCTCTGTTTGTGCATAAATGTTATGTTATGATGTGCAATGCAATGATGCAATGTTTGTATTATTATTTCATACACAAGCAACTCACCCACACGACTCTGTACGTACAGACCTTTAGTTCCCACTTTTCGGAGGTAGCTAACCTCTCGGGCACCTCCCGTCGTGGTCAAACGGTGGCAGAGGAGCGGGCGTCTCCTCACCTAGGTGGGTAAGTCACACTACCAGACCTAGGCCCTAACGTACGCTGTGATGCTGGTACTTGGTACTCACGAGTCCCTGCATACTAAACTGAATTGGCCAGGTAGGGTTTAGGGAATCCGTCCCGTTGGACGCACAGAAGACAACCTGGCCCCCATAAAACTACTAGCACTGCCGAGTCAACGAACTGTTGTCGGTGTGACGACTAAGACAGAACCGAAGACCCACCACAACTTATACACAAGACACATGTATTAGCCATTTACTACCAAGCTTCCAGCTCGCAATTCTATATCAACCTTTATAAAGTAGAGCCTACCGCTCACCAGACTATATCAGTCTTATATTTAAACTACGAGTCGATCTACCGCTCGCTAGATTACACTAGTCTTATATTTAAACTATGAGTCTACCGCTCGCTAGACTACACTAGTCTTATATTTAAACTACGAGCCTACCGCTCGCTAGACTACACCAGTCTTATATTTACTACGAGCCTACCGCTCGCTAGACTACACTAGTCTTATATTTAAACTACGAGTCTACCGCTCGCTAGACTACACTAGTCTTATATTTACTACGAGCCTACCGCTCGCTAGACTACACTAGTCTTATATTTAAACTACGAGCCTACCGCTCGCTAGACTACACCAGTCTTATATTTACTACGAGTCTACCGCTCGCTAGACTACAGTAGTCATATATTTACTACGAGCCTACCGCTCGCTAGACCACACTAGTCTTATATTTAAACTACGAGCCTACCGCTCGCTAGACTATCCCAGTCGTTCCTTATATAACCCGAGCCTACCGCTCCCAGTACTATCTCAGTCCTTCCTTACCTACCGTTCCGGTTTGGGATGGAAGTTAATCTTGTCAAGTTCTCCTACTTAACTAATCTTGTCTATAATTTAGTTGATCTTAGAAGCTTTGGGGTTAGCCTTGGACTTCCGGAGGGTTACCCGGTGAGGGGCTCGCACCGGTACTAGGAAGTGTGACGGGCTGACACCCCAAACTTCCTCTTCCCAAGGCACTTAATCTTGTTGGTATCTACCCTTTTTACTTGATCCCCATTATCCTCTCCAATTACATTAAATCTATAAGATGAGTTAAACTTGGCTTTTAGGAGTGGGGGAGTTCTTTTGAACTCCAACACCACCAATTGTGACCGGGTGCTGACTCTCCTGTCGTCACATTCTAAGCTCGAGTTCCCTTCTTCACCGAGGAACTGCACTCATTCAATTAGCATTCTCAACCTTACTTGGACCCACACTCCTATTCTTCGCCATCCTTAATCTAGGGTTTGCCTTTGATATTTCTTGACTTCTCCCTGGAGTATTTACCTTAAGATGGCTCACCCGGCTAAGGGTAGTTTTTCTTCCATATAATCATTTGACACTGATGAGTTGTCTGTGGCCCCCTTGATGAGGTCTAACCTCCTTTTTATTTCATTATAAATTCCTGCACTTATAGCTTTGATAAACACACCCCAACCCTTTATTTTCCATGATGCCCCTTAGAGGTGTTCTTCCAAATAATCTGAGCCTTCATAATAATCAAGGAGTTAATAGTTCTATGTGTGAAGGTCAGTGATGGTCTAAATCATGTAAATCAGTTTTACTATTCGCAGACCAAAATAAGATTGAGATAGATTTGACTCCTAAGGTGCAATCTTGATCACATCATATCCAAATGAGTTCCAATTATTACATGGGTTCGCAATGAGTAGTGATCTAACAACCTCAAATCCTAATCTCATAAATTCTCTAGGGAATCTTAAATCTTAGTCTCTAATAAAATAGAAGATGTGTAGATAGTGATTTATACATCGATTGTCAACTAATGATCTAATAAATTCTGATAAATTCATTGTAGCATAATATTGGTCTAAGAACCTCAAACCCCAAATTTCACATTTTTACAGGAACTATTTAACCATAATTTCTATTTAACATAAATGGGGTGCAAATAGGGATTTACACTACAGGTGCTATGTTAAGACTTCAATAAATTTTGGGAAAATTACTATAGCACAATATTGGTCTAAAAACAGCAGATCCTAAGTTTCATATTAATCCAAGGAGTATTTACTCTTATTTATCATTTATTACATTTGGTGTGCCAATAAGGGGTTACACTACAACTACCATTTATATGTCTCTATAAATTCTGAGAAAATTAACCTAGTACAATAATCATCTAAAAACACCAAATCCAATGTTTCATAATTTACCAGGGAGTATTTATCCATAATTACTATTTATTACAAATGGTGTGCCAATAAAAGATTACACTACAACTACCATTTATATGTCTCTATAAATTCTGAGAAAATTAACCTAGTACAATAATCATCTGGAAACACCAAACCCAAAGTTTCATAATTTACCAGGGAATATTTATCCATAATTACTATTTATTACAAATGGTGTGCCAATAAGGGATTACACTACAACTACCATTTTTATGTCTCTATAAATTCTGAGAAAATTAACCTAGTACAATAATTATCTAGAAACACCAAATCCAAAGTTTCATAATTTACCAGGGAGTATTTATCCATATTTACTCAATAATCAAATAATTTATCCATGGAAGACATTTCAAAACTTGTAAAGGAACTAAGCTAAATTTTCATCTAGGCCACATGAGATTACTCCTACTGATGTGCCTCATCATAAAGCTACACATTCCAGAGAATCAACATTTTCTATATATAAATTTATCAATAATTAATTAAATTGCCCATGGAGGGCATTTCATAATTTGTAAAGGAGCTACCCTAAATTTTCATCTAAACCACATGAGATTGTTTCTAAGGATATTTAATGTCATGAAAAGACTATGCCTAGAAGGTGGGATTTTTGCTAGTTGTTTTACTCTCATAAATTTCATTAATTTACAAGTGTGACAAATTGAATTTACTTAGAAACTTTAAGAAAATAATTTCCAAAGGCCATGAGACTTATGTCAAAGATGTTTATCCTCATGACATACAAAAATCCCAAGGTTTCAGAGGCATGCAAGGTGATTCCCACCTTCAATTCCATCAAAAAGTTCAAAAGCCCAAATTGACTATTAGCACCCCAATTTTTCTCTTAAGACCCAAACTTCATTTTGAAGTTTAGAGAAATATACTCATGCACATGTGATGAAATTTTAACTAGTGTCCATGCATGACCTAAATAAGCCCTCACCAAAATTTGGGACCAACTTGAGGTGTCTAGCTCCCTAATTCACATTAATTTGATAAATCAAATAATGGGTAAAACCATAGAAAAATCTCCTCCTAAAAATCTGATTTTCCTACTGGACATGCCTCTACATACATCTCAACCATGTCCAAAATTTCAGGCCTTGGTGAAGTCCCTATCAATGGGAATTAATAAATAAGTGGCTGGTTCACTAATTGAACTAGTCTCACTAAATTTGACCCACAAGGGTCTACAGGTCTCCAAATGACCTGATTTTAATTCCTATACAAAGTGGACTCAGAGGTCTACAATTTTTGTCTCTGGGCATTTTTCGATTTTCGGCGACTAAGGGCCTCAAATTCAGCCTACAACATTGGTTAACTAAATGTGACAGAATTCATGAAACATATAATTTATATATAATGTGGTCTGCGATTAGCTTAGCCCGCCAGATCCAACGGCTCAGAGATCGTCTTCCCCGATGAGCCAAGGGCTCAGATTCGATCCCGATGGGCCACCTTCCTCTGCCATTTCCCGGCTACCTACAGCCCACCACCGCCGGCCACCGCCTCCACCACCTCCGTTGAGGTGGTGGTTAACGCCAGGCGGCAACACGGTCGCCAGAGATAGCTTCTTCGGCGATCCCGAGCAAGAAGAAAAGCTCGAGAAAACTCCCACTATCTCACATGGGATCGTGCTCATTTGAGCCCGATATCTCTCCTAGATGGGTCTAAAATCTAGCACAGATGGAGGGGGGAAGGAACTTGCCTTGGATCGGGCTTGATCTTGAAGAAGAACGAGAAATGCCATGGCCGAATCCTCCCTTGAGCTCCACCTCCCGATCTCAGTTCTGCATCAAATCCTCCTCTGTAAAGCTCCAGCTCGACTCCTCATGAGCTTCTGAAGCTAATCGTAAGGATGGATTGAGCTGAGGGGGCTTTGTTTGTCGCCAGCCATCTTTGGCGATTTCACCAAGGCTAGCACCTCCCTCAGCAGCCACTGCTAAAGCTCCAGCTCAGTAGGGATCCATTCCTCTCATCAATTGCCGGCCAAGGGAAGCGAAAAGTCGAGCCTATTTGAATTCCTTGGAGCTTAGCCATTAATGTGGCCGGCCACTTGGTGGAGCTTTCTCCCTCCCTCCTCTCAACAGCAGCCAGCTCAGACCAATTCTGCTGGAATCTCCTTGGGAGGGCTGTGGGCATGCCAGGATTTAAGGAGTGGTGGCCAAGTGTCCACTCCTCCATGAATTCCTCTTAAATTCATGCTTGGAGGTGGCCGACCACCCCTTGGTGAACCTCCCCCTTGGGCCCAATGGGGCTCTAGGCAAACCAGCCTTCTTGTGGGATTGATTAAGTGGGGTTGAGCCCAAAGGTTCTAAGGTTGGGTTTGGGTTAAGTCCACCTAACTTGAGTTTGGCTTACTTGACCCAAATAAGGCAAATTGAGGCTTTTGGGTTTGGGCTTGACCCTAGCTCACCCCATTCAAGGTGACTGAGCCGCATTGTTTCCTAAGACCCTATGAACCTACTCTAAGAAGAATTGAGCCAAGGTGGGGTCATATGGGGTTTAATTGCACAAAATTACTTATTAGGGCAATTTGGGCATTTTGGTGGTCTTGCCCTAATTCTCCAAAATTGACTGTGTTCATTTGGGTCTCATTTACTCCCCTTAGTGTTTAGGGGTGATCAATTTGATCACACTAGGTCAATTGGTGATCAATTTGGGTTTTTAGCACATTCAGGTCAATTCGGGGCTTTTTAGAAATTGGCCCAATCTCCCAAAATTGATGGCCCTATGATGGGGCTTTTGGGTCCATTAGGTCCCCTAGGGAGGTTGTCATATGAGAGTGAGTCCAATTTGATCATTTGGAGTTCAATTGCCCTTATTTATGGTGGTTTGACCTAGGATAGCTCAAAGTTGACTTTTGGTCAATTTGACCAATTTGGTTGGCCTCAAGGGTCCCTAGTGGTCTACTCACCTCCTTGGATGATCATGGGGGTCATGGTGTGGTTAGGTTGGCTCATTGGAGTCTGTTGGTCACCTCAAGGCTAGGCCATCAAGATTTGCTATATGCACCCCAAAATGCATTCCTTCCTATCTTAATGAGTTCATGGGGCCTCTTTGGCCCACCTTGTGCACTTGATCCATCCTAGGGGATCTCCATGGCTATGTGTGATGCTCAAGGTGCTTTAGCCTCTTTCAGTCCACTTTACACTAGGGTAGCCCATGGTGGCTGAGTGCACACCATGAGTTTTTCACTCCTTCCAACTGGTCATCCTAGTGCCCAGTGTCACTTATCATATTTTTGTCATGACTTGTCATGACAAAAATTCTCTAGGGGCCTAGTAGTTTGGGGGATGTTACATGTCGATTGCGTGCCGAGAGTGCACAAAGCGTGTAAGCCTACATCCGAGTTGAAAAAGGACTTGTCGATGAATGCTTCTATGCGGTGCTTAGACGCACCTGTGATATATATATATATTGTTGTTGCTTGCCTACAGGGAAGGAGCACCGCCGCCCCGAGCATGGGGTGGGGTCATTATAAATCTGGGTCAGCTAAAGCTGACCGGTTACTTGTTTTCTCACCGCTTGGTTGATTTGTTTGTACAGGCCCTGGCGAGACTAGCGGGAAATAGCGGGCTGAAGCCCCAGCTGCTGTGCTGTACTGGCCCTCGAAGGCCAAAGCTTTTGTTTACTGTTTTTCATGTGTGGTCGGCCTGCGTGCCGATGTTTGGAAGCCACCTTTATTATGTAAACAACCTTGTAAAGAACTTGTTATGTCTTTCGTTCCTAGTAGCTATTGTGGACATTGTGTACACTGGTTTTAATTGAAATTAAAATGCTTCCGTTGTGTGACACTGTGTGCTGAGATGGTTATGTTATTAACTGTTTAATGCTAAGTAACGCACTCTTCTGTTCGTTTTATATGACGTGGGGTCCCGGCCGGACCTACTGCTATATGCTATGTAACAGGGAGGGTGTTATAGTATAACTCTATTTCCACACCATGAAGCTATTAACACACCATCCAAAAAACAATCTATAGGATCTCACCTCAATCAAAACATCAACAACACGCAAAATGTATATAATTTTACAATTGGATCGATCAAAACTGCAGAACTAGAATTTTTACGATGCGCGGGCACAATAAATTTAAACTTAAAATTCATTAGCAAAAATTTACAAAATTTATTCATCAACAATTATTAGGCGAGAGCTCTTAGACAAAATTTAAAATGCATCAACACTTTTATACATCAACAAAATTTATACACCAACTTAAGATTGAAATGCTTTAACACTATCACAGATCCAACGGAAGATTAAAATTTTGAAATGCTTCAACACTTTTAGACTTTCAGTTAACAGATTGGGAAAGGGAGGATTGAAGAAGAACTTTCAGTTAACATTTCAGAATCAACAGAAGATTGAAGAAGATCGAGAAAAATGCACGCATAAACTTGAAGAAGATGAACTACTCAGCAGTCAACAGAACATGACTATGCATCATGCTCGGGAATCAACAACGACAACAAGACGCTTACTTGAACTGCTGTGCCGAGTAAGGCTCGCCGTCGCCGGCTCGGGGTCGGTCCAAAGGAGAAACGGACAAAATCGAAAGGAGAAGCTGACTGCTGCCGCTGGGGATGACTCGCCGCTCGAGATCGAAAGGAGAAAGGTTGTGCTCGCCTGCGCCGCTAACGACGGAGATCGCAAGGGGAAATGTCGTCGAAATGGGAGGGACGTGGGTGGCAAAGCTCACGTTCGCATTGCCGACGCCGAGGGAGGAGTAGACGAGAACTAGGATACCGCGGGGAAAAAAATAGTAGGAGGCGGGTGATCCGTGAGTGAACATGAAGCTCTTCGATGGGGTGCTATTATAAAATCTTTCCTGCATTAATTTATAAATTTTTGGGGTGCTATTAACAAAATTGAATAGTTTTGACATGTATGCGCAATATCCAAATTATATTTGTGCGGATTCGACTTCAGAATTGACTTACAATTAAATTTAACGGATATAATTAATTATATTTAATTCATATAAGAACCAATTTCGTACCATATAACATCATCTTTAAAATATGAATCAAATGTTATTGCCAAATAATTAAGGCTTCACCGTCGGACGGCGGGTAAATAAACGGGCGCCGGCGGCGTTTGTTTCGTTTGCTCCCGCGGCAAGGAGGAGACGGATCAGATTCGCTCCGTTTCGACCCCCACCTCTCCATCTCTGGTTCGAAAGCGGCATTTACATATGCCCTTTCCGTCTGCCACCACCGCGCCAAATAAAGCCTAAATGTAAAGACGGTGTATTTGTGGAAATGAATTTTTTTGGGTCATGTTATATGTAGGTCAATTTTAGCTGTATGCAGTTCAAGGATAAATGCAGGTCAAACTATAAACATATAGGAAGTGTGAATCCGTTCAAAAATTGGCATGCATATAGCCATTTTCAAATTACACGGCCTGCACATAGCTGAAGTCGGTCTGCATATAGTTATTGCCAATTTTTTAGGGTGTTTATATTGGCACCCCAATAAACTAAAAAAACACAAAATCTAATTTGACTCTTCTCTAATAGCAGCCGATCGCCCACAACCCCCGAAATCCCTCAAAAACTTTTGATTTCTCTCCGTCGGTCGCCCACAACCGCAGGATAAAAACCCTTTGACGCCGTCAAATTCCTCCAAATATTTTTTGGCAACACCGACGAACCCTTCCAAAATCTCATATATTTTCACTTATTTTTCTTCTACTTTTGATTTTTTTTGTATCTCCTAAATAATATTTTTAATTTACTTTACTATTCAGTGAGAAAATAGATGAATTTCTTTTCACTAAATGTTGTTTGTTTGGCGTAAATTTTATTTTCATTTTGGGCTGGCCAATATCGCTTTGTTGGGCTGTTATTATCATTGGGCTGCCAATAGCCATTCGCGGGCTACTTTTATATAAATACCTTTTTTTAGAGTAATGTTATACGCAGGCCTATTTTGACTGTATGTAGGCCGCATTTTTAAAAAAAAAATCTCATTTTCTTTTTTCAACATGCAGGTCATGGATGTCGACCATCTCCGCCGCCGCCCGCGTCAATCTTTGTCGTCGTGATTCCGCAGTCGCCCATGACCATCTCCGCCGCCTACGCCGGCAACCATCTCCCGCCTTCGCCGGCGACCATCTCCCGCCTCCGTCGCCGATTCCACTCGCGGCTAACATCTAAAGGGTTTCCTCTGTATTAAGACATCAAGCTTCAGATTTAATAACAAAATAAAAGCATTCTGACTGCTGCAGCAAACAACGTGCAACTTCAATTTTAGGCATGAAATAATTGACCTACATAGCCAAAACAGGTCTGGCTGTAACATTGCTCTTTTTTTTTTTTTTTTTTTTTTTTTTTTTTAAGCTAAAGCAAAGTATTCGGATAGCAAATATACAAGGAGAAGATGGACCCACCGTGCTGCGGTGGACCAATGAAACAAAATGTATGGCTGATTTGACGGTGCATGACAGGCACGGGGGGCAGAGTACCGCGCACGTGCTGCCTCGTCCGCACGATCACACACGCAGCCGTTCCCTCGTACGGACACATGAAACCTATATCTCGCGGCCATAAAATAGCGCTATCGTGCTCCTTCACCCAACTCGATTTATAGTAGTTTTTCCGAGTAATAAACAATAATATGATTATAGAAAATTAACCGGGCCGAGCGGGACGGTCGGGCCGGTTGGACCGTGAACCCGCCTATAAATTGATCATTTCAGACAAGAACCGGAGAACAGTTTGGTCGGACCGCTAAACCAGCGAACCGGCCACGGTTTTGAAAAATCGAGTGGTTTTCAACAACGGCTGAACCGATCGAACCTTGAACCTCTCCTTCTTCCGACTCAATGTCCGGTGCGGTTTTAAAAACCACTAGCAAATCTATCGTTATCGCCTATTGGGCATTTTATAAAAAAAAATTGGTTCTCGCACCACATTTGACCAAAACATGTCTAGGCTGAACCCGACAGCTTGGAAGGCTTCAGCCCAGCGTGATCGGCACCGCTTCAAGATCGAATGGTTGAAATTCCTCGCAATTGATCAGAAGATGATCAAAAGGTAAAGAAGAGATACAAGAGAGGCAAATATAAAATCAGAAATAAAAACTCCCTAAAGCGAAGAACTCTAAAGGAGATGGCAAAGTCATGCTAGAGATCGGAGTAGTCGATGCATTGTTCATTTGTATAGAATGAGTGCTGATTGAATCCTCCTTTGAGCTCTTCTCTTGATCTTCAAGGATGATGTGGGGAGTGCTCTGGACGTTTGGGATGAGGGCTCTCAAGAAAATGTAGGGAGTTGTGTTGGGCTAGCTAGAGAGCACGCAAGCCCGACCAGAGCACCTGCAAATTAGTTCGAGCAAGTACCTACATGTCCACTTAGCGGTATGCCGATACACAACCAAAAACACAACACAAAATAACAACAATAAAGGTGACACGCAGATATAGCGTGGAAATCCAATAGGATGAAAACACGGGACGATCGGAGTCCAACCCGGAAAGCCGCCACTAAAATTGTGTAAAATAGATATGCAATTACAAGGCTTTCTCTCCTCGATCCAAACAAGATCTTCACCAACTTCGCACCACACAATAATACACAATAAACAGTAGCAGAAAAATTGCAAGTTGCCGACAATGGCGGACGAGATGGATTACACAAATCCTCTCCAAGATGCCTCTTTGAATCCTTGCCAAAGTCTGCTCCATATCCAATCTGTGTAGGAGAAGTATTCCTCGTCAACGTCGCAGAGACGTCCGAAAGCACTCCCCAAACTAAGACGCTTGTCACAAAGACCTCACTAGAAACTCTTTCAATGTTTGAGATGGGAGAGAAGTGGATGTCTTACCCCTCCTCCTTCATGCCTATTTATAAGGCTAAAATCAAGGGGTAGATAGTGGTAGATAACATGTGGAGGAAGCTTCCATGAAGCTTCCCTCGGTCAAAGAACACATGTCGAATAATATGAAGCTTCCTTTGGCCACCTTCCTAGAAGCTTCCTTCAAGAGCACATGTTGATTTCATAGTCAACGACGGCTACCCTTTTCACACTTGGCATGAAACACATGCTTGAAAAACATGGTCAAAAGGTGGCTAGCCACTTTCACACTTAGGAGAAAATTATCTCATCAAATCTCCCCCTTTTTGACTAAGTGAAGAAACTTGTCATTCTAACAATCTTCCTTCAAATCTCTAGTTTGCCTCCCACTAGGGCCTCCATCAACATGTCTCCATTTTGGTCAGTAGATTCAGTGCCACCAAATTCGAGTTAGTAGAACTCAAATCCACAGTTTTCTCCACAAAGGACGGGAACTGTACCCAACAATTTATCCACTTTGCTTTTATGTGGAAGAGATCGTCATGCCAGCGATCCTCACACAATGCTCGAACTTCCCCCTCGACGTGGTCTTCGTAAGCATATCTGCTCCATTGTCATCTGTGTGCACCTTCTACAAATCCATTTCTCTCTACTCTAGAGTATCAAGTATTCAATGATATCGCATATCAATATGCTTGGATCTCGAGTGGAAGGTGGGGTTCTTTCCCAAATGAATCGCGCTATGACTGTCACATAAGAGTGTATAGTGCTCCTGAGTAAAACCCAGCTCCTTGATGAAACACTTCATCCAAAGAAGATCTTTCCCTGCCTCAGCGACTGCAATAAACTATACCTCCATAGTCTACAGTGCAACGCACTTATGTAGTCTCGACTGCCACGACACAGCTCCCCCCCCCCCCCCCGCAAATTGGATCAGGTACCCAGATGTCGATCTTCTGGAGTCCAAATATCCAGCCATATCAGCATCAGTGTAGCCCAGAAGCTCTGGCTCACTATCTCCAAGCCTTAACGTCAATTCTGACGTCCCATGTAGGTACCTCAGAATTCATTTCACAGCGCTCCAATGTTCTCTCCTGGGATTTGAGAGAAACTTACTCACAGTGCCAACGGCATGCGCTATATCAGGGCGTGTGTACACCATAGCATACATGCGACTACCAACTGCAGAAGCATAAGGGACCTTCTGCATCTCCTCTTTCTCCTCAGGTGTGCTCGGGCACTGGTCAGCGGTAAGTCTGAAGTGAGCTACAAGCGGCGTGCTCACCTTCTTCGCCTGATCCATATTAAATCTCTATAGCACTTTCCTGATATATCTTTCTTGCGACAACCAAAGTAACTTGGAGTCTCTATCTCTCGGAATATGCATCCCTAGGATGGTCTTCGCAGCTCCCAAGTTCTTCATCACAAATGTGGAGCTCAACTACCGCTTCAGCTCGGCAATGCGCACAGTGCTCCTCCGGACTATCAGCATGTCGTCAACATAAAGGAGTAAAATAATGAAATCCTCTGGAGCGTACTGCTTCACAAACACGCATTGATCAAGGGTGGTCCTCCTGAAGTCGATCTCCCCCATAAAACATCGAACTTCTTGTACCACTATCGCGGGGCCTGCTTCAGGCCATATAAGCTCTTCTTTAGGTGACAGACTAGGCTCTCCTTCCCTTTCACCCGGAAACCATCGGGCTGCTCCATATATAACTCCTCCTCTAGATCTCCATGCAGAAAGGCGGTCTTGACATCCATCTGCTAGATCTCCAGGTTTAGCCTTGCAGCAAGGCCAAGAACAAACCGGATAGACGACATCTTCACAATAGGAGAGAAGATCTCATCAAAATCAACTCCCTGTTTCTGACTGAAACCATTCACCACTAATATTGCCTTGTATCTGAGTGGTGTCGAGGGATCTCCCTGCTTTACTCTAAAAATCCATCGATTCTTCAGAGCCTTCCTGCCCTTAGGCAATCGTACCAGCTCATAAGTATGGTTCTCATGCAGAGACTGCATCTCCTCCTGCATAGCAACCATCCACTCTTTCTTCTCTGAGCTCTGCACTACTTCATCAAAGCACTCGGGCTCCCACGCATCATTCAACAAAATATACTAAGTAGCAGAATATGTCGAAGATGGTTGTCTAACTCTATCAGACCTCCGTGGAGCGAGTTCAGCTGCTGGTATGGGCACATCATCAATGATGTCCTATGTAGGCTCGCCATTATTCATGTCCTCATGGCCTGGAAGTGGCTCAACGCCCTACACCGGATCAGGCTCTGCGGCCTCCTCAGTATCATCACCTCCAGTCATAGGAGACTCTTCATCAGTGCGAGAGTCAGCCTTCTCAGTCTTTTCATGATCAAGCATAGTCTGATCCTCATAAAATATGGCATCGTGACTGTGTACAAGCTTCTTCTCAACCGGATCAAAGAACTTGTATCCAAACTCGCCGTTGCGTCCATATCCCAAAAATATGCATTGACGGGTCTTATAATCCAACTTTGATCTTTCATCCACAGGGATGTGCAGAAAGGCTTTGCACCCAAAGACTCTCAAGTGACTATACGAAGGGTCCTTCTCATACCAGACCTTATCAGGAACATCCTCCTGCAATGCATAACTGGGAGATAGGTTGATGACGTGTGCAGCTGTAAGATCCCTCTCCCGCACCTGGAGAGCTACCGGATCTTATGCACAGAACCGCCGCCTTACGGTGACACTAACACCCGAGTTAGCTGCCTCCGCAAGACGCCGATCCTGCCGGCAGAACGATCAACAGGCCAACAAGAGCTAAGAAGGAAAAATAAACAAAACTAAGTCCACAATCACACATTTATACAACAAAATATAAAAAGTCCATCAATGAGTACAACAAGTAAAGGAGAGAAAGGGCTTAAGCCCGGTACATATCCAAGCAAAGTACAAAAACTCTCTCACTCTACATCTATGCGGAAGCTAAACAAACTCTCAACTCTCGAACACCTGTCTTGTAGTAGAAGTAATGCGCGGCATAAGCTCCTCAGGTCCTGTCTCCTCTTCTAGTTGGGGCTCCATCACCTCGGGTACCTACGGTCACAACCGACCGTTAGTCATAAAGACTAAGCTGATTTTGTCCCCGCCTCCCCCCACGATTCCTAGGCACCGTGCGGGAGGACGAAGCGGAGGAAAAACAAGGGGTAATAGAAATAAGGCAGGTGACAAATGTCTAAACTAGTAGGGTATATAAATACTAAACAAGTAGAGGTAATAATTCTATACTAACCAGAGTAAGTATGACAACACATAGTAAAAGACAATGCAATATAAAGAAGCAGGTACAAGAAATAAGAGCAGCTACAAAAGTAACATTAACTTATATGCACACACAAAAGCACATAAGCTAAGGGATCTGACAAGAAGTAAACTCATCGTATAAAGGAGCCCATTCGGATTTATACGATGAGGTCTCTGTTTGTGCAGAAATGTTATGTTATGATGTGCAATGCAATGATGCAATGTTTGTATTATTATTTCATACACATGCAACTCACCCACACGAATCTGTACATACAGACCTTTAGTTCCCACTTTTCGGAGGTAGCTAAACTCTCGGGCACCTCCCGTCGTGGTCAAACGGTGGAAGAGGAGCGGGCGTCTCTTCGCCTAGGTGGGTAAGTCACAGTACCAGACCTAGGCCCTAACGTACGCTGTGATACCGGTACCCGGTACTCACGAGCTCCTGCGTACTAAACTGATTTGGCCAAGCAGGGTTTAGTGAATCCATCCCGTCGGACGCACAGAAGACAACCTGGCCCCCATAAAACCACTAGCACTGCCGAGTCAACGAACTGCTATCTGTGTGACGACTAAGACAGAACCGAAGACCCACCACATCTTATACACAAGCAACATGTATTAGCCATTTACTACCAAGCCTCCAGCTCGCAATTCTGCATCAACATTTATAAAGTAGAGCCTACCGCTCGCCAGACTATACCAGTCTTATATTTAAACTACGAGTCTACCGCTCGCTAGACTACACTAGTCTTATATTTAAACTACGAGTCTACCACTCGCTAGACTACACTAGTCTTATATTAAAACTACGAGCCTACCGCTCGCTAGACTACACTAGTCTTATATTTAAACTACGTGCCTACCGCTCGCTAGACTACACTAGTCTTATATTTAAACTACGAGTCTACCGCTCGCTAGACTACACTAGTCATATATTTAAACTACGAGCCTACCGCTCGCAGGACTATCCCAGTCCTACCTTATAACCCGAGTCTATCGCTCGCAGGACTATCCTAGTCCTTCCTTATAACCCGAGCCTATCGCTCGCAGGACTATCCAGTCCTACCTTATAACCCGAGCCTATCGCTCGCAGGACTATCCCAGTCCTTCCTTATAACCCGAGCATACCGCTCGCAGGACTATCCCAGTCCTTCCTTATAACCCGAGCCCATCGCTCGCAGGACTATCCCAGTCCTACCTTATAACCCGAGCCTACCGCTCGCAGGACTATCCCAGTCCTTCCTTATAAAATGTTCTGGTTTGGGATGGAAGTTAACTTGTCATGTTCTCCTACTTATCTAGTGTTATCTATAATTTAGTTGATCTTAGAAGCTTTAGGGTTAGCCTTGGACTTCCGGAGGGTTACCCGGTGAGGGGCTCGCAGCGGTACTGGGAAGTGTGGCGGGCTGCCACCCCGAACTTCCTCTTCCCAAGGCACTTAATCTTGTTGGTATCTACCCCTTTTTACTTGATCCCCATTATCCTCTCCAATTACATTAAATCTATAAGATGAGTTAAACTTGGCTCTTAGGAGTGGGGGAGTTCTTTTGAACTCCAACACCACCAATTGTGACCGGGTGCTGACTCTCCCGTCGTCACATTCTAAGCTCGAGTTCCCTTCTTCACCGAGGAACTGCACACATTCAATTAGCATTCTCAACCTTACTTCGACCAACACTCCTATTCTTCGTCATCCTTAATCCAGGGTTTGCCTTAGATATTTCTCGACTTCTCCCTTGAGTATTTACCTTAAGATGGCTCACCCGGATAAGGGTAGTTTTACTTCCATATAATCGTTTAACACTGATGAGTTGTTTGTGGGGCCCTTGACGAGGTCTAACTTCCTTTTCTTAACATAGTAAATCCTGCACTTATAGCTTTGCTAAACGCACCCCAACCCTAATTTCCCACGATGCCCTTAGAGATGCTCTTCCAATTAAGCTGAGCCTTCATAATAATCAAAGAGTTAGCAGTTCTATGTGTGAAGGTCAGTGGTGGTCTAAGTCATATAAATCAGTTTTACTATTCGCAGACCAAAATAAGATTGAGCTAGATTTAACTCCTATGGTGCAATCTTGATCACATCATATCCAAATGAGTTCCAATTATTACCACAGGTTCGCAATGAGTAGTGGTCTAACAACCTCAAGTTCTAATTTCATAAATCCTCTAGGGAATCTTAAATCATAGTTTCTGTTTAAAACAAAAGATGTGCAAATAGTGATTTATACATCGATTGTCAACTAATGATCTCCATAAATTCTGGGAAAATTACTATAGCACAATATTGGTCTAAAAAAACCAGATCTTAAGTCTCATATTAATCCAAGGAGTATTTACCTTTATTTATCATTTATTACATTTGGTGTGCCAATAAGGGTTTACACTACAAGTGCTACGTTAAGACTTTAATAAATTCTGGGAAAATTTGTAGAGCATAGGAATGTTCTAAAACTACTAAGTCCTAAGTTTCATAATATTCCAGATAGATTATAATCACAATATCCAATTAATATTCATGGTGTGCTAATAAGGGGTTATATAACAAGTACTATATAATGACCTCAATAAATTCTGGAAATATTTGTAGAGCATAAGAATGATCTAAAACCACAAAGTCCTAGGTTTCATAATTTTCCAGATAGATTATAATCACAATATCCAATTAATACTCATGGTGTGCTAATAAGGGGTTATATAACAAGTACTATATAATGACCTCAATAAATTCTAAAAAACATTGTAGAGCATAGGAATGATCTAAAACCACTAAGTCCTAGGTTTTATAATTTTCCAGATAGATTATAATCACAATATCCAATTAATACTCATGGTGTGCTAATAAGGGGTTATATAACAAGTACTATATAATGACCTCAATAAATTCTAGAAAAATTTGTAGAGCATAGGAATGATCTAAAACCACTAAGTCCTAGGTTTCATAATTTTCCAGATAGATTATAATCACAATATCCAATTAATACTCATGGTGTGCTAATAAGGGGTTATATAACAAGTACTATATAATGACCTCAATAAATTCTGGAAAAATTTGTAGAGCATAGGAATGATCTAAAACCACTAAGTCCTAGGTTTCATATCATTCCTCCAGAGAATATTTACTCAAGCTTCCTATTTATATAAATTGACCTAACCAACAAATCTTTTTCAGAGAAACACATGTGATGAAAAATTCTAAAATAAATTCCTAGACATGTCTTTTAAGTCAAAGACCCATTTCCCAGAGTTTGGGATTTATCCCTAAGGTTTTGATTCAAATTATTTCCTTAATTTAAAAGTGTGACAATTTTCATTTTATTAAAAACTTTAGAAAAATAACTTCAAAAAATCATGAAACTTGTGTCAATGATGTATATCCTCATGACATACAAAACCCCCAAGGGTTCAGAGGCATGCAAGGTGATTTCCACCTTCAATTCCATCAAACACTTCAAAAGCCCAAAATGACTATTAGCTCCCCAATTTTTCTCTTAAGACCCAACTTCATTTTGAATTTCAGAGAAATATACTCATGCACATGTGATGAAATTTTAACCAGTGTCCATACATGACCTAAAGAAGCCCTCACCAAAAGTTGGGATCATTAGGAGTTACATAACTCCAAATATTAAATTTATTTAATTTTCTAAGTTTTGAACAAAATTGTAGAAAAATTATCTCCAAAAAATCTGATATTTAAACCCAAGCTAGGTATGAGGCACATGCATGCATGGCTAAAATTTCAAGTCCATCAGACTTGGCATTAAAAAGTTACACTAGTTCAAAAATCTGGTTTGTATTTTGACCAGCCTCACGAGAATGAGTGCTGTGGGCCCTAGATTTAACCAAATGGCCTGATTCCACTTTCATTTGAAAGTAGACACTCAGATCTACAATTCCTATCTCTGGGGATTTTTCAAAGTAAGGCATCTAAAGGCCTCTAAATAATTAATGAATGCCACTGAAAATGTGTGACAATTTAATACAATTAATAATAATACATATAAATGATTTTATTTGATCCAACACGAATCATAGCGCAAGATCGACGGCATCTGGTCATCTTCCCCGATAGGCAACGGTCCAGATTTGTCCGCGCTGGGCCATCTTCCCTTGGTGATTCCCGGCAACCCACTACACCCCACGGCCGGACACCGCCTCCACCACCTCCGTTGAGGTGGTGGCTAGCGTTTGACGGCGACACGACCACCGGAGAGCCCGTCTCTGGCGATCCTGAGCAAGAACAAATGCTCGGAATTCTTCCTCTCCCTCTCATGGGATCGGTCTCAATTGAGCCCGATATCTCGCCTAATAGGATCTAACATCTAGCACAGAGGGAGGGGAGGAGAAACCGTACCTGATAACGAGCTTGGCGGCGGGTGTGGTGACTGTGCGGCATGGTGGCGGCGAGCTCCGACGATCCTGCCCAATTCCTCGATCCGGCACCATTTTCTCCACTCCAAAGCACCAGCTCGACTACTCTCCACCTTCTGAAGGTAATGGAAGGGTCGAAATGGGGTGGGGATGGCTGGTCATAAGGTTTTGAGTTGGTGGATTTTCGTCCATTCCTTGGATGCTCCTCCCAGCCACCAAGTGGCACTGTTTCAGTAGGAATTCGGCTGGGCATTCATGTGGGGGCTCAGGCAAGGCTTTGGGCAGAGGAATGGAGGGCCACATGGCCTCCATTCCCCAAATTCCTCTTCTTCTTAATGGTGGAAGGGGAAAAAGACCATGCTACCCCTTTGCATGTCATTGCATGTTGGATTCAGTGGTCAAGGCTGGTCATTATGCCTGTGGGCTTCAGAGTGGGCTGAATTTGAGGGCTTTAGCCCATATGGCTTGGCTTAATTCATTTAAAAACCATTTTATCCCAATTTTGACCTAGAGTTGACTTTAGGGTTTGACTTGGTCAATTGATGAGTTGTCTGGTCCAATGCGATGGTCTTGAGTCCATTGACACTATCCAAGGTTGGTTGAGTCATGGTGAAGACCTAGGTGAGCTAATTTGACCAATAGGTGTGATTTTGACCAAAATTGGGGGAAATGTTGACTTTGGTCAATTTGGTCAAATTGATGATCCCATGATGGGGCTTTTGGGTCCATAGCATTCCTTGGAGTGTTTATCATCTATTGAAAGAGTCAATTTGCAAATGTGAGTTCATTGTGAGCTAGTTTGACCTGAGCTGACCTGCCTCCTATAGTAGACCACATGTGGGTTTATTCAACTCAATGTGTCCTAAGGTCACTGTGTAACGGCCCAAAACGCGAAATGACCCAAAGTAATAATAAAATGACATAAAAAGTCCATCCCCTAAGATGAAAAAATTAAATCAGTGTCAACTTGGTATAACTTTGAAATTTAAGAATGAATATAACTACGCGTTGCGACGCTCGAAATGTTTTATCGGAATATGATGGGCTAATACTATTAGTGATTTCTTGGTGTGCCAATAACATGTTAACTGGGTTAATGGCTGAAATGGGAGTGTTATAAGTTATCTTGGTAACTGTCATTGGTGTGCTAATAGACATTTTGGTGTGCCAATATAGGCATGGAGTAGATTAAGAGCTTTAAGGAAAAATAAAATGAGTGGGGTGCTAATAGAAGGAGTTTTAGGCGGTGGTTTTATAAGAGCAAATGGAGAAATGCTCTCCTCTTGGTATTTTCTTGCGGTTGCCGACCTTTTCTCGCACGCCGAGCTATGTCGCAACTAGGGCTTTCAGAGCCGATCCTCGTCTCTATTCTCCTCCTCTTCCTCTCTTAAGTCTCAAAATCGAAGGGGATTCCTCTTCTGCGGCTGGGATCAATCGTGGCAGGGTTTTGTTTGGAACTTGGTATCCCTGGACTGGTTTACAAAGGGGTGAATCTAATTTTTGGGTATAGTTCTCTCCCAATAAGCTTCATTTCATCCTTATCTCCTCTTAGTCTCCCTTCTTTTATGTTAGAGTTTATTATATGTCAAGTTAGAGTGTTCATATTGATTCTAGGTTAAGCTTTTGCCTGGCCGGTAACCATGGTTTTTCATTCGAATTTATTCAGTGGATGTTTAGCATAAAGAAATTAATAATATGATTCGTAAAGGGTGGATGAGTTTCCAGTAGGCCATCCCTACTTTGGCGGGTACTGCTGTGCTCTAGTCATATATTAATGGGAATTGTGGGGGTTTTCTATGATACCGTCAGCTTATATTAAGTTAGGAAGATGTTCTTCTAATTGTTAAAGGTTATTGATATGGTTTTATTGAGGATTTGTCCTTAGTTATCTGCTACTTCATACTATAATGCTGTGGCCGGCTGTTGCTCTCCTCTTCCAGTTATAATTACTGATAATGGGATTGCTTTAGGATTGGTGGTAGCGGTTTTCAAACTATCATGTCTTCCATGGGAATTTCCCTGTGAAGTATACTGATGTAGGTATATGGCCAAGCTAAGCTACTGTTTTTGAGTTTTACCTTGCTCTGAGATCAGCTACGATTATGAAAATTAAATTAAGAAAGTATACATGTTAATCGGGTTTTTTTAGTTGAGTTTTATCATTGATACGAATTTGCTTCTGTTATGGTCATGTGAACTAGAGGGCTGGGTAAGTAGCTTCCAAATGATGTTATCATCGAAGTCAATATTGTAACTATAACGAGGTGCAACCCCGATATAAATGACCCTAAATGATATGATGCTTATACAGATACCACGGAGGATGGCACCTCAAAATAGACATGACAATGCTATGAACACTGATACTGATGGTGAGAGCTACCTGTTTTATTTAAGTTTTCTTGCTTTATGTTCCCTTTACATACGCACACTTATCATATTGAATGTTAAATGTATATCACTGATACTAAATGTCGCTATATTGTATGGCCTTGAAAAAGGCAAACAGGCGAATGATATTTCTGAGGGGATTATAAAAAAATGAATAACTCACTTTATGTAAACGTGTCGACACGAGGTTATATTACGGGCGACTTGAAATGCATGCACATGAATGACCCTTCGGGGTAAAGGACCCTTCGGGGTAAAGGACCCTTCGGGGTAAAGGAAAAAGGAAAAAGAATTCGAATTGCCCCTAATATATCCAAAGAAACGAAATATTCATGGAAGTACTGATTTAAATGATTATAAAGGTACATTGATAAATGCTTATAGACATGAAAACTGACGTGAAGTTATGTATTTGCACTGTTTCCATGATATAGAAACAGTTATGATACTTGCATTGTTTACATATTCCATAGTTCATATGAGTGCTATAGCTCCTTATACTGAATATGATTACTGATATGTTTCCCCCAGTCATTATGTTCTTTCATAGATACTGATACATGGACACACTGCTGTTATGTTACATTGTACATGATATGGTTATGATCTTATACGGCCCATAATGTTTTAGTGATACTAAAATGTTCATGTAGTAATATGCTTCATAAGGTCACTACTGAGACAGAAAACGGTTAGTATGAAAACTATGTTTTAAAATGTGTAAGTTTTTCTAATTGTATATAGAAATGAAAGAGGTATATCCTCACTTAGTCATATTTTTATGACTAAGCCCGTCGTCAAATTTTGTAGGTAACGGACGTGACTTGGGATACGCAAAACCAAAAGAACTGAGTAAGATAAAACAGAAAAGATTCAGCGAATAATGCAAGGTATGCAAGTAAATTTCTTATTATGTGGCTTTATTTTGTATTCACTAGCCTTACTTCAACCTGGGACACATGTATGAACATAGCTTAGATACAGATGTATGTGGGGTCTAAATGGGGGCCTCACACACTGCCTAGCCTAAACCCACAACACTCACCACTTGTCTCACCTTAATTGAAGTTAAGGGGTCTAGAAGTTCTGAGGATGTTACAGTAGCTGTGTATAAAGCCTCACCCCAAATCATGCTATGTAGCTTTGACTCAGATAGCATGCACCTCACCCTCTCCATCAAGGTCCTGTTCATTCTTTCAGCTACGTCATTTAGGTGTGGCGTCTTGGGCGGAGTATTTTCATGTTTGACCCCTTGATCTTTGCAGTATTCATCAAAGGGACCAATATACTTTCCCCCATTGTCGGACCTGATGCACTTTTGTTGGGGTACAGTAATGCCCCCGGTGTTGCGGCACTAATCGAAGCAGAAAGGTGTGTCCCCTGTGGGCCTAACTGCATGGGTCCTGCCCGAGGATAACCAACTCTATAAAGGAGCGGTGGGCGCCTCCCCAAAAAGTCCGGGCTTTTGGGTGAGTTGGTTGCGTCGTGTCCCTACAAGTGGTATCAGAGGGAGTTGATGGGTTCGAAACCCCGTGGTCATTTCTGGGGGGGGGATTGTTGGGGTGCAGCAATGCCCCCAGTGTTGCGGCACTAATCGAAGCAGAAGGGTGTGTCCCCTGTGGGACTAACTGACCGCCCCGTGGGTCCTGCCCAAGGATAGTCAGCTCTATAAAAGAGCGGTAGGCGCCTCCCCAAAATGTCCGGGCTTTTGGGCGAGTTGGTTGTGTCGTGTCCCTACAACTTTAGCTTCTTCCCAGATTGCCTCTCCACCTCAGCGTTGGTGCTGTGGAAAGACTGGCCACTTTGCAATTGATTGTTGGTTCAATCCAATGGCTCCAAGGGTAACAAATGCTAAACTAGCAAATAACTTTGTTCATTATCATTATGCACATCCTGGAGCAGTCAGATCCAGTATGCTCTTTAAAGCTAACAATATCCTAGGACCCAAAGCTACTTGGGTACCTAAGGGTCTATAATCTCATTTTGCAGGTAGTCCACGGGCCCACCAAAAGCAAATCTGGGCCTTGGACAAGAAGCCTGTTCAGGCATATATGTTGGAACAGCAAAATTAGTTTACTAACAATCTTATTGCAGATCCTTCTATTGAAAAGCTTAAAAGATGTCAGCAAGATTACAAGTTGAAAATGACCAAAACACCCCTGGAGAACTCTCAGGGTTGGTGCCAAAGATTCCTCCCAAAAAGGGCTGAAGATTTCCCTAGACAGACAAGTGTAGGAAAATTATATCGTCGATACAATAAATTGTCACGACGACATAGCAGATGTCGCAACGACAAATGGACTGAGCTGGAAGGATGCGTATCCAAGACCAGTCTCGACGACAATCATCAGTATCGTCAAGATAGAGTCTAGCTATTTAACACGGTAATGGATTGATCTGTCGGAGTCAGATCATTCTCATCGACACAATCAAAGGTATGCTCCCCTTCACCTACCTCCACTATAAATAGAGTGAATGCTTAAGAAAAAAAAATTACGCTATCATTTGCCCTAAGCTATTCCTTCGACAAACTGTTGGAACAACCCTATTACTGATTTGGGCTAGGATCACTATCTGTTGACTAGGACTAAGTTGACCCCAATGTATAGTCTAAGGGTCAAGGTTTTAGGGTGGTAGAACTTAAGGAAAAGAATAAGTTTCTGCGTTCGACGAACTTCATACTGCGTTCGACGAACTCCATCCTGCGTTCGCGAACGACATGCTCCAGTTCGACGAACTTGCCAAGGTTCTGCGTTCGACAAACTTCATTTTGCGTTCGACGAACTCCTCTCTGCGTTCGACGAACGTCATACTTCAGTTCGACGAACTTGCTCTCCAGCTCGACGCACTCAGTTCTCCAGCCAGTCTAGCAGTTTATTTATTCAGTTCGACGAACTCCAGCTTGAGATCGACAAACTCCAGATTGTGTTCGACGAATTAATTATGTTCGACGAACTCCAGATTCAGCTCGACGAACTCAACATTCTGTTCGACGAACTCAGTTCTCAGATCGACGAATTTTCTCCTCAGCTTCATTATTTCAGAAGGATCAGTTTTATTCTATTCTCAACTCAGATCGTCTAATCAGCAACGGATCTATTCTATTATTTATTCCAGATAAGTCAAGGATTTTATCCTTTCCTTTTATTATTCTCTTATTTCGAGAAAGTAGTCGTTGACACATTTTTGAAAAGGACAGCAGTTCCAAGAATATATTTTCAGAATATTATATTCCTTAATTAAAAGATTTGATTTAAAATTAGTCATAATTCTCAAAAGGAAAAAGGAAGAAGAAGATTTACAGGATTACAGCAAGAAGATAAAAAAAAGATAAAGAAGAATGCAGTCTGAAAAAAAAATACAGAAAGAAAAACAGAAAGATCATCTTCCTCAAACAGCACCCTCTCAATCTCTGAGAACATCAACATTATTCTCTCAGTTTTCTGCTGCAAGTTCAAAATCTTCAAGAGCAACAATAATCTGAGAAACATTGTCTCTCAGATTCATCAGCTATCAAAGGAAGATTTTCATTCAAGAGAAAGCTTCATCCTCTAACTGTCAACCATTTCTATCAGACAGGGGGAGCTTTACAATAACAAATCCACTAGTCTTCTCTAAGCTTATTGACAGAGAAGAACTTCATAACCCTCTTTATCCCATCTTGTGCAGGGTTCTAACTCCCTTCAAAAGTTAAACCATTGGTGGTAGGGCACCTGATCAAAAACCTGTAGTTGGTTTGTGCACCTGATCAAAAGCTCAGTGGTGTTTGGGCACTGATCAAAAACTCATTGGTGATAGGGCACCTGATAAAAAACCTAGTGGATTCCTACAAAGGGTGGTGGAAGAGTAGATGTACCCAGGTTTATTGGGAGCTACTATAGATCCTTGTGTCTTCTGTGTTTTTGTTTATTTTTCTGCATTGTGCTGTGTGATCTCTTTGTGTTTTGTTTTTATAACTCACTTGGTACACATATATATATCACTATTTTAACTCCGCTATAAAAATAAGTGAAAAATTTTTAATACTCTATTCACCACCCCCCCCCCCCCCTCTAAATTAAATCTAAGATCTAAACCTCCTTTCAACTTCTATCAGAGGTTACTTTCACAAACCACCGCTTCGTCTCCAATGTACTGACTCTTCTCTTGTCCTATCTCAATGGCTCCCAAGAGAGAAGAAGTGATCTCAGGTTGTGAACTTCAGCGCGTCAGCTTCAATTCGTGCTCTGAAGAGAATAGGTCCGTGATATGGTTACTGGAATCCACCGGCTTAGAATATCTACTAAGTGAGCCCTCAGTTCTTCTCCACCGAGAACTGGCAGAATTCTTCGCTGAAGCCAGGCTCAACCACTCGGAATCCCAGATCAAATCCACCGTGGCCGGTAAGAAAGTTAAGATATCTGCAAAGAGACTCGAGAAGGCGCTGCTTCTGCCCAGAATCGAAGGGGGAGAGGAAGAAGAGATGACCACAGAGAATGTCTCCGCTAGCTACACCTGGTGCGGCCACACTGGGAAGACCTACGGTTCGATTAAGAGAAATGAGATCAATCAGAAGGGCAGGCTACTGGTCCACATCGTGGGGAAGGTGTTGTTATGCAAACCAGGCTCAAATGACCGAATCTCCAAGGAAATGTTTGTTGTAATGGCCTGGATCATTCAATTCATGAAGACTGACTGGAGTGAGTTTCTCTTCCAGAGAATGAAGAGTACCCTGAAGACTCCATCTTACGGAAGAATACTATCTCTATTCCTCCTAAATACCCTCAGTGAAGTTCTCCATAGAAGGATGTGAATGTCATTGCACTAATCCAAAAGGTTGGACGCCAAGAAGCTCGATAGATGGGATAGGTCCATTGTAAGACCCCCCCCCCCCCTCACCCCAGACTGATTCCGGGTTCCGGGAGGGGGGAATCTTACTGCCCAAAGAAGACCACCCAGCGCTTTCTGGGTGGCGACGTCCCACCCACTCAAGCACTGAGCGGTCTCTTTGTTAGGCACAAGAATCATTACATCACATCAGATCGCACAGCGGAAGCAGATAATATAAAGAAAACAAGCACACTGCTTATATTATACATTTAAATATGGCCGGAGCCTATCGTTTACGAAATATTGCCCGAAGGCTACATAGTCCAAAACAACAAGGAGCCCTAGGCTAGTCTTTATTCTCTCGCACTCACGTCTCTGAAGATAGGAGGAGAGGTTGGGGTGTCCGATCGGGCCATCTCTAAGGCACGTATCTCATCTTGCGGGGTGGGGGCTTCGCGCTGTCCCGTTTCCTGTGATTGGTTATAAGAAGTAATCGTTAGTCACAGAGCTAAGTAGAACAATACATCCCCTCCCCGGATCCTTATCCGGGGGGGACGGCTAAAGGACGGAAAAGAAATAGCCGAAGCAAGGAAAAGGGTTAGTAGCAGGTGAATATGTATATATATACGTAAATATATATATAAATAGGGCCGCTTGCCCTAAAGCCCGCATTTGCGCCGTATAGCAACCATACAACACTATATCGCGCGGACACACACCCAGGTATTCAAACCCGTATGCACACAAAAGACCCTGTGTCGACACAGTTTAGACCGCTTTTGTTCAAGCAGGGAAGATAACCCCATGGGCCTCACCGATGTGGTCGTCGGTGACAGTGGCCAGTCTTGCCACTTCTGAATGTAGTCGTACCGTATCATTCAGGCCCTCCTGTACAACTTGGTGTACCAACTGGATGTGAGCGACATCCGGCGAGCCGATTTGTAGGCCGACCAGCGGAGGCAAAACTGCATGTTCGGAGGGTGATAACCTGCTGCGCACATTTCCCTGTCGCCATGAGTCGTCAACCCACCCGCACCGGTACGAACGGTTTGCGGGCGTGACCAACCCGCCACTTCCAATCAATCTTCACCCGCTATATATAAAACAAACCCTTGGGCCACGTGGCAATTCTACTCGACCGGTCGCACGACCTTGGACCGGGAGGCTTAGCGGTATGAGGGCTCCTTGCTTGGGGCTAACCTGGGAGGAGAGACTCAACTCTGGGTTTTCCCCAACTAAGGCCTCGCCGAAGGGAGGATAAGCACCGCATTTGTTGCCACGGCAGCTCTGCACTAGCAAGTAAAATAGGCTGAAGCAGGGGCCGTAACATTAAACAGAAATGTAGGCCGAAAGCAGAGGCCATAACGATAAGCAGAAAGTAGGCCGAAAGCAAGGGCCATGTAATAAACAGAATTGTAGGCCGAAAGCAGAGGCCATAATGATAGGACCAGTGCAAGACTGGATTTAATTGAAAGTACAGAAAGTAAGTGCGGGGGACCAGTGCGAGACTGGATTTAATTGAAAGTACAAAAAATAAGTGCGGGGGACCAGTGCGAGACTGGATTTAATTGAAAGTACGGAAGATAGGTGCGGGGGACCAGTGCGAGACTGGATTTAAAGAAAAGTACAGAAGTAAATACGGGGGACCAGTGCGAGACTGGATTTAACGAAAAGTACGGAAAGCAGTAAAAGCATAAGAAGGAATGGTTAGTAGTCCAATCACTCCGTAAGAGTAGGCTTCGATCGGCGACTCCGTTCTTTTATTATCGTCGCGGCGGGGTTAAATTTCGGTGTCGCGCCGCATTGTCGTTCCGATTTTTGCGTTGCTTTTCCGAGCTTAGTCGATTCTTTAGATCGATACGCATAATTTTGATAGGTATTTAAGATTATGCGCCGAGGGGGCGCCGATTCGTTTTGATAAATTTCGCACTTTTTTTCGGGCGTCTATTTTGTTTGTAAAAGCATTTAAGGGGTCAAATCAAAAGGTCACACCTCCCAACTTTGATAGTATTTGCAAAATACCTATACTTAGAGCCCCTAATTTTTGGGGAATTTTAGAAACTCATTTGGGCATTTTATTTCCTAAAATAAACTTTATACTGGGTTTTAAAAATAGTAAAACTCCTCCCAAAAAAACCAAAAAATTACAGTGGGTGCCCCTTAGGGTGGGGCACATTTTCTATTTAGAAAACTCTCTCTGAAACTGCCCCATTTTTTTTCAAAAAATGGGGAAGGGGAAAGGGTATTGGGGTGCGGTTAGGAAAAAAGGAGGGGGCGGGTCTGGGGTGTGATTAGAGAAAGGGAGGGAGCGCAGGGGTTTTGCACCCTGCGCCCTCCCGCGGCTCCCACAGCGGATCTGCGGCGGATCCGCTGTGGGAGCACTCATACTGAGGCGGAGGGAGGGAAAACGAGGAAATGGAGGCCGCTCGATCTCCTGGGGGAGATCGTGCGGCCCCCCTCGCGCACGATTGGCAGCCGCTGCCACCGCCGGGTAGCGGCCGGCTGGGGCCGGCGCCGCCCCCGGTCGGTGCGCCGGGGGCCGGCGACCACTCCGGTGGTGGTCCGGCGGGCTGGCGCCGCCGGCCACCGCCGGGGTTAGTGCCGAGAGCGGCACGGGGGCGGTGGCGGCCTGCATGCAGTGTGCACGCTAGCCGCCGCCGCCTCTGCCAGGGGGGGTGTGGTGAGTGCCCCCGGTCGGTGCGCCGGGGGCCGGCGACTCTTCCGGGGGTGGTCCGGCGGCCTGGCGCCGCCGGCCACCGCCGGGGGAGGTGATACAGAGGGCGGGAGGCGGGGGCGTGGCCTACATGGGCCATGCAGGCCCGCTGCGCCGCCGCCCCCCCCCCCCCCCCCCCGAGGGGCCACTGGTGCCGCCCCCGGTCGGAGCGTCGGGGGTCGGCGCTTACTCCAGCGGTGGCCCGGCAGCCTGGAGCCGCCGGCCGCCGCCGGGGGAGGGGGTTATCGTCCTACAGGAAGTGCGGGGAGGAGGGGGAGGCCACGGGCGCCGCCGGCTGTGCCCGCCGGCGGCCCGGCCGCCTCCCCTGTGCCGGCGCCGAGGTCCTCGAAGGGGACCCCTCCCCCCCAGCGCCACCGTCGGCGCTGGGGGAGAGGGCTTCCTCGGCCGCCTCCTCCCCGAACCTTGCAAGGCTCGGGGCGGCGGCCGGCGGCGCTCCGGCGACAGGGGGAGGGGGGGGTCTTCCTCCGGGAGGTGGGAAGGAGGAGGGGAGGTGGTTCTACCTGGTGAGGGGCTCGGGTGGAAGGGCGGCCGGCCATGAGGGAGGAGGTGGTGGCGGCGGCTTGCTCCGGCAAGGAGGAGGAGGGGGTGGCTGGCTGGGGGGGCTGCCGGCAGAGGAGAGTTGAGTGAGAGAGAGAGGTGGTGTGGGGGGAATTGGAGAGGGGCTGCCCCTCCTTTTATAGGAAGGAGGGGAGGTCTCCCCCCCCCCCTCTCCCTCCCTTCCACGTGTATGAAGGGAGGGTGAGTGGGGGGAGATATTTTCTCCCCCCCCCCCCTTCCTTTCTCTCTCCTGCCCCTTGCCCCAATAGGGGCAGCCTCCCCCCCCCCCCCCCCCCCTTGGGGGGGTTTTTCTCTCCCCCCCCCCCTTGGGGGGGTTTTTCTCTCCCCCCCCCCCTTTTTCTTTAGCAATTTCGAGTTTGGGGGGGGGGGGGGGGGGGGGGGTTGACTAAGTCAACTTAGGGCGGGGTCCTCCTTGGCTCCCGAGGCACGATAAGAGTTGCCGGGGCCGATGCCGGGTTCGTGTGCTTTATATCTCGGGCGTTGCACTGAGGCGATCTGCATAGGACTAAAATGGCATACTCTCCATACGACCTCGTATCGAGACGCAACGAGTTCCGTTGTGCTTGTATTGGTCATACGATCCTAACGGAACTGACAGAAGTCAATTCGGGGTTCGTACGGCCATTATTCACAATAATGGGGTGGTGGCGCGCTACGATACCTAAAATGGTCATTTTCTCCAAATGACCTCGGATCGAAGTGCAACGAATTCTGTTGCGCTTGTATTGTCCATACGAGTTCAACGGAACTGACGGAAGTCAATTCGGGGTCCGTACGGTCACTATTCATAATAATGAGGTAGTGGCGCGCTACGATACCCGAAGTGGTCGTTTTCTCCAAACGACCTCGGATCGAAGTGCAACGAATTCCGTTGCGCTCGTATTGTCCATACGAGTTCAATGGAACTGACGGAAGTCAATTCGGGGTTCGTACGGTCACTATTCATAATAATGAGGTAGTGGCGCGCTACGATACCCGAAATGGTCGTTTTCTACTGCTCGGGCCTACTTTTATTGGGCTCACTAGGGTCTAGTGGCCCAATAAAAGTCGGGATGTTACAATCCAATAAAAATAAAGAGATTTTCGTCCCCGAAAATTGGCTAAAGTAGGGGTTTAAAGGATGACATACCTGGGGAAACAGTACCGGGTATCTCTCCCGGACGAGGGATTCTGGTTCTCAGGTGAACTCTTCGCGTCCTCCGTTTGACCATAAGATCTTGACCATTGTGACGGTTTTGTTCCGCAACTCTTTGATCTTGGAGTCCACTATCTTCACAGGTTCGAGTCGGACAGATCGGTCGGATTGTACTGATGTTGGTGGTGTGGGAAGGTGCTGCTCGGGTTGGCAAAGTACGCGTCTCAGCGAAGAGACGTGAAACACGTCGTGGAGGTTTCCTAGTTCAGCTGGCAGGGCTAATCTATAGGCCACCGGGCCAACTCTTTCGATGACTGGATACGGGCCTAGATAGCGGGGGTCCAGCTTTTTCTGCCTCTTGATTCGTGATATCCCATGCATAGGCTTAATCTTCAAGAAAACCATATCTCCCACTTGGAATTCCACTTGCCGATGACGTGCGTCGTAATACTTGGCCTGCCGGCTCTGCACTTCCAGCATGCATTCCCGGATTAATCTTATCGCGGCGGTGGTATCGTCGATGTAGGTGACTCCCAAGGCTTCGGGGTCCTCATCCTGTGCCCAAGATAGCGGGGTTCGACAGCGTCTTCCGTAGAGGGCATTGTAAGGTGCCATCTTGATGCTTGCCTGGAAGCTGTTGTTATATGAAAACTCTACCAGAGGTAGTAACTGCTCCCATGGCTCGTTGTGTTCCACTATGCATAATCGGAGAAGATCTTCCATCGTCCGATTCGTTCTTTCCGTCTGCCCATCGGTCTGGGGGTGGAAGGCGGTGCTAAAAGCTAATCTGGTTCCTAGATAAGCTTGCACTCTTCTCCATTCCTTCGATGTAAAGCGCCCGTCGCGGTCCGAGACGATTGATTTGGGTATTCCATGAAATCGGACTACCTGCTCGATAAATAGTCGGGCTAGAATGTCGACACCGTCACCTTGCCGGTTTGGGATGAATCGGGCTACCTTGGTGAGACGGTCCACTACTACCCATATGGAGTCGTTACCTGCACGGGATCGGGGTAAGCCATGGACAAAATCCATGGAAATATCCTCGAACTTCCATTCCGGGATGGGCAGGGGTTGTAGTAGGCCTCCTGGGCTTCGACATTCTGCCTTGACCATTTGACAGGTCTGGCAGTGCGCAACATAGTTGGTGACATCCCTCTTCATTCCTGGCCAGTACAAGGTCCTTCGCAGGTCCGTATACATTTTACTACTCCCGGGTGTATCGAGTACCTGGTCTGGTGCGCTTCGCGGAGGATTTCTTCCCGAATTCCTTCTGTTGCCGGGATGAATATGCGGTGTCTGAACTGCAGGATGCCATCGTACAAATTGTAATCCTCCTGCGCACCATGTTGCAGGGCTTGAATGATCGGGGCTGCTTCTACGTCAATCTTCTGAGCTTCTCTTATCCTATTCCGGATGTCGCACTGTATTTCCATCCAGTAGAGCTGGGCCTGGTATTCCATCGGATTTCTGCGGGCGATGAGGATAATATCCATTTCCGCCAACGATTTGACTAACTCCTCTGGCACCATTTCTAACCAACTCCCGGTCCTCGGAGGCTGCCGACTCAAGGCGTCTGCAACCTTATTAGCCTTGCCGGGGTGGTACTGGAGGGCGAAGTCATAATCACAGAGAAATTCTAACCACCGGCGTTGCCGGAGGTTCAGCTCTTTCTGGGTGAAGACGTATTTGAGGCTTTTATGATCGGAGAAGATTTCGCATCGTACCCCATAGAGGTAGTGTCTCCAGACTTTTAACGCGAAAACTACCGCCCCCAGCTCCAGATCGTGGGTGGCGTAGTTTAGTTCATGCGGCTTGAGCTGACGTGAGGCGTAGGCAATCACCTTGCCATGTTGCATAAGCACGGCCCCCAGTCCTTTCATAGAGGCATCAACATTGATTTGGAAACCCTCGGTACCGGAGGGGAGGGTTAGGATTGGGGCCGATATCAGCCGGTTCTTCAGTTCGATGAATGCCGCCTCGCATTCGGGAGACCATTGGAAGGTCACATCCTTCTTGGTGAGAGAGGTAAGTGGTAACGCGATTTTGGAGAAACCTTCGACGAACTTACGGTAGTAGCCGGCGAGGCCATGGAAACTTCAGATGTTTGCTGCTGTCTTAAGTGGCGGCCAATCTCGTACCGCTTGCACCTTGGCTTGATCCACCGCTACTCCGTTCTTGTTGATGGTGTGTCCCAGAAAGCCGACTTCTTCCATCCAGAACTCGCATTTGCTAAACTTGGCGAAGAGCGAGTGCTCTCTTAGCTTAAGTAGTACCATTTGGAGGTGCCTGGAGTGATCGATTTTGTCCTTTGAGTAGATGAGAATATCATCTATGAAGACTATTACGAAATGGTCCAGGAAGGGTTTGAATACCATATTCATCAAAGCCATGAAGGCGGACGGGGCATTGGTTAACCCAAATGGCATCACCATGAACTCGTATAGTCCGTAGCGAGAGCTGAAGGCGGTCTTGGGAATGTCCTCTTCTCGCACTCTAAGTTGATAGTAGCCGGACCTTAAGTCCATCTTGGAAAAGACGGACGCGCCTTGCAGTTGATCGAACAGTTCATCTATCCGGGGTAGGGGATAGGTATTCCGGACAGTGAGTTTATTCAAACCTCTGTAGTCGATGCAGAGACGCAGCGATCCATCCTTCTTTTTAACGAACAGTACTGGGGCTCCCCAGGGAGAGGTACTAGGACGTACGAATCCTGCGTCGACTAACTCTTGTAGCTGAATCTTGAGCTCGGACAGTTCCCTCGGGGCCATCCGGTACGGTGCTCGGGACACTGGTCGGGCTCCTTGAGTAAGTTCGATTTGGAAGTCCACTTCCCGTTGCGGGGGCAACCCGGGGAGTGACTCTGGGAAGATATCTGGGAAGTCCCTGATCACAGGTACTTTAGCGAGTACTTGCGTCGTGTTCTCCATCTCAAAGTAGATTAGGTATATCTCGTCCTTCCGTCGAACTGTCTTGACGGTTTGTGCAGATGTTAAGATAATGCGGGTGACGGAGGGTATACCTGCTAGCGTGATAAATTGTCCATTTGGATTCTTGAGGCAGATTTCTTGAGTCGAACAATTGATTTGGGCACTGTGCTCGGCCAACCAATTCATCCCCAGAATGATGTCGAATCCGGTTATTGCTAAGATGGTGGCGTTGACTTCGAACTCTATGCCTCCCAACATTTCTTGGAAGGAACATTTCTCGGTGGAAGTCATGTCTGACCCATCTGGGAGTCGTATTCGGATCGACATCCCGGATGATCTCACCGTGTTCCCTTTGTCAGCGATGAAGTTTTGTGCAACGAAAGAGTGTGTGGCGCCGGTATCGAACAGTGTTTTAGCGGGATGACCTTCTACCAAAAGTAGACCTGATAATATATATACTATGATCATAAGCTTTTCATAAATATACAGGAGTAGGGATGACATATACAAAAGTCCCAATATATAAAGCTACAACATCTCCTAGGATATCATACTATCGGAAGTAGATACCTATCACTACGTCAGGAGCAGGACCATGTTGGAGATCCAACGCGTATGCCTCGAGCAGTGCTGATCTGCCCTGCCTAGCCGGCTCCCTCCTGCCTGCGGGACGTCCTCTGCGTCCACCTCGTCCTCTCTCTGCCGCTCTCTGTACTGCTCCTAAACCGGGTCTCCCGGTAGCTTGTGGGCAGAAGGCTCGTATATGCCCAGGCTGCTGGCATAGGTAGCAGTTCCCTGCGAAGGGAACATCTCGTCGTGCGGCTGGGATGACCTGAGGTGCTGGGGCTGGGGGTGCTGGTCGGGGCTGGGGTGCTGGTCGGGGCTGGGGTGCTGGTCGGGGCTGGGGTGCCTGTCTATATGGCTGGTGACGCTGACGCTGTCTCCCGTCTCGGCCCTGCCTGCGAGGACCTACCCCTCTCTCTCGGCCCTGAGTCTAGGGAACACCCACGTGTCCCCTCCGCTGCTGGGCTACCATCTGCTGGTCCATCTCTAGAGCGGTGGCATGTGAGGCGATCGTGTGGAAGGATGCCTGGGAAATCATGATCAGGGCCTGACGGAGGTCGTCCCGTAATCCCCGGTAAAATCTGGCCGCCCTGTCCCTATCCGTACCTGCTAAGGTCCCGGCGAAGCGGGCCAGGTGGATAAACTCTCTCTGGTAGTCTGGAACCGTCCTATCTCCCTGCCTGATCTGTAGGAACCGCTCCTGGAATGCCATCCGGTCTGCATCCGAAATGAAATGCTCTAAGAAGGCCTCTGAGAACTCCCCCCAGAGAATGGTGCTGAGGGGTCGCCCTCTAAAAGTGGAGCGGCTAGCTGCCCTCCACCAGTCCCGGGCATAGCCCTCCAACATGGTCACCACTAGGGACACTGCGGCTACTGCTGGGCGCATCATCCCTACAAGAAGCTCCTCTACCCTCTCCACCCACTCCTCGGCCTGGATGGCTGACTCTGTACCCTGAAAGGTGGGGGGCCTTAGCCCTCGGAATGTCGTCAGCAGATCGGTGGGTACGGTGGCCTGCTGGGGTGGCCGTAAGGTGGCTGTCTGGATGGCGGCCAACAGGGCTACCAGGGTCTGCCTGAGCTATGTCTCTCCGAACGGAACTGTGGCTGGAGCGGTCTGAGCTGGTGGTGGAGTGGTAGGGTGGTACTGGTCTCGAGAGGAGGACCTTCCGTTACTTGACTCCGGTATCTGGAGAAGTAACAAACGGGTGTTAGAATTTGCAAAAATAAGGGAATTTTGCAGGACTGAAAGAAAAGGAAGCGGAAAGCGTGTGGGTGTACTATCGTGCAGTCTCGAGTGCTTAACCTTAAACCTAAAGGGTCTACCAGGCTTCCGCTGCGTGGTTCGTCCCGAACCAAGAAACGGAACCGGGGAAGGGAGGATCGAAAGACTGCCCCATGTGGTCGGATCGTGGTAGCTCTAATCCATTTGTAAGACCCCCCCCCCCCCCCTCTCCCCAGACTGATTCCGGGTTCCGGGAGGGGGGAATCTTACTGCCCAAAGAAGACCACCCAGCGCTTTCCGGGTGGCGACGTCCCACCCACTCAAGCACTGAGCGGTCTCTTTGTCAGGCACAAGAATCATTACATCACATCAGATCGCACAGCGGAAGCAGATAATATAAAGAAAACAAGCACACTGCTTATATTATACATTTAAATATGGCCGGAGCCTATCGTTTATGAAATATTGCCCGAAGGCTACATAGTCCAAAACAACAAGGAGCCCTAGTCTAGTCTTTATTCTCTCGCACTCACGTCTCTGAAGATAGGAGGAGAGGTTGGGGTGTCCGATCGGGCCATCTCTAAGGCACGTATCTCATCCTGCGGGGTGGGGGCTTCGCGCTGTCCCGTTTCCTGTGATTGGTTATAAGAAGTAACCGTTAGTCACAGAGCTAAGTCGAACAATACATCCCCTCCCCGGATCCTTATCCGGGGGGGACGGCTAAAGGACGGAAAAGAAATAGCCGAAGCAAGGAAAAGGGTTAGTAGCAGGTGAATATGTATATATATACGTATATATATAAATAGGGCCGCTTGCCCTAAAGCCCGTATTTGCGCCGTATAGCAACCATACAACACTATATCACGCGGACACACACCCAGGTATTCAAACTCGTACGCACACAAAAGACCCTGTGTCGACACAGTTTAGACCGCTTTTGTTCAAGCAGGGAAGCTAACCCCGCGGGCCTCACCGATGTGGCCGTCGGTGACAGTGGCCAGTCTTGCCACTTATGAATGTAGTCGTACCGTATCATTCAGGCCCTCCTGTACAACTTGGTGTACCAACTGGATGTGAGCGACATCCGGCGAGCCGATTTGTAGGCCGACCAGCGGAGGCAAAACTGCATGTTCGGAGGGTGATAACCTGCTGCGCACATCTCCCTGTCGCCATGAGTCGTCAACCCACCCGCACCGGTACGAACGGTCTGCGGGCGTGACCAACCCGCCACTTCCAATCAATCTTCACCTGCTATATATAAAACAAACCCTTGGGCCACGTGGCAATTCTACTCGACCGGTCGCACGACCTTGGACCGGGAGGCTTAGCGGTATGAGGGCTCCTTGCTTGGGGCTAACCTGGGAGGAACTCCGGGTTTTCCCCAACTAAGGCCTCGCCGAAGGGAGGATAAGCACCGCATTTGTTGCCACGGCAGCTCTGCACTAGCAAGTAAAATAGGTCGATGCAGGGGCCGTAACATTAAACAGAAATGTAGGCCGAAAGCAGAGGCCATAACGATAAGCAGAAAGTAGGCCGAAAGCAAGGGCCATGTAATAAACAGAATAGTAGGACGAAAGCAGAGGCCATAATGATAGGACCAGTGCAAGACTGGATTTAATTGAAAGTACAGAAAGTAAGTGCGGGGGACCAGTGCGAGACTGGATTTAATTGAAAGTACAGAAAATAAGTGCGGGGGACCAGTGCGAGACTGGATTTAATTGAAAGTACGGAAGATAGGTGCGGGGGACCAGTGCGAGACTGGATTTACAGAAAAATACAGAAGTAAATACGGGGGACCAGTGCGAGACTGGATTTAACGGAAAGTACGGAAAGCAGTAAAAGCATAAGAAGGAATGGTTAGTAGTCCAATCACTCCGTAAGAGGAGGCTTCGATCGGCGACTCCGTTCTTTTATTATCGTCGCGGCGGGGTTAAATTTCGGTGCCGCGCCGCGATGTCGTTCCGATTTTTGCGTTGCTTTTCCGAGCTTAGTCGATTCTTTAGATCGATACGCATAATTTTGATAGGTATTTAAGATTATGTGCCGAGGGGGCGCCGATTCGTTTTGATAAATTTCGCTCTTTTTTTCGGGCGTCTATTTTGTTTGTAAAAGCATTTAAGGGGTCAAATCAAAAGGTCACACCTCCCAACTTTGATAGTATTTGCAAAATACCTTTACTTAGAGCCCCTAATTTTTGGGGAATTTTAGACACTCATTTGGGCATTTTATTTCCTAAAATAAACTTTATACTGGGTTTTAAAAATAGTAAAACTCCTCCCAAAAAAAACCAAAAAATTACAGTGGGTGCCCCTTAGGGTGGGGCACATTTTCTATTTAGAAAACTCTCTCTGTAACTGCCCCATTTTTTTTTCAAAAAATGGGGAAAGGGAAAGTGTATTGGGGTGCGGTTAGGAAAAAAGCAGGGGGGCTGGTCTGGGGTGCGATTAGAGAAAGGGAGGGAGCGCAGGGGTTTTGCACCCTGCGCCCTCCCGCGGCTCCCATAGCGGATCTGCGGCGGATCCGCTGTGGGAGCACTCATATTGAAGCGGAGGGCGGGAAAACGAGGAAATGGGGGCCGCTCGATCTCCTGGGGGAGCTCGTGCGGCCCCCGCTCGCGCACGGTTGGCAGTCGCTGCCACCACCGGGCAGCGGCCGGCTGGCGCCGGCGCCGGCGCCGCCCCCGGTCGGTGCGCCGGGGGTCGGCGACCACTCCGGTGGTGGTCCGGTGGGCTGGCGCCGCCGGCCACCGCCGGGGTTAGTGCCGAGAGCGGCACGGGGGCAGTGGCGGCCTGCATGTAGTGTGCACGCTAGCCGCCGCCGCCTCTGCCAGGGGGGGTGCGGGGAGTGCCCCCGGTCGGTGCGCCGGGGGCCGGCGACTCTTCCGGGGGTGGTCCGGCGGCCTAGCGCCGTCGGCCACCGCCGGGGGAGGTGATACAGAGGGCGGGAGGCGGGGGCGTGGCCTGCATGGGCCATGCAGGCCCGTTGCTCCGCCGCCCCCCCCCCCCCCCCCCCCCGAGGGGCCACTGGTGCCTCCCCCGGTCGGAGCGCCGGGGGTCGGCGCTTACTCTAGCGGTGTCCCGGCAGCCTGGAGCCGCCGGCCGCCGCCGGGGGAGGGGGTTATCCTCCTACTGGAAGTGCGGGGAGGAGGGGGAGGCCACGGGAGCCGCCGGCTGTGCCCGCCGGCGGACCGGCCGCCTCCCCTGTGCCAGCGCCGAGGTCCTCGAGGGGGACCCCCTCCCCCCAGCGCCACCGCCGGCGCTGGGGGAGAGGGCTTCCTCGGCCGCCTCCTCCCGAACCTTGCAAGGCTCGGGGCGGCGGGCGGCGGCGCTCCGGCGACAGGGGGAGGGGGGTCTTCCTCCGGGAGGTGGGAAGGAGGAGGGGAGGTGGTTCTACCTGGTGAGGGGCTCGGGTGGAGGGGCGGCCGGCCATGAGGGAGGAGGTGGTGGCGGCGGATTGCTCCGGCAAGGAGGAGGAGGGGGTGGCTGGCTGGGGGGGCTGCCGGCAGAGGAGAGTTGAGAGAGAGAGAGAGGTGGTGTGGGGGGAATTGGAGAGGGGCTGCCCCTCCTTTTATAGGAAGGAGGGGAGCTCTCCCCCCCCCCCCCCCCCCCTCTCCCTCCCTTCCACGTGTATGAAGGGAGGGTGAGTGGGGGGAGATATTTTCTCCCCCCCCCCCCCCCCCCTTCCTTTCTCTCTCTTGCCCCTTGCCCCAATAGGGGCAGCCTCCCCCCCCCAATGGGGGGAATTTCGAGTTCGGGGGGGGGGGGGGGGGTGGGGGGGGGGGGTTGACTAAGTCAACTTAGGGCGGGGTCCTCCTTGGCTCCCGGGGCACGATAAGAGTTGCCGGGGCCGATGCCGGGTTCGTGTGCTTTATATCTCGGGCGTTGCACTGAGGCGATCTGCATAGGACTAAAATGGCATACTCTCCATACGACCTCGTATCGAGATGCAACGAGTTCCGTTGTGCTTGTATTGGTCATACGATCCTAACGGAACTGACAGAAGTCAATTCGGGGTTCGTACGGCCATTATTCACAATAATGGGGTGGTGGCGCGCTACGATACCTAAAATGGTCATTTTCTCCAAATGACCTCGGATCGAAGTGCAACGAATTCCGTTGCGCTCGTATTGTCCATACGAGTTCAACGGAACTGACGGAAGTCAATTCGGGGTTCGTACGGTCACTATTCATAATAATGAGGTAGTGGCGCGCTACGATACCCGAAATGGTCATTTTCTCCAAACGACCTCGGATCGAAGTGCAACGAATTCCGTTGCGCTCGTATTATCCATACGAGTTCAATGGAACTGACGGAAGTCAATTCGGGGTTCGTACGGTCACTATTCATAATAATGAGGTAGTGTCGCGCTACGATACCCGAAATGGTCGTTTTCTACTGCTCGGGCCTACTTTTATTGGGCTCACTAGGGTCTAGTGGCCCAATAAAAGTCGGGATGTTACATCCGCCCCCAAAGCACCCTCTGAAGCCCCATCCGCTCCAAAGAAGCAGAAGAAGCTAGTCGCTCAAGTCGTCCTCTCCGAAGAAGATGATTCATCAAGCAGTTCTGATGACAGTTCCCCACCCCCAACAAAACCCTGATACATTTGAGGGGGAGACATCTACTCAAAGAGATATCCCAACATCAGTACCTGAATCTGCTTCCAAAGAGGTTATTGACGAAGGTAGCAACCCCAACTTGGGGAGTGTTCTAGCTGAGGGGGAGTCTCAACTTGGAGGCGCAGCCCAAGATGACGCAACAATTGAGGGGGAGACCCAATTGGGGTAGTCTGCCCTAGAAGATCAAGTGAATGTGCCCAAGTTGATGGAGGATACAACTCCCTCGACTGGTCGTGAGTTGGCAATTGGGAGTAAGATAATAATAACATCTCAGAGTGAGATCATACCAGCAGTCTTCAAGGAGAAGGCCAAAGTAGCAGTTCATATCAGTGATGAATCATCTGAAGGTACTCATGTTGTAGCCCCAAAGGAAGGAGGAGCTCAAGAAGAAGAAGTTGCTGAGCCATCTTCGGCTCAGGCAGGCCCTCTCTACCATATGATATCGTCTCTTCTCACTGCTCAGCAAAAACAAATGGAAACATTCATTATAAAGACCGTGGATGGCCTAAGGAATGAGATGAAGGCAGAGATTAAGACAGTAAAGAGAGACGTACTTCATTTAAACACTCAGTGCGCTCACTTCTACACTCTAGCAGCTCCCGCCATAGATCACATTGGTTCGGAAATCAACAAGGTGGGCCATCAAACCCATGACATCTTGCAAAATCAAGTAACTGTCTCAGATAATGTGGATTATGCCTTTGAGCAAATAGAAATAGTCGTTCATAATAACAGAGATCAAGTCCTGAACAGGGTCAACGAGAATGCTCTAGATACACATCTACTGGAAGTCAGGAATGATCTGGATGTCACTAAACAGTACCTATACCAACAGATAACATTGGCCCAAAAGCTCTCAGAGAACGTGTGATTGAACAAGTCCTAAAGGGGGAGAAGGAAATAATAAATGTCAGATTCCATCAAGCGATGTGGATAACAAATCAAGTTAAGCAAACAATGCAAAAACCTACATCCGTGTATGAAGTAGATGATCCATCAGTAAGTACTGATTCAGCGGAATACGGTATTGAATTAGGAGATTCAGCAAACTCCATAAAAAGAAAGAAACTCCAGAGCAACAACTACAGACAGAAAAGGCTAAGGGAGATTGAGTGTTGAAGCCAGGAAAATCCCGACTCCAAAATTCGGATCAATGCAGTCGGAGGTTACTGATCCTGCGATCAAACTCCACGGCTTTGATAGCTAAAATAGGAGAGAGAAAATGACTATAAGCACACCCCAAGTGCTCCAGCAGGGAGGTCTCACCACATACCCAGAAGTTTGGGAGAAACTTCCCCTCCGCAACCAAAAGTTGGGCGAGGTACTAGACGGGCATAGACTTGGCAAGTATCCAGCTTGGGGGGGACCTCGACCACTTCCAAAAGGTGTCATTTCTAGTACCCATAGGGGGATATTTATAGAGAAATCCGGGGGATCCAGGCGAGTATACTGCCTATGCTCGCGAGTTACAAGGGCTACTCGTCCATATTCATGAGGTACTCGCCTATGCTCGCCTCTGCTCGCCTCTGCTCTCCCATGCTCGCCTCTGCTCGCCCCATGGTCTCCTCTGCTCGCCTATGCTCATCCATGCTCGCCTCTGCTCGCCCATGCTCGCCCAGCGAGGTCTGCGGATAGGTGTCTCCTTAGGACTTTCTGATCTCGAAGAATTACGGGTGGTACACAATCCCCGCTTTTTTCGAGCTCGCTCACGAGGTCGGAAAAACAATGTTGAACCCGTAGTTCGGAGAGAGGGCACCAGACGATACGTTGTGCGAGGTCCTTCTCAGAAGCGGAGCTCAACTGGAGGAAAAAATGTCGACACCTCCCAGGGGTAAAACTCAACTGGAGGAGATGGAGAATATTCGACACCTCCCAGGCCATTAGCTAGGCGAGCGAGCTCAACTGGAAGAGGTGGAAAGGGGTGACACATCACAGAATAGGTTTACCTGGATGTGGAGAGAAGATTGATACCTCACAGGAATCGAGCTCAACTAAGTTAGAGAAGAGGTCGACACCTTATAGGAGCCGAGCTCAACTGGAGGTGGAAGAGAGGTCGACACCTCGTAGGAGTCGAGCTCAACTGGAGGTGGAAGAGAGGTTGACACATCGCAGGAGCTGAGCTCAACTGGAGGTGGATAGAAGGTCGACACCTCGCAGGAGTCGAGCTCAACTGGAGGTGGAAAAGAGGTCGACATCTCGCAGGAGCCGAGCTCACTGGAGGTGGACAAGAGGTCGACACTTCACAGGAGCTGAGCTTAACTGGAGGTGGAAAAGAGGTCGACACCTCGCAGGAGCTGAGCTCAAATGGAGGTGGATAGAAGGTCGACACCTCACAGGAGCCGAGCTCAACTGGAGGCAGATAGAAGGTCGACACCTCGTAGGAGTCGAGCTCAATTGGAGGCGGTAGAAGGTCGACAACTTACAGGAGCCGAGCTCAATTGGAGGTGGAAGAGAGGTCGACACCTTGCAGGAGCCGAGCTCAACTGGAGGCGGAGGGAGGTCGACACCTCCCAAGAGCCGAGCTCAACTGGAGGTGGAAAAGGTCGACACCTCGCAGTAGCCGAGCTCAACTGGAGGCGAAAAAGGTCGACACCTCACAGGAGCTGAGCTCAACTAGAGACGGAAAAGAGGTCGACACTTCATAGGAGCCGAGCTCAACTGGAGGTGAAAAGGAGGTCGACACCTCGCAGGAGCCGAGCTAAATTGGAGGTGGATAGAAGGTCGACACCTCACAGGAGTCGAGCTCAACTGGAGGCAGATAGAAGGTCGACACCTTGCAGGATCCGAGCTCATCTGTAGGCTATAGAAGGTCGACACCTCACAGGAGCCGAGCTCAACTAGAGGTGGAAGAGAGGTCGACACTTCACAGGATCCGAGCTCAATTGGAGGTGGAAAAGAGGTCGACACCTCGCAGGAGCCGAGCTCAATTGGAGGCGATAGAAGGTCGACACTCCACAGGAGCCGAGCTCAACTGGAGGTGGAAAAGAGGTCGACACCTCGCAGGAGCCGAGCTCAACTGGAGGTGGATAGAAGGTCGATACCTCACATGAGCCGAGATCAACTGGAGGCGGATAAAAGGTCGACACCTCGCAAGAGCCGAGCACAACTGGAGGCGATAGAAGGTCGACACCTCACAGTAGCTGAGCTCAACTGGAGGTGGAAGAGAGGCCGACACTTCACAGGAGCCGGGCTCAACTGGAGGTGGAAAAGAGGTTGACACATCACAAGAGCCGATCTCAACTAGAGGTGTAAAAGGTCGACACCTCACAGAAGCTGAGCTCAACTAGAGGCAGAAAAGGTCGACACCTCACAGGAGCCGAGCTCAGCTGGAGGCGGAAAAGATGTCGGCACTTCACATGAGCCGAGCTCAAATGGAGGTGGAAAAGAGGTCGACACCTCGCAGGAGCCGAGCTGAACTGGAGGTGGATAGAAGGTCGACACCTCACAGGAGCCGAGCTCAACTGGAGGTGGATAGAAGGTCGACACCTCGCAGGAGCCGAGCTCAACTGGAGGTGATAGAAGGTCGACACCTCACAGGAGCCGAGCTCAATTGGAGGTGAAAGAGAGGTCGACACTTCATAGGAGCCGAGCTCAACAGTGGGTGGAAAAGAGGTCGACACCTCGCAGGAGCCGAGCTCAACTGGAGGCGATAGAAGGTCGACACTTCACAGGAGCTGAGCTCAACTGGAGGTGGAAAAGAGTTCAACACCTCGCAGGAGTCGAGCTCAACTGGATGTGGATAGAAGGTCGACACCTCACGGGATCCGAGCTCAACTGGAGGCAGATAGAAGGTCGACACCTCGCAGGAGCCGAGCTCAACTGGAGGCGATAGAAGGTCGACACCTCACAGGGCCGAGCTCAACTGTAGGTGGAAGAGAGGTCAACACCTCACAGGAGCCAAGCTCAACTGGAGGCGGAGAGAGGTCGACACCTCACAAGAGCCGAGCTCAACTGGAGGGGGAAAAGGTCGACACCTCACAGGAGCCGAGCTCAACTGGAGGCGGAAAAGGTCGACACCTCACAGGAGCCGAGCTCAACTGGAGGCAGAAAAGAGGTCGACACTTCACAGGAGCCGAGCTCAACTGGAGGTGGAAAAGAGGTCGACACCTCGCAGGAGCCGAGCTCAACTGGAGGTGGATAGAAGGTCGTCACCTCACAGGAGCCGAGCTCAACTGGAGGCGGATAGAAGGTTGACACCTCGCAGGAGCCGAGCTCAACTAGAGGCGATAGAAGGTCGATACCCCATAGGAGCCGAGCTCAACTGGAGGTGGAAGAGAGGTAGACACTTCACAGGAGCCGAGCTCAACTGGAGGTGAAAAAGAGGTCGACAACTCGCAGGGGCCGAGCTCAACTGGAGGTGGACAAGAGGTCGACACTTCACAGGAGCCGAGCTCAACTGGAGGTGGAAAAGAGGTCGACACCTCGCAGGAGCCGAGCTCAACTGGAGGTGGACAAGAGGTCGACACTTCACAGGAGCCGAGCTCAACTGGAGGTGAAAAATAGGTCGACACCTTGCAGGAGCCGAGCTTAACTAGAGGTGGATAAGAGGTCGACACTTCACAGGAGCCGAGCTTAACTGGAGGTGGAAAAAAGGAGTCATCTGAGGAGGCAAGTTGCCGACTTGCTGGAGAAGGGCTCGGGCAGAGGCCTGGATACGATAACTCCACAACTCGATGACTTCTTTTCACTCGAGGGGGTGAGCAACTTTGGGCTAGGAGGGCGGCTTCCAACTCTACTCTTATAATCTATCCAGATGAATGAGAAGTACAATCGGTGGTAGCTAGGCCAATGTGCAAGAGGGGAGCTGATCTCGACTGTCAGTGCAGAGGCTTGGTCTTAGGAGGAGGCATTAAAAAACCTGGTATACTATCCCATCACCCGCTCTGGATGTTATGAGAGCTAAGCAGGATACTCATCCTCTAACCCACTCGTGACGTGAATCGATGACCGCTTCGACGGAATTTCGTCATATTGCCTGGATAGGGCATGACTCTCGGGGGGCCTTCTGGAAACACACACTCGAGGTCTCCACTCTGCCTGCTGAGAAGTTTTCAAGAATCACGGTAATAATAATAGGAGTGAGAATGTAACATCCCATTTCCTTCTAGACCCCTTGATTAGGGTTAGGGTTGAAGTTGTGAGTAAAATTCATGGTATGACCCTCGGTTAACCTAAACTTAGGAAAATTGCTATAAGCACCCCCAAAAGTGCACAAATTAACCTAGGTCAATCTACTTCAAATTGGACTCACCAACACAAACTGTACTTGCGTGCACTGCTTTACTTACTTACTGCTTACTTACAGCTGTACTTACTGCCTTACTTCCTGCTCATATATATCTGCTAGTATAGTTTACCTTGCTATATATATATATATATATATATATACTTGCTAGCATGGATCCCCTTGTCACCTGCATTTGTAATTACCCCTTGTTGTCCTCCGCTTCTTCCTCCCGCTCGTTGCCTAGGAGTCGCGGAGGAAGGCGGGGAAAAATCGGCTTAGTCTTTATGACTAACGGTCGGTTGTGACCGTAGGGGTTCGAGGAGTTGGAGTGCCAGCACGACCAGATAGGACATAATGGCAAGATTTGAGGAGCAGATGTTGCGCATTACTTCTACCACGAGACAGGTGCCAGATGATGAGAGTGTTTAGCTTCCGCATAGATATGTAGTGAGAGAGAGTTTATTTTGTTGTCTTTTCATTCATACATATACTGGGCATAAGCCCTTACTCTTTCTTTTGTACTCGTTGATGGACTTGTATACTATTTTTGGCATATGTATATGTGTGTGATTGTGGACTTGGTTTATTTCACTTAGTTTCTTCTTATCTCATTGATGGCCTGGTTGATCGTTCTTGCCGGCAAGATCGGCGTCTTGCGGAGGTGGCTAACTTGTGTGTTAGCATCACCGTAAGGCGGCGGTTCTGGGCATAAGATCCGGGAACTCTCCTGTTGTGGGAGAGGGATCTTACAACTGGTATCACTTGAACAAACGATCCAACAAGAAAGAAGTCCACAAAACCCCGGGACACCCCCGCTCGAGTTAGTTTGAGGACAAACTAGCAGCGGAAGCAGTGGTGTGCCCATGTGTAAAAAATCACACAAAATAGTCCATTAATCAATGAGTTAGGCCAACCCAATTAGGAAATCATTCTAGTTTGACGCACCAAGATGACTTCATAACATATACTAATCCAAACCGATCTCGGGTATAGACTGATTAAGGCATGATAACACCCAAAGTGACTAAGAGAAGAACCTTATGGGGAAGTAGATACTTAAGGCTTAAATCTCGATGTCCCTAATTCTCCTACCAAATAAGATCATCACTTCTTACCCAATGGATAGGACCACCTCAAGAGATTTGTGCATGAAATCCATTAGAAAAATAACAAGAAACTCGTAAACTTAAATCTCCAAACCAACAACTAGGTTGCATCGAACCAATCATAGTGACAAATACCAGAAATCGGATAAGGACTTGTGTTCAGTCGGATAAGGATTGGTGTTTGGAAAATGCCCATTGTGGGGTTGCGTATATACTAACCTTGAGAAGGGTGTGATAATTGGTAACCCCGAGGATCTTAAAGTACGTGGAATATCAATAGGTCTCAGGATGAGACTCTGAGTCTAGGATCGGATACCCTAAGGATTGAGTGCATATCTAGGATGAATATATCCTAATGATACCAAAGAAACTTAGCCCAAATGCATAAGGGCTAATCCTTTTGTTTATTGGATTAGTTTGGTACCAACTTGGATCTCCTAGACCTTTCTTATGGAAATAGTGTACATATAGCACCCAAATTGAACTTAGTGAATTTTGGAGTTCTACAACTCCAAGTATAATGAAATTTTGGTCATGCATGAGTCATGCACAAATACATACACTGCCCAAAAAAGGGAATTTTTGAAAAGACCTATGTTTAAATGATCGATAGAAAAGCCTTTACTTAGGTCACACCAAAAGGCTGTTTTACCCCAGTAAAATAGACCTTTTGCTCTCCAATTTTGAGACCCTTAAAGCCCATAAAATGAAAAGTAGGCTGAGATAACTTTGTAGGCATTTAGGTCTACTGTCCTTAGAAAGTGAGATCACACCATTTGGAGCCCTACAACTCTCAGTATGACATATTTAGTAAGGCTGATCCTAGTGAAGGACAAACCTTAAAATGTGAATAACTTTTACATAGTAAATTATATGAGGTTGTTAATTTAACCATGTGTGTATGCGCCCTAGATCTATTATATGCCCAATGATCAGAATTGTTTGGGCACACTTCTCTAAGGTTTTAGTAGAAATTTAATAAATCATATACGGTGTATAATATGAGTGATTTGGACCAAAAATCACACCAGATCTCCTTTGGGAGGGTGGTCATGCATATAATAGACCATGGTTAAAATTTTAGGTCAATTGGACCTCTGAAAGTTAGTTTACTTCACAAGCAAGTGCAAGGATATTGGTGTGCTTATAGCACGACCATGTAACACTTGGTCTACATGAGAGTTTAAGGGTTTTCCCTTGGTCAATTCTCACGAAACATAAAATATACACTTAGGGTTATGAGACAATATCTCTTTGAGAGAATCATAAACTTTTGGGTTGATTTCCCTAGGAAATTGGAATTTATGTGAATTGTCACATAGAACTTAAAGGAGAATTTTAGGGTCAAAACTTTCTGAAAAGACATAAAGTTATGGGATTCACTTAAAAGAGCGAGATCACACTCCGTAGATTTTTTGTGGGATTTTCGATGATAATGTAGTTCATTAATTATTAATTATTCAATTATCCCAATCTACTTCATCCCATAATTAAGTAAGCTAATGAACTTAAAGCTGCATGAAACTGGATAATTGGAGTTATGAGACCACCTAAGACCTCTGGAAATTTTGTTAGAATTAATTCTTGAGTAAATAACAAGCTTCCTTCACAAAGTAGTATATGGATCTATAGCTTGAGAAATTAATTCCCTGGATTATTGATATTTGAAATGTTATGAAATTTTGTACAAGGACCTTTTATGTAATAAGTATGAAGCCATAGAAACCTTATTTGATTCAATCTCTGAGTAAACTTCATGCTTCATTCACAATGTAAAATTTGGAGTTATAATTTAGAATATTCATATCTCGAATGATTGGTACCGGAATATTCTAGAAATCTGGACATAACCTTGTAATAATGTTATACACCTCTGGAATTTTTCCTGGAATTTATGTCCATATATATATGGTACTTCCCTCACAATATAGTGTTTGAGGTTATAACTTAGGGAACTCATAACTTGAATTATTTATACGGAATGGTAATGGAAACTTTTGCATGGACTTTTGATAACAATATGAACTTCTGGAAATTTTGATGGAATTTATGGTTACACATTTTTTATACTTCCTTTAAAGTAGAATTTGAGCGTATAATTTGAGAAATTCATACGATGAATTATTGTTGATGGGTTGATATAGAATTTTTGTATATAGACTTTTATATCATTAGGAAGATCTGAATATGTTTTTCGAATTAATTACTGAGAAGACCTCATACTTCCTTCACAAAGTGGAACCTTGGGACATAATTTGAAATATGGACGATGAGATAATATAACAATTACCAGATAGTCTTGTGATATCGTTATAGACCTTTTGAGACTTTTCATCTTCATTGAGCATGGAACCCCGTAGACCCGAACTTGAATTTCGGGGATGAAATTATTTTTTGTTTATTGGGATTTGTAACATCTCATTTCCTTCTAGACCCCTTGATTAGGGTTAGGGTTGGAGTTGTGAGTAAAGTTCATGGTATGACCCTCGGTCAACCTGAACTTAGGAAAATTGCTATAAGCACCCAAAAAGTGCACAAATTAACCTAGGTCAATCTACTTCAAATTGGACTCACCAACACAAACTGTACTTGTGTGCACTGCTTTAATTACTTACTGCTTACTTACAGCTGTACTTACTGCCTTACTTCCTGCTCATATATATCTGCTAGTATAGTTTACCTTGTTATATATATATATATATACTTGCTAGCATGGATCCCCTTGTCACATGCATTTGTTATTACCCCTTGTTGTCCTCCGCTTCTTCCTCCCGCCCAGTGTCTAGGAGTCGCGGAGGGAGGCGGGGACAAAATAGGCTTAGTCTTTATGACTAACGGTCGGTTGTGACCGTAGGAGTTCGAGGAGCTGGAGCGCCAACACGATCGACCAGATAGGACAGGATGGCAAGATTTGAGGAGCAGATGTTACACATTACTTCTACCACGAGACAGGTGCCAGATGATGAGAGGGTTTAGCTTCCGCATAGATATGTAGTGAGAGAGAGAGTTTATTTTGTTGTCTTTTCATTCATACATGTACTGGGCATAAGCCCTTACTCTTTCTTTTGTACTCGTTGATGGACTTGTATACTATTTTTGGCATATGTATATGTGTGTGATTGTGGACTTGGTTTATTTCACTTAGTTTCTTCTTATCTCATTGATGGCCTGGTTGATCGTTCTTGCCGGCAGGATCGGCGTCTTGCGGAGATGGCTAACTTATGCGTTAGCATCACCGTAAGGTGGCGGTTCTGGGCATAAGATCTGAGAACTCTCATGGTGCGGGAGAGGGATCTTACAGAGAACATGTTAAAAGAAAGTAGGGAGTGACAGTCGGGGAGGTCCAAGGGGACACACCATCCCGAGGCCTTCATCTTACTCGGATGCTGGATGTCGACCAGTAGGGAATGACAGTCAGGGAGGTCCAAGGGGACGCATCATCCCGAGGCCTCCATCCTACCGCGCTGCTGAATGCTAATCAGTAGGGAATGACAGTCGGGGAGGTCCAAGGGTACACACCATCCCGAGGCCTCTATCCTATTGCGTTTGCTGAATGCTGGTTGGTCAAATCGATCATCTCTTCGTCAAGTTGGGGGGTTGGCGTCCAGACTCTCCTCTGATAACCTCTCCAGCTGGATGGGAAGTGCAGTCGGGGGGGGGGGGGGGGGGGTAACTCGGCCAACGTGTAAGGGGGGAGCTGATCTCGGCCATCAATGTAGAGGCTTGGTCTTAGGCGAACTCACTCCCGAGGCACTGTCCCACCACCCGACTTGGGTTGTTATGAGAGTCGAGTCGGAGTCCTGTCCCCCAATCGATCTCCAGGTTGCGAAAGAGTCTTCATACTGTCCCTCAACAATCAGAGGGGATTAACCGCACCAACTCATATGATTGGAATAAACGACAAGAGATATTAGGCTTTGCCGCAAGAGGTCAAATAACACCTTTATACAAGGGTCCCTCAGTCAGTTAAATCGATCATCGCTTCGTCGAATTGGGAGGTCGGTGTCCAGAATTTCTCCTGATAATCTCTCCAGTCAGATGAGAGATGTGGTCGGAGGGTAACTCGACCAACGTGCAAGGGGAGTTGATCTCGACCGTCAGTGCAGAGGCTTGGTATTGGGAGAACGCACTATCGAGGCACCGTCCCATCATCCGTTCTGGGTTGTACAAGAATCAAGTCGAAGGCTCGTTTCCCAACCTGTCGTGGAGATCGGTTTTACCTACTTCGAAAAGCTCTTGCCAGAAGAGAAAAACAACTCTCGCGGCCCATGTTTCAGGGGGCGATGAATTTTTATTCAAATGGAATAAACACAAGGAGGGGGAGAATACACCTTCCAGCTCAGGGATAAAACCTTTTCAGGTCATTGCCGCTCCAGGTATTCCCAAGCAATTCCCCTTCATGATTCTGCAGGCGGTATCCGCCAGTCTCGAATGCCTCTTGAACGATGAAAGGTCTCTCCTAGTTCTGTTCGAGCTTCTCGACGACAAGTGATCTACCTGTTGAGCCTTTAGGTACTTTTGAGCAGTTCCTCATCTCATAGAGGTGAGTCGTTAGAGACATCCTTGCTAGTATGAGTCATTGAATAGATTAAATGAAGAACATAGCTGCATAGTTGCTGAAGTGATGACCTCACAAGCATGACCAACTTAGAATTCTCATGGAATGTCGGTTGTTGGAGAAGATCATCGCGAGCAAGAGCTTGTGGAATTTAAAGTGTAATATAGCTGCTGAAGAGATGACCTCGCGAGTATGGAACTCGTGAATTTGAAGGGGAGCATTATAGTTGTCGAAGAGATCACCTCGCGAGTATGGATCTCGCAGAATAGCAGCTCGAAGACGTCATGAGTAAACCATCTCATGGAAAGTACGCTCTTGGTGAAGATCATCGTGAATGGGAGCTCGTGAGATACCAACTGGAAGACATCACGAGTAAACATTCTCGTGGAATGTAAGCCCTTGATGAAGATCATCACGAGTAGGAGCTCGCGGAATCCTAGCTTGAAGACATCACGAGTAAGCATCATCGTGGAATATAAGCCCTTGATGAAGATCATCGCGAGTAGGAGCTCACATAATACTAGCTTGAAGACGTCACGAGTAAGCATCCTCATGGAATATAAGCCCTTGATGAAGATCATCGCGAGTAGGAGCTCGTGGAATAATCTATGTGTTTTCCCTTGGTGGCGAACTCGTCATGGATCACCCTGTTTGTTAGTCATACAAAAGCACTCGCGGGCTTTACCAAAGCACCCGTAAGCATGAACATGTATGGAAATCACTGGCATTGGAGAAAGAGGTAACTGAGGGGTGGGCTTTTGACATTAGAACCCCCTACGCAGAGTTTTCCATACTCGCCCGGTCAAGGGGGCAGTGCCCCTTACGGGGTCGGGGTCGGGGGCAGCGCCCCTGGAAATTTTGTATTTTCCATACTCGCCCGGCCTTGAAATCGCCCTTCAGGAACTCGCCACCCTTGAACTAGGCACCAGGTTCTCACCACCTTGCGAGTAAAGAACTCACCCTCACGAGTAGAGATCTCGCCTTTGGGTGAGTATAGATCTCGCCTACGGGCGAGTAAAGAAGAATCTTGCTCGCCTTCATGAAGTCGCCTCATTTGATGTCGCTCACCTATGAGCGAGTAAGGAAGTTGCCTGCATGAACTCGCCTCTGGAACTCGCCTGCATGAACTTGCCTCTGGAACTCGCCTGCATGAACTCGCCTCTGGAACTCGCCTGCATGAACTCGCCTCTGGAACTTGCCTGCATGAACTCGCCTCTGGAACTCGCCTACATGAACTCATCTCTAGACGAGTAAGGAAGGAGCTCGCCCTACTCGTGAGAACTCACCATACTCACGAGTTGTCATCTTCGACCTCTAGCTCGCCATCTTGAGCCATGACGTCTTCTTGCAAAAATTTCTTCCTCCAACTACGATCCACGCTCACCTCACCAAAGTGTCGAAGCCAGGAAAATCCCGACTCCAAAATTCGGATCAATGCAGCCGGAGGTTACTGATCCTGCGATCAAACTCCACAGCTCAGATAGCTAAAATAGGAGAGAGAAAATGACTATAAGCACACCCTAAGTGCTCCAGCAGAGAGATCTCACCACATACCCAGAAGTTTGGCAGAAACTTCCCCTCCGCAACCAAAAGCTGGGCGAGGTACTAGACGGGCATGGACTTGGCGAGTATCCAGCTTGGGGGGGACCTCGACCACTTCCAAAAGGTGTCATTTCTAGTACCCCTTGGGGGCTATTTATAGAGAAATCTTGGGGGGGGGGGGGGTCCAGGGAGTATACTGCATATGCTCGTGAGTTACAAGGGCTACTCATCCATACTCACGAGGTACTCGCCCAAGATCGCTTCTGCTCGCCTATGCTCGCCCATGCTCACCTCTTCTCGCCACATGCTCGCCTCTGCTCGCCCCATGCTCGCCTCTGCTCGCCTATGCTCGCCCATGCTCGCCTCTGCTCGCCCAGCGAGGTCTGCGAATAGGCGTCTCCTTAGGCCTTTCTGATCTCGACGAATTACGTGTGGTACATTGAGCTAGATCCCCAATCAGGAAAGTGGAGTCTAGAATCCAGAAATATTTTAACAGAATCATGGATGCAGTTTGGATATCCTCAGTATGGTCATGAAAGAGTATACAGCTCAGTTGAATGGAATCAGCATCTAACGCAACTGGAAAAGAGGAAGAACCACAAGTTGGCCTTCCCTCATGATCCTCCTCCTTCTCCGAAAAAGATTCCGTTTGGACTCCCCATAACAAAGAACTTCCACTAGTGTAGTTTGGACTCCCCATAACTAACAACTTCCACTAGTGTAGTTTGGACTCCGTTAGAATGAAATTAATGTTATGTACCATTTCATAATATTATTCTTGTGAGGGTTGCATGTTGTGGGGGCTCTGCCGGACTCATAGTATACGACATTTACAGGTGGATTTTGTGGTTGATCATCCTTTTACCTTTGTTGTTAGCAAACATAACACTAGAGCTAGCTATTATGTTCTCCTGCTTAATCTTTTCTAAACGCGTCTAGCATTTAGAGCATACGAGCGTAGCCTATTTGTAAGTGGAGAGCATAGCCCGTACGAAGATACTAATATATTGTTCATGTAAAATGACTTCTTGAGACCTTAAAAAACAGGTTCATAATATTACATTAGGCATCAAGCACTGGAGAAGACATTGAAGAACGCTCCTGGGGATGCTTCGAAGACTTGGACTTTTCTCTTTTCCGCTTCTCTTGAGGCTTGTAAACGGAGAGGTGACCTGTCACCCTCCTGAGAGCTCGTTCAAACTCTTGTAACCGCAAAAGAACTAGTGAAATTTGGCCAGCACAAAGCCGACCACGTGATTTTCAGCCTTTTCGGGTTTTCAACGCTAAAACGCCTCGTGTCATTGCTGCTTGGTTTTCATTTAACAGTTTGTGCGCTCGGCTCACTCTCGAGCTAAGTAGGTCCGATTCTCCGGACCCGAGGAATTAAAACCGAGTGACCCGCAACAATGATATTACATGAGGCCCGGCGAATCACGGTGAGTTTGCAAAAAACCCAATAACATATTACATGATGCCCGGTGGATCACAGTAAGTTTTCAAAAAATACATTATATTTATACATGTATATTAATACAAGTAAAAAACATTTTATTATCCTTCTAATAGTCACTTGTTTTAGAGTTAATTCATCTATGCATGTCATTTAATTTGTTTTCCCGCTAGATATTTAAATTACTTTAGAGCCTTTAAGATATTTCTATTGGAAATGCCATCCTGCCGTCCATGCCTCTGAAGCTGTGCCTCCTGTTATTTAATGCTGTTGCTTTGTATTCCCCTTCTTCTGTTGTTTTGTATTCCCCTCCCCGTGTGTCTCCTCTTTTCCTGTTACAATTAATCACCTGCATTAAATGTTGAAATCTGAATCTTATCATCTATAAGTATGATGTACTCCTGTTACAAAGCAGTATGCAAAAGAAATGAAAAAGCCCTCGTTATCTTTCTTTACGACTCCTTTTTTTGGTTCATTTTTACTGAGTGGTATCAGAGCTATTTTTGCTTTGATCATGCAAGCCGATCAAGGAACCTATCATTCCCTTCTCTAAATCATTTCTCCCTCCATGAGCTCATCATCTACCAACGATTCACCCTCTTATTCCCAACCTTCTGTACCCATCTTCAATGGGGAAATGTATGATTTTTGGAGTATTAAGATGGAAACCATCTTCATCTCCCAAGATCTATGGGAAGTTGTCCAGAATGGCATTACAACAATGACCGAAGCAGCTTCATCCGATGACACTGAAGCAGCCCCCCCTCAAATCTGCAAGGCAGATAAGATGAAAGATGCTCGGGCCCTCATGCTAATCCAACAAGGAGTCACCAATACTGTCTTCCCAAGGATCATGGGAACCAGGACCTCCAAGGAGGCATGGGATACCCTGAAAGAAGAATTTAAAGGATCAAAAAAGGTCATTTCCATCAAGGTACAAACCCTCTGGAGGAATTTTGATGCCATTCATATGCAAGAAAATCAAACCATCCAAGATTTCTTTGCCCACACAACAAACATTGTCAACCAACTCAGAAACTTTGGAACTACAATTGATGACAAACAAATTGTGCCAAAAATCCTCAGAAATCTCCATAAAAAATTCTCCCATGTTGTTGCTGCCATAGAAGAGTCCAAAGATATTGAGAACCTAAGTATTTCTGAACTCATGGGCTCGCTTCAGTCTCATGAAGACAGAATACTTAGGGAAGAAGAAAATCTGGAAAATCACCTCCAGAACAAGCTCTTCATTTCTCAAACCTCTAATCAAAACCTCCTCCAGCACTATCCTCACCATCCTCATCCTCTGGACCACGCCACTCATGAAAACACCCCTCAACGTTCCCCCAGCAATGATGTCCCTTCCTATGATCCCCAGCTCCTTTTTTCCCAATCTTATTCTACAGCCAAAGGGAAAAACCACCAATACTACAATCCCCCTCCAAACACCTCACCAAATGCTAATCCTCCTTTACTCAATAACCCACATCAACCTACTCTTCACCTAAACCCCAGTATCCCAAACACAACCTATTTTCCCCACCAATCTCACTCAGCACCTCATTACCAACCAAATCAACATACCTTCTCTCCCCAAAACCATCCTACCCCCCTCAACAACCTTCCCCATCATAAACCCAACCTTTTTTGCACCCTCTGCAAGAAGAACAATCATGAGAATAAAGACTGTTCTTTTAGATGCAAACGATGCAGACGGCCCACTCATACTGATAAAGACTGCTGGTCCAAGCCCCGGGAAGAAGCCCACTACTCTGAAAATTTTGGCCCTGAAACTATGTTTTATGCCAACAACAACACTAGCAACAAAATATATGATAAATGGTATATTGATTCAGGCTGTTCGAATCATATGACTCCCAACAGGGGAGCTTTCATTACCCTTGATGAGTCATACCACTCTGAGGTTTTCTTAGGAAATGGGACTTCTCTGCACATCGAAGGAAGAGGGACAATTGCTATTCTCACAAAGGATGGGAACACCAAACATATCCAAGGAGTTCACTATGTTCCCTGTCTCACTCAAAACCTCTTGAGTGTGGGACAACTTACCCAAAATGGCTATCGTGTTCTTTTTGAAAAGGACTGCTGTCACATTTCTCATCCCTCTTCAAACATGAACATTCTCTCCACAAAAGCCACCGGCAACAAAGTCTACTCAGTCACTCTCCACATTCCTCCCATGCCTACCTGTCATCTAACCACAGAATCCACTCCTAGCAAATTATGGCATGACCGCTTTGGCCACATCAACTATCAGTACCTACAACACATGTCCCAGAAGAAGCTTGTCAATGGTCTCCCACCAATCAAATTTGAAAATGTGTTCTGTGAAGGATGCCAAGCCGGCAAGGCTCATCGTCTCCCTTTTCCAAAGATAGGTGCCTGGAGAAGTCACCAACCTCTCCAACTTCTGCATATTGACCTCTGGGGTCCTGCTTCCACTCCCACAGCAGGAGGTAAGAGATATTTTCTGCTCATTGTTGATGATTTTTCACGCTTCATGTGGATTTTCTTCTTAGAAAAAAAATCAGATGCTTTTGAAGAGTTCAAAATCTTCAAAACTCTCATCGAAAAACAACTAAACAACACAATTAAGATCATCAGAAGTGACCGGGGGGGTGAGTTCCTATCCAACAACTTCATCAAATTCTGTCAAGAAAATGGAATTCATCGGGAACTTACCACACCCAGCACTCCAGAGCAAAACGGTGTTGTTGAAAGACGCAATCGGTCTATCCTGGAGAGTGCCCGTTCCATGCTTCACTCAAAAGGACTTCCTAAGTTTCTCTGGGCTGAAGCGTGCTCGACTGCAGTTTATCTCCTCAACAGATCAACCTCTAAAGCTCTCAACAACTCCACTCCTTTTGAATCGTTATTTAAAAGAAAACCAAATGTCACTCACCTGAAGACATTTGGATGCACGGCCTATCAACACATCCCTGCTGAAAAACGAGAAAAGCTGGATCAAAAAAGTTTGAAGTGCATAATGATTGGATACAGCCATCAATCCAAAGGATACCGTATCTATCACCCTCCTTCTAAACGTCTCTTACTCTCTAGAGATGTTACTTTTAACGAAGATGACGGGTGGGATTGGCAATCAGATATCAGGCCTGCCCCCACAGGAGTGATGGTTGCTTCAGCAAATGCTCCGTTTATCCACATTCCTCCTGAAGCCACAGCAAATGCTCAAGCCATCCAAACCCCTCCTGCAAGTAGTGTTTCTCCTGTTCATCGTGATGACATTACACCACTCCACACTGCTACAGGCCCTTCCTCATCATCGCCAATCCGCAAATTGAGATCTCTTACTGACATCTATGAAAACTGCAATATTGCCCTCTTCTCAGGTACCCCCACAACATATAAAGAAGCTGTCACTCAGACAGATTGGAAAGAAGCCATGGACGAGGAGATACGAATGATCACAAAAAACCACACCTGGAGTCTTGTCCCACGACCCACTGATAGAGAAATCATCGGGCTGAAATGGATATATAAAACCAAGGTGAATGAAGCAGGTCAACCCGTCAAATGTAAAGCCCGACTGGTCGCCAAAGGCTACTCCCAAATACCAGGACGTGATTACGATGAAACTTATGCCCCTGTGGCCAGAATGGACACAATTCGCCTGGTGATTGCTTTTGCTGCTCAACACTCTTTCCCAATTTTCCAAATGGACGTCAAATCGGCGTTCTTGAATGGTGTCATCGATGAAGAAGTTTATGTCTCGCAGCCCCAAGGATATGAAGATGACGAGAAGGACAAAGTATACAAGCTTCACAAAGCCTTATACGGACTAAAACAAGCCCCCCGGGCTTGGAACTCAAACATTGACCACTATCTCTGCACTAATCAGAAATTTTGTAGGAGCCCAAATGAAGCATCACTTTACATTAAGAAGGAAGAAGGAAAGATACTCATTGTTTGCATTTATGTAGACGATCTAATTGTCACAGGAAGTGATCCAAACCAGATCATTAGCTTCAAAGACAACATGAAGAATCATTATGAAATGACCGATCTCGGACATCTCAACTTCTTTCTGGGGCTTCAGGTTAAGCAAGCTCATGAACAAATTTTTATTTCTCAAGAGAGCTATGCAAAAGACCTTCTCAAAAAATTTGGAATGGACAAATGCAACCCATCATTAACCCCCATCTCACCAGGAACAAAATTGAGCAACAAAGAAGAGGAAGACAATGTCGACTCTGAAAATTACAGGAGCCTAGTCGGATCCCTCATCTATCTCACTAATACCAGACCTGATATTGAATATGCCGTCGGTCTGATTGCCAGGTTTGTAAGTTGCCCCAAAGAAAGCCACCTCATGGCAGCAAAAAGGATTCTCCGCTACATTCAAGGCACAAAAAGTTTTGGGCTCATGTACAAAAAGGATGCAGAAGACCTTATCCATGGGTTCAGCGATTCTGATTGGGGAGGGTCCGCAGATGATCGAAAAAGCACAGGAGGATACATTTTCAGCTCCGGAAGCAAACCGATTTCATGGTCCTCCAGGAAACAAAAAACTGTGGCTCTCTCCTCTACGGAAGCAGAATATATGGCTCTCTGTTCCGCCTCTTGTGAAGCTCTATGGATCGCAAGAATCAGAAAAGACCTAGAGGAAAAAGAAATAGTTATACCCATTCTCTGCGATAATCAATCCGCTATATCCCTCTCCAAGAACCCCGTCTTTCATAACAAAAGCAAACACATCGACCTAAAGTATCATTTCATTCGCGAAATGGTAGAGAAGAAGAAGATCGAGGTTCGTTTCTGCCCTACTGCCGACCAGCTCGCCGACATCCTAACCAAAGCGCTGGGAAGATCGAGATTCCTGACCTTAAGAGCTGCCCTCAACATCGTGGACAGCACGATTTGAGGAAGGCTATTGAAAATGCCATCCTGCCGTCCATGCCTCTGAAGCTGTGCCTCCTGTTATTTAATGCTGTTGCTTTGTATTCCCCTTCTTCTGTTGTTTTGTATTCCCCTCCCCGTGTGTCTCCTCTTTTCCTGTTACAATTAATCACCTGCATTAAATGTTGAAATCTGAATCTTATCATCTATAAGTATGATGTACTCCTGTTACAAAGCAGTATGCAAAAGAAATGAAAAAGCCCTCGTTATCTTTCTTTACGACTCCTTTTTTTGGTTCATTTTTACTGAGTATTTCTCCATATATGATTCTAGTGCTTAATAAATCAGCAAAGTGCATGTTTCGCTTATTTGAGATGAAAGTGGGGCGCATGCAAATATAATTTTGGACTACAAATAATATTTGTGGACTACGAATAGCGATGGACTGCGAATAGCGAGTTCCTGAGTGCCAATATATATATCATGAACTCTCCTGTAAATAACTATAAAAGGCTCACAAGAATGAAGAAAGTGGTGGAGATCGACGACACTGACTCAAAGACAAATACGGAGCTTCCATTAATAAAATATTTGAATGCTTAATATAATATATAGATGGTGAGTGATGATGGGACATGACCAAACCATAGCTCAGTATTATTCTAGGGTTCCATCATTGATCATGAGCACCGAAAGATATACAAATATATGTTTTGACCAAAAGCAAACTACTTACTACTTCCCCACAACTCTATAATTAAAACCGCTAGCTCCAAATGTATGTTTTGACCACAGCTAGTATAGCTAGCTAGCTAGCTAGCTAGCTGCTACATACAATAAAGCCGCAGTGTAGAATAGCAGCACCATGCTTTACGTAAGAGAGAACCCTAATATATATATATATATATAAGCCAGGTAGAAGAGACAGATTTCGTGTCTGAGAAGAGCAGCCATGACTTTCCAGCAGACGAGCTATATAGCAAGATTGCACGAGAGAGACGTGGGGAATTAAGCAAATGTTAATACAAATGTGGTACATCTTCTCATCATGAATATTCATAATTAATTTACTGGTGGAGAAAATGGTGGGTGTATAAGAATTAGTACTACAGACTAGTTTCAACAGTAATAATAACCACCTTGTATATAGGGCTAGCTAGACTCTTTGAATATATATATATATATATATATATATATATATATATATAGTGTGCACGCAATACCAAGGAGCTGCTTGCTGCATGGAGTAATTAATATATATGATCACTTGCTTAAAAGTCATGCATCTTTCTTCGATTCATGATAAGCTTTTTAATATCACATAAGAATTATTAATAAATGCTGCGGGTCGAAATGAACTGTCTTAGCTTGAGAACGAGCAGAGCGCGCAGAGAGTCGGAGAGAAAATTAATATTTTAAAGTGGAAAACGACTCGGAGATAGGTTGATGAAATTACAAATTACCACGGGGCCGGATCGAGGCCGACCAAGATACAAGTACTATTTCGATCTCTTAGTGTTGCATGCAAGTAGAGGGATTCTCGAGGGTGACAGATCGCCGCTCGTTACAATGAGTGTTTTGTAGAATGTGGGAGTGAGATCTTCAAGGGCTGAAGTGACATCTTCGATCGAATTGCCTTCGAAGGACGTCAATTATATAATCCGAGCTTACAGTTTTAGACGGTACTACATGTGTCAAAGCCGAATAGCTTAAAATTTTACTTTCTGAAATTCCTTCAGTTGGAAAACCAATACCTGTTATTTCTTTGCATTATGATAATAAATCTGTGATTGAACTAACTGCTTCAAATAATACTAATTAATGCTAAAATGAACAAGTTCATGGAAATTATGTACAAGTTCGTAAAGCAAAGAAGAAAAAAAGTGATGTCACTCAATTATGTAAAGTCAGAATTGAATCTACCCGATAATCTTACCAAGGGATTGTCCCGAAGGAAGATTTTGTTGTAATCGAGGGGAATTGGGCTGAAGCCCACATAATTAATTTGCTACCAACAGTGAATACCCAACCCATGTGAGTGGAGATCTCATGAATTGAATTCAATGTGGTAGAAACGAAGTCGTTGATATAGTGTAGTTGGGAGCACAAATTTAAAGGTTGAGAAAATTTTCTCCCCACTCCTATGATGTTGTGTTCTACGTAACAGTGTATGGTGAACTTAAAGTTCTTAATAGTTATCAATGGCATATATCTTTGCGAGATATTAGTTACGAAATATCTCTTGAGGCACCATCTACGTGAGGGTAGTCATGAGGTCGTGACTTTGGGATCCGGGCTGAACAATAATCACCCTCATGAAAAATCAAGGAATGTGCATGACCATTAATGCTCTCACCATCATAACTCAATGAACGATCAATCTTTTGTGTGCTTAATTATCTAAATTACCGGTCAAAAGTTTATAATTCAAATTCTCTGACACATTATACTCTTCGGTAGATGAAATAAGTACTAAGTATAGGTTCAAGGTAACCATTCCACATATACCCATTGCATTAGATACAACTTGATGAAACAAATTTGTATTTGATTTTATTTATCATTATTAATATCATAATTTATGAAGTTCGACTTTTGGTTTTTTGTTTTTGTGGGGGATTGTTAGAAATATTGTTATAAAACATTTAATTTATAATGTTTTTGGAGTCTTGTTTGGTGTTTGGTGTTGAGCTTCTCATACTTGATGAAAATCTACAAAAATCAAATGAAGGGAATTCAAATTATTTGGAGGAAAACCTTTCAAAAAAGAAAGGATGTATCTTTAGTCCCATCATCCTTATTCATCTAATGTTTGTGAGCAATATAAAGAAAAACACTCATCATTTGTTCAAAGAAACATACAGAGAATCTAAGAACCACACGCGCACACGCATCACACCGGTCTAGATCTGGATTTGGGATTTGGAGAATAATTGAATTGAATTGTACTTTTTGTACAAAATAATTTGGTTTTTGAACCACCTGATTTTAGTCAAGCCGACTTGTTTTTGATAAAATTTTAGAAGTCCAAGCTGCTTCGAATAGAAATCCAAGCAACTTGAAATTGCGTCAATATGAATTTGGCGCATCTTTTCATCGACTCGACTTGCATCGATAATAACTCGACGCAACGTCGATTAGCGTCGATATGATTTCGGTCGACAAGGTCTCGACGCAACGTCGAGTAGCCTTGATACGATCTCGACACAACGTCGATATGATTTCGACGCAACCTCTGTCAATTTCTAATATTTCACCCATTGTTTTTCGTGTTCGATGCATCAAAAGTTGATCAACACATCAAATTTCTTTACTATTTTAGTTGGATTGATGTCTCATACATGATTATGTTCTCTTGAAACATGCAACTCTCAGAATATGGTGGCATGGTAAGGAGGGAGGAACTCTAGCTTCATTTGTAAAATGTTTGTAATGTTATTTGCAAATGTGAAGCCTTTACATCTATTATTATGATATGTATTGATGGTTTAATTATTTGTGCTCTGCAGTCTTTAATGTTTGCATATTATTGTATGGGATAAAATCTTCTATTTTGAGACAGCTTGAGTCTTATTTGAGTCAAGTGAGATTTTTTTTTATTTGAGTCGGATTTGGAGAGTGAATTAAGTTAAAAATAATAGTTTTATGTTCATATTTTCGAATATTTTTCAAGATAATTATCTATTTATGTTTACTTTCACTATGCATATTCCTTTAGATGTCCCGTATGTTCGTTTAGATTTGAATTTTACTTGATTATGGTTGAAGGCACAAATAAGACTTAGGCTCTGTTTGGGACAGCTTATGCTGCTGGATAACCTCTATTCAAAATGCAAACACAGTTGTACAGTTTATTTGTGCAGCTGTTAGAAAATCACTTATTTTAAAATTATTGATAAGTTGTTTTTCATCAGTTGTCCGGGTCCAGCTTATGGCTTCCCATAAGCGCTTATCTCTTAAAGGGAGAAAAATTGTAGTGACTTTATGAGACTTTGTAGGCTTCGATACTTCCAAGCAGTCGGTGCACGTGGGTCGTCCATGTCAATGACTGACGAATATTAGTGCGCCGATTCTTGTACTCAGCATCACATGTTATTCTTTTGAGAGAGATCAGATTGCATTGTGACTGAGCATATTGCATTGTGCCCTTTAATTAAGTTGTTATATTATAATTAGAATAGTGTAGTTAAAAATTTGTTCAATATCGTGGGTGATGGATCGAGACGTTGACTGCGCACCTATTTTTTCACGATCTGATCTTTGCAAAGTCAATCATGCGCGACCACGACAGTTGTTAAGGTGCAACGACACTCCCGCGACTCGCAGCCTCACGCGTGCCCCCCCCCCCCCCCCCCCCCCCCCCCCTCTTATCTCATTTCTCCTTTCAAAATCACATTTGACAATTCAAAAACATAATTTCGTTAACATGATTATAATAATACGTAGAAAAGTACATTATATTCATTTAAGTACGAACATCATAAAAAAAAATCGATCAGCACTTATGCACAAACTATCCAAACAGTCTGCAGCTTATTCATCACTGCTTTTATAACAACTCTATTCAGTCAGCTATATTCGATCACCAGCTTTTTCATCAGCATAAGCTGTCCCAAACAGAACCTTAAATAAAGTCGATTTTGATTTCTGATGTCTCGAAATATTATTATTTAAAAAAAAAAATTTGTTTATTTTTGATGTTTTGTTATTGTTTGCTACCTCTAAGGACTGTTGGAATATTTTTTACTAGAAACATTTCCTTTGAGATGAACTCACCAAATTATACTAAGTTCTAAAAATCATGTGTTGAAATAGTAGCAAGAATTATTTTAAATAATTTGATTGATTGCTGTGAATTTCAGTCTAATTATTTTAAATTATTAATTACTCAACTTTTTACATGAGAATTAGCATATTTAAAGATAATATCTCTCCATTTTATGAATCTCTTATAATTTCAAAAGATAGAGTACTTGTGTGACCTTTATTTAAGTATGCTTATATAATTGTGAGGTTCCGATAAATGATCTTATATATAAAATGAGTGACAGTGCACAAGGACTCTTGTGCCCCGCACGACAGTATCCAAGTCACGACAGTGCCCTAACTCTTAGGAACGAAGACCGAAAGCAATGAAGAAAGAACAAGAAATCAACACAGAGAACACACAGATTTACGTGGTTCGGCAATCTTGCCTTCCTTCACGGTCGTACTGTTGCGGTATATTGAATTATCAGGTTAACGGATACTTTGCGGTTGATTAGGATCCATTAGGGATCTACGTACCCACTGGGGATTTAGGGTTTTCCTATAAATACCTTGCTAGGGGCAACGAGTAGAGTGTTCCAAACTAGACACTCACGCGGATGTTTCGAGCGTCATTCTAACACGTACTAGGGTTTCTAACTATATTATTTCAGTTACAAAAGCGAGATGCAAAGACTCCCTTTAATACTTGAAGTCTAGGGCTACCGTAATAATGAAATTACATAAATATCACTGCCCAAAAAAATGCAGTGGATGAATTGTCAGTATGATCAAACTCCACATCTCCAACACTAACCGACGACACAGACATTGCTCGCCGCCCCTGAAGCCTAGTACTACACAGTTGTTTTTAGATTTTCTAATGCGCTCCGGGGGGTTGCGAGCAGTGGATGTGTCGTCAAATCGGGCACTGTCGTGACTAGGGTACTGTCGCGCAGGGCACGTGGGGACCCCAGTGCACTGTCACTCGTGTGTATGTGTGTATGAATATATTGTACATAAATATGTTTATATTTGTGTAACTCCCTTAAATATATTTAGGAAATTGTAAAAGACCGACACCGCACTTTTGGCTAGTCACATCGTTTTTTTAAAGACACTACACTTTCTCATGTTTTGTTAAAAACATCTAAAATTGTTAATTGCACCGCAGTAGTGTTAAAAACACTCCAACTTGAATTTCAATAAAAAGGACAAATTGTTTTAAGCAAAGTCATTAATTTTGTCCTCATTGTTCGTCATGGTTTTCATATTCCTATACAAAAAAAAGAAGCAAAATCAACACAAGTAAAAACGTAATTTTGAAAATGAAAATAACAAAGTACTCCGTCGTGTCTCTCGTCAACAACCTCGCCGACCATGAACCCTACATGCTCAGTCCGTTCCTCCGGCGAACGGTGGATCCGACGAGCCAGAAATCATCGCAACAAATTCAATTTTCAAGCTAGTGCGGTGTCATTAGTGCTTTTGAGGAAGTAATTTTAAGGTTAAATTATGAGAACAAATTAAGGTGTCTTTAACAACTCCTATATTTATTGAAGATGAGTGCAATTTTGTAAATGTACAGGCCAACTTTTTGAAGCTTATCTTCTGCGGTGAATTGCGTTGTACTTTTCCACTTTTGGCGGTACTCCCCGCGCAACCAAACGCCAAACAGAAAAGCCCTCACGCCTTTCTTTCTGCATCCATTTCCATGTCTGCATTTATCGATCCTCACATGATTCGTCATCCAGTGTTGTCTCCACTATAAACACCGCAAACAAAATTTAAATAAGCTAAGAAAAACATGATGGGATGTTCCATGTCAGACTAGCCCATTTGTTTCTCTTCATAATTATGAGACTATCTGTGGGGAATCATTGTGGGCCACATTCTAAATGGGCCCACCGCGCGCGGCCGCGCGCCGTGCGCCGCCCTGCCAAGGCCAAGCGCGAAAAAAATATAGAAAAAATGCCGCGCGATCTGTTGCGCATAGTCCCTTTGTAAGCGGAATCGTCGTTAACACAGAGTTGCTATAACAAAATAATAATGCATATCTTCAATCATTTCCTATTATTGTTTGGTGGATGGATTGTTTTAGGGAATTGTTAAAAGCAAATCAAATTTGGCTATCCGCAAATCATTGCTAACAACAAATCATATATTTTAAAAAATACTTGGTATGCAGATCAAAATGTTAACCACAAACCAATATTGTTAACCAATGTATATTGTTTTTATTGTTAACAATATTGGTTTGCGGTTAACATTTTGATTTGCACCAAGTATTTTTCAAAATGTATGGTTTGTTGTTAGCAATGGTTTGCGGGTAGCCTTGTTTGGTTTGCTTTTAACAATTCCCTTGTTTTAGTTTTGAAGAATTGAATGTGACAAGAAATTCTATTTCAAGCCTATTTTTGTCGTGAAAGTAGGAAATGCAAGAATTGAAAATTTTGATCAATAAATATTGTGGATTGGTTACTAAAGATATTTAGTGACCAGATTTAATCCAAAAGCCCCGTCACTAAATGTATTTAATGACTAAATCAATTTTGTCGCTAAATATTAAATGTACATTTTTAGTGACAACTAATTTTTGTCTCCAAATATATATTTTAGGAGAAATAAGTACATACGTAACTCGTACATAGATCATCGTGCAGGCTTTTTGGGCAGCCAAATGAGGAAAAAAACAGAAAAAACACCGCGCGATCTGTTGATCGGATGGGGGGCAAGCGATTAAGGCATAGTCCCTTTCTAAGCGGAATCATCATTAACCCCGAGTTGCTATAACAAAATAATAATTCATATCTTCAATCATTTCCTATTATCATTTGGTGGTTGGATTGTTTTGGTTTCGAAGAATTGAATGTAACACTAGGTTGCCCTTCAGAAATTCTATTTCAAGCCAACTTTTGTCATGAAAATAGAAAATACAAGAAAATCAATTTTTAGTGATGAAAATTTTAGTCACTAAATATTGCGGATTGATTACTAAAGGTATTTAGTGATCAAATTTAATCCATCATAAGCTGGTTGCAAAAGCACCGTCACTAAATATATTTAATGACCAAATCAATTTAAGTCATGAAACTAGAAAATTTAGCTAATCATCGTAGGTAGAAGAAAATTGACTTTTAGTGATGAAAATTTTGGTCACAATATTGCGAATTGGTCACTAAAGACATTTAGTGGCCAAATTCAATTCATCGCAAGGTGGATGCAAAAACCACGTCACAAAATATATTTAATGACCAAATCAATTTTAGTCACTTAATGTATATTTTTCGTCACAAAATGTATATTTTTAGTGACAACTAATTTTCGTTAATAATGTACATTATTATTGATCACTATTTTTGTCACAAAATGTACATTATTAGTGACAATTGTCTACGTCACTAAATATATTTAATGATCAAATTTATTTTGACACTAAAAAACATTATTTGTGATCAAATTACTTTAGTCACTGGCTCTGCAATATAATAATAATGATTTTTGGTTACTAAAATTATTAATTTTATCATTAAATACAATACCAAATAAAATATTCATTTGCTAAAAAAATTTCATAAATGAAAAAAAAGGTGTTTCAGTATTCTTATAGTGGACTGAGGCTCTGTTTTGCACGATGTTTTTACTCCGCTAAATTTGGACAAAAACTACACAAATATAGAATATATTTTGATAGGACAATGTAGGGTTATGCCCACCATCAACAAAAAAACCTGCTTATGAAGTTCCTTAGACGAAGCCAGGCGTTCACGAACGACGGTTTTATGTATGAATCAGAAAGTGTAATGTATAAAGACAAGAAAAAAAGCTTAAATTTTTATCTTAGGCTCCATTTGGCGTAGTGTTTTTGCTCCTGTGAGTGACGAAAAATTCCACCGCAATAGAATGCATGTTTGACATGACAATGTTTATGACGGCCACCAAGAGTAGATTACTGGTTTTGAACATAAAAATGGTTGAATTTTCTTAGATAAGGTCAGACGTTCACGAACAGCGGTTCATAACCGCCGTGTTCACGACCGCCGCCGCTGTACCATAATGACAATCACCTTTTTTTATACAATCAAATAGACTCCAAGCATTCCGACCAATCAATGGTTTATTTGACCGCAGACTACTTTTTACATTAATTATTTTTTAGATTTTTTTCCCACACTCTTTAAACTAAAAATGCAATAGCAATGATATCGATCAATCAGTTGTGATTTTTTGTGTGAACAAACTGTCTCAAAGTTATATATTAAGGGCCTGTTTGGGAGAGCGGTGGCGGTGGGAAAATGTGTGGTAGCAAACGAAGTGGTAAGAAAACGGAATGGAGTTAAAAAGTCATCCCAAACAGACCCTACGTCTAGCTACTTTGTCCTTTAAAATCTGGGACTTTGTCATTTCTATATGGCTGAGATTCTATCACACCAAATTAGGTGAGATAGTTGTTCTTCGCAAGTAAATTTCGGTATTTTTTGTTGTTACGTTGTTGGGTGCCGTCTATAAAATAGTTAGTCATAGCACATGGCATTGGAGAACAAGTGAGGAACAAAGGCACTGTCGTCACTATACGCTATGCACGAGGGTTCGTACATATCTGTTTGTTTAGGCATTTTTTCTTCATTGATGGTGCGGGGAAAACGCCATGTTGAAAAAATATGTTTGGTAAAATATGATTTGGAACCGGGTTGCCAAGATAATTCTAGCAGGCTCATTCTCGCACAATTCCGGGTCTGCTTGATCTTACAAACGGACGTCGGAATGTGCGGGTGCGCAAAATGCGCATACGCACAAGACCACGCACTACCGCACTACAGTCACGTCGCGCCGAAGCAAGGAGCGTGCGCGCACAGACCGCAGTGGGTGCATGGTGCGCGTGCCAGCATAAATACCACGCACACGCTACACAAACATTGTGCAACTTCCACACAGCGTTGTGCGCGAGTACCTACGCACACCGCAAAAGTGTCACGCCCACTGCATTTTTCGCCCTTTCGAAATTTGAAACCTGCTCGCTCGCTCTCCGGAAAATCGAACCCCTTTCTTCCTCTTCCAGGTCTAGGTCGATCAACAATACCGGGAGAACTTGTTTCCGGCAGTCTTTGGGGGTCTAAAGTCTCCCGAACTTCCCGTCGGCGACGCCACATTGTGCTTCCGAGTTCTTACAAAGGGTGTACTTGTGGTAGGGGTAAGCATTTCTCCCCTCTGTGTTATAGTTTAGGTTTTCCCTAAAACCTGCAAAACGTAAACATATTCCAGATTGGCTGCCTTCCAGATTTATGTTGTTGTAAACATACTCCTGTTTTGTTTTTTTTTTGTTGTAAGCATATGGCGAAGTACTGTGTAGGGCTGTCGGTTTTAATGTGCTGTATAATCACATAAAAGATCATATTTCTGGCCGGATTCATTGTATCTTCTCATATTCCAGATCAATTGTCCGGCCGGATTACTCCTATTTAGTTCTTTTTGTTGTAAGCATATGGCGAAGTACTGTTGTGTAGTTCTTAGCAATTGTCGGTTTTAATGCAGATGGAAGGCTATTCCACTGGAACATATTTGAATACACGTTGCGCTGTCTCCACCTTCAAGAGGCAAGCCGAACCTTTGTTGGCCGTCATTTCTGATCAAGCCAAACAGCTACTCATTAACGCTTCAGTTTTTCACTTTTTCTCACTTCCTGATTTACCACAAAATGTCCCTCTATTATATCGTTTGATCAGGCTTTATAGGCCCGATAAAAATGCATTCTTGTTAGGAAAATATTATATAAAAATGAGTGTTAACGAGGTGGCTTTAATACTCGGTCTCCCAAATAGTGGAGATGATTTCAATTTTAGAAGATCTCCAGCCTCAAAAATTACACAAGCAGATATTGTGGAGCAGCTTAATACATTAGCCCATACAGAAGCAGTTTCATATGAAGATGATATGGAGAGAGTAGATGCTCTTATAAAGTATGTCCTTATCCGGTTTTTATTTCCCCTAAAGTCTCTTAGAATCCCAATGTGTCTTAAAGATTTTAGAGGCTTGGACGAGTTCCAAAGATTTAACTGGCCTAAAGCAGTCCACACTTTTCTACATAAGCAGTTCGAGTCACTGTATAATCTCAGCTGCACTAGGAATGAACAAGCCATCCTGGGTTACCTCGAAGGGTGCTCTATAGTTCTTGTGGTAAGGGATTAACATGTATATTTTTTTTCTATTTATTTATTAGTATATCATCATCTTATTTATCATCTTATTTGTTACTAATTGTTACATTTTAGGTTTGGTTCTTCAAACATAGTAATCTTCAGGTTCCAGTAGATAAGCTAGGTCGACCACGCTTGTGTCGATGGGCTTGCAAAGGTGGTTTCAGTTCGAAGTTCTGTTCTCAATTATCCGAGAAATTGCTCCAAAAAGATCAGGTAACTACTTAGTGATGTTTAGAGTACATTAATCTTCTCATATTGCTGATTACTAATATATTATGTGCAGGTAAGGACTACCTTTACTTACCTAACCTCCGAGGAGCAGCAGATTCTTGGTCCCGAGGACTCAGAATCATCTTTTGAGGAGGTATTGAAAGTGAAGTTGAAGAAGAAAAAAGTGATTGAGCAGTCAGTTGATATGGAGAAAGTTCTGAGAATGAAGGAAAAGACCAAGAAAGAGAAGGAAAAGAGGAAGAAGGAGAAGGAGTTAAAATCTTTTATCAAAAAACGAATTAACCTTTTGGAGGAAAAATTAGTTGCAGAAATTAGTGGTGTGCGAAGTTACTGCAAGGAGAGACTCGACTCTCTTTTTACTCTAATTCAAAGCATGTCGCAAGCTAAAGAACACAATCCATCCGCCGCCACACCAACAACAAAGATTCATTTATTGAAGGAGCATGTAGATGTCTCTAATAGCGAGTCTACCCCAGATTCCAAAGATCATAAAAAACGACGTGTTAAGGTGTGTGTCTCTATGAGAAGACAATCTAAAATTGAGGTTCAGTTCCAAGGAAGATCAAATCTTTCTGCTGCTGCAAGAGAACTTGTAGACTCTACCTTGAGTCGTTTTGCCCCGGGGTAATTTAATTACTTTATTTTCAAAAGAAACCCCTGTTCAAATTGTCTTATAGGATTTAAATTTGAAATTTTAACTTGATGCAGTGATAGCATATTTGAGAGTGGCAACATTGCTATGAAAAGATCAGAGATGGAAGATCTATTACGGGACGGATGGCTGATGGATACTCACTTGGATGCTTTCGCCGTCCTTCTAAACCACCGTAGGAGTGCATCCCTTGATTCTTGGAAAACATTTCTCTACGTGTCACTTAACTATGCGGTAATAATTGTGCATGTTAATTTTATAAGAGCTGTAAAGTTAATTTCTATGTTATGGTAATTTATAAGAGGTAACCTAACCATGCATTATATATTTTTTGTTCGATACATGCAGTATTATAAGAGCTGTAAAGTGCTTTACCATCGTTTGTTATCTCACTTCACACTTTCTAATGTCCAAGCTTCTGAATTGATTATGATGCCTGTGAATGTGCAAAGCCACTGGGTTTTATTAATATGCAATCTAAAACATCATTGTTGGTACTTTTATGACTCATTGCCCAACAAAATGCACAGGGTCACATTACCTTCATTAGTATGTTCAGTTCGGCACCTTGTATTTTTATTTTTATTAAGAATTTTTATAATTTGTTAAAATGCATTATAATTTCTGCAGATTAAAGGGCTGCACGAGGATATGTTACTCAATAAGCTACCTTAAACGTCAGATATGTTACGATGAGATCTCAACAAATGACTATCATTCTCTGGAGCAAGCGAATGATTGTGTTCCTCTACGAACCTTATCACCTCCCAATTTTTTCCATCTTTATCAGCCCTAAAATGCAGGCAAGCTAAGCAACCAGTACGAGTATCAAGTTTGCGGAATTTCTTCTCTGGATCTTTCAATGGATTTGAACGCTTGAACCCAGCTTTTGAACATGAAAATTCTCTCGCCTTCACAATCCGAGTATGTGTCCAATATACGATATGTTCTTTGCGCACAATGAATCCGAGTTTGTGTGCATAATCTTTGTACATCTGATATGCTTCCTCATCTGAGTGCACAGTAGGAAATACAACAGCATCACTAGCATGTGGACAATTACATTATGTGATTAATAAGAGGTAAACATCGTGTTGTTTCGTCGGATACTGTTTGCCAAACATCCGGCCGTAAAATAGCAGTATTGTTCTAAAAACTATACAAACTCCGGTCGGATTTTATTTGAACTAAACTATTCATAGATAATTCAAAGAATAGCTAATCATAGAGGTGCTCAAGAAATTTTACAGTATACTATAACTCTACACTACAAATCAGCCGAAATGTAGTTAGCAAAAACAAACTGGATAAAACAATCTGGAGAAAACAAAAGGGAATGTTTACTTTAACAGTGTCGTCGGAAGATTTAACAGTGGGACTGTCGTCGGAAGATTTAACAGTGGGAGTGTCGTCGGAAGAAGCTCCAGCTTTGAACATGGTGGAGGCTGCGAAAATCTAGGTTTCGAGGAGGTCGGGATTCCAGGAGGGCGGCTTCGAGGAGATCTAAGCTTCGAGTAGGGCGTCTTCGAGGAGGTCGGGCTGCGAGGAGGTCTGCTTCGAGAAAGATTGCGAGGAGGCCGACATTGATGTACAGGTTTAACCTCTGTGGGAGAAGCAATCTGGGCGATTACGAGGGAGAACGACGAAAAAAAAGGAGGGAAAGAAAAATCGAAACGAAAAATACAGTGGGCCCGGCGCTATTTATTCCCGGACTGCTTTTTCCGTCCGAATCACGGACCAAAAAATTTGCCGAAATGCAATAGCAATGATATCGATCAATCAGTTGTGATTTTTTGTGTGAACAAACTGTCTCAAAGTTATATATTACGGGCCTATTTGGGAGAGCGGTGGCGGTGGGAAAATGTGTGGTAGCAAAAGAAGTGGTAAGAAAACAGAATGGAGTTAAAAAGTCATCCCAAACAGACCCTACGTCTAGCTACTTTGTCCTTTAAAATCTGGGACTTTGTCATTTCTATATGGCTGAGATTCTATCACACCAAATTTGGTGAGATAGTTGTTCTTCGCAAGTAAATTTCGGTATTTTTTGTTGTTACGTTGTTGGGTGCCGTCTATAAAATAGTTAGTCATAGCACATGGCATTGGAGAACAAGTGAGGAACAAAGGCACTGTCGTCACTATACGCTATGCACGAGGGTTCGTACATATCTGTTTGTTTAGGCATTTTTTCTTCATTGATGGTGCGGGGAAAACGCCATGTTGAAAAAATATGTTTGGTAAAATATGATTTGGAACCGGGTTGCCAAGATAATTCTAGCAGGCTCATTCTCGCACAATTCCGAGTCTGCTTGATCTTACAAACGGACGTCGGAATGTGCGGGTGCGCAAAATGCGCATACGCACAAGACCACGCACTACCGCACTACAGTCACGCCGCGCCGAAGCAAGGAGCGTGCGCGCACAGACCGCAGTGGGTCCATGGTGCGCGTTGTTACGGACATGAGGTTAACTTGATGGACCGCTCTAGATTTGTCTAGATAAGTTAAGAATATTCCGGAATATTGCAGAAGCTAACCGTGTAGAATAGTGTGGAAGGATTCAGAAGAATATGGAGTCATCCAACCCCTTCTCTATGTGGAGAACTCTAGAACCTTCCATTTTGGAGGGAAATGGTGGAGGAGGCCTATATAAGAGAAAGACCTCCTCATTTGCATCCATGGAGGATTTTGGAGCTTCTTTGGGAGTGTTGTTTGGAGAGTCTCTTGTGCGCTTGTGAGCTTTATGCTTGGTGAGTCTCCTCTTGCGAGAGTTGAGAGTTTGTGGGGATTGAGCACTGTTGTGTGTCTTGTTTGTTGTATGTCTCACTCTTTCGTATGTCCCGTTCAACTGTCTACCTAATTGTCTTGTAACTTTGTTGAGAGTTATAATAGGAGTTGTTCTCTTTATTCCATTGCTTTGTTTGAGGAAGGTTTACTTGGTTAGCCTAAGTTTGTTGGAATTCTAGCCAAGTGCCGCACGTACTTAGTGTCAAAGTGCTAAGTCCGTGACAGTTGGTATCAGAGCCAGGTTGTGCGCATCGTGCTGCAACAAGACCAAGTATGGCAGGAGAAGATTACATTACGGAGGAGGAACGGGGTAGAGATGTTACCCTACAAGCTAGCAAGAAGAAGCGCGACCAAAGCCGTGCTCGAGAAGAGAAACACTTGGAACTGGCCATGGAAGACTGGGAGAAACGCATGGAGGTAATGGAAATCAATAATCGTTCAATGCGCAAAGAATGGGAAGCCTCTCGTGCGGAGCTAGAGAACAAACTCCACTGCGTATTTGAGGAGAATATCACACTACTTGCACGCATCAATGAGTTGGAGGAAGAATCTGGCGAACTAAAGGGAAGGATCGATCACCTGGAGGAAGACCTAGCCATTTGCAAGAAGGCTATCGCTAATGGAAGTGTTGGCACCAATGCTTCTATGGCTAGATTAGACATACCCAGACCCGAGCCATTCTTGGGCAAGCGAGATGCTAAGGAAGTTGAGAACTTCCTATGGAAGATGGAAAACTACTTTGAAGGCTGTCATCTACAAGATGGTAAGACCAAGGTACATACCGCGTCACAGTTCCTTGATGATAACGCCGCTCTATGGTGGCGAAGGAAACAAACTGATGTCGCAAAAGGTTTGTGTCGATTGGACACATGGGAGGAGTTCAAAAGGGAACTCAAGCGACATTTTTACCCGGAGAACGTGGCATACCAAACTCGAAAAAAATTGAGAGAGCTAAAGCAAAGGAGAACAATAACCGAGTATGTAAATGAGTTCACAACGCTCATGCTACAAATCCCCGATATGATAGAGGAAGATCGGCAATTCTACTTTGTGGATGGGCTACAAGCATGGGCAAAACAGGAGGTACAACGACGAGGACCCCGTACGGTCGATGAGGCGATTGCAGCAGCCGAATCACTATGTGAGTTCCACCAGGAGGAGGAAATGCACTACCAAAAGGATGTCGGAGATGCTGAAGTTGAGCCCAAAGATGATGCCCCTCGATAAAGGAGATTCGAAGAAAGAAAGAGGGCCCTCACTTGCTTTGTATGCAAGGGGCCTCACCATATGAAGAATTGCCCAAAGCTTGGCACCCTATCATCAATGAAAAAGAAAGATGACTCTACGAGTGGGGATGAGGAGGAGCCACAAGACATGGCAAGGCTAAGTATCATGCGGCGTCTTAATGCCATGACTACTCGGGGATCCTATATAAGACACCAACATTTGCAATGTTTCTGCTGTCAAGGACCGCACAAGGTATGTGATTGCCCTACTTTGGAGTCCATATGAATTGTTGTTGATAAAATGGAAACTAAGGGCAACGACAAGTTGGGAAGTGCGAGTTTAACCCATGGAAGAAGGAGGGAAAACAAAGGACAAATGATGGTGGATGTGAAGATCGAGGGAACAAAGATGAGAGCCTTGGTGGACACGGGAGCAACGGGCTTCTTCATGTCCAAGACTGCTGCAGAGAGAATCGGGCTACCAATCAAGTTTGGACCAGCACGCCTCAAATTTGCTAATTCTCAAGAGGTGCGAACTATTGGTCTTGCTCCGGATGTGAATGTTTGTCTTGGAGGATGGAAAGGGAAGGTGCCCATCGAAGTTATCCCCTATGATGACTATGATGTTGTCGTTGGGATGAACTTTCTTGATAAGTTTGAAGGACTTCTTATTTTTCCAACATCGGAGATTCACCTAATTGATGGTCCAAATACTTACCCGGTACCGATAAGGAGGACTCATGGACGAGAAGAGAAGTTCATGTCCTCAATGAGGATGGTACAAAGATTTCGACAAGCTTGATGCATCGAGGGCGATGCATGAATTTAGTAGGGGAGAATGTTACGGACATGAGGTTAACTTGATGGACCGCTCTAGATTTGTCTAGATAAGTTAAGAATGTTCCGGAATATTGCAGAAGCTAACCGTGTAGAATAGTGTGGAAGGATCCAGAAGAATATGGAGTCATCCAACCCCTTCTCTATGTGGAGAACTCTAGAACCTTCCGTTTTGGAGGGAAATGGTGGAGGAGGCCTATATAAGAGAAAGACCTCCTCATTTGCATCCATGGAGGATTTTGGAGCTTCTTTGGGAGTGTTGTTTGGAGATTCTCTTGTGCGCTTGTGAGCTTTATGCTTGGTGAGTCTCCTCTTGCGAGAGTTGAGAGTTTGTGGGGATTGAGCACTGTTGTATGCCTTGTTTGTTGTATGTCTCGCTCTTTCGTATGTCCCGTTCAACTGTCTACCTAATTATCTTGTAACTTTGTTGAGAATTATAATAGGAGTTGTTCTCTTTATTCCATTGCTTTGTTTGAGGAAGGCTTACTTGGTTAGCCTAAGTTTGTTGGAATTCTAGCCAAGTGCCGCACGTACTTAGTGTCAAAGTGCTAAGTCCGTGACAGCGTGCCAGCATAAATACCACGCCCACGCTACACAACATTGTGCAACTTCCACACAGCATTGTGCGCGAGTACCTACGCACACCGCAAAAGTGCCACGCAACACTGCGCGCAAGTTTCGCGCGTGCACTGCGCTATTGCCACGCGGGGCACTGAAATCCAGTCTTGACACTGAATGTCGCACATCGTTGAAGGTCGCGTGGCATTCTAACCCCCAATGGGGCACTGACCAAGTCAGCCCTCCTATTGGGCACCGACTAAGTGAGCGCCCAAATTGAGTGTTAACTTAGTGAGCGCCCAAACTTGGCACTGAAATCAGCGCCCAGTCATGGCGCTCAAGGGAGGCCGCTGAAGTGACTCCGCGGAAGCGCGACTGCAGTCCACCCTCCACGCTAATCGTCGTTCTCTCATCACCGCACCGCCTTCGTCTCCGCACACACCTCCACAGCCACCGTAACACCATCAAACCTGCCGGGCCGCCCATGTAACACCCTGAGTTTCATAAGTGAAAATTGGTAACATGGGAGATATGGCGTCGCGACAGAAGTTGTCGTCGTTAAGCAAATTAATTCGGAAACTAGTTCTTGTCGACCTCGTTCTTTGTTTAGCTACCGCTAGAGGTGGGCATTAGGACCGGGCCCATCAGGCCGGCCTGGGCCCGGCCCGGTAAAAGACCGAATGGCCCGGGCCTGAAAAAGCCCGATCCAGGCCTGGGCCGGGCTTTGGGGGCCTAACAAGGCCCCCATTCCAGTTAGTTGCTCGGCCTGGTGCCCAGCCCGGGCAAAGCCGGGGCCCTAGGCCCGGCCTTGGCCAGGCCGGGCAAAGACCGGGCCAGGCCTAGAAAAGACTGGCCCGACATAGTGCCTTTGATCAACGGCTCTCAAAAGAGCCGTTGATCAGCGTTGATCAACGGCTCTTTTAAGAGCCGTTGTCAACCATTCCTGGCAGCTGCCAGGAATTAAATGTCTAGGCATAGGCTGCCAAAAAATTGGCAGCCAACGCCTAGGCTATTATTATTATTATTATTTTTTAAATAAAAAAAAAGTTATAAAAACTCCCCCCTCTCCCATAGTCGATCCCTTCCCTCTTTCTCTCTCTCATACTCTCTCTCCTCTTTATCTCTCACTCTCTCTCATTCTCTCTCTCCTCTTTATCTCTCACTCTCTCTCATTCTCTCCCTAAATTATTGAGAAGATGGCGTCTTCCTCTTCTATGCATTCATCCTCCGCATCGACCACGCACGAAATTGTGGAGCATAATCACACAGCTCCAGTCTGGGAGCACTTTGAGAAAGTGCGGATCGGCACTGAATTTAAGGCGAAGTGCAAAAATTGTTCGAAGTTGCTGACCGTTAGCGGAAATTCGACGCTCGCCCGACATATCAAATCGTATCTGTCGAAGCAAGCTCCGGAGGCTACTCAAGCGCAAATTTCTGCAGGCGGGCAAATCTGGACGTAAGATCAGATGCGTCAACGAGAGCTTCAAATGAGGAACGTCATTAGACGTGGATTACCGTTCGAGCACTACGACAACGAGGATGAGACTGAATACATACACGAAGGGCTACAGCCAAAATATCAGCAAGTAAGTAGATCAACACTTAAGCGGGATGCATATAAATCTTATATGCAATCGAAACAGGACTTAATAAATTATTTTGAAACTTACGACGGTAGAGTTAGTCTGACGAGTGACGTTTGGAGTAGCAATATAAAAGCAGGAGTATCGTATACATGTACTACTTGTCATTGGATCGATTTCGATTCATGGGAATTAAATAAACGCATTATCTGTTTTGAGTGTTTCGAATATCCACATACCGGTCAAGCTATTTATCACGTAATTACAAAATGTATTCGTGAATTTAAAATTAAAGAAAAAATTATAAGTATTTCTTTCGATAACGCGGTCGCAATCGATTATTTAAAATGTGATCTGAGACCAATATTAAGTGGAATTTGTTTTCACACTCGCTGAGTATGTCATGTTTTAAATTTAATTATGCAGTATAGTTTATTGTATATGGAACCATATGTTAATAAAATTCGTATTATGTTAAAATATATTTATACTTCTAAAAAACGCAAAAAAGATTTTAAAAAATTTGTAAATGCACAAGGGCTTAAATTTTTAAAACCTGAATTTAATATGTCTATAAGATGGAATTCAACTTATAAAATGTTAAAAAGAGCAGTGCGACAAAAAACACAACTAATGGAATTTTATAGTATGTCCGAAATTCTTGATTTTCATGATTCTGATTGGGATGTAATTGAAAATTATATGGAATTATTAGAAGTTTTTTATAGATCGACAACTATTTTATCTGACGTTTATTATCCTACTAGTCCACTCGTTATCGAAAATTTTGTATTAATTACAGACAAATTTAAAAATTATAAAAAATATGAAACTTGGCGTCCGTTAATTCAAATAATAGAAGATTTTTTTTAAATATTATAAAGAAATGTCAGTTATGTTTTCATGCGCCGGAGTTTTAAATCCTTTAATTGGCGTAGATGCCGTAGAAAATCTTATCGAATAAATAAATAATAATTTAAATTTAACTGCAACTTATAATTTTTTTGATAATATAAGTGTTTCAAAATTTAATAATAATTTTGCAGAATTTTATAATTATTATGATCAGTTATATGGATCGCGACCTAGAGAAGATAGCACCCTACCAAAAACCAAAGATAGTCTAAAAAATCAGATTTTAGAGTTAGCCGCTCGAAAAAAACAATGAACTTCGAGTACTTTAAATGAATTAGGATTATATATGAAAACACAATTTCAAGATTTTATGAGTTCAAATGAGATAGAAAATTTTGATATTTTACAATGGTGGAGAAATAAAATTAATATATATCTTGTTATGGCCTTTATAGCCAGAGATTTACTAACAAACCAAGCTAGTGCTGTAACTTCGGAGTCTGCATTTTCTTTGAGTGGCAGGATTCTGAACGACCGAAGGAGCCGCCTGAGCAACGAGTCTTTGGAAATTTTGAAAGTGCACAGTTAACCTCACTAGAATTCTCTAGAGGGGGGTGAATAGAGATTTAAAAATACTTTATGCAAAGTATATATATATGTGTAATAATCACAGATTTAAGCTTCCCACACACACCAACCAGAATTAAGCAAATAAAGAAAGTAACAGCAAAAAGAAAATCACAGCACAACACAAAGAAATATAGTGGTTCCCCAAACTTTGGGTAGTCCACTCTTCTACCCCCTTGGTAGGAATTCACTATCTTGTACTGAGTCTTTTGATAAGGAGACTCTTAGAACCAGCCTGAGTCTTTTGATAAGGAGACTCTTAGAACCAGTACAACTGAATTTTTTGAAGAGAGATTCTAAAAACTCTTTTACACAATTTGAAAATGAAATAAGAATAAGAAGAAGAAGTAGAAGAGAAACAATTGAAGCCATAAAGAATCTTCTTCCTAGCAAGAAGATTAGAAGCACAAGAAATAGTGAATGAAATCTCTCTTCTATAGTGAGAAGGAGATTGTAGGCCTTTTTCTCTTTCAGTGAGAGGTTTCAGAAATTGCAGCAGTATGATCTCAGAAGAAGGAGAAGAAGAAGGCTTGTTGTTTGTTGCAGCACACTTTCACTTTTCTCAGATTTTCTCACTTTTCTCTTGGGAGCTTTTCCTCTATTTCAAATGTATGGAGTGGATCACTTGCCTTTTTTCTCTGCCGATTTCTCTCTTATTTATAGCTCTGTTTATTCAAAGAATACTATAGGAGAATAATCAATTAGCATTCAGAGAAATAGTAAGAGAGAAAAGATTCCATAATCAATATTTCTGTAGCAGGAAAGAGATCATTCTGATTTCAAATAATATCCATAATAAACTTAATCAATTTAGCCAAGAATCAATTAGAAGGAAAGACTGATTTAGAACGGCTATAAAAGAATAATATAATTCCATAAGAATCAGATCTACAGAAAGAAGGAAAGAGATCTGGCGTGTTTTTGAATCTGTCACAGAAATCGACGTGCGTCGATTACTATTCGACGTAAGCGTCGATTTCAGCCTGGCTAGACGTCGAGAAGAGAATATGGAAAGAGCATCGACAGAGGTGCGTCGACTTTACTGGGTGCGTCGACTAGAAATCAGAGTTACGTCGACTTTGGTTACGTCTAATTCTGTTTAGAAGAACGTCGACTGCACTTCGACGTTGCGTCAAATACTATTCGACGCATATTTACTTAGACTAATTTTTCATTCTTAGAATTTATATTCTACTCATTTTTAGGGGTTAAGATAAATCATTTCCCCAACAAATTTGCATATGCTACAAAGACCACTTGGATGCTATGAAGAGGAGGCAGCATGTCGCGTCGATCGAAGATAGCTCATCCGAAGTTGAAGATGAGCTAGGCGGCCTAAATTTGGGCACAGAAGATCAAGCCTGAACGTCATTTCCGAGGGCTCAACTCTAAGTGTCTTACAAGACTAATATTGTATTATTCTAGATTTTTTAAAGGTCAAATATTTGTATTCGTATATTTTGTATTTTCATAATGATAAAATGTATGATACTTAATTTTTGTTATCGCATATTTTTGTAATTAATATTTTTATCAATAATAATTTTTTTTTCATTATCATTTTGTGTACACTCTACACGAGGATGGATGAATTTTTTATTTTTTATTTTCCTTAAATATTATCATATTTATATAAATTTATATTTAAATAAAATTAAATTTAAAAATAAAAAATAAATATTTAAATATGTCGGGCCAGCCCCAGGCCCGGCCTGGGCCTGGCCCGGCCTGCAAGGCCTTGGCAGGCCTCCCCCTTGTGAGGAGGCCTGAGCCTGGCCCGGGCCTGGCAAAAACCGGGCCCGGGCCTGGCAAATACCGGGCCCGGGCTTTTTTCGAAAGGCCTGGGCCCGCCAGTCCTTTTGCCCAAGTCTAGCTACCGCAGGCTATTTGGGGGATTACCGGCGCCGCATGTTAGATCCTATCGCAGGTGATAGTGCATGCTCGAGCAAGTCGTGTCTGGGAAGATATCGCCGCATGGTAGTGCCTTCCGTGGTGCGGTGGCTCTCGAACGGACTGAGGTTGTTTAATCTCATGATTTCGGCCATTGGATTTCCATCAAAGCCCATCAGATGGACACAAGTGGCACGCCTTAGTGTTTTAATAGGGAGGTTGAACACTATTTCTCCTCGTTCCATTTCATTTCATCTTTTGTGGGCTAGGTCAAGAGAGGGAGAGAGAATAGGGTGCTTGATACGCCCTTTGGCGGATATATATATACGCAAGTGCACGCGCCGAATCAGGTAATATAATGTGTAAGTAAAGATCATTCTCACGAGGAAGTGTTAAATCTAACGCTCACAATTACTAGCTTAACATTTTCTTTAAATTCAAGTGGATTAATTAAAATGTTTTGTGAAAACAACAAAAATCAACTCAAGTTACAAAAACGACTACTTAAAAATACTTTTGATAACAATTTGGAGAAATGGTCTTGCATATTAATTTCCTATGTCTATTGTGATGAGTTTAAATGTGGGTCTTAGTGAAAAGTTTAATCAACTATCCTACAACGATTTGAAAATGAAAATCATTATCTCTCGATCTCTGAAATTCATTTACTCTTTATCCCCTATTTATTTCTAACTTAGGCAACAATAAAGAATAACATGAAACACAAAAATCTATGTTGCTAGCGAGAAGACGAAATCTCTTTATCCCTTCTACGTTATACTAAATTTATGATATACTTTCACCGCTCTCTCGAATCTTGCAGCGCAGTATAAAAATGGAAATTTTGGTTAAACACTTACGCGACTCCTCTCTCGAATCTCACCGCACAGTATGAAACATTCATCTAACCTGACTCCTCTATCGAATTTTGCCAAGCAAATTTTAAAGATGAAACTTAATCCAAAATTGTCATGAACAAAATCATAAATTCGATAAAGATAATATTTCAAACATCCACAAGAAAATTAATATCAAAACATCACAACAAACAAAGTATTTTCAACATACAAGACAAAGGAAATTAGTTCATGCGATGGAAATATCACACGCAATTAGAAAGATCTTACTAAACATGATTAGAGAAGATGAAAAAGTGTAGGAATTTGATCTAAAAGCAATGACCGTCAAGTTTCTCTCCAAGCAATTGCTAGCCGAAATTTTCTTGTCTCCCTCCTTATTCCAAAATGGTGAACCGCCTCCTTCTTTCTCTCCAAATGTTAATAATCACTTCCTTTCATGCCATAACTTCTTTTTATCTTTTTTTTTCCTTCTAACTTGTGTAACTCCCCCTGATTAGTGCGTCACTCCCATGTTTGATAACCACCTCCTTTTTTTAATTTCTGATTTACAAATGAAATTTTCAGACTGTAGATTTGTTGCAACAACTGAAAAAGTTATTGCAACAACTTTTACTTAGGCAAAAACTGGTTTTTCTGGACTTCTTCTCCTCAACTTTTTTGGCATTTCTACAATGAAAATATAACAAAATGATACATATATCAATTCAAAAATCATTAACAAAATATTTTAAACTATTTAATACATTTTAAACACATTTTCAAAAAATAAATGAGTATTTAATCAATTCAATATATGAAGATAACTCCTTTTTAAGGAGTTATCGCACCCCCACACTTAGCTATTTGTTGGTCCCTAGCAAGGATAATCAATCATAGCAAATTGGATATCACCAAAGTAATATGATACAACTATAATTGCCCTTGCCACCAATATAGATATAGTTATAATCACATGGGATTCATTGGAGCAATTGGAAGATATGTCAATTAGCATTGAGATTTTAAAATTATAGAAGAAAAGTCTTAGTTTGATCAATACTAGCCTTCGACTAAGATTTCAAGTGTGGTGTGTGCATTCTCAAAATTCATTACTTCTACACAATTTATCATGATAAACTCTCATACTAATGATGATGATTAAGAATAGGTTGAATAATGGCTTAGGCTTCGTTTGGTTCGGCGTTTTGCTCCGACGGTGGGAGGAGAAGGCGGACTGTTGGAGTCGGAGGGGGGAGGCTGTGGTTCGAATGGCGGCGTTTTCCTCCATTTCTCATGGGGCGACGGGTGTAGACGCGGCAAACGCCACCGCCGGGCGTTTGGTTACCCACCTTGCGGCAGTGTTTGCCGCAAACGGCGCCTCCAAACGCCGCGCCAAATGAGGCCTTAGTACGTCTCTACATAAGTTCTGTAGTTTGAATGAAAAGGAATAATATGGACATAAGATTTTCTTAGCTAGAGCATCATAATACATTTTTTGTATAACGAGGTAAAGATACACTCCTTAATAATTTGCTTGAACATACAAGATATGGGGTTTAACTATTCACATCATCCATTTTTTCTTTTAACATCATAGTTGGGATCATTCCAAGCATGTATGAACATACTTAGGCCGCATATCACTATGAAATATTTTTTTTTTTTTAGCACATATTTTATTTTTATGTCTCGTGGATGGGATCATTCCAAGCATGTGTGAACATACCTAGGTTGTATATCACTATGAGATTTTCTTCTTTTCATGATTTTTGTATACTAGTTTCGACACCCATAATTAGAAGACGTTCATTTTAATGTATTAAGGAGGATCATTGTTTAAATTGCATCAAATGGCATTGCTCTAGACCTTACGTGCCAAATTTCCTTTACCAATTTACTACTGCCCATGTTTTAACTTATCTCAATAATTCAATTCTTGGTTAGGCGTTCGTCATTAAACATAGAAATTTCAAAAATATATATTTTGCATAGAAGCAAATTCTTTTGAGAAGTAGTGTACAATGTATAAGAGAAATACTTTTATTCGAATTGGAAAAGCTTTGATTCATTGGCCTACGAAGTACCTTTATGTTTTAGTTTCAATAGTCTCCAAATATTAAAGGCAGTTTCAGATGTACAAGTACAATTAAATTCAGTTTTACCTAAGACACAAAACAAAGAGTTAATGTCTTAGTATTATTCAAACACCTATGCTTATCACGTTCATCCCACTTGTCTCTATGTTTTTCTATGACTTTATTTTCTACGGTAATAAACAATGGTGTGTAGCGCGTCTCAAGTCTCAACCATATACCGCACATCCATATCTAAAGTCATAAGAAAATATTTCATTCTTCTTTTTCAATATGTGTAGTAAGTGTCTGTGAAGAGTGGGGGGCAAGTAATTTCTTAGCCATCTGTATATGTGAAATCATGATTAGCCAACTCTCTAGGTTGTTACACGTGCTAAGAGAAATCCTCTCTGAAACCACTTGTTGGGCCGAGTGGCTTCCTTAGAGGGGTGAATGAGGATTATTTAAAACCATTAGTTTTTTTTTTCACGAAGTAAAACCTAAAATAAAAATAGAATTTAAGCACATCAAAAATATTGATATATATCCCGAAAAATCAGTGAAAAACAAATAACAAAATCATCTTTATAAAAAACTATTAGGGTCCGTTCGTTCAGACGGAATTAACATTCTAAAATTAGCTTTTCGATGAAAACTAATATCTGTAGGAATTGGCCTTGTGCAGAATTACAATTATGTTGTTCGGCTGCATGATTGAATACAGTCAACGAAATTAGAATTGAGACACAAAAGTTGTTCAGCTGAACGATGAAATTGGTATTTGAATTGACATTATACAATAATTTTATAAAATCCAAAAGATGTGTCGGTGCCAAACGCATTAAATTACATAAGGGTCCGTTCATTTAAAAGAGATTGGTTTTACATAATTGTATTTCAATCAAAAGCTAATACATGTAGGAATTGACATTGTGCTTAGATCCAATTTTGTTGTTCATAAGTATGATGATATTATATCACATGAATTGACATTGGTTACTTTTGTTTCTTCGTATAAAAGATATTGACTTTTAAGAATTGAAAGAAGAAAAAAATTTACACGTACGCGCGTTGTTCACCCGATCGCGCATTTTTCGACCGCAAGCGAATTATTAAATCGGGCAATGCGTTTTTTGGCCCGAACACGGATTATTCACCCAGGGGTGACTTTCTCGACCGAGCGCCCATTTTTTGCCTAATAACGCGTTTTTTCGGCCGCAAGCGGATTTTTAGCTAGCCTGGCACGCGTTATCGGCCAGAACGTGAATTTTTCGCCCATCGGCATGTTTTTTTCGGCCTGGGCGTGAATATTTTATCCTGGCGAGCGATTCTCGCCTAGGCACGCGCTTTTACCGTGGAGCATGTTTCTCGGCTCGGACACGATTTTTTTTTTAGCCCTGGTGGGAAATTTTAACTCGTACGCGCATTTCTCTTCAGGGCACAAATTTTTCATACAGGTGCGCATTTTTCGCCCGAGCGCGCGTTTTTCGCTCGGGTGCTCATTTTGTCTCGGACGTGAATTTTTCGTCGAGGTGGGAGTTTTTTGCCGGGGTAAGTGTTTTTCTCTCGGATGCAAGTTTTTTGCCAAGACACGTGTTTTTTACTCTAGCACACGTTTTTCAGCTTAGATGTGCGTTTGTCGCACGTCAGTGCGTTTTTTCCACTGAGCGTGTGTTTTCGGGCGACACAAGTTTTTCGGCCCCGTCGCGAATTTTTCGCTCAGACACGCATCTTTCACTTCCAACCAGGAAAACCCGCTCTTGGATGAAAAATGTGCGCCCTAGCGTAAATATCGTGCTTGGGCGAAAACTCACGACCGAGCCGAAAAACCCGTTCCTAGGCAAAAAATGTGCCCACGAGCAAAACACACGCGTCTAAGACGAAAAACGCGCGCTCGAGCAAAAAAATTTGCGTTCCTGTACAAAAATTGTGTTCGAGCTGAAAAACGCACTCCCGAGCCAAAAAATGCGCGTCCGCCCTAAAAATGTCGCTTGGCAGAAAAACACATGCCACAGCGAAAAATTCTCGTTCCCAGGGTTAAATGCACACGGGAGAAAAATACGCACCCGAGAAAATTGCGCGTGAGCAAGAAATCCTTGCCCAGGCGAAAAAATGGTTCCCAGGGTAAAATACGCGCTCGTGCGGGAAAATGCGCGCTTGGGTGGAAAATGTGTGGTCGGGTGAAAAATGCGCCCCTGGGCGAAAAATGCAAGCATGGGCGGAAAATGCGCTCCCGGGATAAAAATGCACGTCTGGACGAAAAATGCGCGCCCCGGCGAAATATGCGCGCCTGGGTGAAAATTGCGTGCACGGGCGAAAAATTTGCTCCCGGGCAGAAAATGTGCGCCGGCCAAAAAAATGCGTGTTCGTGCAAAAAATGCTCAACCGGGAGAAAAATGCGCACTTAGGCTATAAATTTGCGCCTGGGCAGAAAATTCACGCCCGGGCGGAAAATACTTGGTTGGACGAAAAATGCGTGTTAGGGCGAAAAAATGCTTGCCCAGATGAAAAATGCGCACCCATGTGAAAAATTTGAGCACGGGCGAAAAAATGTGTAGTAGGGCGAAAAAAGCTTGCTTGGACAAAAAATGCGCGCTCGGACAAAAAATGTGAGCGAAAAACGTGCGCCTGCGTGAAAAACACAAGCCCGCCCGAAAAAGGCCCACCTGAGCGAAAAACGTTAGCCCGGGCCAAAAAATGTGCGCATGGGCGAAAAATATCCACCTGTGCAGAAAAACACGCGTCCGGCCGAAAAATGCGCGTCCGGTTAAAAATGCGTGCCCGACCGAGAAATGCTCGTCTGGGCCGAAAAACACCCTATCACGTGAAAACACTCGATTATGTGGAAAACTTATGGACGGAGGTAAGAATTGATGAAAGATTATATAGGTATATGATCTAATTCACCTAGAGAGGGGGGTGAATAGGTCTTTTGATTTTTACTTGTTTTATATAAACAGTTAAACTATTCTATGCCAGAAATCAAACACAACCAGAAAACACACAAGTGTTTATAGTGGTTCCCCAAGACAGTGTGTCTATGGGTAGTCCGCTTTCCCCCTCTACCCTTCTAACAGTGTGTTATACAGGGTCAACTCCTCCAATCTCAGCTAAAATAGCTTACAGCACAGATCCCTTAGGATCTCTCAGGTTTTCCCAACCCTACCTCAGGCACAGCAGCCCTACCTCAGATCAGTCACTGATCCTACAACTCAGACCACAGCAGGTCCTACAATCTCAGGCCAACAAGCCCTACCTCAGAGGAATCCACCTCCTACAACTCAGAACACTTCCAGGTCCTACCTCAGAGGAATCCTCCTCCTACAGCTCAGGCAATAAAGCCCTACAACTCAGACTAAACAGACCTACCTCAGATCTTCACAGATCCTACAACTCAGACCCCTTCCAGGTCCTACCTCAGAGGAATCCTCCTCCTACAGCTCAGGCAATAATGCCCTACAACTCGGATCACACAGATCCTACAATCTCAGGCCTTCAGCCCTACAAACTCAGGCTGTAAAACACTACAACTCAGAATCCAAAGATTCCTACAATAAAAGATTTGTTGAAGCTTACTACAGCAGACAATAGAAGAAGTCCCCTGTAGTTCCTGCATACCTGGTGCTTCCTTGTAGCTGGAGATGTTGATGGTAGCTACTAACTGATCTTCCTCTTCAGCTAAAGGATGGAATATCACCTTGCTCCTTGTAGAGGAGCTTTCTTTTTCTCTCTTCTTCTTCTTGTTTGTTCAGTGAGCAGCAGGAGAAAGACGAGAGCGGCAGCCGTCAATGGAATAGTGAATATGTTGGTTCTCTGCCCGCTTCTTCTAAAGTGCCCTAACATCTTCTTTTATACATCCCCAACCTTCAACGGCTCTCAGTCGTCCTTCTGAGCAGTATGGGAGAGACTGGTGGACCCCACACTGACATTCTGAAACTTGTGCCACGGGCAGAACTCGCAATCTGCATTCGACGAACTCGTCATGCTCTGCGTTCGACGAACTCGCCATACTCTGCGTTTGACGAACTCGTCATGCTCTGCGTTCGACGAACTCATCATACTCTCAGCGCTTGCTTCTGTTCTATCACTGTGTTCGACGAACTGTGTTCTGCGTTCGACGAACACGCCAAGTCTCAGCGCTTGCTTCTATCATGTCTGCGTTCGACGAACTGTGTTCTGCGTTCGAAGAACACTCCAAGTCTCAGTTGTTTGCCTCTGTTCTGTCTACGTTCGACAAACTGTGTTCTGCGTTCGACGAACACTCCAAGTCTCAAATGTTTCTTCTGTCTCGTCTCAACGTTCGACGAACTGATTTCTGTGTTCGACGAACACGCCAGATCTCTTCTATCTTTAGCTCCTTTCCCGTCTCAGCGGATCCGCTGAGACAGTGAGCTCGTCTCAGCGGATTTGACCCATCGTCTCAGCGGTTCTGCTGAGACAATTCTACATCTCTCAGGAGTTAATTTCTCCTGAACTAAGGGCATGATTGGCCCTTTCTCTTGAGTTACCTAAGCCTGTATATCTTACACAAATATGGCTTTATCAAATACAACTTTGTACTTAGCATTGTGAGTGATGCCTCTTCAAATCAAAGGAATATTGAGGGCAATATTCCCAACAATCTCCCCCTATTTGAAGAAGGCAGAACATTCCCAATGCTAAGGTAAATTCCCAAATAAAAACATATCATGAAAATGATCTATGTAGCATTCATGATAACATTGTTTAAGCATGCATTGATATCTCATGACAGATTATGTTAAGCTTTGACTAGCTCATAGGTTATCTCCCCCTTTCTAACTCAGATTATATTAAGCTTATTCATAATAACTACCTCTGATAACTTTATCAGAGGGCTAACTCTGATTTGGTCATAGCATTGGCCATCTCCACCTTTCTGGTTTCTTCAATTATTTTTCCCTCTAGGAATTGGGAGGTAACATCTACAGCATTTGCCAACTCCCCCTCAATCTAAGCAGGAACTTGCTCCCCCTCAGTTTGAGAACTATTATATTGATCTTATGATTGAAGGGTAACTTGAAGCTCAGTTGAACCAGATTTTTCTGATTAAGCTGACCAGCTTTCTTTAAAATCAATAGGAGTAGAGATACTTACCTTGAGGAGGTAGTCCTCAATTGATGTTGAATTAACAATGGTTGTGCACAACAACTGTGGCCACCTCTTTCTCCACCACCTCTTCAACCCCATTGTTTGCCTTCTCCACTGCAGGTTCTTGTCTTGGCATCTCTTCAGAAGAGGGTAGAACTTCCATGGTGTCAGTTACCCTGATGACCTCTTCTTCACTCTGAGCTTTTGCTCTTCCAGCATCTGGGATGTGCTCCCCCTCACTAGCACACCCACCTTCTTCTCCATAGAGAGAGCAATGCTCCCCCTAACTTAGGGCATCCATATGTGGAGAAATCTGCAGCAATGAACTCTGAATCAGCTGTGGATATGGCCACACTGGTATGCTTATTGCTGCACCAAGATGTCAACCTCCTTCCTGTCATGTGCCTTTAGCACCCACTGTCCAAGTACCAAATTTGGTTGAGGTTGGTAATTGGACTAACCTGCAAGAAGTTTAGTTATCCTTAGGAGCCCAATTAGCTTTGGGTCCTAGGAACATGTTAGCATGATGAAATGGCCTTACTCTAGCTGCACCCTTGGCAGGAAGGCTCTTCTTTGCATTAGGTACATTGGGATTGTACCAACAATCTATGGCAAAGTGTCCCACTTTACCACAGCACCAACATTCATGAATGTTATATCTCCTCTTCTGAACATTTCCTAAGAAATTAACATTACTTTGCCTGTGTTTAGGAGGGGAGACAGCTGCAGTCTTCCTGTTTCTCTCAGCAATGATTTGACTGAAAGTCAATCTAGGTGTTGTCTTGATGCTCTTTGTCCTGATGGCATCAACCTACTTTGGCTTGGCAGGCATACAAGATCTGATTGCATCTGACACTGAGCAATAAGCCTTGTCCATAGATTGGACAACAACAATTTTCTTTGCTGAAATAGATTTGGAAGAGCTGGCACCCTGATTCTGGAATGTGGGGGCTGAGGTACCAAATACAAAAGGTCCAGTTTGGGCCAATTGAATTTCCTCATGGGGAGCCTTCATGGCACTCAATCTCATTCCCTTTCTTCCACTATGGGAAGGAGTATTTTCCTTCCTATAGAAACTCTCATTCTTCCAGTGACCATAAATGCTTTCATGGTCATACCTATTGGAAGGAAGTAACACCTTTTGAAAGGTGGTTTGAGGCTTAGCCTTCCCCTTGCTCTTTTCTCCACTCCCTTCTCCTACTTCCATTTTATTGAATCCTAGTCCTCTCCTATTGGTCTGAGAGGAGAAGGTGTCAATAATAGGGAGCACATATTTGGGCTTGGAGAATTGAGCCACCAGGCTCTTTTCTTTCACAAACTTCTCCTCAAGGTCCTTGATGACCTTGTTCTTCAGGGAAATGGTGCTTAATTGCACAATTGTTAACCCCTTTAAATGGCTCATCTGTGTAATACCCCAGTTTTGTTGTTTTGCGAGTTAACGTCGGGAGGTAGGTACTACCGCCGGCGGTTGGTAAATGCGAGAGGTCGACGATCATCAAAGGGGCACGTTTTCGTCAAACCACTAGCGCAACATGGTAGTGCTAGCGCGGCGCAGTAGAAGGTGGCTAGATAGTGAAAACGAGGTCTGCTGCTAGAGCGGGGCGATAGCCCTACCGCTGGCGTTAGGTCTTCTTCTCAGCGGGCAGCCGCTGAGGCGGTAGGGGGGTTCGCGGAGCTAGCGCGGTGCGTTAGCGCTACCGCCGCATGGTAGCTGACGGAACCAGATTCGTAAATAGCTAATCTGGGCGTCCGATTGGTTTAGATCTTGATCGGACGGCTGTGAGGGGTTCGTGGGAGAACCCTAAGTAGGGCTGAGAAAGTTTCCATTCAGGATTCCTTTTCATTTTGTTTTTGAGGGCTTGAGAGAGAGGAGGGGTTTGGAGGAGGAAGAGAGCTAGTTCCCGCCATTGTTGGAGCTTCAGAGCTCCGTTCGTCGATCCGAGACCGGCAACGCGTAGGGGACGTCGAGGCGCTTCTTCTCCTCCATTCATTTTGCAAGTTTCCCAGGGCTAGGAGGAAATCTCAAAAGGTAACGACATTTCTCCTCCCGGTCTTTAGGATGCGTGCATGACATCCCTTTTTCCTCTCTTTTTCTGCATTTTGGCACAGGATCCGTCGAGTGAGAGGGATCTGGGCCGCCTTGGTTCAGGAGGAACCATCGGGTTGATTGAGTCCGTCCCCGACATGATTTCACTAGAGATCCGCTCAGTTAGTGGATTAGGCATTATGGTTGAAGCCGGATTCACGACCGTTGGTCCGATTCGGTGATGTTGATTGACGCGCATTTTAGGGATTTTGCTAGAAATCCGAATACGACGAATTCGTCGTCGTGATGCCCTTGTGGGTTCGTATGTTGACGAATGTTGGTTTTCGGGCGGGGAAAATAATGTGCGTGTTGTGAGGAGTGTGATGCCTAGTGATGTGTGAAGGCGTGATTTGGTCTTTGTGGTCGGCTGGCTATCCCGTGAATGCCGAAATTCATGTGTGGAGGGTGTCCCGGCAAGACAATTCCCTTCGGTGTTGGCGGCAAGAGCAGGTGAGCTGTCTGACAAGCCCGATGGCATGGTGGGCCAGGCGCGGTGGGTCACAGCGTGAGCTCTTGGCCTTGGGCTACGATGCCCTTTGGGGGAAGTGTTGAGTACCCCATGGTTGTGATATGATGTGCGCAATGTTGGCGGCAAGGACATGTGAGCTGTTTGACAAGCCCGATGGCATGGTGGGTCACAGCGTGAGTTCTTGGCCTTGGGCTACGATGCCCTTTGGGGGAAATGTAGAGTGCCCCGTGTTTGTGTTGTGGATGTATGATGATGTGTTAGATTCATATGCTTTAGGGTGCCTTGGGTGAAACCCGGGTTGCATTCATATTGCATTTGTAGGCCCCTTTTATTACTTGCTCAACATAGAAACGTGGATGATGTTTGTGACACTCATGCCTGTTGTTTATGTTGTTTTTCTTTATATACATGTGCATACGAAGTGCTGACTTGCAGGGTGAGGTAGTTCCCCGGGGTCCGCTAGGACGGCCGGGAGGAGGGGTGTTGTTACACCGTTTGTGGTCAGCCATAACTGACCCTCGTATACCGCTCTTTGTGATTTGGATGCAGGCCAAGGATCGCAAGCCGGAACTAGCTCACAGGCCAAAAAGGCCTAAAGCTTTATGAAGTGTTTACTTAGCTTCCTTGTCTTTCTGTACTTATCTTTTGTTATTCCCGGCTTGCTTGCAGAGGTAGCTTATGGAAGCTAGTTTTTCCCTTTTGAGGATTTCTTATGTGTGTTGAATGATTGATGACTCGAACTCTAGTTTTGTAAGGCCTTAAGGCCAGTTTTACTCCTATATAGTTGTGGACAATCTCTGTGTTTCTTAGTTTTAATTTTCGCTGTGTTATCTGAGTTTTGAGTTGGGTAGTTATATCATCTTTTAATACTGAAGCTGTGGCGGTTATATGATGTGGGGTCCCGACCGGACCTATATCATATAGTCATTACAAGGGAGGTGTTACAATTTGGTATCAGAGGATGGGTTTAGTATTCTTGCGAGGTCTAGTGTATTCGGATCGCGTATCGAGGTTGTTCACATAGGAGTATTATGCGGGATCATGAGTATCCATGTGTTCGAGTCTTGCGAATAGAACTTGATGAGTTTATTTCCTTGCTTATGCTAGGATGTTGGCGACGATGCGGGGACATCGAGAAGGCAAGAGGAACCTTCGGGAAGCAGTGCTACTGCTTCGGGCCTCATGAATATGGGCATGTCCCCGGCTGATTTCTGTCGCATGCTAGCGGAAGCCATGGTAGCGGCTCAAGCTACGGTGATGTCACGGGTTCCGATGCCTGTGGTGCAAGTTATGACTCCTGTTACTATGGCGGCTACACCAGATACACCGGAGGTTGGAGTGAGGCAAGCAGAGCCTTTAGCGGAGAGAGCTTATGTGATGGGCGATCGATTTATGAAGTACTTCTTTAGTTTCCATCCTCTGACATTCAAGGGAGTTGGCACTCCAACGGATGCCGAAGATTGGCTTTCGAGGATCCAGGAACTGTTGAAGGTAGCAGAGACCCCAGCGGAGAGGCAGTCCCACTTCGCGAGCTTCATGTTAGATGGCGATGTGAAGCTGTGGTGGGTGAATCACAGTGGTCACCATTTCCTTGGGCGCGTTTCGTCCATGGAGGAGTTTGGGAATGCGTTCCTCAAGCGTTATATTTCGTCGTCGACGAGGTTAGCACTGCAGCGACAGTTCTTGCATTTGGTGCAGCGGGAGAAGACAGTGGACGAGTATTTGCAAGAGTTCACTCGTTTGGGTCGTTATGCGGGAACGACTATGGCAGATGATGGAGAGAGGGACAATCTCTTCTATCAAGGTGTAAGAGAAAATTTAAGGCAGCCATTGATAGCCTTAAAGAACGCAGGATTTAATGAGTTGGTCGAAGCCGCTCGCACATTAGAAAGCGACCTGGAGCGAACCCAGTGACGAAAGGGTTTTGCGGCAAAACAGGGAGAAGGAAAGCCTTCTCGGTCTCAGTCTCATTGGAAGTCTGAGGGCAACCGATGGAAGAAGAAGCCCCGTCCTAGTGGGCCTGAGGAGAGAAGTGGCGCACCTTTGGGAGATTTTCACTCCAAAGGTCCGTTTACTTGTTTCAAGTGTGGCAAGGTGGGTCACATAAGTCGGTTTTGTACCGAGGGCGGAGCTGAGCCAGAGCCGAGGCAGGAACAATCGGTGCGTTTCGGACCTAGTGTTGGGGAAAAGGGAAGGCGACAGAGTCGAGTGCTTCTTGGTTCCCTCCGGTGCAGCCTAAAGAGTATAATATTGGGCAGCAAGAAGCGATTCGTCAACCCGATGTGGTGACAGGTACGAAAAGTTTAAGTTTTTGTTTGTTACGGTAATGTAGCTTGCGGCCTTTCATGTTTGTATGCACGTGGTTAGGTTTTGTGCTAGTTTCGGGTTACCCCTCTCGAGTGTTGTTCGACATGGGAGCATCACACTCTTTTCTTGCGGAAAGCTTTATCCGAAGGATTGGCGCTGAGTCCGTCGAGGCAGCGGTGGAGCTGAGCGTGCGCATGCCGAAGGGATTTTTCATGACCACTGTGAGGAAAGGATGCATTGTGTTGCAAATTTGCAATTGTGATTTCGAGTTGGTAGCGGCGATTCTGCCACTGGCCGAATTTGACGTTATCTTAGGGATGGACTGGCTTGCAGAGCAGCGATCTAGTATCGACTGACAGTTGAAGGTGGTAACCCTGAGAGGCAAGGGTAGAGCAAAGGTCAAGTTTGAATGCCTAAGCGGAGTGGCTTGCTCCCTGATTTCCGCCATGCAAGTGAGGCGTGCGGTAAATCAAGGAGGCGAGGCGTTCATAGCTTTGTTGGAGACTCACTCCACAAGGTTGGCTATTGGAGATGTTCCAGTGGTGGAAGAGTTTGAGGATGTATTCCCCGAGGAGCTTCCGGGAGCACCTCCTCAGCGTGAAATCAATTTTTGGATAGAGCTGGTACCGGGTGCAAGGTCGGTGTCGCGTCCTCCGTTTAGGATGGCACCGAAGGAACTGGCCGAGCTTAAGATTCCGTTGTAAGAATTGTTAGAGCAAGGGTACATTAGGCTCAGCTCTTCGTCGTGAAGCGCGCCGGTACTGTTCGTAAAGAAAAAGGATGGAAACATGCGGTTGTGCATTGACTACCGTGAGCTGAATAAGTTGACCGTCAAGAATAAATATCCGATTCCCCGAATCGATGATTTGTTCGACCAGTTAGTGGGGTCGGTGGTGTACTCCAAGTTGGACTTGAAGTCGGGGTACTACCAGTTGAAGATTCGGGAAGAGGACATTGCCAAGACAGCATTTGGGACTCGGTATGGCCACTATGAGTTTTTGGTGATGTCGTTCGGACTGACGAACGCGCCATCTGTGTTCATGGATTTGAAGAACAGAGTTTTTCGACCATTTTTTGGATTCGTTTGTGGTGGTATTCATAGATGATATTTTGGTATATTCGAAATCGGAAGCGGAGCACGAGTCTCATCTGAGATTAGTGTTGCAGACGTTGAGGGAGAACTAGCTTTATGCGAAGTTCTCAAAGTGCGAGTTCTGGATCGGGAAAGTTTCTTGGGCCACGTGAACAGTGGAGATGGTGTGGCGGTAGATCCGGCGAAGATTGAAGTCATTAGAGATTGGCCTGTTTTGAGAACCGTGGCGGAAGTCGGAAGTTTCCTTGGACTAACCGGTTATTACAGAAGGTTCGTGGAGAACTTCTCGCGGGTGGCGTTGCCCCTCACCTCTCTTACTCGCAAGGACCAAAAGTTCGTGTGGACGCCAGAGTGTGCCCGTGCGTTTGAGAATTTGAAGGAAAGGTTGATGTCTGCTCCGATCCTCAGTCTTCCTAGTGGGACGGAAGGATTTCAGATTTTCAGTGACGCATCAGGTTGCGTTTTGGGTTGCGTGCTGGTGCAGCACGGCAATGTGATAGCTTATGGGTCAAGGCAGTTAAAGACTCATGAGAGGAATTACCCCGTCCATGATCTAGAGTTGGCGGCGGTAATCTTTGCGTTAAAATTGTGGTGGCACTACGTTTATGGTGCAAAGGTGGAGATCTTCATGGATCACAAAAGCCTGAGGTATCTCCTAGACCAAAAGGATCTGAATATGCGGCAACGTAGGTAGGTCGAGTTCCTTGGGGACTACGACGTGGAAATTCAGTATACGCCAGGCAAAGCCAACATGGTGGCGGATGCCTTGAGTAGGAAGTACTCCGGGCAAGGTTATTGGATTGAGGCGCATGACGAACGTTTGGTGCGAGACTTGGAGTCTCTTGACATTGCTTGTGTGGCTAGAGGTGAGTCTAGCATGGCTCGCTTGAACTGGATTGAAATGCAGTGTGATATAATGGATTGAATCCGAGAGGCGACTAGTGCAGACGAAGAGTGCCAACGGTTGGTGCTGGAAGCTCGGCAAAGCGAGGGCAGTGCTTTGGAGATGGTCGGTGGGATTTTGAGAGAGACGGAAGGGTTTGTGTTCCGCGCTTTGGCAAGCTCCGCAAGGAGTTAATGTTTGAGGCTCACTTTACGAAGTACTCCATTCATACAGGTAGTACAAAGATGTACTCGGATATGAAGAAATCCTTTTGGTAGCCTGGGATGAAGCGGGATGTAGCTGAATATGTAAGCTGGTGTCAGACTTGTGCCTTAGTGAAGGCTGAGTGCCAAAGGCCCGGCGGGTTCTTGAAGCCTCTTCCTATTCCTGAATGGAAATTCGACGATATCTCTATGGATTTTGTGCATGGTTTGCCTCGATCGCAACAGGGTAACGATGTGATTTGGGTGATAGTGGATCGCCTGACCAAGGTGGCTCACTTCATTCCGAATCAGAAGGGCGATGGCGTGGAGAAGCTCGTGGAGCTTTATGTTCGAAATATTGTGCGGTTGCACGAGATTCCTAAGAGCATTGTTAGTGATCGCGATGAGCGGTTCACGTCGAAGGACTGGAGGTTAGTGTAGAAAAGTTTAGGCACCAAACTCAAGTTTAGTACCGCGTTCCATCCGTAGACCGATGGTCAGACGGAGCGAACGAATCGTACTTTGGAGGATATGTTGAGGATGTGTGCTCTTGACTTTGGTAGGAGTTAAGAAGACCACCTTTTCATGGTGGAGTTCGCTTATAATAATAGCTTCCAGACGAGTATCAAGATGGCACCATACGAAGCATTGTATGGAAGGAAGTGTCGAACGCCGATGTCTTGGGCAGAGGTGGGAGACACTAAGCTTTTGGGAAAGCAAGTGGTGGCATATGCTTGAGAGATCGTGTGGACGATTCAGGAGCGCATGAAGGTTGCCCAGGATCGGCAAGCGAAGTATTTTAATGCGCGCCATAGAAATGTGGAGTTTGCAGTGGGCGGCATGGTCTACTTGAAGATCAACCCGTTCAAGGGGCGTTTCGCGTGTGCGGCGACTCAAGAGTTGAGTCCGCGATATTTGGGTCCGTTCGAGGTTGCAGAGCGTATAGGCGAAGCAGCCTATCGTTTGGCATTGTCCGCCGAGCTGAGTGGATTACATGATGTTTTCCATGTCTCTGTGCTGAGGAAAGATTTGGTAGAGCCAAGCGTCGTAGTCGAAGTGGCGGTGGTGTCGGTAATGAAGGATCTAAGGGCGAGGGTTCGTCCGATCTGCGTGGAGGACTCGGAAGTCTGGCAGGTGCATAACAAGGAAGTCAGGCTTGTAAAGGTGCGATGGGACAATTGCGGGCGAGACGAATTCTCTTGGGAGCGTGAGCAAGAGATGCGGAAGGACTTCCCGGAACTCTTTGCATCAGGTATGCATCGTGGTTTTCTGTTTCAGTTTTTGCAATTTCGAGGATGAAATTCTTTTAAGGGGGGTGGAGTTGTAACACCCCAATTTTGTTGTTCTGCGAGTTAACGTCGGGCGGTAGGTACTACCGCCGGCGGTAGGTAAATGCGAGAGGTCGACGATCGTCGAAGGGGCGTGTTTTCGTCGAACTACTTGCGCGGCGCGGTAGTGCTAGCGCGGTGCGGTAGAAGGTGGCTAGAAAGTGAAAACGAGGTCTGCTGCTAGCGCAAGGTGATAGCCCTACCGCTGGCGTTAGGTCTTCTTCTCAGTGGGCAGCCGCTGAGGCGGTAGGGGGGTCCGCGGAGCTAGCGCGACGTGTTAGCACTACCGCCGCGCGGTAGCTGACGGAACCAGATTCGTAAATAGCTAATCTGGGCGTCCGTTTGGTTTAGATCTTGATCGGACGCTATGAGGGGTTCGTGGGAGAACCCTAAGTAGGGCTGAGAAGGTTTCCATTCAGGATTCCTTTTCATTTTGTTTTTGAGGGCTTGAGAGAGAGGAGGGGTTTGGAGGAGGAAGAGAGCTAGTTCCTGCCATTGTTGGAGCTTCGGAGCTCCGTTCGCCGATCTGAGACCGGCAACGCATAGGGGACGTCGAGGCGCTTCTTCTCCTCCATTTGTTTTGCAAGTTTCCCATGGCTAGGAGGAAATCTCAAAAGGTAATGACATTTCTCCTCCCGGTCTTTAGGATGCGTGCATGGCATCCCTTTTTCCTCTATTTTTCTGCATTTTGGCACCGGATCCGTCGAGTGAGAGAGATCCGGGTCGCCTTGGTTCAAGAGGAACCATCGGGTTGATTGAGTCTGTCCCCGACATGATTTGCACTAGAGATCTGCTCCGTTAGTGGATTAGGCATTGTGGTTGAAGCCGGATTCACGACCGTTGGTCCGATTCGGTGATGTTGATTGACGCGCATTTTAGGGATTTTGCTAGAAATCCGAATACGACGAATTCGGCGTGTGATGCCTAGTGATATGCGAAGGCGTGATTTGGTCTTTGTGGTCGGCTGGCTATCCTGTGAATGCCGGAATTCATGTGTGGAGAGTGTCCCGGCAAGACAAGTCCCTTCGGTGTTGGCGGCAAGAGCTGGTGAGCTGTCTGACAAGCCCGATGGCATGGTGGGCCAGGCACGGTGGGTCACATCGTGAGCTCTTGGCCTTGGACTACGATGCCATTTGGGGGAAGTGTTGAGTACCCCGTGGTTGTGCTATGTTGTGCACAATGTTGGCGGCAAGGGCATGTGAGCTGTTTGACAAGCCCGATGGCATGGTGGGCCAGGCGCAGTGGGTCACAGCGTGAGTTCTTGGCCTTGAGCTACGATGCCCTTTGGGGGAAATGTCGAGTGCCCCGTGTTTGTGTTGTGGATGTATGTTGATGTGTTAGATTCATACGCTTTATGGTGCCTTGGGTGAAACTCGGGTTGCATTCATATTGCATTTGTAGGCCCCTTTTATTACTTGCTCAACATAGAAACGTGGATGATGTTTGTGACACTCATGCCTGTTGTTTATGTTGCTTTTCTTTATATACATGTGCATACGAAGTGCTGACTTGCAGGGTGAGGTAGTTCCCCGGGGTCCGCTAGGACGGCCGGGAGGAGGGGTGTTGTTACACCGTTTGTGGTCAGCCATAGCTGACCCTCGTATACCGCTCTTTGTGATTTGGATGCAGGCCAAGGATCGCATGCCGGAACCAGCTCGCAGACCAAAAAGGCCTAAAGCTTCATGAAGTGTTTACTTAGCTTCCTTGTCTTTCTGTACTTATCTTTTGTTATTTCCGGCTTGCATGTCGAGGTAGCTTAGGGAAGCTAGTTTTTCCCTTTTGAGGATTTCTTATGTGTGTTGAATGATTGATGACTCGAACTCTGGTTTTGTAAGGCCGGGGGTGGGGTATTTCCTGTACAGGAAACGGGAGTAGAGGGGGGGCTGGGCCACGGGTGCCGCCGGGGCTGTGTCCTCCGGCGGCCCGGCCGCTTCCTTTCGCCAGTGCAAGGGTCCCAGAGGGAGGACCTGCTCCCCCAGCGCCACCACCGGCGCTGGGGGGGGCTTCCACGGCCATGCCTCCACCCGAGCCTTGCAAGGCTCGGGGTGGTGCTGGCGGCGCTCCGGCGACGGGGAGGGGGTCGGCCTGGCTCAGGGGAGTAGGAAGATGGAGGGGAGGGTGTCTACCTGTAGGGGTGGTGGAGCTCGAGAGGTTGAGGGGCGGCCGGCCATGGTGGGGAAGGAGGTGGCGGCGGTTTGAGGTTGGGCAGGGCTCCGGCAGGGGAGAAGGAGGAGGAGGAGGCAGAGAGGGGGGAGGGGTTGGCACTCAGGGAGGGGCTGAGCCCCTCCTTATATAGGGGAGGGGGAGGCCTCCCCTCTCCTTCCTTTTAGCCCACATGGGCTAAAAGGAAGGGATGGGTGGGGGAGATATTTTCTCCCCCCCCCCCCCTTCTTCTCTCTCCTACCCCCTTGCCCTAATAGGGGGCTGCCTATCCATGGGCAGCCCCCTTGCCCTAATAGGGGCTGCTTATCCATGGGCAGCCCCCCCCCCTCCCTTGGGGGAGGGGCTTCTCTCCCCCCCCCCCCCCCCCCTTCTTTTCTTTTCTCAACCGATTTCAAGCTTGGGGGGGGGGGGGGTTGACCGAGGTCAACTTAGGGCGGGGTCCTTCATGGCCCCGGGGTCCATCAAGATTTGTCGGGGCCGATGCCGAGCTTGTGTGCTTCACATTTCGTGCGTTGCACTGAGGTGGTCTGCATAGTCCTAAAATGACATACTCTCCATACGACCTCGGATCGAGGCGCACCGAATTCCGTTGCGCTTGTATCGTTCATACGAGTCTAATGGAACTGACGGAAGTCATTTCGGAGTATGTTTGGCCACTATCCCACTATAGTGGGGTAGCGGCGCACAACGATACTCAAAATGGTCATTTTCTCTAAACGACCTCGGATTGAGGTGCAACGAATTCTGTTGCACTCGTATAGGTCACACGAGTCTAACGGGACTGACAGAAGTCAGATCGGAGTATGTTTGGACACTATCCCACTATAGTGGGGTAGCGGCGCACAACGATACTCAAAATGGTCGTTTTCTCTAAACGACCTCAGATCGAGGCGCAACGAATTCTGTTGCACTCGTATAAGTCACACGAGTCTAGCGGATCTGACAGAAGTCAATTCGGGATTCGTAGCACATAACCCCTCATCAGGTTATGTCTACCATTCGGGCCTACTTTTATTGGGCTCACTAGGGCCTAGTGACCCAATAAAAGTCGGGATGTTACAATCTAATAAAAATAAAGGGATTTTCGTCCCCGAAAATTGCTTAAAGTAGGGGTTAAAAAGGCATACCTGGGGAAACAGTGTCGGGTATCTTTATCGGACGAGAGCTTCTGGTTCCCAGGTGAATTCCTCGCGTCCCCCGTTTGACCATAATATCTTGACCATCGTGATGGTTTTGTTCCGTAATTCCTTGAGCTTGGAATCTACTATCTTCACTGGTTCAAGTTGAACAGATCGGTCAGATTGCACTGACGCTGGCGGCACGGGAAGATGTTGCTCTAGTTGGCGAAGTACACGCCTTAGTGAAGAGACGTGAAATACGTCGTGGAGGTTTCCCAGTTCAACTGGCAGAGCTAGCCTATAAGCCACCGGGCCAACTCTTTCTATGACTTGATATGGTCCCAGATAGCGGGGATCTAGCTTTTTCTACTTCTTTATTCGGGATATCCCATGCATAGGCTTAATTTTTAAGAAGACCATGTCTCCTACTTTGAACTCCACGAGGCGATGACGCGCATCGTAATATTTGGCTTGTCGGCTCTGTGCCTCCAGTATACGTTCTCGAATTAACCTTATTGCGGCGGTGGTAGCATCTATGTAGGTGACTCCTAAAGCTTCGGGGTCTTCATCTTGTGCCCATGATAGTGGTGTTCGACAGCGTCTTCCGTAGAGGGCTTCGTAAGGTGCCATTTTGATGCTCACCTGGAAGCTGTTATTGTACGAGAACTCCACCAAGGGCAGTAACTTCTCCCACGGCTCATTGTGTTCCACTATGCATAATCGGAGGAGGTCTTCCATCGTCCGGTTCATCCTTTCCGTTTGCCCGTCGTTCTGGGGGTGGAAGGTGGTGCTAAAAGCTAATCTGGTTCCCAGATAAGCTTGCACTCTCATCCATTCTTTTGATGTAAAGCGCCCGTCGCGGTCCGAGACGATTGATTTGGGTACCCCATGAAATCGGACCACTTGTTCAATAAAGAGTCGGGCTAATATGTCGACACCGTCGCCTTGCCGGTTCGGGATAAAACGGGCTACCTTAGTGAGGCGATCTACTACGACCCATATGGAGTCGTTCCCTGCACGAGATCGGGGTAAGCCATGGACGAAGTCCATGGATATATCTTCGAACTTCCATTCTGGTACGGGCAGAGGTTGTAGTAAACCTCCTGGGCTGCGACATTCTGCCTTGACCATTTGACAGGTCTGGCAGTCCACTACATAATTGGTAACGTCCTTCTTCATTCCTGGCCAGTACAGTGTCCTTCGCAGGTCTGTATACATTTTTACTACCCCCGGGTGTATTGAATACCTTGTCTGGTGTGCCTCGCGGAGTATTTCTTCCCGGATTCCCTCTGCAGCGGGGATGAATATGCGGTGTCTGTACTGCAGGATGCCATCATACAAATTGTAATCTTCTTGTGCACCGTGCTGCAAGGCCTGAATGATCGGGGCTACTTCTTCGTCGATCTTCTGTGCCTCTCGTATTCTATCCCTGATGTCGCACTATATCTCCATCCAGTAAAGCTGGGCCTGGTATTCCATCGGGTTCCTTCGGGCGATGAGAATAATATCCAATTCTGCAAAGGATTCGACTAACTCCTCCGGTATCATCTCTATCCAACTCCCGGTCCTCAGAGGTTGCCGACTTAGGGCATCTGCAACCTTATTGGCTTTGCCGGGGTGGTACTGAAGGGCAAAGTCGTAATCGCACAGAAATTCCAACCATCGGCGCTGTCAGAGGTTCAGCTCTTTCTGGGTGAAGACGTACTTGAGGCTTTTATGATCGGAGAAGATCTCGCATCGTACTCCGTAGAGGTAGTGCCTCCAAACCTTTAGTGTGAAGACTACCGCACCCAGTTCTAGATCATGGGTGGCGTAGTTTAGTTTGTGAGGCTTTAGCTGACGTGAGGCGTAGGCGATTACCTTGTCGTGTTGCATTAGCACGGCTCCCAATCCCTTTAGTGAGGCATCGGCGTAGATCTGGAAGCCCTCAGTACCTGAGGGGAGTGTCAGAATCGGGGCCGATATCAGTCGGTTCTTCAGCTCTATGAATGCTGCTTCGCATTCGGGAGACCACTGGAACGTCACGTCCTTTTTGGTGAGGGAGGTAAGTGGTAACGCAATCTTAGAGAATCCTTCTACGAACTTACGGTAGTAGCCGGCGAGGCCAAGGAAACTCCTGATGTCTGCTGCTGACTTAAGTGGCGGCCAGTCTCGTACTGCTTGTACCTTATCTTGGTCCACCGCTACCCCGTTCTTGTTAATTGTGTGTCCAAGGAAGCCAACTTCTTCAATCCAGAACTCACATTTGCTAAACTTCGCAAAGAGCGAATGTTCCCTTAGCTTGAGCAGGACCATTTGGAGATGCCTGGAATGATCAGTTTTGTTCTTCGAGTAGATGAGTATATCGTTTATAAAGACTATCATGAAGTGATCTAGGAAGGGTTTAAACACTGTATTCATTAAAGCCATGAAGGAGGACGGGGCATTGGTCAATCCAAACGGCATTACCATGAATTCGTAATGTCCATAGCGGGAGCTGAAAGCGGTCTTGAGAATGTCTTCTTCTCGTACTCTGAGCTGATAATAGCCGGATCTTAAATCCATCTTGGAAAAGACGGACGCGCCTTGTAATTGATCGAACAATTCATCTATTCGGGGCAGGGGATAGGTATTCCGGACAGTGAGTTTATTCAGTTCCCTGTAGTCGATACAGAGACGCAGGGATCCATCTTTCTTTTTAACGAATAGCACTGGGGCTCCCCAGGGCGAGGTACTTGGGCGGACGAATCCTGCGTCAACTAGCTCTTGTAGTTGGATCTTGAGCTCGGCTACTTCCCTTGGGGCCATTTGGTATGGAGCTCGGGAGACGGGTCGGGCTCCATGAGTAAGTTCAATTTGGAAGTCTACTTCCCGTTGCGGCGGCAACCCGGGAAGGGATTCTGGAAAGATGTTTGGGAAGTCCCTAATTACGGGCACTCTAGCGAGTACTTGTGTCTTGTCCTCCATCTCGAAGTAGATTAGGTACACCTTGTCCTTTCGCCGGACCGCTTTGACTGTTTGTGCAGACGTTAAGATAATGCGGGTGACAGATGGTATACCTGCTAGTGTGATAAATTGCCCATTCGGGTTCTGGAGGTGGATCTCTCGAGTCAAACAATTGATTTGGGCGCTGTGCTCGGCCAACCAATCCATCCCTAAAATGATGTCGAATCCGGTTATCGCCAAAACGGTTGCGTTGACTTCGAATTCCATGCCTCCTAGCATTGCTTGGAAGGAACACTTTTCTATGGACGTCATATCTGATCCATCCGGAAGTCGTATTCGTATTGACATCCCGGATGATTGTACAGTATTTCCCTTGTCAGCGATGAAGTTCTGTGCGACGAAGGAATGCGTGGCACCGGTATCGAATAGCGTTTTAGCGGGATGACATTCTACCAAAAGTAAACCTGATAATATGTATATACTATGATCATAAACTTTTTACAGATATACATACATATACGACTATATATACGACTATAACATGCTCCTAGGATATCGTAACTACTGAAAGTAGATACCTATCACTACATTTGGTGCAGGACCGTGCTGGAGATCTAATGCGTATGCCTCGAGCGGTGCTGCTCTGCCCTGCCTAGCTGGCTCCCTCCTACCTGCGGGACGTCCTCTGCGTCCACCTCGTCCTCTCTCCGCAACTCTCTGTACAGCTCCTGAACCGGGTCTCCATGTAGCCTGAGGGCAAAAAGCTCATATGTGCCCGGGCTGCTAACATAGGTAGCAGTTCCCTGCAAAGGGGACATTTTGTCGTGCGCCTGGAACAGCCTGAGGTGATGGGGCTGGGGGTGCTGGTCGGGGCTGGGCTGCCTGTCCATATGGCTGGTGGCGCTGACGCTGTCTCCTACCCCGGTCCTGTCTGCGAGGACCTACTCCTCTCTCTCGGCCCTGAGCCCGGGGAACCTCCGCATGTCCCCTACGCTGCTGGGCCACCATCCTCTGATCTAACTCTAAGGTTGCGGCGTGCGAGGCAATCGTGTGGAAGGATGCCTGAGAAATCATGATCAGAGCCTGACGGAGATCGTCTCGTAGTCCTCGGTAAAATCTAGTTGCTCTATCCCTGTCCGTAACTGCTAAAGTCCCGGTGAAGCGGGCCAAATGAATAAACTCTCATTGGTACTCGGGTACCGTCCTCTCCCCTTGCCGGATCTGTAAGAAACGCTCCTGAAGTGCGATCATGTCTGCGTCCGAGATGAAGTGCTCTAGGAAGACCTCTGAGAATTCCCCCAGAGGATTGTGCTGAGTGGTCGCCCTCTAAATGTGGAGCGGCTGGCTGCTCTCCACCAATCTCGGGCATAGCCCTCTAGCATGGTCACCACCAAGGACACTGCGGCTATGGCGGGGCACATCATCCCGACTAAGAGCTCCTCTACCCTCTCTACCCACTCTTCGGCCTGAATGGTTGACTCGGTACCTCGGAAGGTGGGGGGCCTCATCCCCCGGAATGTCGTCAGAAGATCGGTGGGTACGGTGTCCTGCTGGGGTGGTCGTATGGTGGCCGTCTGGAAAGCGGCTAACAAGGTTGTCAGGGTCCGTCCTAGCTCTGTATCCCAAAACGGAACTGCGGCTGCAGTGGCCGGGGATGGTGGTGGAGTGGTAGGGTGGTACTGATCCCTAGAGGAGGACCTTCCGTTACTCGACTCCGGTATCTGGAGAAGTAACAAACGAACATCAGTACTTGCAAAAATAAGGGAATTTTGCAGAACTGGAACGAAAAGAAAGCGGAAAGCGTGCGGGTGTACTACCGTGCAGTCTCGAATCCTTAACCTTAAACCTAAAGGGTCCACCAGTCTTCCGCTTCCTGGTTCATCCCGAACCAAGAAACGGAACCGGGGAAGGGAGGATCGAAGGATTGCCCCATTGGTCGGATCGTGGTAGCTCTGGTCCTTTTGTAAGACCCCCCCCCCCCCCCCCCCCAAACTGAACCGGGTTCAGGGAGGGGGATCTTACTGCCCAAAGAGGGCCACTAGTGCTTCCCGGATGGCAACGACCCACCCTCTCAAGCACTGAGTGGTCTCCTTGTCAGGCACGAGAATCACAACATCACATCAGAACGCACAGCGGAAGCAATCGAAATAAACAGAACCAATCATACTGCTTATATTTACATATTTAAATAGGGTCGAAGCCTAATGTTTACAACCACTGCCTCGGGGGCTACATAGACTATAACAAAGACCCTAAGCTAGTCCTATACTCTAGGACTCACGTCTCAGAAGATAGGGGGAGAGGCTGGAGTGTCCGATCGAGCCATCTCTAAGGCTGGTAACTCATCCTGCGGTGCGGGGGCTACGCGATGTCCCATCTCCTGTGATTGGTTATAAGAAATAACCGTTAGTCACAAAGCTAAGTAGAAAACACATCCCCTCCCCGGATCCATATCCGGGGGCGGGCTAAAGGACAGAAATAAATAGCCAAAGCAAGAAGGGGGTTAGCAGCAGGTAATCATATATATGTACACCTATATATATATCTATAAATAGGGCCTTCCGCCCTACTATCCATAATCGCGCAGTATAGTAAATACATAACACTATCTCGCGCATACTCGTACTCAGGTATTCAATCCTGTACACACACAAAAGACCCTGTGTCGACACAGTTTAGACCGCTTTATTTCAAGCAGGGGTGCTAACCCCGCGGGCCTCACCGATGTGGTCATCGGTGACAGTGGCCAGTCTTGCGACTTCTGAGTGTAGTTGTACCGTATCACTCAGGCCCTCCTGTACAACTTGGTGTACTAACTGGATGTGAGCGACATCCGGCGAACCGATTTTTAGGCCAACCAGCGGAGGCAAAACTGCAGGTTCGGAGTGGTGATAACCTGCTGTGCACATCTCCCTGTCGCTATGAGTCGTCAACCCACCCGCACCGGTATGAACGGTCTGCGGGCGTGACCGACCCGCCACTTCCAAACCATCTTCAACTACTTAAATACAGAAAAAGCGCTTTAAGACGCGCAGCAACTTACTCAACCGGTCATACGACCTCTAACCGGGAGGCTCAGCGGTATGAGGGATCCTTGATTGGGGTTAACCTGGGAGGAGGGGCTCAACTCCGGGTTTTCCCCAACTAAGGCCTCGCAGAAGGGAGGATAAGCACCGCTTGCTAGCGTAGGAACGAAGTCAGTGCTGATTTAGAAAGTGCAATAAAAGCAGTAAAATAGGCTGGAAGCAGGGGGCCATAATATCAAGCAGTAAAATAGGCCGGAAGCAGGGGCCATAATATCAAGCAGTAAAATAGGCCGGAAGCAGGGGGCCATAATATCAGGACCAGTGCGAGACTGGAGAAATGGAAATACTGAAAGCAGTAAATGCGGACCAGTGCGAGACTGGAGAAATGAAAATACTGAAAGCAGTAAATGCGGACCAGTGCGAGACTGGAGAAATGAAAATACTGAAAGCAGTAAATAAGGACCAGTGCGAGACTGGATAAATGAAAGTACTGAAAGCAGTAAATAAATAAAGGGTTAGTAGTCCAATCACTCCATAACAGGAGGCCTAAACGTCGACTCCGTTCGTAGGAGGAGGTTTTGCTTTCTCCCCGTCCATAGGGGTTCTACTCCGTTCCCAGGAGTTTATTTACGTTCCTTGAGATTTAGTATTTTCCCTTTGCCGTGGATTCATTTTTATTATTATCTTGGCGTTACTGTATTGCGGCGTCGGCCGCGATCTCGTCCCAATTTTCGCGTCGATATTTTAGGCCCAATCGATTCCTCAGATCGATACGCGTAATTTTATTATACGGCCAAAATGCGCGTCGCAAGGACGCCGATTTATTCCGATGAATTTCGCTCCCTTTTGGGCGTTTATTTTTTCTTGTAAAAGCTTTTAGAGGACCAAAATAATATGTCACACTCCCCAACTCTAATAGTAGTTTTAAAATACCCCTAATTAGAGCCTATGATTTTTGGTGATTTTTCCCAACTCATTTGGCCTTTAATTTTCTCAAAATAAACCTTTGGTAGGGTTTTAAAAATAGCAAATGACTTCCTAAAAAATCCCAAAAAATTACAGGAGGTGCCCCTTAGGGTTGGGCACATTTTTCATTTAGGAAGTTTTTGTCATAACTGCCCCATTTTTCCTCAAAAAAATGGGGAAGGGGGAAAGGCAGTTGGGGTGCGGTTAGAGGCAGGGAGAAGGCGCAGGGGTCTTGCACCATGCGCCCTCCCGCAGCTCCCACAGTGGATCTGCGGCGGATCCACTGTGGGGGGCACACATGTGGAGGCGGGAGGCGGGAATCCAGAAAATGGGAACCGCCCGATCTCCTGGGGGAGATCGTGCGGATCCCGTCTATAAGATAGGAGGCGGCCGCTGCCGCCGCCGGGCAGCGGCCAGCTGGGGCCGGCGCCGCCCCCGGTCGATGCGACGGGGGCCGGCGACCACTCCGGTGGTGGTCCAGCGGCCTGTCGCCGCCGGCTGCCACCGGAAAGGAGGTAAGAAGGGGGCGGGAGACGGTGGCGTGGCCTGCATGCGCCATGCATGCTTGCCGCGCCGCCGCCTCCACGGGGAGAGCTGCCGGTGTCGCCCCCGGTCAGTGCGCTGGGGGCCGGCGACCACTCCGGTGGTGGTCCGGCGGCCTGTCGCCGCCGGCTGCCACCGGAAAGGAGGTAAGAAGGGGGCGGTAGATGGTGGTGTGGCTTGCATGCGCCATGCATGCTCGCCGCGCTGCCGCCTCCACGGGGAGAGCTGCCGGTGTCGCCCCCGGTCGGTGCGCCGGGGGCCGGCGACCACTCCGGTGGTGGTCTGGCGGCCTGGTGCCGCCGTCCGCTGTCGGGGGTGGGGTATTTCCTGTACAGGAAACGGGAGTAGAGGGGGGGCTGGGCCACGGGTGCCGCCGGGGCTGCGTCCTCCGGCGGCCCGGCCGCCTCCTTTCGCTGGCGCAAGGGTCCCCGAGGGAGGACCTGCTCCCCCAGCGCCACCACCGGCGCGGGGGGGGGGGGGGAGTGTAAGACCCCATTTCAGAAAGTTGGATTTCTGGAATCCAGCGATGTCGCTGGCGATATCGGCTTTCGCCCGGCGACAGCGGTCTGGCGTGAAGGCCTCTGTCGAGAGGTTATCACGCGGCGGCAAGTCTAACGTTGGCGACACTGTGACACGTGTCATGCACTGTTCGCAGCGGTGGCGTTGACTGGTCGAAGTCGGTTCCTTACCGCTGTCGCCAGGCGACAGCGGCTATCGCCGGGCGACAGCTCCAAATTGTACTTGGCGGCCGAAATCATGGGCATTGTTGGCACATTGACTTTAGGGCCTTGTTTTGGACAGAGAGGCTCGGTGGCTGGCATAAGGTGGCCGAAAACCACTTGAAATCCATTATTCACTAAGGGTTTTAATTAAGAGAGAGGGAGAGCTTTGGAGAAGGAGATGAATAGGGTTTCCCAACCCTAGAGCTCATCTTTGGTGGAGCTACACTACTCCGATTCCCTCAACGTTGGTGGCTACGCGTAGAGGAGGGCAAGACGCTCCTTTCCAACCATGCCAAAAACCAAGCCATGGCTTCGAAGCAGCGTTTAAGGGTAACGATCCTCTTTACCCTCATTTGGACATGTTCTAGTCCGTTCCGTGCATCGTTGAGGCCCCTACCCAAAAGGGTGAGGTCGTGGCCTCCGACGGGTCGATTTGTGTTATCCCCGTCAAATCTTGCATACATGTAGAGTCCATGCGTGAAATGGACGTAGGCGCGCTGTGTGAAGCCCATCCGAGACGGTTCGTCCGGATTGGTGATGCTTTTTGATATTGTGCGTGCTGGGGGAAAACTCCGTGTTGATATCCTGCTTCGTAGGACTAGAGAATGCTACTGCATGCGCAGCAACGCCTGGGGGTGTGCCCCGGGAAGCACCCAAAGTTAGAAGCAGAAAAGGAGTTCTGTTCACTGTCGCTGGCGACATTGACTATCGCCAGGCGACAGCTCCCAGACTTGGTTCTGGTGATTTTGTGCGTTCTGAGGCAGTGGGAGTGCTACTGCATGTGCAGCAATGCATGGGGGTGTGCCCCGGGAAGCACCCACAGCTAGAAGCCAAAATGGAGTTCTGTTCACTGTCGCTGGCGATATTGGATATCGCCAGGCGACAGCTCCCAGACTTGGTTCTGGTGATGTTTGTTGTGCCCAGCTTGTTGTGGGACTTGCGGCCTGCATGCCTGTGTTTTGTAATGTCCTGCTAGGTGGACCCGGGGAGCGTACGCCTTCCCTGTGAGGGGTCCAGTTGAGGGAACCTAGTCGCCTTAGGGCCTGGCTAGTTGAGAATACCTGGGCTGAGGGGACGCCATACCCGCATTTCGTGTTGTACAACGAGTGTGTGAACAACGGGCATTTGGCGAACCCGCACCTGAACCATTGTGCGCCTGATTAGTAAGCCTCGCTCAGCATGTCGGGAAGCAATGGGGAAGAGTCTTCGGACTATGGGGAAGTTCACAATTAAAGTACGGGGTACCCTGGTATTCGGGTCACCGACTTTAGCCTCGAAGGGCAAAACCATCAAGGGGATGGTGGTGGAAGGTGGAGACCACCGAAGAGTGCCTTGCGAGCACGAGACGTGGAGACCTTTCTCACGTTTGTGATTGATTGCATATGTATGAACTGTTGTGGGCTTTGCTAGCCGCTTCATTCTGTTATATATATATATATGTTGTGATGCTCTTGCAGGGACGGGAAACTGCCACCCCCTCGAAGGGGTGGGGTCGTTATAATTTGGTCAGCTTTAGCTGACCGTTGCCCTGTTTTGCCACCGTTTTTGGTGGGCTTGTTGTACAGGTGTTGGACCGAGCGGGAACTTAGCGGGCTCTTAGCGGGCTGAAGCCCTTGTGCTGTTGTGGCCCTTGAAGGCCTTTTGATGTTCTTTTGCTTTTCATGTATGGCCGGCCTGCGCGCCGATGTTGGTAAATTGTAAGGCTGTCGTGCCTAAAAATGGTTGTTGTAAAACATTTCATTCCGAGTTAATAGAAGAGGACATACCCGGGTTCGGGTTTTGTGGTTTATAATTTTGTCTCTCTCTCTCTTCTGCTTCCGCATAGAATGCTCTGAGTTAAGTTCGTCGTTTAGTGTCATTTGGTATTTCAATTAAGTGACGTTCCCGTTTGTTTTGTAGTATATGGCGTGGGGCCCCGGCCGGACCTTCTGTCATATGCTTCTTAACGGATGGGGGTGTTACAGGGGGGGGCTTCCACGGCCATGCCTCCACCCGAGCCTTGCAAGGCTCAGGGTGGTGCTGGTGACGCTCCGGCGACGGGGAGGGGGTCGGCCTGGCTCAGGGGAGTAGGAAGGAGGAGGGGAGGGCGTCTACCTGTAGGGTTGGTGGAGCTCGAGAGGTTGAGGGTCGGCCGGCCATGGTGGGGAAGGAGGTGGCGGCGGCTTGAGGTTTGGGCAGGGCTCCGGCAGGGGGCTGGCTGGGCTAGCCGGGAGGGGAGAAGGAGGAGGAGGAGGCTGAGAGGGGGGAGGGGTTGGCACTCAGGGAGGGGCTGAGCCCCTCCTTATATAGGGGAGGGGGAGGCCTCCCCTCTCCTTTCTTTTAGCCCACGTGGGCTAAAAGGAAGGGATGGGTGGGGGAGATATTTTCTCCCACCCCCCCCTTCTTCTCTCTCCTGCCCCCTTGCCCTAATAGGGGGCTGCCTATCCATGGGCAGCCCCCCCCCCCCTCCCTTGTGGGAGGGGCTTCTCTCCCCCCCCCCCCTTCTTTTCTTTTCTCAACCGATTTCAAGCTTGGGGGGGGGGGGGGGGGTTGACCGAGGTCAACTTAGGGCGGGGTCCTTCATGGCCCCGGGGTCCATCAAGATTTGTCGGGGCCGATGCCGAGCTTGTGTGCTTCACATTTCGTGCGTTGCACTGAGGTGGTCTGCATAGTCTTAAAATGTCATACTCTCCATACGACCTCGGATCGAGGTGCAATGAATTCCGTTGCGTACGAGTCTAATGGAACTGACAGAAGTCATTTCGGAGTATGTTTGGCCACTATCCCACTATAGTGGGGTAGCGGCGCACAACGATACTCAAAATGGTCATTTTCTCTAAACGACCTCGGATTGAGGTGCAACGAATTCTGTTGCACTCGTATAGGTCACACGAGTCTAACGGGACTGACGGAAGTCAGATCGGAGTATGTTTGGCCACTATCCCACTATAGTGGAGTAGCGGCGCACAACGATACTCAAAATGGTCGTTTTCTCTAAACGACCTCAGATCGAGGCGCAACGAATTCCCTTGCACTCGTATAGGTCACACGAGTCTAGCGGATCTGACAGAAGTCAATTCGGGATTCGTAGCACATAACCCCTCATCGGGTTATGTCTATCGTTCGGGCCTACTTTTATTGGGCTCACTAAGGCCTAGTGACCCAATAAAAGTCGGGATGTTACACTACTAATGTGTTCCACATTTCCTTGGCATATCACAGTGCACCAAGTTTTGGAAAGTAGAATCATCAATAGCATTGACAATGATATTTTGAGCCCTTTTATCCATTGTAGCCAATGCTATCTCATCCCTTGTCATTTCAGTGTAAGGCTTGTCTACCATCCTAGTAGGATCAATGGTGGAGGGCTTTGTGATAATAAAGGGGCCTTCCTGAACAGTGATAAAGATTCTGGGGTCAGATGCTTCCATGAACAATCTAACCCTCTGCTTCCATATGCCAAAGTTGGCTTTGTTGCATATGGGCAATTTCATGGAGCCCATCTCCTTCTGCATTCCACTAGAGGCCATCTGATTCAGAATAATCAATACATATTTAGGATCTGGTCAGACTGTTAAGTCTTTCTTGACCAACCTCGCTCTGATATCACTTGAAAGATTACATAGGTATATGATCTAATTCACCTAGAGGGGGTGAATAGGTCTTTTAATTTTTACTTGTTTTATATAAACAGTTAAACTATTGTATGCAAGAAATCAAACATAACCAGAAAACACACAAGTGTTTATAGTGGTTCCCCAAGACAGTGTGTCTATGGGTAGTCCACTTTCCCCCTCCACCCTTCTAACAGTGTGTTAGACAGGGACAACTCCTCCAATCTCAGCTAAAATAGTTTACAGCACAGATCCCTCAAGATCTCTCAGGTTTTCCCAACCCTACCTCAGGCACGGCAGCCCTACCTCAGATCAGCCATTGATCCTATAACTCAGACCACAGCATGTCCTACAATCTCAGGCCAACAAGCCCTACCTCAGAGGAATCCACCTCCTACAACTCAGACCACTTCCAGGTCCTACCTCAAAAGAATCCTCCTCCTACATCTCAAGCAATAAAGCCCTATAACTCAGGCTAAACAGCCATACCTCAGATCTTCACAGATCCTACAACTCAGACCCCTTCCAGGTCCTACCTCAGAGGAATCCTCCTCCTACAGCTCAGGCAATAATGCCCTACAACTCAGATCACACAGATCCTACAATCTCAGGCCTTCAGCCCTACAAACTAAGGTTGTAACGCCCTACAACTCAGAATCCAAAGATTCCTACAATAAAAGATTTGTTGAAGCTTACTACAGCAGACAGCAGAAGAAGTTCCATGTAGTTCCTACACACCTGGTGCTTCCTTATAGCTGGAGATATTGATAGCAGCTACTAATTGATCTTCCTCTTCAGCTGAAGGATGGAAGATCACCTTGCTCCTTGTAGAGGAGCTTTCTTTTTCTCTCTTCTTCTTCTTGCTTGTTCAGTGAGCAGCATGAGAAAGACGAGAGCGGCAGCCGTCAATGGAATAGTGAATATGTTGGTTCTCTGCCTGCTTCTTCTAAAGTGCCCTAACATCTTCTTTTATACATCCCTGACCTTCAACAGCTCTTAGCCGTCCTTCTGAGCAGTATGGGAGAGACTGGTGGACCCCACACTGACATTCTGCAACTTGCGCCATGGGCAGAACTCGCAATCTGCGTTCGACGAACTCGCCATGCTCTGCGTTCGATGAACTCGCCATACTCTGCGTTCGACGAACTCGTCATGCTCTGCGTTCGACGAACTCGTCATACTCTCAGCGCTTGCTTCTATTCTATCTCTATGTTCGATGAACTGTGTTCTGCGTTCGACGAACACTCCAAGTCTCAGTTGTTTGCTTTTGTTCTGTCTGCGTTCGACGAACTGTGTTCTACGTTCGATGAACACTCCAAGTCTCAGCTGTTTCTTCTGTCTCGTCTCAGCGTTCAACGAACTGAGTTCTGCGTTCGACGAACACGCTAGATCTCTTCTATCTTCAGCTCCTTTCCCGTCTCAGCGGATCCGCTGAGACAATGAGCTCGTCTCGGCGGATTTGACCCTTCGTCTCAGCGGTTCTGCTGAGACAATTCTTCATCTCTCAGGAGTTAATTTCTCCTGAACTAAGGGCATGATTGGCCCTTTCTCTTGAGTTACCTAAGCATGTATATCTTACACAAATATAGCTTCATCAAATACAACTTTGTACTTAGCATTATGAGTGATGCCTCTTCAAATCAAAGGAATATTGAGGGCAATAATTGACAATTTGATTTATTAGTTCAAAGGTAAAGTCATGGGTTTTCATGTAAAAGTCAATATCCCTGTAAATTTCGTCGCGTCGAACGTTAGATTTGAATTTCTAATCTCAAATGTCAATTCCAGAAAACCAATTCCGTCCAAACCAAGGGACCCTTAAAGATCTATGAGTTTGATCTTATAACGCTAAGATCGGTATGCAATAAAAATGAAATCTTTTTGTTTCATATACCGACTCTTCCCAAGAACCGGTTTGTCTTAGCCAATCTACCCCTGGATTGACTTCACGCACCCTAGACATACGCCTAAGAATAGTCGTCACACACGAGACGAATTCTCAGCCCTAGACCTACCCTAGATCGAATCGCCACATGCAATGTGATTTCCCACGTGATACAATGATAAGCAGTCAAAGATCAAAACCAAAGGATAATAAAAAGAAAAATATAATTTACATAAAAACTCCCTAAAAACTGCTGCTCAAAATAATCGTCGGAGAGCACGAACCCTTCACTTGAATGATGACATTAAGTGTCGATCTTTCTTGGAATCCTTTGGTGTTGAAGGTATGGAGTGCCGGAGGCTCTTGGGGCGTCTAAGGCAACCCTCTCTCTGAAACATCTCGTGATGGAATAAAGATCCCGAGAAAATAAATCATTTTTATAATTCTCTAGGAACCATCACCTGCAATTGTTGATATCGCCAAGCAGTAGTTGTTGAAATTAATGAAATGAGATAACGCTGGCGTTAGAGTCAACGCCGGCGTTAGCCCCCGCCTTTTGGTGGCGGCTCGAAATCTATAAATAGGGGGACAATTCCCCCACAGATATCATCAGAGACAAGAGGAGACTTGTGCGGTCTGAATAGGCGGTCTCAAGTGAGAGCGAACTTGGAGTGAGTTTGGAGGAGAGCTCGGGCGGTCTGACTGGGCGGTCTCAAGTGGGAGCGAACTCGGAGTGAGTTCTGGGCGACTTGGAGCAAGAGTTGTGAGTTGTGCAAGATCGCGAGTCAACGCCGGCGTTAGTGTCAACGTGGGGCGTTAGCGACTTGTGTGTGGTGGCAGTCTGCATCTGCGGTCTCGTCAAGAGGTGTGCTCACAGCGAGATCGTGCGGACTGAGTCAACGCCGGCGTTAGTGACAATGTCGGGCGTTAGCGAGCTGAAGAGAAGCAGACTCTGTCTGCGACCAGTTGTTATTTCTTATTCTTGGTTGTTGTGAATCAAGTTGTATGCGACTTGTATTCAGCCTCCTTCTGTTGTAATTGTTGTAACCAATCTGTCAAGCAATAAAGAAGTGTTTTTTGTTCATCCTTGGTGTGCTTGTCTCAGTGTTCCATTGATCTAGAAAATTTCACATGGTATCAGAGGGAGGTTGGAACAAGCACTGAGTTACAAGTACTGAGCAACCAAGATGGACGATGGAGGAGGCTATACGAGAGGTCTTGGAATTGAGTTACTCACTCAGACGAATTACAAGAAGTGGAAGTCTTGTATGGAGAGTTACCTGCTTGGAGAGGACCTATGGGAGGTCGTTGGAGGAGATGCGCAAGAGGAAGTTGTAGCTGTCGGAGACAATGGTCCAGAAGTGAGGGCATAGAGGAAGACTAACACCAAAGCGGAGTTCACCTTGAAGAGATCTATCTCTCCTGACTTGTTCGATCACATCATGGGATGCAAGTCAGCGTTAGAGATCTGGAGAGCCCTTGATGGGCTGTTTAACAAGAAGAATGTAGCGCGGCTACAGTTCCTGGAATGAGTTGGCGACGTCACTCAAGGAGAGTTGTCGATATCCACCTTCTTCCTGAAGGTGAAGAATCTGTGTGTAGAGATCTCGGCTTTGGATCCTGACGAGCTAATCTCGGAGGCGAAGTTGAAGAGGCACATACTCAGAGGCTTGTGGAAGGAGTATGTTCCGTTTGTCACGTCTGTGCAAGGATGGGCTACTCATCCCTCCTTACTGGAACTGGAGAACCTGTTGTCGTCTCAGGAGAGCCTGGCGAAGAAGATGGCGGGAGTGTCTATCTCAGGGGGAGATAGTGAGGTGTTGTTCTCAGTCAAGAGGAAGACCTGGGACAAGAAGAAGAACTCTGGAGATGGACCCTCAACGTCCTCTCAAGGAGATAAGGGGAAGTTCCTTCCTGCTCATGATGAAAGGGGGAGATCTCTTTGCTTTGCCTGTAAGAAGTACGGGCACATGGCAAAGGACTGCCAGTCTAATCTGAAGGCCGGTTATATTGTTGAGAAGGAAGGAGGCCACTGGAGAGGTGGAGCGAGAGGTGGAGGTCACCAGGGTGGTGAAGGCGGAGACAACTGCTTCCTGGTTGAGATGACGGCCACGCCTGTCGATGCCTTAGCCTCTGTGAACTTTGAGAACGACTGGATAGTGGATTCCGGTTGCGGGCACCATCTCACGGAAGACGTGTCTAAGTTTACCTCATTGAAGGCATATGGAGGATCGGATGCTATCATCACTGCGGATGATACAGTGCATCATATGGAGCAAGAAGGGATGGTATCCCTGGGAAGTAAAGAGAAGCCCGTGACACTGAAGAGTGTGTATCACGTGTCGGGCATGAAGAAGAACCTCTTTTCTGTTGCAAATGCAGTGGATGTAGGATACCACGTGCTGTTCAGACTGAAGGAGGTGAAGTTTCTGAAGAATCTGTCGTCTGTTGATGCTGGCATCACACTCACCGGGAGAAGGGTGAAGGATCTGTATGTCCTGTCTGCAAATGCCTATGTGGATAAGCTGAAGACGAATGACAGCGTTGTGATCTGGCATTAGAGGCTAGGTCATGTGGGGATGGACAAGTTGAAGATGATGGCTGCAAAGGGTCTGGTGAGCGGACTGCCTAATCTCTCTTCTTGCAGCGACGACCATGTATGTGAGGGCTGTCAATATGGTAAGTCACATCGACTTCCATTTGACAAGTCGGAGACCAGGTGTAAGGCACCTCTGGAGTGTGTTCATGCTGATGTGATGGGGTCGTGCGCCACCCTGACTTATAGAGGAAATAAGTATGGGTTGGTCTTGGTGGATGACTATACCCGCTACACGTGGGTTTACTTCTTGAGAGAGAAGGCGAAAGTGTTTGAGAAGTTCCAAGAGTGGAAGGAACTTGTGGAGGGGAGGCTGAACCTGAGGGTGAAGAAGTTGCGAAGTGATAATGTGGGGGAGTTTACCTCTAACGTGTTTGCTTCTTTCTGTAGGAAATACGACATTCGGCGATAGCTCTCTTGCGCCCACACCCCTCAACAAAATGGGGTCGCAGAGAGGAAGATCCGCCATCTGGTGGAGACTACCAGGAGTTGGCTGCATGTCAAGGGGATTCTCAAAGCCTTCTGGGCGGAGGGAATGGCGTATGTCACCTATGTGATCAACAGGCTACCTCTGAGTCCTAACAGGATGGTGTCTCCACACCAACTCATGTTCGGGGAGAAGCCAAATGTGAGCCACATGAGGGTGTTTGGCTCTACCTGTTTTGTGCACGTTCCAGAGGCTGAGAGAACCAAGTTAGAGCCGAAAGCAAGGAAGTGTGTCTTCATCGGCTACGGCGAGCGGAAGAAAGAGTGGAAGTGCATGAATCCGCAGACCCACAAGTTTGTCGTCTCGCGCGACGTGGTGTTTGACGAACTGATCTCGTATCAGGGAGTCTGTACTGTGGTGCTGCCGGAGAGTGGAGGTTCTAGGAGGTGTGAAGAGAGAGTCACTGAGGACTCTACTTTGGAGTTGGAGCTATTTCCCAGTGCCTCATCGCCATCTGGCTCAGGGGAAGCTTCGAGCTCGAGAAGCAGGGGGAGCAGTGCTCCAAGAGTTGAAGAGAGAAGAGTTGAAGAGGAGGTGTCTACCGGAGCGGTAGAAAGTGGCCAAGCCTTGAGAAGGTCGAAGTGGACCATCGTCCCGCCTTCTCGCTATAAGGAGGGAAACTTCGTGAGTTTGGTCTCTTGCTTCTTCGTAGGACCACTTGACGAGAGGGAACCTGCCCGCTTTGAAGATGATGTAGGCACGAAGGAGTGGGACGTGGCCATGGATGAGGAGATGCAGGCCTTGAAGAAAAATGAGACATGGGACCTTGTGCCCATGGTGGAGGGCATCAAGCATGTCACCTGCAAGTGGGTGTACAAGGTGAAGAAGAGAGCTGACGGAAGAATAGAGCGGTACAAGGCTAGGCTTGTCGCTCGAGGGTTTTTGCAAACCTATGGTGAAGACTATGAGGAGACATTTAGTCATGTGGCGAAGATGACGTCGGTGAGGACGGTCATAGCTCTTGTGGCGTGCCGAGGGTGGAGGTTGTGGCAGCTTGATGTAAAGAACGTGTTTTTGTACGAAGAGATTGACAAGGATATATTCATGGTGCAAGCACCTGGATACGTGCCCAAGTCACACCCACATCATGTGTGCAAGCTGAAGAAGGCCCTCTGCGGGTTGAAACAGGCGTCGAGAGCCTGATATGGGAAGATTGCAGAGTACTTGCAGTTTTGTGGTTATAATGCCTCAGACTCGGACTCTAGCATGTTCGTGAAGAAGAGTTGAGATCTTCATGTGTTGATGTTGTTGTACGTCGACGACATGATCGTGACCGGGAACAACAGTGAAGAGGTCGCGGCGCTGAGACAACAGTTATCTATCCATTTTGAAATGAAGGATCTTGGTGAACTGCACCATTTCCTCGGACTTCAGGTAGAGAAGGGAAGTGGCGGACTGTTCGTCTCCCAGAGGGCTTACGCTGAGAAGATCGTCGAAAGATTCGGCATGAAGGAGGGGAAGAGCAGCTCTGTTCCACTGGAGGTTGGGCTGAAGCTTCGGAAGGAAGAAAGGAGGATTCTTTCTAATCTGAAGGTCTTTCGGGCACTGATGGGGAGTTTAATCTACCTGACTATCACGAGGCCGGACATCGCTTTTGCCGTCGGCCGAGTTAGTCGGTACATGCAGGAGCCGCGGAAGCCTCATCTGGTGGCAGCAAATGGAATTCTGAAGTACGTGAAGGGGACCCTTGAAATGGGGTTGTCCTATGGAGAGAAGTCTGACTTCAAGCTGCATGGGTACACAGATGCAGACTACGGTGTTGACGTTGATGATCGCAAGTCGACCTCAGGTCATGTGTTTCTATGTGGAGCAGCTGCTATCTCGTGGTGTAGCAAGAAGCAGGACTCTATCTCCCTATCCACCACAGAGGCTGAGTAGAAGACGTCGTGCTTAGCAGCCCAGGAGTGTGTCTGGCTGAGGAGGCTGGTGGAAGACATGGACGAGAAGGTCAGCGGACCTACTGTTCTTCGCGGTGACAACGAGAGCACCCTGAAACTGGTAACCAATCCAGTCTGTCACGCGAGAACAAAGCATATAGAGACCGAGCTTCACTTCATCAGAGAGAAGGTGTTGGGTAGCTTGATTGCGGTGGAGCATGTGCGGAGCGAAGACAACATAGCGGATATTTTCACAAAGCCCTTATCTGCGGGGCCATTCAGGAGGCTTCGCTCGCTGCTCGGAGTGGTTGACGGAGCTCACTTCAAGGGGGAGTGTTGAAATTAATGAAGTGAGCTAACGCTGGCGTTAGAGTCAACACCGGCGTTAGCCCCCGCCTTTTGGTGGCGGCTCCGAAATCTATAAATAGGGGGTCAATCCCCCCACAGATATCATCAGAGACAAGAGGAGACTTGTGCGGTCTGAATAGGCGGTCTCAAGTGAGAGCGAACTTGGAGTGAGTTCGGAGGAGAGCTCGGGCGGTCTGACCGGGCGGTCTCAAGTGGGAGTGAACTCGGAGTGAGTTCTGGGCGACCTGGAGCAAGAGTTGCGAGCTGTGCAAGATCGCGAGTCAACGCCGGCGTTAGTGTCAACGCGGGGCGTTAGCGACTTGTGTGTGGTGGCGGTCTGCATCTGCGATCTCGTCAAGAGGGTGTGCTCGCAGCGAGCTCGTGCGGACTGAGTCAACGCCGGCGTTAGCGACAACGTCGGGCTGAAGAGAAGCGGACTCTGTCTGCGACCAGTTGTTATTTCTTATTATTTGCTGTTGTGAATCAAGTTGTATGCGACTTGTATTCAGTCTCCTTCTGTTGTAATTGTTGTAACCAATCTGTCAAGCAATAAAAAAGTGTTTTTTGTTCATCCTTGATGTGCTTGTCTCAGTGTTCCATCGATCTAGAAAATTTCACAGTAGCGTCAAAATATGAATCCTCGCACCATTTTCAGCCTCAAGACAGCGAAGCTTTCCAAATGGAAGTTTGAGATATTGGGCGATAGTGAGTTATCACGAAGCGATCGTAAAATTAAATTCTCCGCTCTCATTTCCCTCCAAGATGCCTTGCAACATGGACTTACTATAACGAGTTCTTCACACTACCGCCGGGCAATAAAAGCTATCGCAGACAATAGCTATTTTCAAGAGCTTTTCCGCCAGCCCCAAATTTCTCTAATTCACACTACAAAACACTTACAAAGATAAATCAGATACACAACATAATTTATTATTCTCAAACTATGAAATATCAAACCATGTTCCAACATATTATTCATAGATTTGAAAAAAAAAACACTTTGTATATCGAGCCAATTTCGAACAAAGTAACGTAGCATATCATTTATAGCTTTATCAACTATTTTTATTAAACGATTTACCATTATTCTATTATGAACAGCTCTACAAATAAAAAATTTTAATTCAAAAAATTTATCTGCAACCTTCATTTCTTACAAATAACTATCTACAACCTTCAGTTCTCGCATCTCCCCCTTGTCTCAGCACACCTCATCTCGCTAATAGCCACCCTTGGATAGTAGCACCTCCCAAAAATTTATTTTCACACCAGCTAGCTATTGTAACAACCCGGCCCAACCACCACACCAGAGGCCCGCACCAACTCAGCGGCCAAGGCGCACTCTAGTGGGCTGGCTGCCGCGGTTGGACAAGGGCTGCAACCCATGACACCCCAACGCCTCTCTGACCTGTTTCTCAGCACAGTGCTTTGTTGATGGCAGGATTCGAACCTCCGCCACCCTTGATAAGGCGCCTTCAACAACCCTCATCACCAACTGCATGAGCCTCTGGTGTGGTGGTTGGGCCAGGTTGTTACAAAAAAAAGTGCATGCCACCAAAAAACGAAAAAATATTAATTTTTGATAAAACATAGTCTTTAAGCTCCTGAGATTAAACATCTGCATTTCCGAAAAAAGAGTACGTAATCTTCAACATTAATAATCTTCGCATTAAGTTAATCAAAGAGTGAAATCATCTTGATTTCTCGAAAAAAAATAAAATCCGACGAGGCGCCCGATTTGTCGGAAAATGAAATCCGACGAGGCGCTCAGAATTTTGCTTATTAGGGCAGGGGTGCTATTATCTATACATATATGTGTTATTTTATATTAACCACGGGGTGTTATTATCTACATGAGAGGTGCTATTAACAATGCTCAAAATTTATCTACAACCTTCATTTCTTACAAATAACTTTATCTATAACCTTCAGTTCTCGCATCTCCCCCTTATCTCAGCCACAACTCTCCAAACAACAAAGAATAGAGCAGATTAATTTCTGATTGACCCGACGGGTCACTAATTCCATCCTATTTTATTTTTCTTTTAATCAAAAAAATATACATCATTAGATCAAATGAGAATGCATCTGTACCATGAAATGAACCTCCATTTCAGATCCAAAATGGAGAAGATCCTCGTCCACAAACAGATGCATATATTGTCCAAATTATTAGTAGGATCAAACTATTTTCCAAATTAAGCTCTCTTTTTTTTTCTTGAAATTTTATTATAACTGAAAAAATTACAAGATTCATCTTTGATTAAAAATCAAAAAGCCATTCTTTACATTATTTTCTTTTGAACATTTTCTAATTTATCAAGCATTTATGCAGGAAAAAAGAGAGAAACACCTGAGCTAAACAGTAGAAATTCAACAAACACAAAAAGATGAACAAGATTCACATATATGAAAGCATTGCAGAGACCAGAAACACATACTCACGAGCTTATACTTCCCAGAACTTCATACAACTATCACATATATGAAACATTGCAGTGACCAGAAACACATACTCCTGAGCTTATACTTTCCAGAACTTCATACAACTATCACGCACACACACACATACACGCACACACGACTTCATTAGCATACGAAAACGAATACAAGCTAAAAGTCACATCACATGCACCAAACATAAACACATTCACACTCCCTGAACATGATTTAACTCAGAATGTTTCTGGTAGTGGTCTTCCTTGCAGGAAGGCTCTGAAGAGACCAAGAGACCTCTCGGGCTGTGAAAAAGGGGCCTCGTGTGAAGCCCCCCGTATAGTTGCGAAAGAGAGGATGTTGCCATACACTTGAGTCCAGCCTCCTACCTGGTGAAGTCATGTAATGGAAGAAGAAGGATTCACGATAATAGCTAAATTCACAAAAATAAAACTCAACTTGAACTTGCTTCAGTCAAATTTTGAGCAAGGGCAATGTGGCTTGAAATTCATTTTGGATTTATCTCATAATCTATTTTGAGTTGTCAGAAAGTATTGTTTGTGTTCTTACGTGTTTTGAAATGATTGCAAGCGGTGATTGATTCTTCAGTCAGATTAAAATCAGTTTATAGCCAGGTTTGAATCAGTAAAGTTAAAGTTATTGAGTTTTACATGAGCTCACTTGAACTGTTGGCGATATCAACAGTAGGAAAGAATAATCCTGCTGTACCATCTAATTTTGTTTGATGTGGTGACAAATCATCATGTTCAGTAGGGAAGTATTGTTTGTGTTCCTACGTATTTTGAAATGATCTCAAGAGGTGATTGATTCTTTCGTCAGATTAAAGTCAGTTTATAGCCAGGTTAGAATCAGTAAAGTTAAAGTTATTGAGTTTTACTTGAACTGTTGGCGATATCAACAGTGGGAAGAATAATCCTGCTGTGCCATCTAATTTCATTTGATGTGGTGAAAAATCGTCATGTTCAGTAGGAAAGTATTGTTTGTGTTCTTACATATTTTGAAATGATTGCAAGAGGTGATTGATTCTTTAGTCAGATTAAAATCAGTTTATAGCCAGGTTAGAATCAGTGAAGTTAAAGTTATTGAGTTTTACATGAGCTCACTTGAACCGTTGGCGATATCAACAGAAGGAAGAATAATCCTGTTGTACCATCTAAATTGGTTTGATGTGGTGACAAATCGTCAAATTCAAACTCAACAACTCCGGTCACGTCCTCTCAATTGTAATGATTTAGACTTCAAGTTCAAATGAATAAGAACAAAATCATCATTGCCGATTGAGCAGCATCAAGATATAAAACAGTTTCAATCTCTACAAACCTCTCAAATTCCCTATTAAATGAGTATGAGGAAAAAAGATTGTATAGAAGCAACCAAATGAGTTCTGAGAAGAGCATTCATAGTAGGAGGAAAAAAGATTGTTGATCAACAAAAAATTACCTGTTGCCCCTCGAACCAAACTCTGTAAGGCACTGTTGTATTCAATCTTAGTTCGTGCGCCAATTTATGCAACAGCGTTCTGCTCCCGGTCAAGGGAATGACAGAGTCCTGATCCCCACTTCGGTGATAAAGTAGGAAAATATAAAATAAGTTGCAGTCATTTGGAGAAGTTTAGACTACACATATGGCTGAACTAGCAAAATATTTTGACAGTAAACTTACCTGTAAACCAGAACAGGTATTCCAGACTTGACCAATGAACCCAGAAGAGTTATGGTTGGTATTTCCAAGTTGAGTAAATCATACTCAAGTACACTAAAGAACAAACACAGAAACCTTATCATTTCAACATTCGGAATATATAAGCCGCTGGACAGCATTCATGATTTATCATGAAGTCATGATACTACAATAGTTTCAATCCCATTTTCAATACATATTATTCTTAATCTGACCTTCTGCCATTCAATATTATACTTGGAATCAACTGTGACGAGAGTGGATTATAATTATGAAAAACTTAGAATTAACCAGAAGAAAATTTACCTCGTTCATGGTGTTAGGGAATATGTGCAAACATAGATAGTCCAATTTCCAGTAAATGGTATACAATTGGGGGAATGATGTTCCTAGTCATTTCAACTCATTTACTAAGATTTGGACAGATTATATTTTGACCACATTATATCATGCCCTACTTAAACCTTACATGACTAAGGCATCATTTGGGAGGGCGGCGGCGCTCTGGTGCAGAAGCAAACGCCACCAGCGGCACGCCCCGGGGCTGCCAGTTTCCCGAGCAAACAGCGGCTGTATCAGAACCCGGCGCCCTCCCTCCAGTCCACAACGCCGGTTCGGGAGCAAACTCACCGGAGCGCCGCCGCATTCCCAAACGAACCCTAAATCACATATGTTACATGATCGCAATACTAAGAAATTGGGCTATTAGATCAAATCCTTTTTCAATCGCTTTTTTTTACTAGTTTATATGACTGCCCAACTTTAACATTACATTATAAAGCCTACAGGTCACATTAAGAAGTTTTTAACTTGATTTTGAGAGGATAAAATTGTGTAGAAATGTACATGAGGAGGAGAAATGTTCATCTCCGAAGTGAAGAGATGAATTCCTTAAGAAATAAAGAAAATGCCACAAAAAAGAATGAGATTCTATGGGGAAAAGTGTATTAATTAGGCTTGTTGAAATGAAGCTAAAATGCTAATCTCTTCCCTTATCCATCAGCTTAAGCTTTTGGATTGATAGGTGCCCTTCTACTAGTATATTTGGCTCCATCTGAGAACCGAGCCAGTGGAGAAGGAAAGCTAGACTAGTGCTAACAACCTAATAATAATAGTAGATTCCTTGATCAATTAGTGTTTATCAACTGAAGAAGGAAAGCTTGTTCTGTGTTCCACCCTTACAACAACAGAAGAAAAAAAACTATCAGAAATGAAAAGAGAGAACCTTCACCTACTACAAACAGTCCATCGAGTCACCCCGTTAAGCTCGGCATGCAATGCAACCTGCACATCCTTCCTATTCAAGAAAATCAGAGTTTCGTCCTCTACACAAACATCTAAAGTGTCCTGGACTCTCTGAAACAAAAATGGAGTTAGTCACCATTGATAATTTTTTGTTGATTATAAGATTTCTGCAGGTCCACTTACTTCAGGGCTGAGAACATTAGACTGAGAAAGAACTGATGAGATGCAGACGTCAAGGGTAACATCATATTTGTCAACAAATCTGCTTGTTTCTTGGGTAACTTGGCTCATAACTCTTGAGCAGATTGAGCTGAGTGAGCCCCTGTAATACTCGCCAACATATCGAGAATAGTTGCAGGCAGTCGTGAACATTTTGTATGTGGAGTCAGAAATCAAGCCATGCGACCAGAAAAACTCCGCTCTTGAATTGAAATCTGTGGCAAACTCGAGCACTGGATTTCCGAGCTACGAAATCGGTAAACAGGAAAAAAGACGCTATTAAATGTGTCTGGATCAGTAAAATCTACAAAAAGGAGAGACAGAGCATAACTTGACTCACAGCTAGTCCTTTTAGATTAAAAAACCTTTCTTTCTTGTTGTACTCAACAATGAGATCGGCTAGCTGTGGGATATAATGCCCTAACAGTGAGAAAAAAATCAGTTCAGAAGAGAACATAATGTGAGAGAAAAAGAAATAGAGAGAGAGAGAGAGAGAGACCTGCATAGCTTTCCCCTGCTATGTAGAGATCTCGATCTTTATACTGGGGGAACTTGGAGAACCAGCGAAGCAGGAAAACTAAATTGTCCATAGCTTTAAGAACCAGGGGAAAAAAAGTAAAAGAAGCTTCAGAGCATACACTTTTCCTTAAAAAAAATGAAGAAAAAGCCATGTCTGGACTGAAAGTAATCCCTTTGAATCTAAAGAAGATAGTCTCCTCAACGGTTACAGATATTCAGATGCCAAAAGCACACTAAGTGAAGGAAGGCATTGATCTAAAAACATTACATGTCAGCTTATCATTCGCCCTTTCATAGAATGAACTATCCATGGAGTAGGAAAACCCGACTCCTGCCGGGGTCTCCAAATACAACATATTTGCCTCTGCGAAAATAGAGAAGACGATGGATTTTAAAGAAACATGGAGCCAGAGATGAAAACAACGCCCTCTAAAAATGGTTACCTTTGTTCCAGCTATGCTCATTTCTCAACAAAACTCGGCCGCTCGGTCTGAATGGTCCGTTCTCGGAGAATGCGCCAACCCCGACTGAAGAACAACCGGGGCCTGTAAAGATGAAGAACAGCACTTAGCAAATGAAAACAGTAAACACACACACACACACACACACACAGATCATTTAATTTGTTCTTCAGGTTATTAAATTCTGAAACTTTACCACCATTTAACCAGAGCACTAAAGGCTTCGAAGACGGATCCCGCTCTGCTTCAGCGAAATAGTAAAAGAGATGCCTTTTCCCCTTCTCGTCCACAGTGATATACCCCGAGAACTGCTCAAAAGTGACGTTAGGTTGGCCGGGAAGCTTGGTAATCTTGTCGCCAATGGAGAGATGAGAAGACTCCGTCTTCGTCTCCATGGAGCAGCTGAGCTGAAGAAGAGCTACCGCTACAAGTATAGCCAAGGATTTCCATACAATGGTGAACATGATTGGGGGAAGCAGAGAGGCACAAAGTGAGCAGGCAAGGGAGACAAGCGACCAACTGATGCCCGACGGAAACATAAATAGGCTGGAATTTTATATAGTCTTTATGCTTCACTTTTGAGCTTTGGGTTTATTATTTTATTTACCTTTTTTTTTCTTCTAAACTTTTGCCTAGGCTAAAAAGAGAATGCGCTGCCAAAACAAATTGGATGGAGTTCTGGTCGGATTAGATCAACAAGATCATGACTGAGATCTCCACGCAAGATGATTTCTAGGGGTTCAATTTCGCGCGTATGTTTGACCTCTCAAACAGCCCCCGGAGGGAATAGTGGAGAAACTGTTAATGCATATTTGGATATATAACATGTACGGAGGCTAAACGGGTCGATTGAGTACACGGATACCCGATACTCGTAGACACTCCTATGGTTTGCCTATTTATACCCGCCTATGGGCAACAGAGAGTTCATTCCACCTTGATGTGTCTCCGGATGCTTCGAGCAATACCACTCACAATCTCGAAGTAGCCCCCTTAGGGTTTGCTCGTTCCCATCCTGTTCGCCCATCCGCGAGAAGGTGCTCGGTCGTTGTTGCTGTAGTGGAGTTCCCGCCGCTCGTCTGGAAGAGGTCGCGCTCCGCCGCTGTTGTAGAGGAACCGGTCGCTCGTCTGGGAAAGATCGAGAGCTTCCGCTTTCGTCCCTGTCGTCGTTCGCGAGTTTCCTTCGTCGATCGATCGGGAGGCCCCTCGCTCGCCTCCTTCCAGTGCGTCTCTCGGTTGATCCCGATCGTGTGCGACGTTGCTCTTTGCCGCAGAGATCTCGTCTCGCGCTGTTCTTGTCGCCGATCAGAGATCTCCTCCCAGTCGCGTCGCCAGCCCGAAGTCGTCGTTGTGGCTGCTGCCAGAGGTCCTGAACCCTAGAGGAAGGGAAGAGTTACCAGGATCTTGATCCTTCCTGGATCAGAAGCCGCAACGAGTTCCCGCCCGGATCGTGATCCAGAGACGCGCCGCCGCCATCGCTGCTCCAAGTCCAGATCAGTCCCCCACCGCCGCCATCGTCTTCTCAGATCACAGAGTGCAGCCCTAAGCGCTACCGGCAGCGCTATTAGTTAGCGCCTGGCGCTAGCAGCTGAACTTACTACCGCCCAGGCTACCGTCGGCGCTAGCGACAGAGCTTTTATTCCTCTGTTTGGTGGCTTGTTCTCGTCTGTCGGGCGCACAATGATGAATGGAACAACTTTTCGTCCCCCGTTCCGATGATCAAGCTGGAGAAGTTCACGACGACTGAGTTCAACGACTGGAAGTTGAATACTCAGTTCGGGATAAAGTACCTGGACATGTTTTACACAGTTCAGAATGATCGTGTTGGGGTCGTCGGGACTGATGACGAAGCTCAGTGGGTTTCTGATGAAGACTTCTGTCGCAATTACCTGATAAACTGTCTGTCCTCCAGTCTGGCAAAGACGTACATGAAGATAAAGTCAGCAAAGGAGATCTGTGACGCATTGGAGGAGCACTTCAGGCAAGAGGAGGATCTGTCCAAGACACACTTGGTGGACAAGTTCCACTCCTTCACTTTCGATGAGGAGAAAGTCATTCTCCCTCAGGTATCAGATTTTGAAAACCTGGTCGATTCCTTACATAGTGAGAATATTTCTTTGTCAGATAGTTTTGTTGTTGGCACTATTGTGTTCAAATTGTCTTCCACATGGTACAATTTCAAAACTGAAATGTACTGCAAGAAGATGCAGGTGGGTCTAAACGAACTCAAACATTTTATACGCATTGAGGACGAGAACAAGATTCGACACGCTTTAGAAGTTGTTAGCAAGCAGAAGGCTTCTGCTAACATGATTTCCAACTCTAAACGCGTGCCGAACCCTAGAAAGTCTAAACCCAACCCTAGTAGCTCCTAGGTTGCAGGCCCCAGTAAACACATTAAAAAGTTTAAGGAGAAGTGTTTTAACTACAACAAGTGGGGACACAGTGCATCTGATTGCAGGCTTCCTCGTAAGAAAATGGGCAAAGCATCACAAGAAGGCAACCAAGCTAATATGGTTAGCCTCACTGAGCCATCCAACTTTGTCGTCATGGTTGGAAACGAGAAGGCCAGTACATAGTGGTACCTTGACTCGGGGCAACGTGCCACATTTGTAACAACTCTACTCTGATGACATGACTCACTAATGCGAGAGAATCAGTGATCGTTGCAAATGGTGAGACAACTGACGTTCTGAAGGTGGGGAATGCGACGCTACTGCTCTCCTCAGGTAAAACTTTGACTTTAAAGAATGTTAAGTTTATTCCTTCACTAGCTGCTAACTTAGTGTATATTAGTTTACTTTGTGATGCTGGTATGTCTTTTAATTTCTATAGCGGTAGAGTAACACTGTCAGCTAACTCACACTATTTTGGATGTGTCTACGTCCAAAATAGGATGTATAGACTAAGTCTAGCAAACGAAATAGTTCAACAAGTTCAAACAAACTCAGTTAGCCCTAAGACTCTACATGAGAGACTAAGACACGTAAACTATAGGAAAATGTTCCAAATTGCTAGAACTCACCAGATTGCATTAGACACTACAGAAAAACCAGATAAATGTGAAGTGTGTGTTCAGACTAAGATCACTAGGAAACCTTTTAGTACGGTTACTAGGAGCACTACACCCTTAGAACTAATACATTCCGACATCTGTGACTTCAAAAGTTTTATCACTAGAGGAGGTAGGAAGTATTTGATTACCTTTATAGATGATTATTCTAGGTTTTGTCACATCTATCTCCTTAAAACTAAATATAAGCGTTTAAAAAATTCTGTTGTACAACCCTCATTCTCCGAGGGTGGACCCCCCCAAGGCCACGTAGGCAGAAGTCAAAGTCAAAGAGGTCAACACAGAGCCCGGCAGTCCAAGGCAGAGAAGAGAAGACCTCGGCGAGTATACAGGCAATACTCGCCAGGGTGGCGAGTATGGAACAGAAGACCTGGCGACTATTGGCCCGGCGTGTGCGAGCAGCACCCAATACTCGCCAGATGGGCGACTATGGCAGGATACTCGCCGAGTAACCCATAGTCGCCGGGTTGGGGGCTGGGCTATAAAACCCCCCCTACCCCTTGGTTTTCCTATAAATAGGACCCCAGGGGTACTTAGATTGGCACCTGGACTTGAGCTTTCGAAACCCTGCTCTTGCATTCTAGAATCTGTCGCACTTGGTCGCTACTCCCGGTACTAGCCAAGTCGGTGCCTTCTTCGTACCCTGCTCGGCCATTCTTTGGTCTTGGAGGGGAAGTCTCTTCGGAGCTTCTGGGTACGTGGTGGGACCTCCCTGCCGCAGCACCTGGGGTCTTGTGTGTTGCTCTTCTAGCTTCTTCGTCGTTGCCAGCCAAGCCATCTCGTCGGGCTGCTGGGCGAGTAGCCTCCGGCTGCATCGGTCCGAATCTTGAGGTCAGGATTTTCCTGGCGTCAACACTTTGGTGCGGTGAGCGTGGACCGTAGTCGGAAAAGGAAAGTTCAGCAGGAAGCCGAGATGGTCGTAGGTGGCGACCATGAGGAGGTAGTCGGCAACTCGGCCGCGAGTGGCGAGTTCGTGACACTAGCGGTTCTCGAAGCCTTCGCACAGCGTATGGAGGGAGCCTTCGCGCAGCGCATGGAGGGGATCTTGCAAACAGCGCTTCAGCCGCGCGCCGAGGTCACTGCGACCTCGCCGCATCGCCCAGTTCCGTCCGAGGGAGGGAGTCCCCCTCGGCGAGCAGGAAAGGAGCACATGGAAGATGAAACCGAGCGACCAAGGAGGTCGCAATTCTACCAGCCAACCTCGCAAGGTATTCGCTTTCGCGAGCCGGGCGAGCAGGCGAGGTACCAGGATACTCGCCCATATGGCGAGTATGGAGGTGATACTCGCCAGGTTGAGGATCGTCGCCGGGCAGGAGGGAGGAGCCCCTTCTGCGAGGAGATCCTTGCCGCGCCAGTGCCATAGGGGTTCAGGGACCCCGCCTTGAACTACTATTCGGGGAAGGAGGACCCCGTCAGGCACATCCAATGGTTCGAGGATATTGTCTCTATCCGAACCATGTCGGACGCCTTCAAGTGCAGGTTGTTTGCCATTACCTTCCGCGCAAAGGCCTGGGACTGGTTCCATCAGTTGCCCGCAGGCTCAATCTACTGCTTCGAAGACCTGTGTCGTGGGCTGACGACCCGGTTCGACACGGCACGGAAGCTAAAGAAGGAGGCAACGGCCCTGTTCTACCTCGTGCAAGGGCCAGATGAGGCATTGGGACCTTACATCGAGCGTTTCCAGGAGGAGGTTCTGCAAATCCAGGAGGTGGATAGCAACATCCTGTTGCTGGCCCTGACATTCGGCATCAATCAAGGCCTCTTCAAGTTGGAGCTCAGTGAGAACCCTCCCTACTCCTACGACAACCTCATTCAGAGGGCCAATAAGTTTGTCCGGGGAGAGGCCTCCAACCCTGACTTCTTGGCAAGGTTGGCACGAGTGACCAGAGGCGACCGTGGAGAGAGGGATGGGATCCCTGAGAAAAGGAAGAGAGAGGAGCCCCGAAGGGAGGGAAGGAAGTGGCCGGAGCGGCAAGAAGAGAAGAAGAAGGAGGAGCTCAGGAGGAAGGAAACCGGGAGGATCGTGGAGAGAAGGCCCGTCGAGTCCCCTGAGCGTCAGGAGGAGGGAAGACGCTACCAGGTCCCCGTCAACCGGCAACCTTGGAGGCCGGCTGGACGGCACCAGCGTCAGGACCAAAGGGGGAGATCCCCAGAAAGAAGGCCCTTCCGCCAACCAGAGAGGCGTCAGGAGAGGAGGAGAGATGAAGCAATGACGGTAACCGGGCGAGGCCGCCGTCAAGGAAGGAAGAAGCCGAAGCCTAGGAGGCGTCAAGCAGAAGAGGTTCCTCTCTACTGCGACTTCCACCAGGTGGGGGGACATGCCATGGCTGCCTGCCCAGACTTTTGGGAAGCCCGGAGGAGGCTGGCAGCAGGAGAGGCTGGAGGAGAGCAGAGGAGGATGGAGGCCCCTGCCGAGCCACAGGCAGGACAGGCTGCAGTCGTTCGCAGGAGGAACGAGGATCGGGTCGATCAGGGAGGTCGGGGAGACCTGGGCCAGGGAGGCCGAGTTGGAGTAATCCATGGGGGAGCAGTGCTGGAAGCTTCCCGCAAGGGAAGCCTCCATCAGATCTACCGCAGGAGTGTCGCCTCGACCTCATATGCACCGCCCCCGATGGAGGAGATTACCATTTCCGAGGAGGACATGCTAGGGAACGCGAATCCCTTCCATGATGCCCTCGTGATTCAAGCCGCGGTGGAGGACTTTACCGTTGATCGAATTCTGATCGACAACGGTAGCTCTGTAAACGTCATCTTCAAGGGGACGTTTGACGGACTGGGAGTCGAAGCTGCCAGAGTTCGAGCATCAGATGGTCCCCTCTTCGGCTTCTCCGGAGAGAAGAAGGAGGTGGAAGGAGGAGCAGATCTCCTGGTAACACTCGGTGGCACCTCCATCAGCTGTCGATTTGTTATCGTCGACGCCCCGAGCTGTTACAGGGCCATCTTTGGAAGGCCGCTTCTCAACGCCTTCAAGGCCGTCCCATCCTCCTACCATCAGTGCTTGAAGTACTGTAAGGGAGACGTCCAGGTGAGGATCAGGAGCGATCCAAGAGCCGCTAGGGAGTGCTATCTTAGCGCCGTCAGTACCATCAGCTGGATGGCTGACGCGGAAGAGTTCGGAAGAGTGCTGGAGAGCCCGGCCAGGCTGGAAGTGGCTGAAGAGGTCGAGGAGATCGAGGTACTCTCCGCAGCGGGAGTGTCGGGGCTGCTGAAGATTGGCGGGTCGCTGAAGACCGAAGAGAAGATCGAGATGGCGGCGTGTCTGCAGAAGAACGTCGACATCTTTGCTTGGAGCGCAGCCGAGATGCCAGGAGTCGACCCTGAGGTTGCGTGTCATCGCCTCAACCTGGATCCCACTGTCCAGCCCGTCCGCCAGAAGAAAAGGAGAACCGCCACCATCCTCGCCAAACCAATTAGGGAGGAGGTTAAAAAACTGCTTGATGCAGGTTTTGTGTCAGAGATCCAGTACCCAGGCTGGCTCTCCAATGTTGTAATGGTGACAAAGGCGGGGGGAAGCTGGAGAATGTGTGTGGATTTTTCCTTAATGAATAAAAGCTGCCCGAAGGATTGTTATCCCTTGCCTCGAATCGACGCGCTGGTTGATTCAGCCGTCGGTTTTTCTGTGATGAGTTTCCTTGATGCGTTTTCAGGATATCACCAGATCCGGATGCATCCCCTGATTGCCGCGATGTCTCCTTCATCACCGATGATGGCTGCTACAGCTACAAGATGATGCCCTTTGGTTTGAAGAATGCGGGAGCCACCTATCAACGGATGATGGATCATATTTTCAAGGAGCAAAAGGGGAGGAACCTGGAAGTGTATGTGGACGATCTCTTGATCAAAAGCAAGAGTGTCCAGGAACACATAGTGTTGGAGCATCACATAGCCGATCTGGTAGAGACCTTCGCGACGCTAAGAAGATCCAAGATGAGGCTCAATCCGACGAAGTGCGTCTTCGGAGCGGGCAGGGGAAAGTTCCTGAGACATCTCCTTACTCCGAAGGGAGTAGAGTCTAACCCCGACAAGGTTAAGGCGATCTTGGAGATGCCATCCCCAAAAACGATGAGGGAAGTCCAAAGGTTGACAGGCAGGTTGGCGGGTCTTAGCCGCTTCCTCTCGAAGGCCGGAGAGAAGTGCTCTCCATTCTTCAAAATGCTCCGCAAAACAGAAAGCTTCGAGTGGACCGAAGAATATGAGATAGCATTCGGAAGGCTGAAGGAGCAGTTGACTCAGACACCTCTCCTTCAGAGCCCGAAGGAAGGCGAAGACCTGCTCATCTACCTTGGAGTAGGAGCGGAGGCAGTTAGCTCCATCTTGGTCCGTGAAGAAGGGAAGAGACAGCTACCTATCTACTATGTCAGCCGGGTGCTGAAGAAGGCGGAGCTGAAGTATTCAATCCTGGAAAAGCTTGTCTTCGCCTTGGTGGTGTCGGCACGAAAGCTCCGGCCTTATTTTCAGGCTCATTCCATCCGAGTGGTAACTGATCATCCTCTCCGCAATGTCCTAGAGGGAGTGGAGCATTCAGGGAGGTTGGCGAAATGGTCGGTAGAACTCAGCGAGTTCGACATTTCCTTCTCTCCCCGAGTAGCGATCAAGGCCCAAGCAGTAGCAGACTTCTTGGCTGACTTCTCGGTGGAAGCGGAGCCAGGAGAAGAGGTGCTCAATCCAATTCCTTGGCAGATGTTTGTTGATGGAGCTTCGGGCAAAAGCTCTGTGGGGGTGGGCATCGTGCTCGTCAGCCCGCAGGGAACAAGAATCGAGCAAGCCGTCGAGATCCTCTTCCCCGTCACAAACAACCAGGCAGAATACGAGGCCATAGTGGCAGGCTTGCGCCTTGCCAAGGAGCTGGGGATCCGTGATGTCCGGACTTTCACAGACTCAATGGTGGTCGCATCGCAAATTCGAGGCGAGTTCGAGGTGCGCGACACCATCTTGCAGAAGTACCTGGTAAAAGTAAAAGGACTGATTGGAGGCTTCCAGTCCTTCTTCGTCGAGCATGTGCCAAGAGAGGAGAACTCGGCAGCAGATCGCCTCGCCAAGTACGGGCCGAGGACTGGAGGAACTATCACAGAGCTATTCCACCCGTCCATTGAAGAGGGAGAGATAATGGAGATCGAGCAACGCCCCTCATGGATGGATCCCTTTGTGGCATTCCTGGCCAGCGGTCAGCTCCCAGCGGACGGAGAGGATCAGAGAAGATTTCGGTACAAGGCGGCATACTACCTCCTGCAAGATGGGGAGCTGTACCGCAAGACCATCTCGGGCCCCTAGGCCAGATGTGTTTCCGAAGATAAAGTACCCCGAGTGTTGGAAGAGATCCACTCGGGAGAGTGTGGAAGTCATTCTGGGACTCGCACTTTGGAGCAGAGGGTATTGAGGCATGGTTACTTCTGGCCTACTATCCGGAAGGATGCTGAGATCTTCTCGAAGAAGTGCCAGAAGTGCCAGCTCTTCGCCCCCCTTCAGTTGCAGCCGGCCCAGCAGCTCCGATCGATCATCTCACCATGACCGTTCGCCATCTGGGGGATGGACTTGATCGGCCCTTTCCCTCAAGCCAGTGGACAACGAAAGTTCGTTCTCGTCATGATCGACTACTTCTCCAAGTGGATCGAGGCCAAAGCCCTGGCCAAGACTACCTCTCAAGTCGTGAAGAACTTTATCTGGGGAGAGATCGTCTGCAGATTCGGGATCCCTCTCGCCATCATCACCGACAATGGTCCCCAGTTCGCCAGCTTAGAACTGGAAGATTTTTGTAGGCAGCTAGGAACCGACCTTCGGTTCGCCTCCGTACATCACCCAAGGAGCAATGGCCAAGTGGAGGCCGCCAACAAATTGATCATCAACCTACTGAAGAAGAAGGTGGAGAACCTAAGAGGTAACTGGGCGGACCAGCTCCCCTCGGTCCTGTGGGCTCTGAGGACCACTCCTAGTTCAGCCACAGGGGAAACGCCGTTCAAACTCTCTCACGGGTCGGAAGCTCTCATTCCAGTAGAGTTCGAAGTCAGAAGCCCAAGGGTGGTAGCTGCGGAAGACGGAAGCGAAGAATGGCGACTAGAGAATGAAGAGGTTCAAAAGCTATCTCTCGACTACATCGAGGAACTCCGAGATTTAGCTTCAGCCAGGCAAGAGGAGATCAAGCGCCGGATGGCGAAACATTTTGACAAAAATGTCCGCCTCAAACAATTCCAAACAGGTGATCTGGTCCTGAAAAAGGTGGACGCAGCAGGAAGGTCTGCGGCCGTCGGGAAGCTCAACCCGAACTGGGAAGGACCTTTCATCATCCAGGAAGCACTCCTAACCGGAGGATACCGCTTGCAGAACCAGGAAGGCGAGCTGCTAGGGAGCACCTGGAGCGGCGATGACCTGAAAAGGTTTTATCCCTGAGGGGGAATGTGTATACCCCATCCTTGTAAATTCATTTCTTTGAATAAAATCTGCATCTCCCTGAAACATGGGACGAGGCAGCTTCTTTCGCATCAACAAAGTTTCATAATAAAGAAGTCAGGTGAAGTCAATCTCCACGCTAGGTTGGAAAATGAGCCTCCGACTTAACCCTCGTAAAAACTCAGAACGGATGATGGGACAGTGCCTCGGGTGTGCGTTCCCTTAAGACCAAGCCTCTGCAATGACGGCCGAGATCAGCTCCCCCCTTGCATGTTGGCCGCGGTTCCCACCGACTGCATTTCTCGTCCGACTGTAGAGATTACCAGGAAGAAGTCTGGACGCCGACCTTCCGATTCGGCGAAGGGATGATCGATTTCACTAGCTCAGGGAACCCTTGAAAAAAAGGCGTCGTGTACCCTCGAGAGCTAAAAAGCTCGCAGCAAAGCATTTCATTTTCTAAATTATTGTGTTAGATCATATGAGTTTGTGCTTAACTCCCTGCTAAACTCATTGAGCAACAGGAAGCAGGTCCGATCCACATCCAGCATCCAAGTAGGATGTAGGCCTCGGGATGGTGTGTCCCCTTGGATCTCCCCAACTGCCACTCCCTGCTTGACGTCGTCCTGCATCAACATTCGCCGCCGCAGGTTGGAAGACGAGCCTCCGACTTGACCCTTGTAAAAGCTCAGAACGGATGATGGGACAGTGCCTCGGATGTGCGTTCCCTTAAGACCAAGCCTCTGCAATGACGGCCGAGATCAGCTCCCCCTTGCATGTTGGCCGCGGTTCCCACCGACTGCATTTCTTGTCCGGCTGTAGAGATTACTAGGGTAAAGTCTGGAAGCCGCTACTCCAACTTGAGAAGGGGAGCGATCGATTCGACCGGCCAAAGGATGGAGACCTCGGGAGGGTGTATCCCCTTGGATCTCCCCGACCGTCATTCCCTACTTAACGTCACTCTTCATCGACATCCGGCATCCAAGTAGGATGGAGGCCTCGGGAAGATATGTCCCTCCAGGCCTCCCCGACTGTCGTTCCCTATCTCTTTCCCCTTCAAAATTTATTGAACGAGTCTAATGAACTCTTCACCAGGTACAGAGCGAGGCCTTGAGAGCATGTGTCCTTCGGAACCCTCCAAGTCGCCTCCACAGCTCGACTCCACCAAGGGAGATATTGAAGAGTGCGAGTATACATGCGTGAGTACCTAGGCGAGTGTACAGGTGCGAGCATGATGTGCGAGTATACAGGTGCGAGTATACACGTGCGAGTATACACATGCGAGCATGCAGATGCGAATATGCAGGCACGAGCATTCGCTCCCGCCTCGAGCCTAAGAGCCTAGCGAGCACTCAACCTCGCCTCGAGCCTAAGAGCCTAAGCGACATTCAAGACAGGAAGTAAGGCAGAAGAAACAGGCGAGCAAAATCTTGTCCCTTTTTTCTTTATATATCTGGTATAAATTACAAAAGAATCTTCCAAGGGCTTACAAAAGGTCGCCGGGCGAGCAAAAAAGGGTGCCCAGGCGACTAAGCGACATTCTCGCCATCAATGTCTGCATCTGGCTCATCGCCATCATCGTCGCCACCATCGTCATCAACATCATCGTCATCGTCGTCATCCTCATCCTCGGAATCGTCAGCACCACTGGACGGCGGTGAGGATGCCCGCAAAGGGGAGGTGGACTCCTCGGCGAGCAGCGCCGGGATGATGTCCTCCACCGTCAACTCCATTGCCGCCGGCTTCAGGAGATCGTCCGCCTTCAGCTGACTCAGGATGACGGTCCCAGTGGCTCGCGCGATCTCTCGACGAACACGTGGCATATTGTCGCCATGCATCCGGATCTGCTTGCCGACCCTGGAGGGGCCCACCACCGCTGGCTGTTGCTCGGTAGGCCGAGTTTCCAGCTCAGCGATGCGAACTTGGGTGGCCTCCAAGGCCAGCCGAGTGTCATCCAGCTCCTTCTCCAGCTGGGACACCTTTGTCGCCATCTCCACCTCAGCGACCTACAAAAGCAAGAGAAGACAAAGTCAGCAAGTTATTCGACAAAAGTGGCGACTATCCCAAAGGCGAGTAGCATAGAGAAGCGAGTACCTCATGCTCCTTAGCCTTGAGCCCCATGGCGATCATTTTCTTAGTACTGATCCGGATCACCTCCTCGTACTCCAGCAACCTCCTCGCCGTCATGTGCGCCAGCTCGACGGAGCGCAGCAGAGATCGCGAGGTCTGGTGTGCCAAGTACTCGGCAGGCTCCTCCCGCAGCCTCTCAGCGTCCTCGCGACCATAGACGGCATGGAGCACGTCAAAGGCCTCGCCCTGATCCTCCCAGTCCTCTGACCAGGGCGGAAGGTTAGAGCTCAGAGATACCACATGATCGTCCTCCGACCAGGCGACTAGGCGGCGACCATAGGCGTCCTCACCACGAACACCCAAGTTGAAGTTAGGGTGGGTATAGGGCTCGCCGGCCTCAGAAGGGTCCGCCTTCTTGCCAAGGTCCCGATGAGCGACCTCCTTCTTCTTCCTCGAGGGCTCGCCCCTCTCCTTCCGCTTCTTCGAAAGCCCAGATCCTTCGCCGATGATCAAGGGCTCATCGCCTAAATCTATGGGCGAGTAGACCCCTTCCCCACGAACAGAAGTCCCCGCACCTCCTGGTGCAGAAGCCGTCGCCTTCACCACCGCAGGAAGAAACTCGCGCGGCAGGACATGAACTGCTGCAACAAGAAGAGTAATAAGTCCGGTTAGTCGCCAAGATAAAGACGAAGAGCGAGTATTGCGAATACTCGCGCGGTGGGTTACCTTCGCCTGCGAAAACCTCAGCGAGTTCATCTACTCGCCTTCTCCAGTGCACCACATCAAGGCGGCGACCTTTGAAAGCCTCGAGCAGCTTCTCGCCACCCGCGCTTAGGAAGGAAACCCCGAAGACGCTCTCCGGTGGCTGGAAGGACTTGTCAGGGACGGCTTGAAAGTCGCCAGCGATGACGACTATTCGCTCTCCCCAGCGATGATTCTTGTTGGCGGTGCCGGCCAGATTGCAGACGTGGCTGCAGAGGAAGACGATGCCCTCGCCAGTTGCCATAAAATGGAATACTCGCCTAAAGACCGACAGGTCGAAGGCTATTCCCTGGTCGCGCAGGTAGCAAAGGAAGCCCACGATCATCGCCACCCCATTGGGGTTGATCTGGGCAGGGACTATCCCAAAGTAACGGAGTATCTGGGAGAACTCCGTCCACAATGGTAGTCGCAAGCCCACCTCGAAGTGGCGAATAGGGATCACCCGCTCATTAGTCAAAACGGTGTTTAGTCGCTCGCTCTGGCGAGGAAGCCTCGCGACATACCCTGGCGGGAGATACTTCGCTCTGATGACCTCCAACTCTTTCTCGGTCGTAACTGCCTTCTTGAAGATGGTCGCCACAAAATTCTTGGCGTGATTGGCACGCCGGATGGTCGCCTCGTCAGTCATCTTTTGAAAGGACGGAAAGAAAGGCGAGTATCAAAGAAGAGAAGGGGAAAGTGAGACGGAGGATACTCGCGCAAGAGTTCGGAACTCGTCAAAGCGTAATTAAGACTCACCCACCCCCCCTATTTATAGTGGTCGGGTAGCTTGGCGTATCGAGCACGACGGCGCGATCAGGAATAAGGGGGTGGCGAGTATCAGTTTATAATCGCCAATAGCAACAAGCTCGCCATGCCTAAAGCGACGCGCAGACAATACTCGCTAAGGTAAAAGAAGATAGAAAAAATCAAGAAAACCATCGCAGAAGAAGAAAGCAGAAGCAAGTAAAAAAAAGGCGAGTTTCTGATACTCGCCGAATAAATATTAATCAACAGTTCAAGCAGTACAGGGATACTCGCCAAAAAGGCGACATGACCTAGAAAGAAGAAAAATAAAGAAAAAGCAACATATAGGGAGGAGCTTGCAGGTTCGCCTGAGTGTCTGGCTGTTGAGGTTGTCGCCCGACCCATCCCAAGCCGCGAGCTCGCCTGAAGTGCTCGGAGGCCACAGACATCGCGTCCTCGCCCTGACGTAGCTGGTCTTCGATCCTCGCCAGCCGACCAACCGAGCCCATGCTCGCGCGCATCCCCACCAGCTCGTCATGGTGCAGTTGTTGGCGATGTTCGAGCCTCCCAAGTCTGCGCTCAAGCTCGTTGACCGACTGAAGGCGAGATTCCGTAGCGACCAGCCGAGTATCGAACTCTTCCAGTCGAGAAACCCGCGCCTCCAACTCAGCCAGGCGACGATGAGCATCGCTGCTCGCCAGACGCTCTATGCGCGACTCCACTGCAGTCAAACGACGGTGAGCATCAATGCTCGCCAAGCGCTCAACCCGCGATTCGACATCAGTCAGGTGGCGATGAGGCTCGCAGATCGCCAAGCGCTCCAGCTTGGACTCCAGCTCTAGGATGGCGCGAGTAGCCCTCTCCTGGTACTCGCGAGAAGGAAGCCCGACCGCGTCGATCAAGGCTCCTATGGGAGTATGAGCGCGAGCTGCAAAGAGGGCAAAAATATCAGAGCTTTGGCGACTGAAGGAACCAAGTGAAGATAGTGGCGACTATCATGAATGGCGACCAAATACCTGGCCGAGGACTACGAGAGCGATGGCGAGGAGAGCCCCTGCCTCGCTGGGGAGACGTGCTATGAGGATGATCGCCTCGCCGAGCAGGATGGGATCCAGCCGTCTGATCCCGGCTAGGAGGCGCGTTCTCACGACCGCGACCATCGCCTGGTCGTCCTCCTCCCCTTGGAGGAAAGAAGCCCGAGGAGCCCCCAGTCCCGCCACGGCGCGAGGACTCGCCCTGATGAGTAGAAGGCGCAGTCGAAGTCGAAGGGCGCTGATCGCCCTGAAGAATATCGGAAGGAGGGCACGGAGGAGGTGGCGGAAGCCCGCCTACAGGCAGCTGCGAGCTACTCGCTGTCCCCACAGACTGAAGATGCGGTGGCGGTGGAGGCGGAAGCACGATGCCCGCCAAAGGGGCACGTTGCTCGCTCATCGGCCTCCTCTCCAGCGAGGAGCTGTGAAGAACTCGCCTTGAGCGACCTCCACCCCTAGGCGAGATCATAGGCGACGATCTCAGAGGAGGTGCGGCTACAGGCTCCTCCTGCGCACCGATGGTAGAAGAATCTGCGAGCATAGAAGAAACAGTCAACAACCCGGACCAAGTCGAGGTCAGTTACAAAAGGTGGCGAGTAGATTACTCGCACCTCGCACGGAAGCGAGATTCTCCAACGAATTCTGGGCCAAGCTCTCAGGAACGCTCGCCCCCTCGGCGACATTAGGAGCAGGAAGATCAGCGGCCGGCGAGTCGCCCTCATTGGAGAGCCCAGGTCGTCCAGCAGCTGCTGGTGTTGGTCGCCCAAAGGAGCAGCGACCTCTTCCTCGGCGGCTTTCTTCTTCTCCTTCTTCTTCTTCTTCTTCTGGGCGAGCCTCTTCCTCTTCCTGGAAGATGGAAGGTCGCCAGATGCGGGATCCAGGTGAGGAGGGAGCGAAGAACCTTCAAAAAGGCCGACAAGACCAGCCATGGCCGCCTTAGCCTCGACAGCATAGTCGCGCACCATCTTGAGCGAGTTCAGAAAAGACGTGCCATCAGAGACCCCTGCCCCTCTATTTATAGAGCTCGAGCGTCGGCCAGCGAGATGGCGAGTATAGACTAATACTCGCCAACAGGGAAGCTCGTCGAATAAAGGTTGGATGATTCTTTCCGAGCAACTGCGTTACTCGCAAATAGGGGATTGTGTACAACCCTCATTCTCCGAGGGTGGACCCCCCCCCCCCCCCCCCCCCCCCCAAGGCCACGTAGGCAGAAGTCAAAGTCAAAGAGGTCAACACAGAGCCCGGCAGTCCAAGGCAGAGAAGAGAAGACCTCGGCGAGTATACAGGCAATACTCGCCAGGGTGGCGAGTATGGAACAGAAGACCTGGCGACTATTGGCCCGGCGTGTGCGAGCAGCACCCAATACTCGCCAGATGGGCGACTATGGCAGGATACTCGCCGAGTAACCCATAGTCGCCGGGTTGGGGGCTGGGCTATAAACCCCCCCTAGCCCTTGGTTTTCCTATAAATAGGACCCCAGGGGTACTTAGATTGGCACCTGGACTTGAGCTTTCGAAACCCTGCTCTTGCATTCTAGAATCTGTCGCACTTGGTCGCTACTCCCGGTACTAGCCAAGTCGGTGCCTTCTTCGTACCCTGCTCGGCCATTCTTTGGTCTTGGAGGGGAAGTCTCTTCGGAGCTTCTGGGTACGTGGTGAGACCTCCCTGCCGCAGCACCTGGGGTCTTGTGTGTTGCTCTTCTAGCTTCTTCGTCGTTGCCAGCCAAGCCATCTCGTCGGGCTGCTGGGCGAGTAGCCTTCGGCTGCATCGGTCCGAATCTTGAGGTCAGGATTTTCCTGGCGTCAACATCTGTATTTTCAAAACCAGAGTAGAAAACTAATTAGACATGAAAATCAAGAGGTTTAGAAGTGATAGAGGAGGAGAATATATGTCCAGTGAGTTCAAATATTTCCTTGCCCAACATGGAATCATAGCAGAAACCATTGCTCCTTACTCACCCCAATCTAACGGCATAGTTGAGCGTAAAAATCGAACGTTAATAGAAATATTAAAATCTATGCTCTTGACTGCAGGCATGCCTTCCGCTTATTGGGGAGAAGCAGTCTTAACTACAAATCACATTTTAAATAAAGTTCCTCATGTTTAGTTAGAGATTACACCCTACGAGCTTTGGTTTAAGAGACCCCCATCTTTTACTAGACTTAAGACCTGGGGCTGTATAGCCTATGTCAGGGTTCCTGACCCTAGACGGTCTAAGATTGGACCTAGGACCAATACATGTGTCTACCTAGGTTGTGCTGAAGATAATACTACAGATAGATTCTTAGATATTTCTAATAATATCGTTATAAAATTTAGGGATGCAGTGTTCTTTGAAGATAAGTTCCTCAAGGATAAGAATTTGTCTCTCCTAGGTATGCAAGTAACTATTACTGAAGCAGATCCTGGATCAGTACCGAGCACTTCCTATTTCGTTCCTGTAGACAACTCTGGCCTAGAATCTAGGAGAACTTCTGTTAGAGAGCGAACTCCCAGAACCTTCGGTAGTGACTTTGTCACTTGCCACGTTGAGGCTGATCCATCCACCTATAAGGAAGCGATGAGATTCAGGGATTCCCTACTTTGGAAAGAAGCTATTGATGAAGAGATGAATTCTCTACTTCAGAATAACACCTGGACGTTGGTTGATAAGCCAAAAAGGGCTAAAACTATAGGGTGTAAGTGGATTCTGAAGAAGAAACTGAATCCTGATGGTAGCGTAGCTAAGTATAAAGCACGTCTGGTGGCTAAAAGTTTCACACAAGTAAGAGGAGTAGATTACTTTGATGTCTACTCACCCGTGTGTCACTTAGCAACCATTATGGTCTTCCTTGCTATTGCATCTATTGAGAACTTTATTGTTCATCAAATGGATGTTAAGACTGCGTTCTTGAACGGAGATCTGACCGAAGAGATCTACATGAATCAACCTGAAGGTTTCATTGTAGACGGCCACGAAACGAAGGTCTGTAAATTACTTAAGTCTTTATACGGCCTAAAAGAAGCACCTAAACTATGACATGAGAAATTTGACTATAGTGTAAAGAACATGAGATTCATGTCGAGTCTCTCGGATAAATGTCTTTACATACATCATAGATCAGATAAAATCGTCATAATTTGCTTATACGTAGATGATATGCTCATTCTAGGATCTGATCAATCCGAAGTGGATGACGTTAAGTCAGATCTAATAAAAGAATTTAACATAAAAGACCTAGGTGTAGCTAACACTATACTAGACATGCAAGTGAGCTTTGGAAAGAATGACATCTCCCTAAGTCAAAGCCACTACATAAAGTCCATGTTGGACACGTGAGGATACAGTGACAGTAAGGCATTTGAGACTCCATACGACTTCACTAACTATCTAAAGCCCAATGGAGGAGCTACAGTTAGACAGTTAGACTACTCTAAACTGATTGGTAGTCTCATGTATGCTATGGTCTGCACTAGACCTGACATAGCCTTTACAGTCGGCATGTTATGCAGATTCACTAGTAATCCTGGTCAAGAACATTGAAACGCCTTAGATAGGCTAATGAGGTACTTAAAGCACACCCAACAGTATGCTTTATTCTACTCTGGACATCCTTCAGTTCTTGAAGGATATTCTGATGCATCATGGTGCTCAGAACTAAACGACAGCAAGTCCACTAGTGGGTTCGTTTTCACATTAGGAGGAGCAACTATAGCCTGGAAGTCCAAGATGCAATCATGTATTGATCTCTCTTCTATGGAATCTGAACTCTACGCTCTAGCTGCAGCAGGAGAAGAAGCATAGTGGTTAAGAGATTTGGTGATGGACATTCCACTAACGAGCTTGAAAATGAGTTCTGTTGCAGTTTATTGTGACAATCAGGCTACTAAAATGATTGCTACGAACACTTTGTTCAATGGCAAAAGAAGGCACCTAAGGCTGAAACAATCCTGGTTGACCTCACTCACAAGTCAAGGGATTATGACCCTGATTGATGTGAGATCTAAAGACAATATTGCAGACGCCTTGACCAAAGGCCTGAATAGAGCTCTCACAATAAAAATATTGGGGGAGATGAGACTAAAGTTCATAGAAATACTTTCCTCCGTTGCTTATATTTTGAAAGTGAAAACCTATATAGTCGCAACATTCAAGCATCTAATAACAGACTGAAACCCCCAAATAATTTCTTGACGAAAACCCAAGATGGTTAGATGCCTGTTATTTCACATTTGATAACTAAGCATCTTTCTCATTGTAAGTTGATTCAAAAATTATTCAACTGGGAATAGAAAGTCGTTGTAGCCGGTTAATCTAACATTAATGATCATAGCACATTATTCCACACCTGATAATGTTGCAAACGTTGTTGTGCCAAATCATTCAACATTTGATGATGAGATACATAATAATCACTAATGAGTAAGATAACAACGGTTGATTTACAAAATCAACACTAGACTGGTTTCTGCTAGACCAGATAAAGATGCTGACAATGTTACTTCACTACTGCTACAAGTACTAAGCTCACTCAGGTAGAGCTAGTTTACTTTAAAACGTCACTGCATATGTTTTATGAATTCATAGAGTCCAACTCATGAAATTCTTTGCAGGTACTGGTGGAGATGGAGGAGAGAAAATAGTTTTTGACATGGATGCTGATGATCTACTAGACGAGTAGAATTGTCATATATTTTTATCCTTGTATTTATGTTTTTCAGACTTATATTGATGAGTAACACTTTATTTATGGATGTTTTATTTTACTATGTGTAAACTCTTGCTGTTGTTTAATGTGTTGCTCTCATGATATTGCGTTAAGTCGAAAACTCTTTTCATGTTACTCACCACTTTCTGCACTTCGAAACGTATATGTTATTTGCCACAAATATAGAAGGAGATTGTTAATGTATATTTGAACATATAACGTGTTCGGAGGCTAAACGGGTCGATTAAGTACACAGATACCCGATACCCGTAGACACTCCTAGGGTTTGCCTATTTATACCCGCCTAGGGGAAACGAAGAGTTATTTCCACCTTGATGCGCCTCCGGATGCTTCGAGCAATACCACTCACAGAAACTGGCACGACGCCGGACCGAACCTAGGTCAAGCCTGTCTCCCCCTTCCTCACGTGAGGAAGCACCACCGCCCCTAATTTCGGCCATCAATCAACGGTTGGAATGTATGTGGAGGGTTGCTCAGCCCCTCCCGAGACCTTGGGGACCTCATTTCCTTCATCCTTTTCCTCTAAAAGCTCCCAAAATGGTCATTAATGGTGGCTTGAGCATGAATTTTTGGAAATCAATTCACTCTTATAAACTTAGACATCTGAGAATTTGATTCAAACTCCACACAAATCCTGGTTCCAAGTATTGTGCTCTTATATAGAGCAATCAGCTTGACAATCATCCTAAGGATTCCTCCAACATCAAAATGATGGAAGGGTGATCCGAAGATGTTAATTTGTGCATAGAAACAAATAGGTTTGATGAATCAAAAAAGGCAATTGTTGAAAACAAGTGATGGCAAAAACACCGTTGTCATAAAATATGTGTTTGATAAGACAATGGTTATGATTGCCGTCGGGAATAACTATTATTAAACATAAAAAATGGATGAAGTTCCTTAGGTGTGGACGGACACTCATGAATGAGTTCATAATCACCACGTTCACTACCGACACCGTCATGCCAAATGTGTACAACCCGTATTCGGCGAGTAAGCCGAACGTACCTGGCGAGTAGGCCGGTGTGTATTCGGCGAGTAGAGCCGAAGGTATCTGGCGAGTAGGCCGGTATCTCCCTCGGCGAGTAGAGCCAGGAGGCCTGGCGAGTAGGCCGGTATCTCCCTCGGCGAGTAGAGCCGAGGAGGCCTGGCGAGTAGGCCGGTATCTCCCTCGGTGAGTAGAGTCAGATTCCGAGGGATAGAATCATCTGGGCACCCTTGGTGGTCTGCCTATAGCCCTTCAGACAGCGGAGTCTGGCTACCTGCAGACCAATTTGGGGTGCGCTTAGTAAAATTATAAGGCGGAGTTACGCTATCCGCAGGTCATCCGGACCATTCTACCCTTATAAGATTTTGCCTATAAATATGACCCACTATGTCTCAGATCAGCACAGATCCACCCCCCCCCCTTTGAGAGCCTGTGCTTTCTTCCTTGTGCTGTCTGAGACAGGCTCAGCTTCTGGTTTTTGGGAGGGGAAATCCAAGGGATTTCCGGGTTAGTGGCGGGACCTCCTCGCTGCAGCCAGTGGGTCATACCTATGGAGCTACCTACCAACCAGTGAGGGTCGATTCTTAGCTCGGAATACTTAGATCTAGGGATCCGACGAAGAGAGAAGTAACTCAAGCTACTCCCCAAGTCTCGAACAAGTTGGACCGGTATCCGGGTTCCAACATTTTTGGTGCGGTGAGCGTGGACTGTAGCAAGAGAAGAAAATCTCATCTGACGATCCCATGACTGAACGTGACGAGCTGGAAACCGGCCAGGGGAACTCGCCGCCTTTGGGCGAGTTCGTGACCAAGAGTGTCTTCGAGCAGGGGATGAAGGCGATGGAGGATACCATCCGGAGGCTACTCACACCTCGCGCCGAGGTGGGAGTATCCTCCCCTGTAGCAGCCGCCTATCCCGCGGAGGCAGGACCAAGTCAGCGCCTCGGCAAGGAGGCGCTCCTAGGGGAGGAAGACCAGCCACTCCACGCGCGAGTGCTCTTTGCAAGCCCAACGGAGACTCGCCAGTCAGAGGGCGAGTACGACCGAGTTCGTCCCCTTCGCCAGCTCGCCCCGCGCAGTCTGTTCTGCGAGTTGGTGCTGTCCGCCCCCATTCCTGCAGGGTTCACAGAGCCCGCCATGAGTTTCTACTCCGGAAAAGAGGATCCCGTCAAGCATCTGCAATGGTTTGAAGATATGGTCTCCATCAAGCCAATGACGGACCCCTTCAAATGTCGGTTGTTCGCCATAACCTTCCAGGAAAAAAGCCCGAGACTGGTTCCACCAGTTACCCGCGGGAAGCGTCTACGGGTTCGATGACCTGCGCAAGAGTTATCTGCTCCGCTTCTCTACTTCCAAGAAGAGGAGGAAGGGTTCAGAAGATCTCTTCCTTGTCAAGCAAAGACCTCAGGAGATGCTCGGGTCGTATCTGGATCGCTTTTAGGAAGAGATCCTCCTAGTCCAGGAGGTCCCTGGACACACCCTGATCTTGGCATTCAAGCTGGGGCTGCAGCCAGGGTTTTTCAAGATGGAGATCACTCGCACCCCCCCCCCCCCCCATCGTTCGAGGAGTTAGTTGATCGGGCCGGAAGGCAGATCGCAGGGGAGGCAACCAGCCTGGAGTTCATGGCCAAGTTAGCTAGATTGGAGGGAGGGGAGAAGGAAGGAGATGGGAGCGGCTGGCGCGAGTCCAAGAAGAGGGGTGAGCCGAGAAGACGAGAAGAGGGAGGGTCCCGGGAGAACAGGGATCAGCGAGATCAAGAGAGGAGGTTCCAGGCTCCGCCTCGCCGGCCGGCCTGGAGACCTGCTGGAGGAGGCTACCAAGGGATACCAGGAGGGAGGTACTCCCCGGAGCGGCGAGACCGATGTCGCTCTCCCGAGTGGAGGCAGGTGCAGTGGAGACAAAACCAAGCGCCGCTCCGAGAGGCTAATGTGATCAGGAGAGGACGGGGGTGAGGAAGAGGAGGAAGGCCGCGACAGCCTCGGGGTGAAGAGGAGCGTCGGGCAATGCCCTACTGCGACTTCCATCAGGTGGAGGGCCATGCGACGGCCACGTGCCCTGAGTTCTTGGAGTTGAGGAGGGGAGCTGGAGGAGCCCGGGAAGGGCATGAGGGGCGAGAAAGAGAAATGTTGAGAATCGAAGGGGGAGGAGCCCCTGCCCCAAGGAGGTGTGAGGATAAGGGAGATCTGGGAGCCCATGGGGGGATAAGGGTCATCCACGGAGGGGCAGGGTTGGAGGCGACCCAGAACGGGAGCCTCAACGCCGTGTATCGGAAGAGTGTGGCCTCTACCTCCCAGATTCCGCCACCGTCAGGAGAGATCACTTTCTCGGAGGAAGATATGTTGGGGAACGAAAACCCTTTCCACGACGCTGTGGTGATCAAGGTCGCGGTAGAGAACTATACGGTCTCTCGCATCCTGGTGGATAACGGGAGCTCTGTCAATGTCGTGTTCAAGAAAGCGTTTGATGTCATGAAGGTGGAAGAGAAGAAGGTTATCTCGACGGAAGGACCGCTCTTTGGGTTTGCGGGAGAAAGAAAGGAAGTAGAGGGGGTGTGGAGTTGGTGGTGACGTTGGGAGGGACCACCAAGTGTTGCAGATTTGTCATTGTAGACGCCCCCAGCAGTTACAATGCCATCTTCGGTAGGCCACTCATCAGTGCCTACAAGTGTGTGTCCTCCTCCTACCACCAATGCCTGAAGAACAACCAGGGAGGCGTGCAGATCCGGATCCGAAGCGATCCCAAGGTGTCAAAGCAGTGTTATCTTAATGATGTCAACGTGATCAGCTGGAAAGAGGAGGCAGAGGCGGTAGACCTGGTGATGGAAGAAGTGGCGAGGCAGGAGGCAGCCGAAGAAGCGGAGGAGACGGCAAGGCTGGAGGCAGCCGAGGAGGCAGAGGCGGTAGACCTGGTGATGGAAGAAGTGGCGAGGCAGGAGGCAGCCGAAGAAGCGGACGGCAAGGCTGGAGGCAGCCGAGGAGGCAGAGGCGGTAGACCTGGTGATGGAAGAAGTGGCGAGGCAGGAGGCAGCCAAAGAAGCGGAGGAGACGGCAAGGCTGGAGGCAGCCGGGTGGGCAAAGGAGATATCTCCTGATGATGATCGATTATTTCTCCAAGTGGATGGAGGTGAAGGCCCTGGCAAAAACGACCTCCCTAGTAGTGAAGAACTTCATTTGGGGGGAGATCGTGTGTAGACATGGTCTACCCCTCTCCATCGTCACCGACAATGGTCCGCAATTCGCAAGCCTTGAGCTCACCGATTTCTGTAGTCAACTTGGCATCGACCTCCGCTTCGCCTCAGTCCATCATCCGAGGAGCAATGGTCAGGTGGAGGCGGCCAACAAAATCATCGTTAATCTGCTCAAGAAGAAGGTGGAGAACCTGAGAGGGAACTGGATGGAGCAGCTCCCCTCAGTCCTCTGGGCCCTGAGGAGTACCCCCACCATAGCAACCGGCGAAACACCGTTCAAGCTATCACATGGCTCAGAGGCTCTCATCCCAATAGAATTCGAGGTCCGAAGCCCTAGGGTGGTGGCCGCGGAAGAAGGAGATAGGGGTGGAGACTTGAGAACGAAGACGTGCAACGACTCGCCTTGGATTTGGTGGAAGAGCTTCGCGACCAGGCCACGATCCGCCAGGAAGAAATCAAGCGGAGGATGGCATGACACTTCGACAAGCATGTCCGAGTCAAGCAATTCGACAAAGGAGACCTGGTCCTCAAAAAAGTAGACGCCGCAGGGAGATCCGCAGCAATAAGTAAACTCCACCCCAATTGGGGAGGCCCCTACGTTGTCTTCGAAGTATTAAGAACAGGCGGGTACCGTCTACAAAATGTCGAGGGAGAACTCCTAGGAAACACTTGGAGTGGAGACGACTTGAAGCGTTTCTACTCCTAACACTAATGTAATACTTAGTTTATCTTTGTTATGCTTAAAAATAATAACGCTTTCCATGACAAACTCGTAACGCTTCACCACCTAGGCGACAGACACCAGGCAGTGAACTGAAGTCCTCGAGATGTGTTGTTTCCGTAGACCAAGCCGTAGCACTGGGCTCCTCCCCTGCAGGCTGGCTACTTGCCCCCTCGAGTGAGTTCTAAGTCCTCGAGATGTGTTGGTGTCGTAGACCAGGCCGTAGCACTGGGCTCCTCCCCTGCAGGTTGGTTACTTGCCCCCTCGAGTGAGTTCTAAGTCCTCGAGATGTGTTGTTGCGGTAGACCAGGTCGTAACACTGGGCTCCTCCCCTGCAAGCTGGCTACTTGCCCCCTCGAGTGAGTTCTAAGTCCTCGAGATGTGTTGTTGTCGTAGACCAGGCCGTAGCACTGGGCTCCTCCCCTGCAGGCTGGCTACTTGCCCCCTCGAGTGAGTTCTAAGTCCTCGAGATGTGTTGTTGTCGTAGACCAGGCCGTAGCACTGGGCTACTCCCCTACAGGCTGGCTACTTGCCCCCTCGAATAAGTTCTAAGTCCTCGAGATGTGTTGTTGTCGTAGACCAGGCCGTAGCACTGGGCTCCTCCCCTACAGGCTGGCTACTTGCCCCATCGAATGAGTTCTAAGTCCTCGAGATGTGTTGTTGTCGTAGACCAGGCCGTAGCACTGGGCTCCTCCCCTGCAGGCTGGCTACTTGCCCCCTCGAGTGAGTTCTAAGTCCTCGAGATGTGTTGTTGCCGTAGACCAGGCCGTAGCACTGGGCTCCTCCCCTGCAGGCTGGCTACTTGCCCCCTCGAGTGAGTTCTAAGTCCTCGAGATGTGTTGTTACCGTAGACCAGGCCGTAGCACTGGGCTCCTCCCCTGCAGGCTGGCTACTTGCCCCCTCGAATGAGTTCTAAGTCCTCGAGATGTGTTGTTGCCGTAGACCAGGCCGTAGCACTGGGCTCCTCCCCTGCAGGCTGACTACTTGCCCCCTCGAGTGAGTTTTAAGTCCTCGAGATGTGTTGTTGCCGTAGACCAGGCCGTAGCACTGGGCTCCTCCCCTACAGCTGACTACTTGCCCCCTCGAGTGAGTTCTAAGTCATCGAGATGTGTTGTTGCCGTAGACCAGGCCGTAGCACTGGGCTCCTCCCCTGCAGGCTGGCTACTTGCCCCCTCGAGTGAGTTCTAAGTCCTCGAGATGCGTTGTTGCCGTAGACCAGGCCGTAGCACTGGGCTCCTCCCCTGCAGGATGGCTACTTGCCCCCTCGAGTGAGTTCTAAGTCCTCGAGATGCGTTGTTGCCGTAGACCAGGCCGTAGCACTGGGCTCCTCCCCTGCAAGCTGGCTACTTGCCCCCTCGAGTGAAGGCGGTATCCTATAGTGTGCTGAAACCTTGTTACAACCTCAGGAGAGGATGGAAAGGGGGGGGGGGGGGGTGAGGCGAGTGACATCAACGTCCCTCCGAAGCGAGCTCGACGCAGTCACCATCTTACCGCCTCGCAGGAAGTCCCAGTGTGAGTGGGTGAACACCCAGCACGGCGAGTCTTCCGCCAACCTCTTCGCGCTAATGGCCAGGGAGGAGGGCCTAGGCGCCATATCTACAAAAGAACCCTCCTGAGCAAGTCTCAGTCACGCGCGAGCACTCCCTAAGGGCGAGTAGGAAATGCGTATGCATAAAAATTAATCCCAAGCATGAGCGGCGTAACCGCAGAATAAAATAAATCGAAATATATCTATACAAGCACAAGAAGAAAGACGAGTACACCCAAAATAAGCACGCAAAGAAAAGTTTATTGTTACAGAGCCAAAAGTTTTAAACATCCGGGCCCTCTTCTTCTGACCCGCTGGAGGAGTCCTCATCTCAGGCCTCGGTGGGAGCAGGATTCACCGCCTCGCGGTATAACTCTGGAAGAAGGGTGGCGAGATCGACCTGAGCCCCATCGGCAGTAAGCATGAAACGGCGCCGGAGGCGCTCCCGCACGAACACCGCGGTCGCGATTGCCAGCTTCCGGCGCGTCTCGGCGATTTGAGCAGGGGTGAATTGGAGGAGAGTTGGCGCGTTCGACGACTCCCCCCGGCTTTGGTGGCGAAGTTCCTCTATTTCAGACTCGGCCTCGGCGAGGCGATTACCGAGATAATCGACCTGACGCTGCGAGGCGGCGAGCTGCTCCTCCAGTTTGGATATCCGCGTCACTAGCGCCACCGCGGCCTCCTAAGAAATGAAACATTAGTTAAATCCAATATAAGCAAGTGGGACGGAGACGAGCCGGGCTAAATACCTCGGGAGGGGGAGCCTCCTTGGCCTGAAGCTTGGCTATTTCCCTATCTCTCTCAATCATCTTCTCCTTCAACTCCGCATGGGCGGCGCCCAGGTCGCGGATCCGCCTGTTCGATTGAATCCCCCGCCGCGCTATCTGGTGAATCAGCTCAGCTGTCCGGAGGGCGGAGCGGCAACTAAGGTTAGCCAACTCGCAGATAGGAACCTCCGCGAGTACCTCTGCATCATCTCGCCCGTACAGCGCAAAGATGAGGTTGAACGCCTGATCGCCGACCTCTTCGAAATCCTCCCAAGAGGGGAGGAGCGAGCTCACCAAAATCTGATTCGCCTCGTGATCCCATATCATAAGGGGGTCGCCCCGGGATTCCTTACTCCGCATCCCCAACCCATAATGCGGGTGAGTGGAAGGATCGGGAGGGGGACTCGCCGGAAGGCGAGAGGTAGAACCCCCTGTCCTCCGCTTTTTTGGCTTCGGCTCGCTTGCCGAGGCGACTTCGGGATCTACCTGCCCCTTGCCCTTGTTCACCGGTGAGATCGGCTCGCTGTCCACCATGACCACCACCCCTGCAAGGGACCCCTCCCTGGAAGGCTCACTCGACCGTTGCCGAGAAGCATCATGAGGGGGTAGGAGGGGGACGACGCGCTCTCCTGCATTTAAACACGAGGCATTTAGTAACCACCCTCACCGGGAACAGTAACCGACACCGCGAGGCGAGTAAGATTTACCCGCTCCCGGGTTAACAAAGGCGAGTTGTTCCACGCCCTGCCGCAGGAAAACGACGTCCAGGACCTTGTTTTTCAGATAACGGTATAGTTCGAGCGCGTCCCCCCTCAGGCGAGGCGGTCGGTACTCCACCTCTGTCTTCTGGATGGGGGCGAAGGGAATATTACCGTAGTCGCCTCGCACCAGGATGAATTTGTCAGTCCAATGGTGGACCTTGTTGAAGGTCTCGGCGACCCTGACACACACACTGGTGAAGAATAAGGTGTCATCGTTGGTCGCCTTCAGGGTCATCACTTTGCGGAAGGTGGGAAGGTTAAACTCTATCTTCTCCCCGCGGAGGTAGCATGCATAAGCAACCAGAACGCTGATTGCGTTAGGATTGACCTGCGCGGGGATCATCCCGAAGTACCGCAGGACTTGACGAACCTCGGGCCACAGGGGGATCCTCAACCCTACCTGAAAGTGGGCCAAGGGGATGACGAGCTCCCCACTATAGAGCGAGTTGAGAAACTCACCCGGACCTGGCCGCCTCGCGGTATAACCCGGAGGCAAGTACCGCTTCTCGACATCCACCAACTCCTCGCCGAAAGTCTGCGAGCTGGGAAAGTTGTGCGCCCGGAAATTGCGGACGCAGAAGGCACGCCCCTCCTCGGATGGTTCTTTCCCCATGGCTGGCCGCGAGTAGGAATAAGAGGATTCAGTGGGGAGGGTTCGGAGAACGGGTGCCTGGGAAGGGTAGGGGAACGTATCCTCCAGCGCAAGAGGACCCCCTATTTATAGATTCTGCCCCCCCTGGCCTAACCGCGCGCGGATAGATCACTTAGCGAGGCGAGTAGGTCCTAAGCCGCGAATAAATAACAATAGATTACACGTCCGCACGGAAAAGGAGGAACAATGAACAAAAAGAGCGCGCTATGCGAGCACGAAAAGAACATATATAAACCTGTCAGAAATTCTCAGGGCGCCAAGCGCGAATACAAGCAAAGAAACACAAAATGACGCCTGAGGATTACAAGGACCCGTAGGTCGCAAGTCAGACTGCTAATCAGGCTCTCAAAAAATAAAAAAATGGAGATCACCCCTAGGACCTCAACCGCGATGCACCGGACCGCGGCCTCGGCGACGCGTACGCTGAGGGTGGCGAGCCCTCCAGGTGATGCTGCGGGCTGCGCGCAGATCTTTGCGAGCCCTCTCCAAGCTCTCTTCACCCTGACGGAGATGGTCCTCGCCTCGCCGGATATGTTCTTCCAGCAGGGAGTCTTCCCCCACGGTACCGACCACCTGCGCGAACTGATGGAGGTCATCCTCGGTGGCCTTCTGACGAGTTTCCATCTCGTACAGCCTTGCCTCCAAGTCGGTCATCCGATCAAGTAAGCCATCCTCGCCCTGCAGCTGTTGTTGGAACTCCTCCACTCCCGCGAGGCGGTCCCCCAGATCAACCAGCTGAGCATTCACCTCGGCAGGCGGCATAGCCAGTAAAAAGGAGTCATGGGCTCGGAGAACAGCAATCAGGCGAGTCCATGACTCTTCGCCAAATGCCGGAGGGTCGGCGAGGAAATCCCTCATGGGAGTAGACATCACAGGCGGCGGTGATTCTGGAAGAGACTCTAGAGATGGCTGATGGCTGGAAGAGGCGGACCTCTGATTGCCTGAAAACGAGAAAGAGGGCTGAGACGGCGAGGCAGAATAATGAAAGCGAGAAGAAAAGGGATCGAGTAGAGCGAGTACCGGCAGGAGAAAGGCGAACGTCTACAAGTGCACCATCCTCACCTTGAAGTCGTGGTGGATCGACCCGCGACGCGTCGACGGAGCCGGATAACCGAAGGACCACACCCGCGCCCCAGGCCTGGGGCTGATGGTTATGGACTTCCCTCCGGAGGTAGGGCGAGAAGATGGGGTGACGGTCACCCCCGCGTACCCCGGAGCAGTAGAGGACGCAGTCGTCCGGTCTCTGATGAGCGCCTCGCCCCGACAAGATGGCAGGAGAAGTCGATTGGAAGGTGCTGCAGAGCGAAAAAATCTTGGTGAGTGGCCCGATTCGAGTAGACAGGATACCAAAATAGAGTGGTTCAGCAACCATACCTGGCATTTCGGTATGGCGAGCCGGAGAAGAAGGCAGGACACATGTATTGCTTGGAGGCCGTCCCGTCTCGCCAGCCCCCTTGATCGTGACCTCAGTCACACCCCCACCTTGTTGTGGGATCAGGTCGAGATTGGACTCTTCCTGGATGGGCGAGGAGGCCACCCTTTTCGGCTTAGATCTGTCCCGCGCGGTGGACTCAGGATCGGTGGAGGACCTCTCGCGGAGATCGGGGTCGATCCTTCTCTTCTTGTGCTTCTTCTTCCGCGCAGAGCCTGGAGGGCAAGGCGTCAGGAACTCGCCAAGAATGCCTAAAACCTCGGCCGCCTCGGGCTCATTGTCAGCGAGCTCCAGGTTAGCGGCCGCGGTAGAACCACCTCCAGAAGACATCTCAGCTTGCAGTAGGGAAGGCATCCCCCCCGCTCTATTTATAGAGGAAGAGCTCGTGGACTCGCAGCTCCGCCGAATAAGGGGTTGGACTCTTCTTTCCGACCTCTAGTGAGCTCGCAAAGAGCGGGGATTGTGTACAACCCGTATTCGGCGAGTAAGCCGAACGTACCTGGCGAGTAGGCCGGTATGTATTCGGCGAGTAGAGCCGAAGGTATCTGGCGAGTAGGCCGGTATCTCCCTCGGCGAGTAGAGCCAGGAGGCCTGGCGAGTAGGCCGGTATCTCCTTCGGCGAGTAGAGCCGAGGAGGCCTGACGAGTAGGCTGGTATCTCCCTCGGCGAGTAGAGTCAGATTCCGGGGGATAGAATCATCTGGGCACCCTTGGTGGCCTGCCTATAGCCCTTCGGGACAGCGGAGTCTGGCTACCTGCAGACCAATTTGGGGTGCGCTTAGTAAAATTGTAAGACGGAGTTATGCTATCCGCAGGTCATCCTGACCATTCTACCCTTAGAAGATTTTGCCTATAAATAGGACCCATTATGTCTCAGATCAGCACAGATCCACCCCCCCTTTGAGAGCCTGTGCTTTCTTCCTTGTGCTGTCTGAGATAGACTCAGCTTCTGGTTTTTTGGAGGGGAAATCCAGGGGATTTCTGGGTTAGTGGCGGGACCTCCTCGCTGCAGCCAGTGGGTCATACCTAGGGAGCTACCTACCAACCGGTGAGGGTCTATTCTTAGCTCGGAATACTTAGATCTAGGGATCCGACGAAGAGAGAAATAACTCAAGCTACTCTCCAAATCTCGAACAAGTTGGACTGGTATCCGGGTTCCAACAAAATGGACCCTAAGATCAAAACATGAACTTATTGTCTTGTCAAAGAGTCCGCGGTAACCAAAATAGTAGCTACCAATTATCTGAGACTCACATCTAAATCACCTACAGGAAAACCAAAAGAGAATGCCACTCACTCCCTCTATTCACCTAATTTAGAGTGAATCTAGGTAAACAATTTACTAGTGAGAGCTTTACTACTATATAACAAAGAGTTATACATGTTTTATCACCATTGAAAATGTGTGCATTATTCTCATCAAATCAAATGAGGTTTTCTCAATAAGATGTTTAGGTGTAACACACAGTGATCATAATAGATCAACGTGCGAGAGCAAGTTGAGCCGTATGATCTGTGATTTCAACGGTAGATTGTTTGCGGAAATATACAGTCATATTTGTGTAACACGGGCATATTGAAAAATGATCGTATTTTAGACCACTCATACGCGAACAACCGTGCTGGTGGAAATATACGATATAATCGGGTGCTGGTAAAACATTCTACTCAACGAGTTCAAGCGAATTTTACCACGATTTCCGGTTGCCGAGCAGCCAATTCATGGCGATGTGGATACCAATACTCTCCTTTCTATCAACCATTTCTGCCATCATTGTAGCTGTTCTTGTTGTTGCTGTGATTTCTAGTCGGCGACGGAGGCGGCTGGCTGTTGGCTTCTTCCACCCGTACACCAACGATGGAGGCGGCGGGGAGCGTGTGCTGTGGTGTGCCGTCCGGGCGGTGCAGGATGAGAACCCTAATCTAGATTGCATTATCTACACCGGTGATGACGCCTCATCGGAAACCCTTACCTCCAGAGCGATCGACCTCTTTGGCGTTCACCTCCTTCGTCCTCCTATGGTACGCCACACCCCCAACGGGGCCCTGAAGCTGTTTGAAACATAGTGGATATAGATCTGTTCTGTATGCTGGAATGATACTCGGATGGTTGAGATCATGACATAATACCTATAGTAGAATCTTGCTACATAAATTTTAAAAAAACTATTTATATTTGGAAAGACAGAGAAATTTTATCATAAAGTTATAGCTAGACTGCTATTCCTTTTAGTATTTGGCAATGAAGAAGCATCTGAAATGATAGTTTTTAGATGGATGCTTCTTATAATTATAAAAGATATAAAATGACATTATTATGTTGAAAAGTATTGTTTTTCTTTCGGTAAGAGAATGGAAATTATATTAGGCTGTTTGAGATCCACAAAAATGTGTAGAAGAAATATGCAGACTAAATATAACATTTGTATTTTACAAGAAAAGATTTATGTGAAACCAAATTAATATATAATGTAACAATCAATAGGATGCATACAGGTAATGGTAGCTCCAAGTAGTTTCTATAAGGTCAATGATGATAATGATGTTGAACCTGCAATGTCATAATAATTTAGAATAAGGTTAATGGTTATTCTAAAGTTCCGCTGATTAAGAATGTTTTACAGTGAGATTCTAGCATTTTTTGTGAAGCTATAAATAGATATCTTGGCTCATCTTCATTGATTAGTTTTGTGCTTTTATAGATTTCTTGTTTTGCATTTATTAAATCTATTAAGAAGTTTGGTGTGAATAAAGCACATTTAATTGCATGGATCTTATTAACATGTTTGATATTCCTTTTGTATGAGGACACCTTATGCACATATTATATTGAACCTATTGTCTGTCCAAATTCCGTCACTCTCGTCGTCGACAGTCGAGGGGATAACAACTTCTTCATTTCAGCCAGACGGGTCTTGCCGCCCCCAAGGGATTTCGCCGACCCTCTCAAGGGATCTCACCGACCCTCACAAGGGTTCTCGCCAACCATTCCAGCTTCTTGTACTTAGCATTTTTTCATACCTTGTAAGTAGGCAACCCGTATTTTCAGAGGTTGCCCGCGGGCAGAGCCCCCACATCTATAAATAGATGTGAACAGTAGCTAGAAGGGCATCTTAGAAATCCGAGCCAAAAGACCCCTGGACTCGCGCAACCTAGGTTCCTGCGAGTACCCCTGTACAGGGCTTTCGAGCTTTTTTGTAATCAGCTGTAACCATCCACTGCAATCAATGCTATCACACAGAACTAAGGTTCGCGTTGTGCGAAGCCTGGCCTCGCCGCAAGCGGCACCACTTTTCTCTCTCTTACCGCAATATCTCTCTGATATATCATGACTCCTCTCACAGCCCAATGTATAGCGACCCCTCTCCCTGGAGATCTCACTCCTCCATTTGCAGCTTAAGTATTCGATCACCCGCAGTCCTCATACTTACTTTTGATTTTAGTGATGTGGAACTTGGGGGAAAATTTTTAACCTAACAGAACGAACACGTGACCTTCAGATCCGAGTGATCGAAGAACGTCTGCAATGACGGGTCATGATCTGCCTAGAATGTCTCCTGAGGGATCTCGCCTAGACCTCGAAGGAGCCCTCAGGGAAGAATTCAATCTCTGATTTGATCTCCTGTCATCCACAGTCGCCCAACTTTCTGATCAGATCACCTCCTTGGCCAGGGGAATCGCAACCCCTGATAATCGCCCTCCGGTTCTTGAAACCGCTCCTCGATTGCGAACCGAGGACATTAATCTCTCTAACGAGAGGCATGAGCATTTTAGGGTGGCGGAGAATACAGGTCCGCGAGTACTCGACTATGATGTATTCACCGACCTCATAAGGCAGAAGAGGAGCTCTCCTTCTTCTCTAATTACGTCCGATGGGAACCTGTCCCAAATGGATTCGGAGAACCTCACCTCCCTCGGTTCATGCGGAGAGAAGATCCCTTCTGCCATTCACAGGCTTTTGAGTTTGCTACTTCTATGCGGACTTTAACTGACGGGGTCCGTTAAGCTGCTCACCACGTTTTTCAATGGCAAAGCAATGAATTGGTTTTACAAGCTACCATCCCAGTCGGTGAATTCCTTCCGAGACCTTCTGAGAGAACTTCTCGAGTTTTGCTACCTCAAAGAAGTGGAAGAGTGGTCCTCACGCTCTCTTCCAAATAAAACAAGGACCTTCGGAACCCTGGGACACTACATTGATAGGCCCAGGAAGAGATCCACAATGTGGATCCAATGATGTACCATGTCGCCTTGACCCGTGTCCTTCAAGAAGGCCTGTTTAAATTTGCTCTCCTCTGATCACCGGGCCGCGCGGTTAGCCTTTGTTTTCTCTAAGTACTATTTGCACACCATGTCGCCTCTCATTCTTGCCCAGTTTTCCGGTACCCTGGGCAATTTCGTAATTAAGATCTTGTCTGTACATGCAAGCCCTCCCCCGCTAGTATAAATAGGGGCGCACGGTTCCCAGAAAGGGAGGCTGACTCGATTCCAAAGGCAATTTCTCGCTACTGCGGACTCGAGTACCTCTCTTTTGGCGGTTTCTGCGGCCTCCCCCTAGACGATCTATGTAATCTCCTTTAAAGTGATCAATAAAATCGTCCACAACAAGCGGTATTTGCCGTTGCAGGCAAATCTGGTCTCGCCGCTTGCGGCATCTTCTTTTCACCCCTCAGATCACTCATAGAAAATCGATGAGTAACCGACAACTCTTAGTCCCTTCTTCCCCCTTTAGAGCGTGAGTTTGTGGAGGTGCATTTTGTGCACCAACATTAATGGCCATATTCAAATCATGAATTCACTTTTTTAAAACGGTGTTTTCATTTAGAAGCATCACACAGTGGTCGACAAACATCTTTTTACCTTCATCAACCAATTTAGTAAGTTTGACGATTTTACTTTCTAACTTCACATTGATTTTCAAAAAATCCTTGATGGTAGTGTGGGAATTAAAAGTAAGATGCTCAACTCAGTTACTTTTGCCTCAAGAGTAGTACAATTGAGATACACCTCATTTTGAGCACCAAACATAATCATCTTCAGTCAGTTCTTTATTTTTAATACTAAGTTGTTTATTAATCGCTTTTAACTTTTCAATTTTATCAAGTGTGGTATTTAAAAACTTCATAGTATCAGTGTACTTAGAAAGTAATTTGGAGTGGGAGATTATATACCTCAGTGTCACTTTGGACACTTTCTTCATCATATGAAACTTCTTCATTTGGACGATAAGGCAAACATTTGCCCTTTCTTCATCACTTGAACTTGATTCCTCACCAGCTTAAGAGCCTGAATCGTCCCAGGCGGACAACTTCAACACTTTATTTTTCTTTAGTCTGCTCTTCTCCTTCTCTACCAATTTCGGGCATTCTTCTTTGATGAGCCCCAATTTTCAGCAGTTGAAGCACAAGCTTCTCATTTTCATCTTCACACTTTCCATTCTTCTTCGAGTAATATCTCTTCTAAACTGTATGAAAATGTTTGGTCTTATGAATCTAAGTCCGCGACGACAATATAATACTTGAGGTTTCTATACCGAGTCCTCCTAACCTAGTTGGCTTTTGTGAATTCGCTCTTGGATTGCTCTTTGTCCCTCTACTAACAGAGAGTCTCCCTAGACCCACTTTGCCTAGTCGCCACCAAGGCGAGTTCCTATCCCAGATCTACCTTCGATCTAATCATCTCAACAAGACAAATTCAACACTCACAAATAGAGATTACAAACATTTAAAAGAAGCAAAAGTAGGAATGAGGAGTAGATAAATGAATATGAGAAGTCTCTCTTAAGTATGATTATTGTAGCGTTGGGAAAAGCTCCTAGTGGTCTAACAAGTAGTATCCTTACCATCATCATTATTTCTTCAAGCGAGCATGTAGTAGAAGAGCTGAAGAGGAACAAGAGGAGCATGTAGTAGAATAGGAACAAGAGGAGCTTCCAGGAAGGAAGTTAATGACATCAAGCATGTTTATCTTCATCTCCTTGGATCCATTGGCTCTTGATTCTATCTCCTTGTTCTTCACTCCAAAAATCCCCTTTTGATGAGTGGAGATGAACTTTTCTCTCTATTAGGACACTAGGGTGTCCCCTACTCAGAAACGCAATTTTGCCTGAAAATTGGGTTGTATTTATAGTAAAATATTTCGGCGGGCTGTCGACACATGGACGATAGCAGCTGACACTGACATCATGAAGAAACATTGTAATCCTGGAAAAATTGTGCTTGCAGCAGGGCTACCGGATGTCTCATCAACGCTACCGGACTGGCATAAGTGTATGAAGTCACATAAAGCCGGCTTTCGGTAACAATTCTCCAGAAAACTGAGTCCCGCCATGTGTTTGAATGATTTGTTCATTGACGCAGGGCCAACAAATGATGTTGGTGTTAGTGAAGGACGTTTTGTTCTTTGGATTTCTTCTTTACCATGTTGCCTCTTGCACTTGTAATCACCGCACACTATGAAAGATTTGAAGTAGACATTAGTAAACACCAATATGCATTATTTTCAAACTACGTGAGTGTCGAAGTAAGTTACAATAATATGCAATTATGTATGAAGGTTAAGTTGTAAATAAATGAAGTTTAAATGTCATGACTAATTAATAAGGTTAAACACGTGTGACTAAAACATAAAATGAAACATATTAAACATGATCATAATTGCTGTGTTAACATATTCAGGGTTCTAATCATATTGTAGAGATTTCTGTATTCTGAGTTCTTCTTAATATATAGAGAGAGTTCATGTTTCTTGTTTTCTTATTTTAAGTTTCTTGACTTACTAGGCACAACACAAGGTTTGAGTCCCTAATGGCCAGTATATCGACTCTAGTTTGTTTCTTGTGTACAACGCGGGATCACATCCAACTATATCCATGCATGAAAGAATGGGTCATATTTTAACATTCGGGAGTCATATTGTTTACTATGCCCTATGACTATGATAGTGCGTTTTAGCCATTCATGAGAAATCACCCCCATGCCCCCTGCGTAAATTTTGTATCTTGTGGTCGATCTTCATTCTAGGACTACAATATGTATGTTCTAGCTTACAGGGGAGTATAACAAAATATATAAGTAGGTTTGTATAAAAGCCCAAATAGAAAAAGCCCACGTTGAGCCCATATACATTTCCTCCCTCTTTACTTTAGTCTCACATCTCTTGTGGAGATTAGGTCTCACTCCTTGTACCTATAAATAAGTGTCTATGTACTTCATGTATTCTTGAGATGAAGAATAAAATTTATTTGGTTCACTCTTTCATATGTGGTGGGATAAAGGCTCGGATGTTGTTGTACTCTCTCATATGCCATTATGTTCTTTGGTTTACTGTCATCTATATCCTGTTTCTTATAGTGGCTAGCTTCTCTTATAGGTTGTTCGCTTGTACAAAAGGAAGTGGATTGATGAGAAATCATATCCCTGTTTCACTATGATTGGACAAAGTCTTGGTTCAGTTTATCTCTCTTGGGAAGCCTTGCGTGAATTTACGCCTATATTTTATTTTGACACCAGCGGTTATGCTTTTACTTACCCACTTGCTCGGCTCTTCGGTTGCAAAGTAATATGCTATACGCATTACCCAACAATCAGCTCAGATATGATTTCTCGTGTTCGTCAACAAAGTTCAATGTATAATAATGATGCTCTTGTTGCTAGAAGGTATGCAAACTGATTTTCATGTTTAACAAATTATGACCCTTTGATTGTTGCCACTTTCAAATGTGTTATATATTAATTATTAGATTGCAGACCTTAATTATAGTGATTTTTGTGATGACTTCATCAAATTAATTTTTATGTCTAAAGAATACTCCTTCAATCAGCTTGTTATTGAAGTATCATTTAGAATTTTTCCCTTTAGGAGGAAACTTGATAATGGGTTACCTGTTTTAAATTTCTTTATAGATTCTCTTTTTGTATGAATTTGCCCATCCTTTTACTTTTTACTGCTGCAGATACCTTCTGTGCTTATAAGTCTTTTTTTGAGGCAGCATTTTCCTATCCCGTTGTAAGATTGGATACTACATACTCTTTAGTTGGCTATATGGGCTTGTAGGATCTTATGCACATCTTGTGATGGTGAATTCCTCATGGACAAGAGCTCACATTCTGAACTTGTGGAAGATTCCTCGGCGTATTAAGAGGGTATACCCTCCTTGTGATACTTCTGCCCTTCAGGTATGACTATAGGCCTTCCTTGAAATCATTATGGTTTAACAATGCTATAGCTCCTCCGTCTGAACTGATTATTTTAGCTGTTACTCTGGTTTACTTTTCGTTCATTTGCTATGGCTTTTTATCAAAAGTGAAATTTTACATTCGTTAGTATTTTTTCTAGGGAGTGTAAATTTCATAATTGATGTTTATTTATTAAAAACTCAGTGGCATAGTTGGGTATATTTTGGAATAAGCATCTTAGCAGAGAGACTAAGGATATCAAGCATTTTGTCTTCTTATTTTGTCTGTGCAGGAAGAATTCCTGAATCTTTTATATTTATTTGCTCCACTGTGTAACTTGGTTCTCCTGTCTTATTAAAAAAATTTGCTTCTCATGAAATGTGCTCATCGAAATTCTTTGTTGTGGTTATTATCTATGTAGGCGCTGCCATTGGAAAGACATGCTGAGACACCCATATTTATTTCTGTTGCTCAGTTTCGCCCAGAAAAGGTGAGTTGATAGCACTAACTTATGCGGGATATATTAGTTGTGAAGACCAATGTTTAGCTATTCATCCGCTTGATTCTTCTGGTAGGCCCATGGTATTCAACTTGAAGCTTTTGCACTTGTGCTCAATAGGCTAGGACCAAAAATCAGTAAGCCAAAGCTACAATTTGTTGGCAGCTGTCGGAATAATGAAGATGACGAGAGATTACAAAACTTAAAAAAGAGAGCAACTGAGCTTGGCGTAGAAGAAAACGTGGAATTCTACAAGAATGTCAAGTACAGGTTTGTATTGCATATGCTCTTCATGTTCTTGTGTCATTGTTAATATATTTATCAACCTCGAAAACATTTTATGAAGATGAGATTTATGACTTGAATGCCAAAGAAACCCTGGTAATGTGCTAGTTCCATTTATTGTGAAATTTGTTACTCAGGTTAGTTTCACGTGGGTCCATTTAAGTTTCCCCGCTTGGTCACTGTGTTATCCCCAATTGGACTGGTTACTATATTAGAGAACCCGCTAGTGACATCTCAAATTGGGTGGGTTGAGTTAAAGGTTAGTCCAGGCTAAATCCATGTTCCTCTTTGTCAACTTGGAATCTGTTACGGACGTGCACGTCGACGAGATGCCGTGGCGGGTCTACACGCGAAGGAAGACGACGACGGGTCCGTCTGGAGGAGGAGAGGCCGAAGACGCGACGACGGCTTGATTAATTTATTGTTATTCGCATTCTGTCATTTTAATTGCTTTCGCTATCCGCACCTGCGCCTATAAGGGGTGTTGTTGTACCTTTTGGGATTATTTTTGGATGAATGCATTTTAGAGTTGCTCCCTAGTCTCTCTCTCAATCCCTCCTCTTCCTCTTTCTCTCCTTTCCTCTGCCGGCCCTCCCCCTCGCCGGATTCCTTCTCGGGTATCGTAATATTTGGTCTGACCTGCCGGAGCCGCCCGCCACTGTCGCCGTCGGTGCTTCCTCCGTCGTCCTTCCGCTTCCATCTACAGCTCGCTGCCTCGCCCGACTACTGCGATTGACAACGCCCTCTGGGATCGACCGCCCGACTACTGCGATCGACCGCCCCTGTCGCTGAATATTGGAGGAAGAGCCTCGCCCGACTATTGCGATCGACCTCCCTTACCGCCGATCGCGCCATCTGCTTCCGTCGATCGACTCGTCCTCGCTTTCGTGCGTCCGTCCAGAGCCGCGAATCCCCAGCCGACGCATCTCCCAGCCACCAAAGCCACGAATCCGCCTCCGTGCGTCCGTCCAGTACCAGGACCCGCCGGCCCCGTCGAGCTCCGCCCCTTTCTAGCCGCCGTCCGCTGGTTCCAGCTCCCATGGATCCCAATCTCCGCTCCTCCGGAGACCCCCCTTCCGATACCGTCGCCGACGCCTTGAGCCGCCGCGTGGAGGCTCAGGAACAACTCGTCACCTCCATGCATGCCTCCCTCCTCGCCCTCCACTCCAAGATTGACTCCATCCAGGTGTCCGCCGCCGCCCTTTCCGCCGCGTCCGGCTCCGGCTCGCCCGCGGACGGCTGCTCTCTCCTCGGCGCAGGGCCGCCACACATTTCCGCAGGGGCCACTCCTCCGCCCATTCCGGGCTGGCCCGCCCTCTCCCTCGATTTTCCCTCGTTTGCCGGCGTTGACCCAATGGGGTGGATCGCCAAGGCGGAGCAATATTTCGATCTCAACTACACACCGGAGCATGACAAGGTGTTTACGACTGTGGTGGGCCTGGACGGCTCCGCCCTCTACTAGGCTCGGTGGCTCCGCCAATCCAACTCGTGCCTCTCATTGTCCGAGCTCAAACAGGAGATGATCCGGCGGTACGACACCCGCTACTCTAGCTCTTCCGCTATCGAGCGGCTATGCGGCGTCCGCCAGACAGCCGGCCTGGACGACTACATTGACGATTTTGTAGCCTTGGCCACCCATGTTCCCGGGCTGCCCCCTGACCATTACTTGGGCTTCTTCATGCAGGGGCTACTGCCCCATATCCGTTCCCGCCTTCACACGCACCATCTCCGCACGGTCTCCGACGCCCTTGACATGTCGCATCTGGTGGAGGCCGACCTCGCCCCACGGGTGCCTGCGCTTGCAACCAGTCACCACCCTACTCGGTCGCCCTGGCGGCCACCTCCTTCGACAGCTCCACAACGGCCGCCCCATGGGGGGACCGATCTGGCCGACCGGCGGTTCCCCAGCGCATCTCCAACAATACCTACAATGACTGCCGCAGCAAGGGCCTATGTTTCCGGTGCCGTCAACCATACTCTCCTACGCATGTGTGCTCCATCAAGGAGTTCCATGCCGTCATCGGGGACTTCGACCCGGAGGTCACCTTAGAGGACTTCGAGACCCCCGAGCTATCTGAGGGTGACGGCGCGGTGGACACCGCCTCACCTACTTTTCACCGCTTGGAGCTGCCCTGTTTCTCGGTGGGCGACATCTCAGGCCCTCAGACCATGAAGCTGGCAGGCAAGCTGTGTGATCGGGTCATTGTGGTCATGGTGGACAGTGGTGCGAGCCACAACTTCCTCTCAGCCCAGTTGGCGCACCAGCTTCACCTTCCCTTGGTTCCCTCTCCTGACTTTACAGTCTGCCTGGGCGATGGCTGTCGTCGGCCGAACCACGGGTGTTGCACTGCTCTCTCCCTGACGGTGGGGTCCTGCCTGGTGACCGCGGACTTCTACGCTTTCGGCCTCGGCGGTATTGACGCCATTCTGGGAGTGGTTTGGCTCCGCACGCTTGGCGAAGTGCGGGTCAACTGGGACAATATGACTATGCAGTCCCTCCAGGAGGGCCAGACGTGCTGCCTGGTGGCCGACTCCGCGCTGCTTCGCTCTCCGGCCTGCGCCCATGCAATTCAGCGGACCGCCGATGTCGACTTTTCCACTTGACTTTGGCCGTTCTCCGCTCCGGCACCGCCTCTCGTTCACACCCGGCCGACCTTCAGGCATTACTCGCCGAGTTCGATGACATCTTTGAAGCCCCGACCGGCCTCCCTCCGGCTCGCCCGACTGATCACGCCATTCCCCTCCAGCCCGGTATTGCGGCGGTGTCGGTACGCCCTTACCGCTACGGCCATGTGCAGAAGGACGAGATCGAGCGGCTGGTCCAGGAGATGTTGATGGGGGCCTCATCCGCCCCAGTGCGAGCCCCTTCTCAAGCCCGGTCCTCCTGGTCCGGAAGAAGGACGGTAGCTGGTGATTTTGCGTGGACTACCGGGAACTCAACAAGATCACCATTCCGGACAGGTACCCGATCCCAGTTATTCAGGAGCTTCTGGACGAGCTCCACAACGCCATATTCTTCACCAAGCTGGACCTCCGAGCGGGCTATCACCAGATCCGTGTACGGCCTGAGGACATCGCCAAGACCGCCTTCCATACGCACAACGGTCACTACGAGTTCTTGGTCATGCCCTTCGGCCTGACCAACGCACCGACCACCTTCTAGGGGACGATGAGCGACATTTTCAGAGTGGTACTTCGTCGACACGTTCTCGTTTTTTAATGACGTTTTGGTATACAGTTCTTCCTGGCAGGATCACCTTCAGCACGTCCGTCGCACTCTGACTACCATCCGGGGCCATCACCTCAAGCTCCACCCGAAGAAGTGCTCCTTTGGGGCGTCAGAAGTGCGCTACCTCAGCCACACCATCTCGGCCCGAGGGGTCGCCATGGACGAGACAAGATTGCGGCAGTCCTTCATTGGCCAACTCCTACATCCCTGTGAGACGTCTGAGGATTACTCGGCCTGACGGGATACAACGTCGTTTCATCCAAGGGTACGGGGCTCTAGCTCGACCCCTCACGCAGCTCCTGAAGAAGTCGGAGGAGGTCCATTTTCAGTGGACGGCCGAGGCCGCCGCTGCTTTTGCCTCCCTTCAATAGGCCCTAGTCCGCGGGCCGGTGCTGGCCATGCCAGATTTCTCTCTGTCGTTTCTAGTGGAGTGTGACACATCAAGCGCCGGGGTGGGAGCCGTACTTATGCAGGCCGGACGACCGATAACCTACTTCAGCCGCCCTTTCTCCAGCACCGTCCGCTGCCTCTCCACATATGAGAATGAGCTCATGGGCCTCGTCCTCGCCGTTCAGCATTGGTGCCCATATCTACTGGGCCGCCCCTTCGTGGTTCGCACTGACCACCACAGTCTCCGCTACCTCCTCCAGCAGAAGATCGCAACTCCCGCCCAGCAGGTATGGGTGGCCAAACTCCTGGCTATGATTTCACCATCGAGTTCTGCCCGGGGAGGGCAAACCGAGTGGCTGATGCCCTCTCTCGACGGAGCCAGTCGCCAGAGCTTACGACCATCTCTCGGCCGGTGTGGGAAGACGCGGTGACCATCCAACACGAGGTTGAGGCCGACCCCGTTCTATCCGGAATTCGGACAACCTTCATCGCGGACGCCACCGCCCATCCACTATACTCGCTTTTAGGGGTCGCCTGTTCTTCAAGGGCCGCCTTGCTCTAGCGCCCTCTTCACCGAGCATCCCCCGCCTCCTCGCCGAGTTTCATGCTTCGCCCTCCGGAGGGCACACCGGGGCCTTCCATACCTACCGCCATTTAGTGTGCTCTGTCTACTGGCCCCACATGTTCCGACAAGTCAAGGCATTCGTGGCCGCCTGTCTGGTCTGCTAGAAGGCCAAGTACGAGGCAACATTTCCAACCGGCCTCCTTCAGCCTCTTCCCATTCCGGACCGCATTTGAGAGGACGCGGCCATGGACTTCATTACTCGGCTACCGCGCTCCCAGGGATTCGACTGTATCTTGGTCGCGGTGGACAGACTGTCCAAATACGGTCATTTTATTCCCCTTCGTCACCCCTACACAACCGTCACAGTTGCGCATAGCTTCATCAGCGGCGACATACACCTCCATGGGTTTCCTCGGTCGATCGTGATCCGCTTTTCTTGAGCACCTTCTGGTCCACACTTTTCCGGCTACAGGGTACTCACCTCCGCATGAGCACCTCTTACCACCCACAGACCGATGGCCAGTCTGAGGTTTTCAACCGCTGCTTGGAGACGTACCTATGTTTTTTTTTGGAGGAGCAGCCCCGCCGATGGGCCAAGTGGCTCTGTTGGGCCGAGTACTCCTACAACACCGCCTACCACCACGCCGTAGGCACCACCCTGTTCGAGGCTGTTTATGGCCGACCACCACTCTCCATTCTCCGCATCTACCGGGAGAGTGCCAGGTCGAGAGTTTGGCCACCGCCCTGCAGGAACGTGACACCATCCTAGACCACTTGAAGCATCACCTCTTATGGGCCCAACAGAAGATGTCATTCTTTGCGAACAAGAAGCGGCACGACCTCTCCTTTCAGGTGGTGGAGAAGGTGTTCATCAAATTGCACCCATACCGCCAACTGTCTGTGGCCCGCAGGCCATGCCCGAAGCTAGCCCCACATTCTTTGGCCCATTTGAGATACTAGCGCGTATCGGGGCGGTCGCCTACCGCCTCCGCCTCTCCGCCGAGAGCCGCATACACCCGGTCTTCCACTTTTCTCAGCTACGCCGTGCGGTGGGCAACCACGCCACCACAGATCACATTCCGGCCGACGCCGATCTCGTCGGTGAGGCACCGTATTACCCGGCCAAGATACTCGCTCGCCGCTGCCTCCTACCGGGAGACCCCACTTCAGAGGAAATTTTGGTTGCATGGGATAATCACCCAGACTCCGACGCTACATGGCTTCCTCGGGATGATTTCCGCCACCAGTTCGCTGACTACTGCCTTGAGGACAAGGTACATTTTCCAGACGGTGGTATTGATGTGCATGTCGACGAGACGCCGTGGCGGGTCTACACGTGAAGGAAGACGACGACAGGTCCGTCTGGAGGAGGATAGGCCGAAGACGCGACGACGGCTTGATTAATTTATTGCTATTCGCATTCTGTCATTTTAATTGCTTTCGCTATCCGCACCCCACGCCTATAAGGGGCGGTGTTGTACCTTTTGGGATTATTTTTGGATGAATACATTTCAGGATTGCTCCCTAGTCTCTCTCTCAATCCCTTCTCCTCCTCTTTCTCTCCTCTCCTCCGCCGGCCCTCCCCCTCGTCGGATTCCTCCTCGGGTATCGTAATAGAATTAACTTGCTTCTCCAACTTCCCAGGTTGAACATGATTTTCAACCATGCACTAATCTTAGGTATTTTTTGCTAGAATGTTTTTCTTTTTTGAGTCATGCGCAAATGAGAGGATGAAATGGGGGTATTCTTAGAGTTCTTTTCTCCATACTTCGCTATTACATGTTATAAAGCAGTTCCTTGTGTTGTACTAAATCTACCAATTTTTTCTTCTCATTTTACCTGTATAATCTACATAGAAATTTGTAAATTGGCAGTGCTTTATTTAAATAAAGCTCCTCCTCACTTCCAGTTTGAAAGACGCTTCTCTTGATTTGCTTCATGCACTTTGGCTTCATTTGGAATGGCCTCGCCAAAGGGCAGCACTGTTTTCTACTGCCACTGTTAAATTCAGTTGAGCGTTCGTGGCAGGAAATGGCCCCCAAACAATGGTGGCTCGTTGTTTCACGTGCTGTGTGGTGGGCACCAAGCTCCTCCCAAATGGATGTGGCCCCACAGTGGCTATCGGAGGGCGCCCCTATAGCTCATTAAATGGAGCCTTTGTAAACAACATTCAATTTTCTATCCAATGTGCATCTTGCTATTCATCATATTAGTCTTATGTTATTGGTTAATTAGTTAAATAGAGGTCACTTCAAAGGTGCTTTGTTAAACATGAGAAATAATATATCAAGCCTATCTATGCTATCATTGTTGCTTTGAACACCAGTTAATGTGTGCATTTGTCACTTGCATTTACCCTCAATTCATTCACATCCGTCATCTTTATTAGTGGCATTTTCATATGTTCAAGTATTATGTGAACTAATATTTACTAGATTCCTATGACTCACGATAACAATGTAGTTCGCTTCTTATGTGATGGCAATCTCGGCACACATGGGCCCACACGACGATCGAAACTGTCCATTTTGTGTGGATCGATGAACAATAGTTTTTAGTTATTTTTTGTATTTTGTGATTTTTATTTTATTGTATTTTGAGGGATGTCATGATATGAGAATCATGACCATTCATGGTGGCCCTTGGTATATAAATAAGGATAGAAGGCTCACATAGATGGTATTGAAAGTTGAGTGAAAAGTTCTCCTTTTGATCATCCGGTGCCGAAGTTGGAACCCAAATGTGAAGCTTGGAAGTTACCCCTCCCCTCTTTTCTCCATCTAGCCGGCCACCCTTCTTACCCTCCACCTCCGTTAACCGCCCACCCCTCCCTTTCCCAATGTCTTCTAGCCAGCCACCTCTCCTCCCCACCTCCACTAGCCATCCACCTTCCCACCCCCTCCACATCAATATCACCCAACCGACCACCCCTGTTGGATCTAGAGGTTTCCTTAGAAGGGGGGGGGGGGGGGGGGGGGGGTGAATAAGGATGATTGGAAACCATTAATTTTTCTATTCACTAATTAATACCTTGAATGATAAAGAGAGTTTAGCGCAGCAAAAACAATGACTTAAAACATTAAATCATTTAATTTTTTTTATCAATTTAAATAAAATCTTGATAAAAATAAGTTTTCTTTTACAAAAGATTAAAACGTTGCATAACGGAAATAATTTATTTTGAGAAGATTTAACTCAAAAGCATGTGTAAAAGACAACCATTTCAATATATAATAATCAAGGTGAAAGATTACAAAAGATATGATCTTCATAACACTAAGATATAAGACGATAATTCTTACTTTTTTGGTTTTCTATACCGACTCACACTCTGAACCGGTTGACCCTAGCCAATCCACCCTGGATTAGCCTCATTCCTAGCCCTAGCTGATCCACCCCCAGATTAGCCTCAAGCCTCTCCTCCCCAGAGACCACCCTAGATCTAACCCAAGATCTAGTAGCCACACTCAAGGCAAATTTCTGCCATAGATCTACACCTAGATCTAGTCTCCACATGCGAGGCGAATTCCTACACGATACAAGGATAATCACTAACGCTCAAAAGCAAAAGAAAATACAAGAGTCGAAATCAAAATAGTATTGTGGAAACTCCCTTATATCATATCTCAATGGAAGATGATGAAGGAACGCTTGAGATAATCATCGTTCTATGCGAAACCTCCTCTTGAATAATCATTTAATCCTTCATCTTCTTTTGAATCCTTTAGCGTTGAAGATTGAGAGTGTTGGAGACTTTTCAGGCAGCTATGGCGACCCTCTCTCTGATTTTTTTTGTATATTGAAGTCTGGATCCCAAGAGAATAAAACATATTTATAATTCTCTGGGAGATATCACCAGCTATAGTAGTCATTGCACGCAATGGCGTCGAAATATGGGGTCCCGCGCCTTTTTTCCCTTAAGAACGACGGAGCTTTCCTTAGTGAGGTTGGAGCCTAAGGAGAAGTGATAGAGAGCTATCGCAGGACAATAACAAAATTGAATTCCTCGCTCTTCTAAACCTTTAAGCCGCTTTGAAACACATTGTTGCCAAAATAAGAGATTCCCACTATCATCGGCGGTCGCTTGTTCTAGAGCTAAGAGAAATGAAATGTAAGAATGGACTGATTAAAACCCTCTCCCATGGCCTAACATCACCAGGGATCTACCACAGCCGTTGGATCCAAAATCCCTCCATCGAATAGATGAAGTGAGCTAAAATAAGTGTTTACGATCCCGTACACAATCCCCCACACGACCGTGTACAAGCTGTGTTCCGCAATCCAGACAGAAAACCAAACACGTCTCTGTATGGGCCTGGACACGGCTTGGCACACGACCTTGCCAGGCCGGGTGGCCTACCCGTGTCCACTGTTTTGGAAGCCTGCAAATTCAGTGATGGTACATGGCCGTGTACAGGGTCGTGTACATGGTCGTGTGCCTACCCATGTAGAGTGAGAAACTCCTCTAAATGACCCCTAAAACCCCCATAAGCACTACGAATCTGCATGGACCTATTCTAACCCTCAAGGGTCCCTTAAATCCATAATTGAAAGGGAAAATTAGGGTGTTACAGTAGCAGCTATCGCCGATGGTAGCCTTGTTCTAGAGCTATTTATGACAACATCCATTTTCTCCAAGTCCACATCAAACTTTGACTATCAGTCAACATACGTCGAGTGCTATCGCTGGGCGGTAGTGGGTTTCACTGACGGTAGGCTGTAATTTTGTCCTTGGACTCGTCTTTTTAGCTCGGTTCTTATTGTAACCATAATGTCTTGTATTAGTAATGATTCGTGGACCTGCACACTACGAAACACTTGTAAAGATATATCAAATACACACCAGGATTTATTATTCACAAACTAAGGGTATGTCGAACCATGTTCTAACACCCTCACCAGACCGACCTCCTCCTAAAAATTCCACCACCACCTCCACTACCTCAATTCCCTCCATTTTAGTTTTCCGGCAATTGCCACCACCATCTTTGACGATTACTTCCAACCCCTTGGCCAGCCACCACTCTCCCACCACCATCCAAACCCCCAAATTTACTCATACCGCTCATTCCTCTGCTCTTCCTTAATTCTCTCCCTTCCTCAGCCCACAACCCCCCTTGTAACCCACGTTCAGACCACTGCCTCCTTATTTTCATTCCCTGCTGAACACTCCACTCCCAACAGTCTTCCTCCCATTTTGGTTGCCCCAACTGACGCCTCTCCCTCCAATTCCCTTCCAGTCACTGTTTACGTGTGCCTTTTCTCCCAATCCCTCCTCCTAGTCCACAGTAAGCCTACTTCCCTCCGGCCAAACCCACTTTTGGTTTTGAAATCCTCCACACCTCTCTCTACTGAGTCCAGGTAACACTGTTCAACATTTAGGTGCCTGATTCCTGAAGGCCGTTACTCCTTCACAGTCGCTGGGATCAGAGATTTCTGCAGCCCAACAACTTCACACACCACCAAGTCTTCCTTCAACTGCCCCTGTGCATCCCCCCTTCGCCTCTCCATCCACTGACACCTTTACGGACATTTCTCGAGCCTTCTATCCCGTAAGTATTGTGAGTTATAGTTTGATTTCATTGAATCTTAGTGTCGAATTGTGTGTTTATTTCCTATTTTGGGTTTATTTGTTGTTAATCGTTACCCGCAAGTATCTTATGACTTGTTATGACTTCTTTGATTGAGTATTTGTTTTTCCATGCCCTTATATATATATATATCGCATTACGTGTTGAGATAGTCCTCGGGATAATCATTGAATCTTAGTTCGCCTACATAGTAGTCAAGCTCATATAGTTGAGATAGTCCTCGGGATAATCATCATGGACGTAGTCGTATCGAGCGGGTGGGGGTCCACACTCTCTCCGAACCGGGGGATAGTACTCATCTCAGTGATGATCCCGTCGATCGTGTGGGGGCACACGATCTCTGGGGTCAGGCTGAGGCTGACGTGGCATACGATACTCATCACGCTGAAATGGAGGTCTATCTCGTGCCGAAGCTTGTCTACGCTCAATCGCAGGGTCAGGGTCTCGCCTTGCCGGTGGAGCTGGGGCTCGATGAGGAACCTCACGACGGTGGCGGTCTACTGGAGGCTGGCCATCTCTCGGACACTGGTTAGGTCGTGGAGGAACATCGGGGTCGTCCTCAAGCGAATCGTCATGCTGTGCTGGAGTGTCCCTGGCATTCTATAAGTGGTCTAGGCGAAGATTCACCTCGGCAAGATCATGACGCACATCGTCGAACTGGGTGCACAAGGTGTCAAAACGATCTAGGATGAGACACTGAAACTCGGCGAAAGCAGTGCCCGAATTTGAGCTCACCGTTCGGTCGTCGGTGACTTGAGGATCTACCATGCTTCTTATAAAAAACCTACCACTACGGAGCATGCAAATGACCCAACCTGTCTCTGATACCAATTGATGTAGGGTAGGTTACGAGGTGCACAAAACCTAGGACTCTAGGTTGGAATGCAAATGCGACACACTAACCCTAGTCTGGATGCGATGCAATCATCGACGACAACGATGAATAATGTGAGCAATGAAAATTTTCTAACACTACGCAGATATTTAAAAGTGAAAGCAATTAATTGTCAACTATTTATAACGGCTTTCCTCCGCTCGGAGGGCCAAAGCAAAGCGCACAGCGAATAACTCCTGCAAATTAATAACGTATTGCAAACAATTTTCTACCAGCAAGAATCACAACAACATATATTAATTCACCAATGAAAATGTCAAATCACATAAACCAATACCACAAGAAACTCACAAAAGTAGCGGGCTGAACCGAGACACTGATGAACTTGGGTCCGGGTATGTAGATCGGCGATCGAAGGTGGACCCGGAGGTGCGACGGGATGACGGTGGCTGTCCTTGGCAGAGGATGGGGAGATCGGGCCGGAAATGAATAGATCCGTTCACTAGGGAATAGATCCGGGTGGGGGTGGATAGATCCGATGTATGAAAGCGGGTCCGGGATACGGGAGGATGTCTGACGGTGGAAATGACGGATCGGGAGGCGAAAACCCTAGATCTGGACTGATTCTAGAATTTTAGGGTGGAAGGGAGGTGGATCCGCGTGGGGGAGGGCTTAGGGTGGTCGGTTAGGGCTGAGGATGAGCGTGTAGGGCTGCTGGAAGGGAGATGGGGGGTTGGCGGGTTGGAGTGGGGCTATGGAGGGGCGGCTGGGCTTGGAGGAGGGCGGCGCCTGCTGGTTGGAGGCAAGGGGGCAGACGACGGTGGGTTGGCGGCAGGGAGAAGGGGTGGTGGTGGGCTGGCGGCAGGAAGGAGGGGCGGGTGCTGGCTTCCTGGAGGGTGCTGGACAGGGGGGAGGCAGCGGCTTGGGGGAAGGATTTGGGTGGCCGGCGGTGGCTGGGACGAGGGGAAGAAGAGGGGAATAGATAAGGGGTACTTTGGGGAGAAGAACGAGCACCTAGGAATCGTCACCTAGGGTTCCACGGTGTCGGCACCTCGGGGTGATCGCTGGAATCCGGGATTAGGTTTTCTCCAAATTCTGCAATGCTGGATTCAGCCCCTACAACATCTATTTATAAGAGAAAACAACACTAGGGCATCCCCATCAACGACTATGATTGGCCGGTGGGGTCGATCACTAAAATACATGAAAATAAACTAAAAAACAAACTAATATATGTTTTGACTCGCAGCGACGTGCCGTACGCAACCGCGGAGTCGGATCGACAATCTGATCAAGCCTTCCCGCGCGAATAAATGAACGTGGGTCCCGCCTTGCGGCGAACCCCTCCAGGTGCACGATCTGATGGATCCCCATCACCATGTCTGCTCATTCATTATTCCTTGACAATCAAGACTTCACCACCTTAGAATTATATCCCATAAGAGCATGCAAAATATTGATATATCTCTATCTCTTCCCCAAGGCACTTGAACCCATTTTCCAATCTATTCCTCACCTTTTTAATAACACGTTCTTGCACTTTTGAGTTTCATCATGTTCTTGGTAATAGTTACACTGCCATCAACCCTCTGGTCATCACCCTCTTTTAGGGCTTATTTGAAGCGGCTTCCCCGACCCAGTGTTCAATGAAAGCACAGTTCTTTGGCTCACCGCGGAACTTCGCTCCTTAAAGACTAGGAATATCACTCCATAAAGACCCTGAAACTTCGCCGATAGCCGCTCTGCTAGATGACATTGTGTCCGATCACTGTCGAGGATTCGAACTCCCCCTCCGCAATGTCGCTCCACCACACCATTGTTCCATCACACTGCCACAAACATTGTCTTACTCCTAAAATTGATGGTGCAAATTCTGTCATGTAAAGCATAACTATTCTCCAGTCAAACCCAACGCCACCGATGCAAGTGTTCTCGGTACAAGAGGTCCCTTTCTTTACCCTCTTACTCATTTAATATTGTAACTAAATAAATCTGATCTTCTTAAATATTCCACTAGACTTTCTGCATAAATGAGTTTGAAATGAACACTTCCTTTTTGCGGTAAAAGTAGGATACTGCATGGTATTATGTTTTGCTATTTTGTTCTTCACTTCTACACAGCAGCTGATAAATATATATGTATATATTTTCATGTTCATGTTTCCATACAATTAATTTTTAGGCTCATTTGGTTGTTTGATGTTGGAAAACATCTATTGAAATACCGCCATATTTGTAGATTTGTAATTTGGTTGGATAATTTAAGTTTAACCTCTACAAACACCTTCAAATCCCTTAATTTGGTGATTTTATTTTGACACTTACAATTAGCGAAAAAAATAAAATCATCAATTTAAAGCATATTTTCTCATACAAACAACCAAATACGCCCGTCGCATTTTCAGATTTAAATGGACTAAGTTCGCTGTGACATGACATAAAAGCGCCCTCATAAATGCTTCCTATAGAAAACTCTTCAAGGCACTGATGTGTAATAGTTATAGTCAAATGACTACTGACCCTAGATAAGTTGTAGGGTTATTCTAACAGGTGCATCTCAAGTCATAAAGTGTCCATACACTGAGAAACAACGTTCTCCATCTGCTGCTATCAATGAAAATGGAACATGATTGTTCGTGGATGCATGCAGTAATGCGAAAAATATTGTCTCTAATAATCATTCCATGTTAGACTCTCCAGGAGTGACCAAGCTATAAAGAATGACACATATTAAGTGATAAACTCGCTCTCCATTTACTTCTATCCCGCTCTCAGGCTCGGGCCCTAGCTCTTCCTTAGGCTTGGAGTAACTAATGTGAACTCCATGCTCGGGCTCACAACCATTAGTCTAATCAGAAATGGCGACGATGTGGTATTGTGGGCACTCAGATGATTTGTGTCATGATTCCGTACACTTGAAACATGGAAATACTCCAGTGTTAGGCTTGGACCTAATGATCTCCTTTCCCTTGTATAGGTTGGTGGGAGGAGTTGAAGTGCCCTGTAATGATGGGAAGGCAAGGTGGATCTATCATCCTAGCAGCGAGGACAGTTGTGGTGCTCAAAGGTCTATCAGTAGACCTACGCCCAGATCTTAGCTTCTGTAAGGATTCCACTCTACCGGCCCCACTAGAGACATCACCTAAAACAACAACAGCAAAAACACTCAAGCCTTTATCCCACTATAGTGGGGTCGGCTATATGGATCCTTTGTCGCCATTGTGCCCTATCTTTAATCATAATCTCACTAATGCCTAAGTACATCATGTCTTTCCGTATAGTCTCATTCCAAGCCTTTATTGGTCTACCCCTCCCCCGTTTAACATGCCTAGTGACTAAACTCTCACAACGCCTAGCGGGTGCCTCTAATGGTCTCCTTTGTACGTGCCCAAACCATCTTAGTCGAGCTTCTTGCATCTTCTTTGCAATTGGTGCCACTCCTGTCTTATCCCTGATACATTCATTCCTAATTTTATCCGGTCTCGTATGTCCGCACATCCACCTAAGCATTCTCATCTCCGCAACTCCCATTTTTTGCTCATGTACACAATTCACTGCCCAACACTCAGAACCATATAGCATCGCTGGTCTAATTGCAGTATGGTAAAACTTGCCTTTAAGTTTTAATGGTACTTTACGATCACATAGAGCATCGCTTGGATTCTATGTATCACATCTTTATCAACACCTCCATCTTTTTGAACTATCGATCCAAGATATTTAAAACACTTACTGTGGAAAATATCTTGATCACCCAACTTAATAACGAAGTCATCCGTCCTTCTTGCAATGCTAAATTTAAGCTCCATATACTTTGTCTTTGCCCTGCTCAACCTAAAACCCTTCTTTTCTAAAGTGTCATGCCAAGATTCAAGTTTCGCGTTTACACTCTTGCACGTCTCATCGACCTAATTCACGATTATCATGTAATTCCAGATAGTCCCAGATGGAATAACGTAACTAGTTTAAGTGACGAGATATGACCATGGCATTGTCCTCCAGGATGTCGAGTCGAGACTGAAGGACAGAAAATTCATTGTTGTATTTGTCCATCAATGATTTCTCGTGTTGTAGATTATAAAATTTACAATATAGGGTCTGGCTGTAATGAGCGAGGATGCATCGCTTCCTAAGCTGCATCTTGAACTCTACCCATGTATTGATGGGGCACAATCATTAGTTGAACCTCATGCGTCCAAGTTGACCCCACTGGACTAATGCGGGTCTCTAAGTGTCGGATACTCGACCTGTCTATTAAGAGAGATTTGCTTCCAACTCATGAAGCGCTCCATATGGTCGCACCAGGCAAAGCATCCCTCAGGTTCTAGATGTTCATCAAAGCGTCTAGCTTGACTCTAGTTTTCTAACGGGGTTGGGGTACAAAGTTCATGATTAGGTGTGCATGCTCTAGGTCAATATTATAATTTTCACTATTTTCGTACTTTTCAGTTTTCTTAATACTTAACCAAAGGTTAAATAATATCTATTTTTGTAAGAAATCATAATCACTTCCGTTTTTGAGATTGCATTTTTAGGTATACCTTAAAATGCAAATTTTTACATCAAAATGAATTGAATATAAAAAATTATGGATATTTTAAAAAAAATATCAACAAAAGTATCAAAGAAAGAAAAAATAATAATGAAAATCAAGATTTTTATTGTAATTCTTCAGTAATTTGTTGTTTGAGTATTCTTAATCATGAGTCGTTCATTTATGAAAAAAGAAATCAAATTTTCTTTTATCTCAAAAAGAAGTTTCAAAAGGTGAATATTAGACGATTTAACAATTGATATTGTTAGGGCATTGTTGTTATTAGTAAAGGATATGTTAAAATTTTGGAAAATGTCAAGGATGATGGCGCGGGACGGTTGTGACAAGAAATGTATATATCGACTCTAAGGACTAAATGAACTAGATGCATATCCGACGACTATACCTGCAATAATTGGAATTATAAATATTATGACACCACAATCACAATCAAGTAGAATCTCAATTAAGGGTACAAATATTGTAATACACATGCGAGAATGCTCGAAAATAAATACTTGAACGGAAAAAACCTGGTAAGTCACGGGATAATATCGGCACAAAGTTACAAAGTAATATTTTCCAAAAAATACAGTGAATTCACACAAGATTCAACACAAAAGAAGTAACAACCAAGTAATATACTCACAATAATCACATGGTAGAAGTCTCAGGGGATGTCCAGGCAGTTATCGACGTGCGAGGCTAAAACATTTACTGGATTAGGGCCTTCGGGGATGCTCAACTTGTTGTAACTGGGATGTTGCGGGCCTGGATGGATAAAGACAGTTGCTGGGAGAAGCCGGGGAACTGTTTGGGGGGTGGTTGATACACACAGATCATGTCACAAATTTAGTATATATATAGAGTGCGTATTTTTGTAGGCAAGCGTACCTATCATTTGTAGTAGTTTATTCGCTATATCAAAGTCGTATTCCACAGAGCTTTTGTAAATATCGTATTTCATCTCTCCTCTATGTCTAGTTTATATAAAGATAAGTTCTTAATCTAGGACATGATTGTCCAAGATTAAAGGTAGATTTTGATGCATTTATTTGACTTTCCAAAGTAAGAAAATTGTGATTAACATATATTAATTTTGTTCTGTGAAAAATAGTTATTTCTGTGTTATAGAAAATCAAGGTTGTAGATGTCGGATATCGGGGACACGTCGGTTTAGGTTTTTCATGTCGGTTTTAATATGTCGGGGATATTTCATATATCGGGTTTTAATATTTAATTATTTATGTGTAATTATATATAAATTTAATCATTTTTTAATATATATATATTAATATATTAATAATTGATATTTATTGAACTCCTAAATTTATCAAACTAATATAAACATTTTGTGCTACATAAGTAATAACGGTATAACGCGTGAAATAAAGTAAAAGGAAGGAGAAAGTCAGGAAGTTGTCAATGACAATGGAAGATAAGGAACCTTTAGTCCATAATTCAAAGACCATGCATAATTGAAGTCGATGACGAATTTGAGTAAGGAAGAAAGTCAGAGGAAGGAAAAAAACAACCTAAGCAATGAAACAATTTCGGTTTATTGTCTATTAGACCATAGACAATAATTAAAATAAATTGAAAAAAATCAGTTGATAAAATGTCGGGATATATCGGCCGATATATCGGCGAATATATCGGTCAATAGCAGATATATCGGAGGATATATTACAAAATGATATTTTGCAAAAAGATATCGGAAACGTGTCGTTTTATCCATGAAACCTTTATGTCGGCCGACATGTCGGTCATGTCGGAGGATATCCACAACACTAACTAAAAATATAGATTTTTTTATTTTAATTTAAAGATGTCTTTTCTCTTATCTCTCTTCATTGCTAGACCCCAGGATTCCATACCACTCTGGTCTCCCTAGGGAGACGACACCAGAGCTCTGATTTTAGAGAGACCTATCTGAGATTTGAACTATGGGTAGGGGTCCCTAAAGGTCGCCTTATCGTTCTTTGAATCCCGACACAAGGGTTTGCACAAACCTAGGCGGAAGAACAATGTTTCCTATTCTTTCAGGATATCAACCTACCCTTTTTATCCTAATGTATGATCAAACATAATAACAATACCCAAAATCATATGACTTAAGTTATTATGTAATTTGTATGAAGATGATAGCCGTGACCTATCATTCCATTCTTACTATAAACACGGATAAATCTTAGCGAGAGAGGTGGGACGGAGAAAAGTATTTATTTGATTAAAACAAAATAAAGTTACAACATAGAAACAACACGGCGAGACATGATTGCATAAACAAACTAAAACAAGAAACAAAGAGTAGAGAGAAGGGAAGAACAAAAACATATCGAACCATCCATGAAGGACTTCCACTCTCCAAGTCTTCTTCTCCTTCTGCTCTTTCCTCCATGATGTTCACATCTCTTGAAGTTTTCTGGACCTTTGGGGCCGAATCAAGTATGACTTCTTCAGGAGAAATCTTCCTATTTATAGAGGTGCATCCAACCGTGCAATTTTCAAGGCACACGGTCAAGACACACATGCTTGTGCTTCTGGTCATGTGAATCAACCGACGCGTCTCCAGGCTCGGGTCATGTTCCCCGACCTTTTAATGAAGTCAGTTCGGCACACGGGCAGGGCACACAGGCGTGTGCCTCGGGTCGTGTGTCATCAAAATTTGCGCCTCTTGATCTTTAAAACCACCATCACGTGTTGGGTTACGAATGAATGCTTCCTTAAGTCATTTGGGATGTGTCTCTTCATCATTTAGATCCATTTTAGACCCAAAAAGTGTCCCGATTCGTCCGAATCCGAATTTAACTTGTACTTATACACTTAAACAAATATTAAACACATAATATTATATAAAACACTGACTTTACTCAATTTATAACAAATAATCATTAATGCAACACATAATAAAATGTATAATTCAAGCGTCATCAAATACCCCCACACTTAGCTTTTGTCATTCCAAGACAAAACATGCTGCGAATAAGAGTTCATTTAGGTATAAAAATTATAGTAAAGTGTCTCATGACTCTCCCCTCTACATACTGGATGGAACTAGCCTGATACACACATTACCATAACATATAATTTATTTACAAAATTAATTGTGTTCTAAATGAAATGATAATTAATTTAACTACCTTCTTTTTGTATCCTTAACTTATATGTAGTTTGTTCTCCATATCTTGCTTTGATAGGATCACATATGCTTACTTTGTATACAATATTTCTTTTTATTAGTACTATTATTTAATAAATCATACAAATATTACAATTTTATGAAATAAGGGAAAGTATAAGGATCTTTAAGACTTTTTATGAGTTGTAATGTGACTTAGGTAATAAACTGGTAAGGATATGTCTTGATAGCAAACTTTATCACCACTAAATTATATTTGAGCTTTGTACTTAAGAAAAGATCACATTTCGCACTCCATAAATGTATACACCCCACATTTATTTTTTTATGAGGTGCATTTTTTCAATTATTTTCAACTCTTCCTTTCTACACATCATTTTTTTAAATTAAATATTTCTTTTGATATATATATATATTATATTTCATTTTCTTTTGTAATATCCTAATCACCCTCACATAGAAGTGAATAGTGCCTTCAATAATATTCTCATCATTCCCACACAGAAATGAATCATAAAATTTTTCTTTTCTCCATCATTTTTATGAATTTTTAGAACAAAAGCTCTTTAGTAATGATATTTTGGATAAAATAACTTCTAATGTCTTCTAACGACTAATAATAAAATAACTTAATAAAGCATATGCAAAATATTAAAAAATAACTTGTGTGAGTCCATATCATATCATTAAATTAATTCTAATATTGCCGTGACACAAACATGTAACACAGTCGTGGCAGCTTAGCCATACTTTTTTAGCTTTATAGCCTTCTGACGTCATTTATGACCACTAATAGTTATTCTATTACTCTAGCAATGTTTTTATAAATTTAATATTCTCGGATTTAGGGCTTCACTTAGTAGTCTAGTCTTGTTGCATTTTTCTGTCACCCTGATTGAATCAACACTCTGATTGAATCAACGGAAAACTTATAAGCCTCTTCTGGCTTTCTTTTCTTTGGGGTTTCACGTGGCAAGGAACTCTTCATACTATGCCATATTATGTGTTGCTTATTTTATTTGTTTGATCATGGGTTGTAGATTAGGCTAAAATCAATTCATTTTGGCTCTATTGATGATTTCAATTAGCTTATTTATTTTGTCACAATAACTAATATTCCTTCTAAATACTATAGGCTAATTCATCAGTAGTTCAACTAATTTTGATTGACATAAAAATTAATAAGATCACTTCAACCTCTCAGGAGCATATGAACTCGGAGAAATTTGTTTTTACGTTTTTGAAGAAAGATAAACGAATAAGTTTTAAAAATAAATTACCAAAATTTAACAAGAGAGTAACTTTGTTTCATAATTAATAATGAGTTAATGTCTATCATTATGTATCTTTTCTCATTCAATTTTATTCATTTGTGTTCTCGTCTGCTCACTCAATCAGTGAATTAGTGGAGCTACTGGGAGCTGCTATCGCTGGACTTCATTCAATGATAGATGAGCATTTTGGCATCAGTGTTGTGGAGTATATGGCAGCAGGTGCTATCCCAATTGGTAAGTCTAGCCGCCTTTCAATATCATAATTTTATTCACCTAGCTTAACGGGGGCATTGTATTCAACTCTGTTTTTAACTGTGCTTAGAACATGGGAGTCCTACACTCTTACTGTACTTAGTATAAGGATGGAAAGGAATAGAGGGCACACTTGATTCTATTTGATTCCAAACTAGCCTTTGGTTTGGTTCTTAACCTTACAGACTGCTAATATTGGAAACTGAACCAAACTGCTAAAAAACTAATCTGTGCCAACAAGCAATTGTTTGGGTTCTGTTGGTCTGCTTTGGTTTAAATTGTTTTAGTATATTCGATTTGGTTTTACATAATATGAGCTGAAAGTAGATTGGGGAATCAGTTACCATGACCCCACAGCTATACCCAACCAAAAATCATTTTATGCAGGTTGGTTGAAGTGGAGAGGCGCGCCAGGGGTCTTATGTGATCGTAAAATACCATTAATACTTATAGGAGCGCCCCAACGCGACCAATAAAGACTTGGAATGAGACTATAAGGAAAGACGTGATGTACTTAGGCATTAGTGAGATTATGACTAAAGATAGGGCACAATGGCGACAAAGGATCCATATAGCCGACCCCACTGTAGTGGGATAAAGGCTTGAGTGTTGTTGTATTGTTAAGCTGAAAACAAACTGAACTGCATTGGGCAAAATACCTTGATCTGCCTATTTGGATTAGTCTTTGGATTTAAACAATTTTCATTGAATTTTTGTTTTTGCAGCAAATAATTCTGGTGGACCAATGATGGACATAGTTCTCAAAGAAGATGAACAACCATCAGGATTTCTGGCCTCAAGCAAAGAAGAATATGCTGATGCAATCCTCAAAGTCCTGGGGATGGAAGACCCAGAAAGGATTATATGGGCCTCAACAGCAAGGAAGCGCGCACAGAGATTTTCAGAGCAAGTTTTCTATGAAGATTTTAAATCAGCCATTGGCCCCATCATTCCAGGTCTCCTGCTCCCCCCATAACATCATCCATTGAGCTGTTGACTATCATGTAATCCATGATTTTCATGAGCTAAAATGGAAGTTTCTTCTTTGTTTTAATAGTAATTGAGAAGTTATCTAAATAAGTCGAAGATTGGGTTGATTTATCTACGGCCGTAGAAATTATTGTTTTTTTTCCTTTCAGAAAATTTTTAGATGCCAGCAGGGATGGCGATTATGTATGTTGTTGACATAAATGAATTCCTCTGCTCCTCTTGAATCCTTCGTAAACACCTGATCATCATGATTGAGAATAAACATTGAAGTATCAGTTTTAGAGCCAATAAATGCCATCATACATTAATAAGTTTTCGTCGTAACTTATTAATTTGCAGACATAATTACATTTTTTTGGATTTGAACAAATTCATGAGATTGACTCATATATACACTGATTCATTTGGATCTCCACAAAGAAATGCATTATATATATCTAATTGTTTTGGAATCCCTGTAAAAGTCTATTCTTCAAGAGAGCTTAAAATACCTAATGATCCAAATTGCCCTAAAGACTCCCTATCAGTCCTTTATATAGGCGGGAGTGGCATACACACAATTACCAAAATACCCTAATGTGGCATATGTAGACAGGCAGACGTGTAGATTCCCCGAGGAGTCATCTTCGTATCAATACTTTTCTCCCGAAAAGAAACCTTGTCTTCAAGGTCGAGGCTCATAGGAGTCATCAACGAGTGTCAGAGGATCTAAGTCGGCAAAGTCGGGATCGTTGTCTTCACCATCGAGCAACAAGCATTGGTCTTTGAGAGGGCATTTGTGGGTGGACGGGTACGACCGGTGGTTGACAAAATAGAGGTCATTGCGGCGAAGATCGAGGTATTGCTGGTGAGATAAGCGCTGGGGTGATGGAGGTACCATTGGAGGCAGGATTGGAGGAATTTGCAGCACTGGCGGCAGGCTGATCAACAAGGGCCCAGGTGGATGCAGGTAATCCAGTCGATGGAGAAGTGGTTGAGATTTCGGCGGTGGCAGCGGCCGGAGGGGTAGCTGACAGCGAAGGACGGGTGGGCCACATAGAGTTCCTCGTCGAGGCAACGAGTTTGCTCTATGGCGAGGGAGAGAGTAGTTGGGTTGTGTACACAAAGGCATGTTCGGATGTGGGGTTGTAGGCCCGCGAGAGAATACCCTAGATAATGGTCAAGGGATAGCCCTGTGACGTGCGTGGCGACCTCGATGAACTCAGTGATATAGGTGGAAACAGTGTTGGATTGGTGAACGAAGCCGAGACACTCATAGGCATTACTTGCTCGACGCTTGTTGTGGTGGCGGAGGAGTTCCTCCTTCGTAGGCCAATAGTGATCAGGGGCATGTTGGCGCGTCCATCGCACCTAGTGGAGTGCAAGGCCCTTCATATAGGTAGTCTGCAGGGGAACCTTATGACTGGCAAGGGTGGACTGGAGGTCAAAAATTTCTCAGTGCGGGTGGTCCAACTGAGGGGCCGGTGCCGTTGAACACTGGAATCTCAACCTGTCAATGGTGGGACGGGGGTACATTGCCAGTGTAACATTCCACATGTACAAGCAATATAATATGGGTCCAGTCGGATCCCCACAATATACCACATACACAAGGTAAATGCTAAAAAGAGGCACATAAGTAAAACTATAACCAAAGCGTTAAAACACTTGCGGAACCTTAACATTAAATATGAATGTCCACAATTTCTAATTAGGAATGTAAACCAGGACAGACCTTAAGGCCTTACAACACTTCAACATAGAATGTATAAAAGCAAAACATGCAAACACAATCTATTTCGGCTCGCAGGCCGAAATAGATAAAGCTAGAAAAGTAGTTATCTTCTCTGTAGGCAGTTTTGGTCTTCAAGCCCGCTAATCTCCATCGCTCGCTATGACGCCTGCACCAAACACAAGTCAGAGGAAAATGAGGGTCAACTATGAGTTGAGCACAAATCGCGTAATGATCCCTCTCCCCAGTCATCCTAGAGGACTCCGGGGTGGGTCACCGCACACCTGCAAGTACACACGTAACATGCAATATGTATCAAATTGAAAGTATGGCTAAGCTACATAAGGTGAAGACTCAAGCACAATAAATCTTCTAGGTTGAGCATATAAAAATGGTGAACCTAGCCATGCAAATCATGATAGTTGGGTTCCCCTGATGGTTCACAACAACTGCCTAAAACAATATCGCATGAAGCTAGCATAATACTCACACAATCATCACAAGTGTCGTGGGTGTTCTTACCCGTACGACCACATTCGCATTTTCAACAAAGGTGTTGGTGGGCACTCATAGCCACACGACCTCATGCTCTCACAACATGCACAATAAGTACTCGATTAGTGGATCTAGGTCATCTCCACAACAAGCATCACGAAGGGAGGTGTATGTTCGTCTCTGGTCCATAATATGTTTAGAAGGTCTAGTTCATGATTTCCTATTAGATCCCATCGTAGGAGGTCTAGGTTCATTTCCATGTTGTGATCTCTGATGAAGGTATATGTTCATCTCTATCCTCAAGCACACCAACAGTGGATGCCCGCTACGACTCTACATATCAATCAATCAAGTGATCAAAGGCACAATGCCCAAAGTTGGAGGTCAATGTCATCTCCTCTATGAAAAGTGACAAAGGTCTAAGTTTTTCTCCGAACACATTCTCATTCTCACGGTTGGCATATAAAACTATCTTCTAACCCACTCCACACCATGGTATCCCCAATTTATCGTTCTAACGGTTTCCCAAGCACGCTATCATGAATTCATCACACGACACCGACATACTCACGGTCATCGAATTATGATCATTCCTCAATCGTTTCTTTACCGTTGAATCCAATAAAGGCCAGTTCATCATCCGCTAGTGAATCTACGCTACCCTTACGATCGTCGGACAACGACTATTCCAACAATAAGTTCCGCATCACGGTATACATTAAAGGAAAAAATGGAGGTCGTTGACCTAGGGTTTACGCTAGGAATACTACGTACTTCTGAGTTCCCAAACCCGCATGATACAATGCATTTCACGGAGTAATTCTCCAGCATGCATACTAGGTCACACTTAAATGCAACATCATACAAATCATCAGATCATCACTGATCTGAGCCTACGACCATGGGTATGCTTCACACACATTACCTAAATCCACAACGATTGTCGAATTTCTAATGCATTCTCATGCCGGGTACACAATCCCACGCCCTAGGGTTCTAGTGAACCAATGGAGTCCATACCCTCCACAAATTAGTGGAGGAGACTCTCATATGCAAGAACCAAAATAGAATTGACATACGTTGTCCTAAAATCAAGGAGAAGCTCATTTCAGCGCCATGGAACTTTGCATGAAGAGGGATGAAGACGACCGGAATGGACTCCTCTCTGCGAATTCGGCCTCAGCTCGACGTTTGGAGCTTTGGAGCACCCTCTAATAACGGATTTCCATCCTTCCTCCTCTTTCCTCTCCTCCTTCTCAAAGCTAAGAGGGAGAAATAAAATGAGTGAAATGGGCTTCCAAGGGCTCATTCCCGACCTAAAACACTCATGATTCAATCCTAGCCATCTAATCTCAAAGCCCCAAATCGAATGACACGAAATTTGGGCTTAAAATGAGTTCTTGGCCCCGTACACGACCTCTCACATGGCCGTGTAGATTTGGATAAAAATCCCTGCACGTGGCATCAATGGGCGTGGACACGCCCTAGTTAGGCTATATCGTTGGCCGTGTCCTTACAATTGCCAACCCTGCCGTGTAGAACAATTCTCTGGGTCGTATAGCTCTTGGGATAAATGGGTTTTTAGCACGGTCGTGTGCCTGGCCGTGTAGAGCCAAATTTGGATCAAAATGACACCCAAATCACTCCTAAACTACCCCATTCTCTTAGGGACTCCTCTAAGACACCAACCAACTATTTATGGCACAAACATCCTAAAATTGAGGTGTTACAGCTCTCGCCCTTTAAATGAATTTTTTCCCGAAATTTTAAGAATAGTAAATACACAGAACTTTTCATACCCGAGGGAACAACTTGGTGTATTCCTCGCGTATGGGTTGCTCTCTATCCCATTAGAGTTCCTCGTGACCACAGTTGTCTCATCGAATCTTAACCATCTTTATCACCTTGTTGCGCAATTGCCGGACTTCTTTGTCTTCAATGCAAATAGGCTTGACCTTGGTCGATAACCCATCATTGCTCGGCACCTTGTTAGCATTAACAATATGAGTGGGCTCTTTCACTACCTTTCTCGGCACTGAAATGTGTAAAACATCATGCAATCCACTAAGCTTTGTCGATAGTGCAAGCTGGTAAGCAACGCCACCAATGCGCTCTGTAATCTCAAACGGTCCCAAGTACCTCAGACTTAGATAATTCAAGCGTCGGATCCTTGATACTCTCTTGTACGGTTTGATTTTCAAGTAAACTCATTCGCCCATGGAGAATTTCGCATTCATATGTCTGCCATTATAATACTTTGCCTGCATATCCTCGACAATTAGCAATTTCTCGTGTATCGCCCGTATCATTGTATTCGCCTCATCATCATCTTTACGCTTCAACAGTTTCGTGTCGCCCGTCTCCACCCAAGCCCAGGCCGTACTCCACTTCTTACCATATATTGCCTCAAATGGTGCCATCTGAATGCTAGCTTGGTTGTTGTTGGTGTAGACAAACTTGATCATATAGAGATGGTCATCCCATCTCTTTTTGAAGTCTAAGACGCACATCTACATCATATCCTTCATAGTCTTGTTGGTCCTCTTGGCCCGCCCATCCGTTTGCGGATGGAAAGTAGTGCTAAACATCAGCTTGGTACACAACAAGTGGTGAATAAGCCTCCAATCGTTGGACGTGAAATGACCATCCCAGTCATTAACGATGCTACGTGGAACACGACGTAACCGCGCTATGTTGTCAACATACATCTTGGCGAGATTCTCTACCGATTTGTCCTTCCAGTTCGGAATAAAGTGCGGCACCTTTGTCAAACGATCAACGATAATCTAGACAGCGTCGTTGCCCTACTGCGACTTTGACAATTCGTGCACAAAGTCCATTAAAATGTCGTTAAACTTCCATTTCAGAATCAGCAAGGACTTAAAAAATCCACTGGGCCATTGGCATTCAACATTAACAACCTCACAAGTGTGACACCTTGTCACGAATATGGCAATGTCCTTCATGCCTGCCCACCAAATCAGCCTTTTCATGTCCATATATTTTTTTGCTCCCCGGATGAATCGAGTACTTTGTAAAATGTGCTTCGTACATCAGTTCATCACCGAGTTTCCCAAAGCCGGGGAAGCACAATCTACCACCCTTCAGCAGAATTCCATCCTCATAGGAAAACTCAACGTTTGACCCCTCCACGCTCTCCGCCACACAACGTTTTATGCTCTCATCAAGCTCTGAAGCATGCCGAACTCAGTCCTCAATGTCGTATTGGACCTCCGTCCAATTCAAGCACGCCATAACTGCCATACTCTGATCAACACAAGTGATCTCAAGCGCCTCCAGGTCACGAACTAGACGACCATCATAAGCTAAAATCCAATTCGCCTGCGCTGGTGCCCGTCGGCTCAAAACATCGACAACAACATTCCCCTTCCTGGGAGTATAGTGAATGTCGAAGGCGTAATCCCCCAGGAACTCTGTCTACCTCCTTTGCCGCATATTCAACTCTCTTTGATTAACAAATACTCCAGGCTCTTATGGTCCATGAAGATGTCGATCTTCACACCGTACAAATAATGTCGCCACAATTTTAGAGCAAACACAACGTCCACTAACTCCAAGTCATGAACCGGATAGTTCCTCTCATGCACATTGACCTAGCGCGAACCATATACGACCACCTTCCCAAACTGGCACAAAACACAGCCCAAGTCGCTCCCTGAGGCGCCGCTATACATTTTGGTAGCCTTCTATCCCACACAGTGAACATAAAATCGGTGTCGAAATCAGTTATCTCTTTAGGTCCTGAAAGGCTCGTGCACACTCCGACATCCAAAAGAACCGAATAATCCTTCCTAGTCAACGCGGTGAGAGGACGTGCGACACGAAGCGCATGTAATAGATGGCAAGCCCTAAGAAGCTCCGAGCTTTCTCCACATTCTTCAGCACAGGCCAATCACGGATCGCTGCCATCTTCGACGGATCCACTGTGATGCCCTCTCCACTAACCACATGACCCAGGAACGCCACATACGATAGACAAAACTCGCAATTGGAGAACTTGGTGTATAGATGATGCTTCCTCAGGATGTTCAAAACTGCATGTATGTGATCTGGATGCTCCTCTGACAGAGAGTAAACCAAAATATCGTCAATGAAGACGATGACAAATCAGTTTAAGTACTCTCAGAACGTCCTGTTCATCAGATCCATGAATACCGATGGCGCGTTCGAGAGCCCAAACGACATCACTGTGTACTGGTAGTGCCAGTAGCATGTAGTGAACACCATCTTCCGGATATCACACTACCGAGATACCCGAGAAGATGCAACCGATACTGGGCCAGTACGGTGATGTCTTTCAGGAGCCCCAGGGCTTCCGCCCCCGAGGTTCAGAGATTATGGGATTCAATTGAAGGAAGGAGCGGAGCCAACCAACATCAGACCTTACCGATACCCTTACATTCAGAAGGCGGAGATCGAACGCAGTGTCCGGGAGATGCTTGCAACCGGAATCATCCGGCCCAGCACGAGTTCCTTCTCTTCGCCCATCATCTTGGTGAAGAAGAAGGACGGGTCGTGGAGGTTTTGCGTGGACTATCGCGGCCTCAATAGTTCCACCGTCAAAGACAAATTCCCCATTCCCATGATCGAGGAGCTACTCGACGAGCTATGCGGGGCGTGTTTGTTCACTAAGCTGGATCTACGCTCCGGTTATCATCAGATCAGGATGAGGGAGGACGACATTCACAAGACGGCGTTCCGGACTCACTATGGGCATTATGAGTTTCTAGTGATGCCTTTCGGGTTGTCCAATGCTCTGTACACTTTCCAGGCAATGATGAACGAGGTATTCAGGCCAATTCTACGACGGTCGGTGCTGATCTTCTTTGACGACATCTTAGTGTACAGCCGTAGCTGGGCGGAACACTTGGAGCATGTGACACAGGTCCTCAACATATTACGTCAACATCAGCTGTTCGCCAAAATGTCCAAGTGCTCTTTCGGGCAAACGAAGGTGGAGTATTTGGGCCACTTGGTCTCGGGCCACGACGCTCGGGCAGACCCCAGCAAGATAGAGAGTATGGTCTCATGGCCGCGGCCCACGACTGCTCGAGCATTACAGGGCTTCCTGGGCCTCACAGGCTATTACCGACGATTCGTGAAGGACTACGACAAGATTGCCCGACTGCTCACACAGTTGCTGCAGAAGCAGACCTTCATCTGGCAGGCGGAGGCAGAGGAGGCGTTCCAAGCCCTTAAAAGGGACATGACTACTACGCCGGTGCTCTCTCTTCCCGATTTCATCAAGGAGTTCACTCTCGAGACAGACGCCTCAGGTGTAGGCATTGGGGCCGTCCTGATGCAAGAGGGCCGACCCCTGACTTATTTTAGCAAGGCGTTAGCTCCGCGGACTTTGGGGTTATCCACATACGAGAAGGAAATGTTGGCCATCTAGCACGCCGTGGCCTTGTGGCGGCCATACCTGTTGGGGCACCATTTCAAGGTCAAGATGGATCATCAGAGCTTGAAACATTTTTTGGAGCAACGCTTGACTTCTCCTCTCCAGCAGAAGTGGCTTACCAAACTCCTGGGATATGATTATGAGATCATCTACAAGCAAGGGAAGGAGAACGTTGCAGCTGATGCACTCTCCCGTCTTTCGGAAAGCACCATAGCTCACATATCCAGGCCCCTGATTGGCGTGCTTGCTGATATCCAGGTGGAGGTTCAGCGGGACCCGGAACTTCGCTCCATCGGGAGGCTCTCCGACAAGGCCAGACGACCTTACCCGGCTATCAGCTCCAAGGAGGGCACCTATATTTTCAAGGCAGGGTTGTTATCCCGCCATCCTCCGCCTGGAAGACAATCATGCTCCACGAGTTTCACTCCTCACCGACGGGGGGTCATGGCAGCGTACTCCAGACTCTTCAGAGACTGCGAGCCAATGTCTTTTGGAGAGGGTTATGCCGGGACGTGCAGCAGTTCGTGCGACAGTGCGAGACATGTGACATGTCAGCGACAGAAATATGAGACGTCCGCCCCAGCCGGCCTCCTTACCTCCTTAGAGATCCCACAACATATTTGGGAGACGATCTCCATGGATTTCATCGACGGTCTACCCAAATTCCACGGGAAATCAGTGATTTTGGTGGTGGTCGATAAGCTATCAAAGTATGGGCACTTCATCGCCCTGAGCCATCCGTATACGGGGGAATCAGTAGCTGACATATTTGCCAAGGAGATTGTACGCTTGCACGGCATACCTCGGTCGATCATCTCCGATCGTGACCCGGTCTTCATCAGCAACTTCTGGCGAGAGCTCTTCCGATTACAGGGCACCCGACTGCGGATGAGTACGTCCAACCACTCTCAGACAGACGGGCAGACCGAGGTTCTCAACAGGGGCGAGGAAACGTATCTTCGATGCTTCGTTATGGATGAGCCCCGCTCGTGGACTCGCTGGATACACTGGGCAGAATACTGCTACAATACCTCCTACCATACGACTAGCAAGCTCACTCCTTTTGAGGTGGTCTACGGACGACCTCCTCCCTCTCTTGGTACATATGAAGCAGGCAGCACGGCGCTTCCAGCAGTTGATCGTACATTGCGGGACAGGGATCAGACGTTGGCTCTCCTCCGCGACAACCTCCGAGTAGCTCAGGATCGGATGAAGGTGCAAGTGGACAAACACATGACCGAGCGGGAGTTCTCAGTTGGTGACGAGGTCTTCCTTCGCTTACAGCCTTACCGACAGCTTTTCGTCTCCCACCGAGCAAATCAGAAATTGGCACCACGATACTACGACCCATTCCGCATCACCCACCGTGTGGGCCCAGTGGCGTTCACCCTCGCACTTCCGGAAGGCTCGCGCATCCACCCGACCTTCCATGTTTCCCTTTTGAAGAAGAAATTGGGTGAGGCGACTCAAGTCAGCCCTCTCCTACCCGAGGCCACGACTACTGGGGAGCTACGTCCCCCACCGGAAGAGATCTTACTATCCAAATGGAAGAAGCGCGGCACCGAGTATCGCCCCGAAGTTCTCGTCAAATGGAAGACTTTGTCGCCAGCACACAACACATGGGTGGACCTCCTCGAGTTCAAGGAGTTGTTTCCAGATTTCCCGCTTGAGGACAAGTTGATTCTTGATGGGGAGGGGAATGTTACGCCTCCTGAGGCGATCCGCTACAAGGGACAGCAATATGCGCGCAAGCCAAAGGAGAGCGCGGAGCAAGACCGGGCTGAACCATCCGGTTCAGCCCGCCAACATTAAAGCCGCAACTTGGGGCTGAACCACACTGGTTCAGCCCCAAGTGGGGGCCGGCCAGCCCCCTTAACCTCGGGGCTATAAATACCCCGGGGTCCCTTGGAGTGATCATCAAGCATATTATTCAGGTATTCTTCTCCTTCTTCTCCTCTAAACCCTAGCTGTCTTCTCCTAGATTTCTCTCCTTTGCCTCTCTCCCTCTCTTAGCATAACATCATCACATACCCATTCAGCAGTAGCACGTCTAGTCTGTCTTTTGCCAACACATACGACACTCCAATTCGCACTATGAATTCCTCAGATAAAAAAGACTGTGATGCTCCGGTATCGAAGAGAGGTCTCGCCGGATAGTTGAAAATTAGAACTAATCGTAATTACAATCACACAAAACATACAATTGCATATGAGGTATTAATTAATTTAAGCTGTGCAAGCTAACTAATAACTCATATATGTCACGACATCATTCTTCCGGATGGCCTCCTATTGGCCAATGAAGTATACTCTCGGCTGGGTCAGTGGATACTGGGAAGTGGAGGATTCCGCTGCCTTCTCTTTCTCTGAATAACTTGGACCCGCTACATGAGTGATCTTCAACGCTCGACTCTCCATCTTCGGGGGACTGCTCCGAAACGCTCGTGTTATATGCCCTACTTTCCCATAAGTGAAGTAAGTCAAAGGGCCTCGAGCAGTTATTGCCCCTGAAACAGTGGAGGGAGTTGTCTCTATAGGCTTTAACCTCTTTTTATGCCTCCCGCTCCCAGTCCTTCCCTAAGAGGGAGACACCTTACACTATGAACTATTTGTTTTGAAACCTGAGAGGGCGACACCTTAAAATCAAGTGAAGAAATCAAGCTACATAAATAAATAAGAATTCAAACAAGCAACATATGCAGAACATTTTTATGGTACAAGTAATGGAAATAGAATTTTCAGAATATTACAAGTATGTCCCCGACAACGGTGTCGAAAACTTGATACACTCAAATCTTATATAATAATAACGATAGATTTGTGTAATTTTAGGCAAGCACACCTATCGTTGGTAGTATATTGATAAGATATCAATGTTATATTTTCTGGGGAATGTTATTAACTACCCTACTTCCATTCTCTTTTTGTTCTTATTGAACAATTAATTGATAAATAATAATGATAGCAATAACAATAAAGATACCAAATAATAAATCCTAGAACTGTGATGTTCATTTGGAGGATATTGATTTGACCATTTAAAATTATAAACACGTTAGATTATAACCATTAAAATACTTTTCATACTATTGTTAGAATATTATTCCAGACTGTGGCAATTCCTATATTATTCCACACTCCTTGGTCCGGATAAACGAAAATTAACTTTAGGTAAACTACTAGGGAATCCAGTATGTTGCGTACACTTTCCTAAAAATTGTTTTAATGTTCTATGAATCACACTATTAAGTTTGACCTTAGGCGATGAGATTTATGTCGATCTCTCTCGAGATTTGCATGCAACTCTTTTTATCTACGCACGATCTATTTATAAAACAGTCCACATAGGCCTTTGGAATTATGGACACTCATTTTATGAAAGTGATACTCGTGAAATACCACTTTATAGCATTAAACCACGTATATAATCAAAGAGATTCTTTAGACTGTAATGATAAATATATAAAATACTTTAGGGTCCGTTCGTTTGGAAGACATTGATTTTCAAAAAATGGCTTTCAATCCAATGTCAATACACACATGAATTGACATTAATGACTTTTGTTTATTCGTATTGAAGACATTGACTTCTAAGAATTGAAAGAAAAAGAAAATCATAAGAATACAGAAAAATAAAATATGCCAATGTAAATGGAAAAGGAAGACCAAGGGAAAAACACTCGCCCTTCGGGAAAAACGTGCGCTCGAGCAGAAAATATGCGCATGGGTGTAAAACACAAAAAAAGACGAAAAATGCGGATCTAGTAGAAAAAGTGAGCCAGGCAAACACGCACGCCAGTCGAAAAATTCGCACTCGGTTAAAAAATGATCGCCAGGGTGAAATCGAGCGTCGGGCGAAAGCGCGACCGGGTGAAAGCGCATGCCGGGCGAAAATGTGTGCCCGAATGAAAAGCGCGCTCATGGGCGAAAAATGCTTGTATAGGCGAAAAATGTGCTCAGGGCAAAAAAGCCCGCCCGGGCAGAAAATGCTCTCCCGGACAGAAAATGCGCTCCTGGGCCGAAAATGCGCGCCCGGGCAGAAAATGCCCTCCCGGGCGGAAAATGCGCGCCGGGGGGAAAATGCGCACACGGGTTGAAAATTCGTGCCCGAAAAATGCGCACCTGGACGGAAGCGCCCAGACGAAAAAATGCGTGTCAAGGCAAAAAATGTGCGCTCGTGCGGACAATACGTCCACGGTCGAAAAATACACGCCAAGACAGAAAAATGCGTGCATTGGCGAACAATGCGCATCAGGGCGAAAAATGTGCGCCCAGGAAGAAAATGCACGCCCGGGAGAAAATGCACGCCCGGGATAAATACGCGCAAGGGCGAAAAATGTGCGCCCGCGCGGAAAATGCGCGCCAAAGTGAAAAAATGCGCGCCCTGGCGGAAAACGCGCGTGCAGGAGGAAAAATGCGCGCCCGGGCGATAAATGCGTGCCTGGGCGAAAAATGCCCGCCCGGGGGAAAAATGTCCGCGCGGGCCAAAAATGCTCGCTGAGGCGAAAAATGTGTGGCTGAGTGAAAAATGCGCGCCAATGTGGTAAATACGCGCCCAAGCGAAAAATGCGCGCCCAAGCGAAAAAAATCGCGCTTTGGCAAAAATCGCGCGCCCGTGCGAAAAATACGCGCCCGAGTGAAATATGTGCGCCCGGGCAAAAAAAATTACTCCCGGGCAAAAATTGCTCGTCCGGGCGAAAATGCGCGCCCGGGTGTGTTCGCAGTTCCGGAATGCTAAATATTAAAACCGACGGCCAGACCTAAACAGTCGACAAAGAGTTATGTAGGTTTACTTCAATATCGATGGCTTTGGACCCAAAAACCAATTCCCCTCTAAAATCGTTGATCCGAACAACAACATTGATTTTTGTATTCTTAAAGCCAGTTCTAGAATAATAATGTCGTCCAAACGAACAGAGCCTAAAATTATTTCAGCAATCAAACAACCTGTACCATGTATGAACAACATAGACATAATCAAAAGGAAAAACCTAAACAGAAGAGGTGAAATCTAGAGAGAGATATACATAAAGATAAAGAACTTCCCTCTTTGGTCTCTCTCTCTTCCTTGGCCTCCTCCCTACATTGTTGATTTAGACCTTAAGATGACTCCAAACAACGAATTCCTTGAAAGGAAAAAGCCATTTCAGTGTAATGAATTCAAATATATAATTTGGCATAAAGTTGTCTGACATGGCCTTGAGACACAGGCATGTCTCTAGGCCATGTCACCTCAAAAGTCACGACCTTTCGTCAAAATAATCGTCCTCCAACACTCCCACACTGCCTCCTGATATGGCCGTGTCATTTGTCCATGTAGGCCATCTTTTTTTTCTCCTGATAAAACACAGAAACATGTGAAATAATAAAAAATGTATAAAAGGATATAAAATGAGTGTTTTATCTAATGCAAATGATATGAAATAATAGTATAGTTATACACTCATCAGTCCTCCAAAATGATGAAAAATCAACCCCACCCTAGGATATTGGCCATTTCTTTTACCTCTTCCATCATACCGGGCTCGCTTAAAGGATCTCATGCAATATTCTTCAAGTCCAATTATGTAAGATCTCTAAATATATCATACGTTGCTTGGTGTATTGCAACAGTGAAGTTGAACATTAGCTCCTCCACAATTTGAGGAGTGAGTGTGAAGTTGAACATTAGCTCCTCCACAATTTGAGGAGTGAGTGTGAAGTTGAACATGTGCTCCTCCACAATTTGAGGAGTGAGTGTGAAGTTGAACATCAGCTCCTCCACAATTTGAGGAGTGAGTGTGAGGTTGACATTAGCTCCTCCACAATTTGAGGAGTGAGTGTGAAGTTGAACATTAGCTCCTCCACAATTTGAGGAGTGAGTGTGAAGTTGAACATTTGCTCCTCCACAATTTGAGGAGTGAGTGTGAAGTTGAACATCAGCTCCTCCACAATTTGAGGAGTGAGTGTGAGGTTGACATTAGCTCCTCCACAATTTGAGTGAGTGTGAAGTTGAACATTAGCTCCTCCACAATTTGAGGAGTGAGTGCTACGTTGCTCGATTACCCTTCTCTGACACTCATCCACCTCTTTGGGATGATTTTCTTCCTTTGACTCATGGTGAATGTAAAATGTAACTTTGATTTGTTGTAGATTTGCTTCTTTGACCCGTGAAATTTCCTTAGACTCAATCCACTCAGTCGTGGAGTGATTGGAAGGGTTTTCGGAGGTGGAGAAGTGAAATTTTGGGATAAAATGGGATTTTCGGCTCACTCATGCATTTTAGATCTGTTCGAATGCACGGTTGTGCATCCATCATGATGATGAATAGTCGGTCAGTGCCCTTTGTATGCATAGGCAGGATGCATGGTCATGCAGATTGATGCATGGTGATGCCTAGTAATGCATGGTCGTGCATGAAATTTCACGATTGGCTTAAATTTTTAATTTTGATATTTTTTGAATGTCTTTTTTCTGAAAGTATCGACCCTCTTTATAAAGATTAATCATAATTCACTAAATGAAAGAGTTTATGGTAGGGTGTACGATTTGTTGATGATCTCATGTATAGTGTGCCTACCTTCTCCCCATTTTCCATGGTGAAACCTTCAATTTTGCACCTACACCACATGTTAGGCATGGGCGGAACTAGGTATGGACACACCCGGGCAAGTGCTCGGGTTTGACTTTTGAATTTTTTAATGCTACTAGGTATAGCTGTGCCTATGTAGCTGTCCGTGTAGTTCTTCTTGAGCCCAAAACCAATTCTTATGTTTGTGTAGTTACGTGTATAGCCATTGTCCCAATGTTTATGCTTGTCTTCCTGCCCTATAGAGATAGCATGTTTTTCTTTTTTCTCATCCAAATGCAATGGTCGAGCATCCCTTCTCCATCGTCCGACCCTCCAAACTCTGCGCTCTAGAATACAGATCCAGGGATCCAACCCATGGACAGCGAAAGAGATGTTGATGGATAGCTAGCTTTGTCTGCTATGAGGATGCGGCCGAAGGAGGCATCTTCTCCGACAAGTTTCTCATGATTCGCTAGCTGCAGGGGTTTGGCAATGAGAGATATGTCTGAGAACTGTGTCGGCGTTTGAGGAGAGGTGCTGATATATGCTTTGCACTGGAGTTCTTCGCACTTCCGTCAGCTGGGAAGCTCTGCTTCGTGATGTCTGGCCGGAAGGTCAGCTTCATCGTCGCAAGATATCTCTACGGGCATCCTTCCGACCCCTATTTAAAACAAACCGTTTATAAGGTATTATTTCAGTAATTTTTCTTCACCACTGCCGGAAGACCTCGTGTTAGCTGCAGTTGGATCGCTTGCTACTGTGTGGGTTCTTTGAGTTTTAATAAATGCTTATAGTGAGATAATCTGTTTTTTTATAAAATAGAGAAAATGCCATCTGGGTTCTTATAAATGTTGCGTGTTCTTATATAAAAATAAAATCAGTTAGATGAAGTATTATAAATTACAGTGAGATAATCTGTTTTTTATGTATTTACTATGTCACTGTAACAAGGTATATCAGTATTAATTATGTACAAACTTCAAATAAATTGGTAAATTGAAGTGTATATGATTTACTTGTAACTGAGAATTTATTTGATATATAATAGTGAATTTGTTGACAACATTATTAATTTTATGACATTACATTAGCGAAAAAAGAAGTGAACTTGATTGCAATTCTTTACTAAGTGTGCCCGAGCTGTATCAAATTCCTAGTTCCGCCACTGAATTGTTAGGACATATGTTATACTACACATACTGCAAGTTCTATATAAAAGCAGTAACTAAAGCAATTAAAACTAATAAAAATGCCTCCCACGAAGCACTTAGTTGTCCTTAAGTTTGAAAAATTCTACTTAATGGATTTATATAGTATAGCTGCATTAGTAGTAAAGTTTGATCACCTGACATTAGGCCCCCAATTATGGAGACCTATTTACCCTTTCATCTTCCATGTACACCACATCTAGGTGCTTCTCAAGAGGCTCCCATGTATTGGACATCGGAGAATCTTTACAGTGATTGGCTATCAGATTAACCAAGATTCCTATTTACTTTACCCAATTTACTATTGATATATCCTCATCTTGGAAATGTCTTTCATGCATAAATATTAACTCAACAAACATTTCTTGCAAGTGGGACTCATCCCATCTGCAATTAGAGCAATGAATAAATTGTTCACTTTGGTAATTTCCTGCACAACTAAAATTTTCATATGAATATGAAGTGTAAGGAAGAAGTTACAATCTTGACATTCCACACTTTCATGATTCCATCCATCATACTGACAACAAGAAAGATAGCTTATAGATTTTTCCAAGCTAGATTCACATCGCCGCGTGCTCGCTTTCAATAATATCTAAAATAGAACTGGATACAATACTAAAAGAAAAGAAATTACTGGGGTCAATAACATAGAATAAAAATAAGATCTAGAATAAGTTGTTAAAATAAATAACCACAAAGTAGTTGTCTAAGAATCCCCAATGGTGCCAAAAGTTTAATGTGCCCATATAACACAGCCGATGTATATCGGCAAGTGCATAAGTTGCATAAGTAATAAAAGTGATGAGAAAGTATCTGTTTAAATTGTACTATAGTTAACTTGAATAAAACTTTTCTAGACGAACGATTAATTTTGGTTTGGTTATATTTAGAAGAAAATAATAAAATCAACTAACTAAAGTTTTTCTATATAAGTAATTAGAACAAATAATTAAATTTAAAATTAAAAGTTTATGAGCTTTAGAGTTAGGATTTGTTTCATAATATGAATATTAACCAAGATACTTCATAAGTGAAGTGATTTTCTGAAGAGTTTTTCATAATTGACGGTGAGATTTCGTAAGTATGTCGAAACCCCTTGGTTCGAGTGAATCAATCATAATTCACTAGAAGACGACATGCGTGAACCGAATGTGTCAAAAATGATAGCAAAAGCTTTAATGCACTATGAAAATTATCAACTATATTCAAAATTTAGAATACAGCTACTACATAGACATGTGATTACCACATGGATCGTATGTATTTAAATCTATGCACTATTCACGGGATCCATAATTAAATTGATTTATTTTTCAGATATTAACAATTACACATAAAACTAGAGAAGTAACTAACTACACTAGAGTACATAATATGCATATGCATAGAACTCTAATCATACAAAATATAATTGAAATAAAAACATTCACTCGTAACAATCTCAATGTTAAGTAATATTACTACAAAATCACACCAATATGAGAGCTACCCTCTCATTGTTACACAAAATATGGAAAGATTGAAGATAAAGAAAGAGAATTGCATGATTTCGAATAAAAAATTCACAAAATAGAGAAGAGAAATGCAAACTCTATGAGGTTCGTCAATCCTATAGAACAACCACAACCCAGAATCCAATTCGGACTTCCAAATAATGTTGCTTCAATCTGAAAGGTTCTCCTCTATAAAAGCTCTCTAAAACACACTATAATAAGCCTAAAAAGTAAAAAAAAAAAAGTCATGATGAAGCTCTGAAAGAATTCCCCAATTTCCTGTCCCCCTATTAGAATTAAAATGCTATGTTTATACATAAAATGGTAAAACACACAACTGTGCATGTAAATGCATGTGAGTGCATTTGTTGTAAGAATGTCAAAGTGCCTACAGAGTGGAGGAAACTACCTGAAACTGCCAGAGAAGTGGAAATAACTATTGGGGACAAACACCCCATGTGTTAAAATGCACATGCCTGTCATTTCTTTTAACTACCATGAAGGCTGGGGAGCCAGGAAGAACACATGAGCATGCTTGGAGACGTGCAATGTGCCTTTTGAATAACGCAAAGGCGTGCATTTGCTTTTAAACTAGGGGTGCACATGCGTGCATTTGGATGCATGTTTGTGTTGTTGTCTATGCATGTTTGTTCTTTGGCACATGCGCATGGACGCACGATCATGTGGTTGATTGTGAGTTTCCAAATATAGATACTATGCCTTTGTCAATACTCTCGTCTTATTCCATGTGGCTCCATTGGCTTAAATATGCTCCAAATTTGACCTTCATTAGCTCTTTAACAAAGAAATACAAAATAATATGTAAATCATCTCTATAACATAAAACATATAGAATTTAAATGCAACCTAAGAAAAAATGAGGAGAATAAATGGTTCATATTTGTTGTTATCACATTCTTCTTCCTCCTCATTGAGGTGTTGGACTTCATCATTGTCCTCTACGAGTATTTTTATGAGGATTCTACATTTACTGATAATGAATCATTATCGAGCATTTATGGAATTCTTGCCTTATTCTTTTGATTAGATTCTAAATTCTTCAACTATTCGAACCCTCTTCATTGACCTAATAGAGACCTAGGTGCACCTTAGAGCTCAATTGAGCTAGCTTAGGCCATGAGGAGCCCTCATCACCCAATTGAGATCACTTATGTCAATCATGACATAATCAGTGCACCACTACCCTATTTGACCTAATCATAGCCTAATGAGCTTGAGATGGACCCAAGGGACCCTTTGGGGGTCCACTTCACTAAAGTGTCATGAAAAGTCAACCTTAAAGGTTGACTTGGTCAACCCCTCTCCTATAGAAATGCAATTGAACCCCTAAGCTCCCAATTGACCCCAATGAGACTCTTGTTGGTTAGCATGACTCAACCATGGTCCCACCTACCTTATATCCTTGCCACATAAGCTTTCCACCTCACCAAAAAGTCAAGGAGAGGTCAACCTTGACCAAGCTTAGATCAAAGCTCCTAATGATGATTAAACCCAATTAAACACCCCCTCTTTATGCCTTCGTGCCATGTAGATCAATCCACGTGAAGAGCACATAGATTGCCATATAGGCATCCTTGTCATCACAAGGAGACAAGGTGGAGCAAGGTCAACCTCTAGTTCAAGCCACCTCTCCATGGTCGGCCACCCTGATTTTTCTCTCGCTCCTTTTTAGTGTTTACTTTGGATAATGGAAGGTTAAGATGGCCTCTAAAGGACGGAGGAGCTTCCCTTTTTTAGCTCAAGGGAATAATGGAGAGAAGGACCTAGGCTAGAGCTCAAAGCAACCACGCCGACCACCTAATTCCCCCCTTGATTTATTTTAGCATTAGGTAATAACATCCATGATCAACACTCAAACTGAAGAAAACCTTCCTAATCTAGCTCTACCAAGCAGTAGCTCTGCCCTGGTATGTTTAAGGCTCTACCTGGCAAAACAAGATCACCCTCCTGAGTCCAAACCCAATTCAACCACTCCTGACATTAATATCCCTCCCCAAGACCTCGTGCAACTTTGTTTGAGCCGCGTGAGTGTTTTCTAATCAAAAGACCCATCTAGAGACCAACCGACAACAATATGGAGCAAGGATTTGTCAACAGCCTAATTTTCCTTCTTCTCGGACTAGTACTGAGCCGATAGCCTCACCGATCCCGAAGTACATGAACAGGTCTTCTGACTGACAGGGGCCTTGGAGAAGAGGAGTTTTTGTAAGCTGGTGCTTCAATTCTTCAAATGCCTTGCTACATTCTTCTGTCCATTCGAATTTTGCCCCTCCTCGGAGGGTTTTGAAAAATGTGGCGCACTTATCTCCAAAATGAGAGATGAAGCGGCTCAACCCTGCTATCCTTCCTGCTAGCTACTGGACCTCCTTGGGACTCTTCGGGGTTGCATTTCCAAGACGGCTTTTACTTTATCGGGATTGGGCTCAAGGCCCTGGGGAGTGAGCAATTGACTAAGGAACTTCCCTTTGCTGGCTCTGAAGAAACATTTGGCCAAGTTTAGCCTCATGTTATACTTGCAGAGGGTGGCAAACGTTTCTGTCAGGTCTTCAATGTGAGTCTTCAACTTGCGGCTCTTGACGAGGAGATCGTCGACATAAACTTCCAAATTACGACCTTTTTGATGCTTAAAAACGTGATCCATCATCCTTTGATACGTGGCACCGACGTTCTTCAAGTCAAAGGGCATGACATGATAGCAGTAACAACCTTCGTTGGTGATGAACGACGTGTGATGGATGTCGTGCGTATGCATTCTTATCTGGTGATATCCTGAGAAGACATCCAAAAAGCTCATCACGGAAAGCCCACGACGGAATTGACTAGGGGGCCTATCCGTGGTAAGGGGTAACAATCCTTCAGGAATGCTTTATTGAGCATGGTAAAGTCGACGCACATTCTCCACTTGTTATTAGCCTTGCGGACCATCAGAACGTTGGAGATCCATTCCGGGTACTTGATTTTTTTGATGAAATTTGCCTCGAGCAACTTGGAAACTTCTTCCCGGATTGGCTTAGCAAGCGTTGTGGCCACCACTCGTTTTGTTCTGCTTTACTGGTCTGAAGTCGGGACTGATATTGAGGCGATGACAGACAACGTCGGGGCTTATTCTGGGCATGGTTGAGGCTGCCCATGCAAAGATGTCGAGGTTGTCTAGGAGACATTGAATTAATAGTTTCTTGTCCTCATCTCACAGTTCTGCGTTGATGGAGATGATTTTGTCTTCGTTCCCTCTAGAGACTTGGACCTACTACACTTCCTGGGCGGGCTCTAGATGAGTTCCATCCTCCATGGTCTCTAGTCGCCCTGATACACTCGCGGCCTTGTTGCCCGTGTCCGCCTGGGGAAAGGGGAAACCGCGAGTAACCGATCCTTATGAGGAGTACTCACCTCTACTTGGCCACGCGGACTCTGCTGCACTACCCCATCTATCAGGCGTTTTCACCGGTTGCTTGATCTGAAGGCCGCATGTTCGAACTGTTGGCACCAAATTTGTCACCAACTCTCCATACTCAGCGACCACTCAAAAAGGTAACGGGGGAGATCAGGAACCGCAAACAATCAGTTACTAACCCATAAGGGCCAGACGAACATAGCACAAAAAAGAGAGGGTGTCGCTGGCAGCGGCGAACACCAGATATACCCACATCGGCGAATACCACTTGCTGCGTACGATGATATTTCTCAAAAGCTATTACAAGTTATTACAAGACACATGCACAAAACTAGAAGGCAACCGAATGACAAAACTTGAAACCGCACCTACACGGGGCAGATTCTTGCCAAGTTCTGTGATCTTTCCGAGCACCCCTGACCCTCTATTTATACAGGAGGGCAGGCTGCCCAGACGATTAGGAGCATTCAATGCAGCATTAAATGCTCAACTACCCGGGGTACATGAGGAGTCGGGTAGCAGAGAGAAGAGACGAGGTCGCGCGGGCACAACATGATGTAACCGCGTGGACCTTTGCTAGCTAAAAGGAGAGAGGGCGCTAGGCGAACTCTGAACTGCATCCGTCTTTGCCTCTCCGATCTGGACGCTGCTGGGAGCCGGCGGGAGGAGCGCGCGGGTATTCGCCAAGTAACCGTGCATACCCTTTCCGAGGAGGGGAAAAGCGTGACCACTAACCGAGTAACCACCCATCCCGTGAATGTCTGCCAGGAGTCTTGGAGCTGGATCGAACTGACGCTTACTGGGGTTGCAGGATTTGAGTTAACATTGGAAATGCAATTTTCCACCACCCGTGACCAGCAAACGTGAGAGTGAGTCCCCGACATGGAATTCCACACTTTTGAAATAATGTCCATAGATCCTGGCAAGTTTTGCCACCAAGCCTCAAATATGGGCCCACACAGAGCTTGGTTCAAATGCTCAGTGGCAATCATAGAAAGAATGATGGGTGGTGATCAGAATATAATGCCAGGAGGTGATGGACCTGTGCCGCCGGAAATAGTTGAAGCATGGTTGCCGATGCGCAAAAACGATCAAGACGAGCCCGAACCGTGAAGGGTGCAGCCCGCCTATTGAATCACCAGTTAGTGTGTGGGATAGCAGAAAGGCCAGAGTCCATAAGACCCTGAAGAATCACCAGTTAGTGTGTGGGATAGCAGAAAGGCCATAAAACCCCGTAAAGAATCACCAGTTAGTGTCCTCAACTAATTCCAAGTTATTCTACAAGCTATTCCGGATGACCGAATTTCAACATCAATATGGTGGCGAGAATAACTTTGCTTATCCCGTACCACGCGAATAACTTTGTAAATAAACATCCACGCCCGCCTAGTCTCTAAACAAAAATTACAAAAGGGCAATGTGAACGTAGAAGCGTACCTAAATGTCGAACCGTGCAAGGGCCCCCCAACCCTTGGCAGTTCCAACATAAGAGTTTTATGGCGTCCGGCGGGGTCGCCCAGCAACCTCCGCCGATATCACGTAAGTCGTTGCAATAGATTTCCCCTTCTTATTTTGGTGAGCAAACTCCTCTTCCTCCAAAAATTGTGTCGGGCGCTTCCGATGTCGAGCATTAAGAGCGGGATGTCGAATAATATCAGACGGAGGGGGCGATTCAAAGAAGAGCGCATAGCGACATCCTGCGGTTGGAGAGTCATAGTGAGAGAAGGGCACGTTGGTGTGTTGAAATGCATCGCAGCATGCTGAGGTCGACCACTTTGAGGTAACATTGACGCAGAGCATTCGCCCTCCAAAGAATATCAGTATTAGCTAGTTGGCATGAAATCACAAGGAACGAGTAGAATTGAGAATCCTTCACAGGCAAATCTGTCTCACCATGAATGAGAGCAAGAGCATTAGATGGCTCATGTAGAACACATCACCCCCGATGAACCCGACAATACTGGAGAGATACTAGAATGTGAAGCGGCTGGCCCAACAAATCTGTCAACAGGATTCGCCCCCGAAGACAATCAGTAGACAACACCTAAAACTCGTCGATGCTACTGGAGTACATAGCCATGAACCAAACGGTGAGTGATCCCCCGGATAACAGAAATCCGCTGCCAGCTGCATGGGGAAATCCTGCCGCAAGTGCCCAATTCTGCCACTTACAACTCGCTGGAGAGGAAGATCATTATTCACCAAAACCGACACACAAAGAGACACCCCTGAAGAACTCTACGCTTATCCACCTAGTGTGAGAAGCAGCACAAAACAATCTACAGACAGTTGTTTGAACGATACTGGGCGCATTGAGTTGAAAGAGCTTTCAAGAGTACGTCTCAGCGCCGTCAGGCTTCCGCGAAATCACACGGTCGGCTAGGAGGAAAGTTGAGGAGCGCAGCGACATAACATCAGCATCGTCTAAAACTTTTCGGGCCATATTCCGGCCAAATCATGTATATTTTGGAAAAATGTTCAGCATGAAAGTTGTAGATGTCGTTCTTGGCTATAAAGTGCATATATTATTTGCCTAATTTCGACATGTATTCTAGGAGAACGAACTAGTTTTTTTAGGGTTAATAAAACTTGAGTTTTTTCAGTATATACTTATATATATACTTATATACACACACACACACACATACACACACACACACACGAGTGACAGGCACGGGCCTCCGGCCCGATCCAAGACAACATTTATTGTTGGGGGCGACATTTGTCGTTAGTGGCGGCATTTGTCGTGGGGGGGCGACCTTTGTTGTGTGGGGGCATTTCTCTTTTTCTCTCCGCCGCACTCTCTCCCCCTCTCTCCTCTCTTTCTCTCTCTCTCCCCTCTCTCCTCTCTTTCTCTCTCTCTCGCACTCCCGGGGAGTTTAGTTTTATTTTTTTTATATTAAAGATGTTTCGGATAAAACATGTGAAAGATCCAATGGTGGAAAATGAAAGCACAGTAAGAGCATGGAGAATGCTATATTCCCTTAATATATATATATATATATTTATATATATATATATATATATATTTATATATATATAATTGCTCACACTCTAATTGAAAAGGAGTAGATGCCCTTAAAACATGGTTTAATGTGCCTGTATTAAATCAAAGGCTACTAATGTTAATACCTGCAATCAAGTTCCAGCAGGTCTTAGAGACTTTCAAATTCACATAAACCCGGGGACACGAAGAACAGAAAGAACCTAAAAAAAATATATCAAATACACCTAAATCAAACAAAACAGTAAAAAAACAACATGACTTCGGCATTGTACGCATCAAATAACATTCATACAACATAACACTTTTACATGCCCAAATAGGAAAGGTTCAAAAGTTCAAATACACATAACTTTACACTTATAGTATAGTTTTGGGGAGAGCGAGAAATTTGACTAGATCGGCTCGGCACACGAATTTGTCCGGGTCCCACACGTTATTCCAGGCAGCAGCGCTAGTCCACCATCGCTATAATCACTCACCTGACGTGTTCCAGAATCTTCTTCCACCGCGGCCCGCCCTTTTCCATTTATAACCAGCGACCCACCTGCTTCGTCTTCCATCTCAATCCCCAGATCTGAACCCTAATCTACATACTAATGGGCAATTACGTATCCTGCACCATCACGTCGACGACGGCGGGACTCCTGGTCCAAGGCCCCAAGGTCATCCTCCCCTGCGGCGACATCTACCACGCCCGCATCGCATCGGAGACCGCCGCCGAGCTCATGCTCGACCACACGGGCTATTTCCTTGCCCACTCCAGCGCCATTCTCGTCCACCGCCGCCTATTCGCTCTTTCCGCCGACGAAGAGCTCGAGCACGGCGCCGTATACGCAATGTTTCCGATGGATCGGGTCGGCTCGCCGGCCACCCCTGCGGACAAGGCCCGTCTCCTTCTGGCAGCCGCAAAGAAAACCCGTCGGGCCAGGGCGCAGGTCACTCCGGCCGCCGTGCCGTTCCACGAAGCTATGCCGGCAGAGGCGCAGAAAAGGTTTGTAGTGGAGGAGCCGGATGATGTTCTGGTTGCCGGGTTTATGTATAGAAGGAGTTTACGCCGGTCGAAGAGGCCGGTGTTGGAGACCATAACGGAGGAGCCTGTTTGCTAGACTTTTTTTTTCTCCTTTGGCAATGTTATAAGCAGCCGCTAAACGCAGTCCATTGATATTCGCAGTCCAACAAATTTAAGTGTATTTAGGACTGCGAATAACCGCTTTAAGTGTTTTGTGGAAGTCTGGATCGGATTCATCACCGCCGTCCAATTCATTTTAGGCGGCAGAAAATGAAAGAGGGCGGCTGTAGTGTGAAATTGCAGAGCTACTCTACTGTATGCTTTTTTGGGTCACAGGAGTAGCTGGAGCTGTATTTTTTTTTAAAAACAAATTGGAGGTACGGTTAATATTTCCGCTTCTCGTGATGAATTTATTTAAGAGAAAGTTGTTTGATTATGCGTTATGGGACGCTGAAATGCTCGTACTTCGTTTTGATGCCCCTCCTTATTCTCCTGCGCCTCACAGGAGTAGCTCGAGCTCAGTTAATGTTGCTCGTCAGTTCGCGAGTTTTTTTATTTTTGTAAAGAAAATATAAAGATATAATGAAAATTAGGCTCATGAGCTAAAAAGCGAGCTTTGCGAGCTTGAAACTCGGCTCAAGCTCAATAAGTAGGTCTTGAACTCGAGCCAGGCAAAATGAGCTCATCGAGCTCGAGCTTGAAAATTTTGTCAAGCTCGACTCGTTTGCAGCTATACTTAGGTTCCCTAAACCCTAAAAACGTGTCCCAAGAATGTGGTGGTTATGAATCGTCGTTCGTGAACACCCGACCCCACATAAAGAACTTAATTAGTTTTTTCTTTTTTTTATAGTGGTCATAATCATTGTCATTGATAAACATTTATTTTATGACGACGACATTTTATCTAAACTCATTGGAGTAAAAACGGTTGGAATCTTATGTTCTAGAAATAATCAAGAGATTAATCTTACTCCCAACATGATATGAGCATATAGAGTTGCACATAAAAACGTGCGGAAAATGGATGAACCGATCATGATGGTTTATATTATATTCAATATAAATGAAACCACGTATATTTAAATATACATTAGATGATATTTGATTAATTATTAAGGATTTAATTATTTCGGTATAAATTGAAATGGTAATTCTTAATATCATAAATATCTCCCTGAGAGTTGTGAAATCTCTCTCTCTCTAATATCTGAGAATGTAAAGTTTTGGAAACTACTCAGAATATTTTTTTTTTGTTTTCCTAGAGGGTCTTGGAGAAACAACAGTATCTCTCATTCCGGTAGTGAGAAAGTGGCTGAGAAAGAAGAGAGGAAGAAGAACATCTCTGCTCAAGGCAGAACTAGCATTTAATTCGTAGCAGAGGAAATGTGATCATCCTCCCGCCCCGAGCTCATAGGACGGTCCGCGAGGTGTTTTCGACGTTTGTGTGAATACCTTTAGAGACGTGGATATCATTATCTGTTTGCATCTGAAATGCCAGTCATCCTTCTTAAAATTTGAGAAGTTCTCTCAGAAGAACCCTAGTCGACAAGATCACCTTCTCTTAGATCTGAAGGCTCCTCTCTTAAGGGTTCTATGTTTATTCTTCAGGATTTCTCTCCAACAAAATTCAAATTTCTCTCTATTGAATCTCAACATAATCTCAATGGGAATTGATGTTGCCGCTCTCTTATACATCAAGAATTCGCACAATGCTTATGCTGAAGTCAAATTATATATGATAATTTCATGCTTCATCATTGTTTATTTTCTTTAATATGAATGAATTATGTGACTTTTATATGATATTTAGTATTTTTAATATTTTATTGAAGTGTGCGGATAAAAATAAAGGATTTAATTTAAATTGGGGAAGTTAAACAGATTTGGATAAGAAGAACCAAGGGACAAGTGTCCATTCGACCAACAAACGGCCTTGATTCTTGTCCTAACGCGTGGCTGACAATTTGGAGTAAAATGATGCAACTTTTGAGACACACAGTCCGACGCTCACGCCGCCCGTGTGTCGTGACCGTATGTCAGTTTTATTGAAGATATGACGTCCACACACATAGAGGAGCAAAGCGGCGCTATGATTGAGACACACGGTCGTGACACGCGACCATGTGCCTGGGACCGTTTGCGATGATAATTGTTGCCGACATAAGTTCTCTATAAATTGAAGGTTTCGCTCTGAAGAAGATACGCCTGATTGGATCTACAAATGAGAGAAAATTTAGATTGGAGAGAAACACTATGTGGAGAATAGGAGAAGGAGAAGAACTCATGAAAAGAGGAGACTTCTTTAGTAGGTTTTCTTTATTTTTATTCTTCTTTCTTCGTCCTCCATCTGCATTTGTATCATGTATGTGTTTGTTTATGTAAACTATTATTACCAACTGTTTATTTTTATATAAAATTTACTGTTTAATAAAATCTTTAATCTCCTCCGTTTTTTTATTCCCTCGTGTTTTATCCAAAGTTAATAATAGAATAAATTGGTAGTTCTAAAATATCGAGTTCATATATGTTACTAGTAATTCAAGTCATATGATTTTGGGTATTGTTGTTATGTGTTAACCCACTTTTGGACAAAAAAGGTCGGTTCCTGAAAAAATAGGAAACTTTGCTCTTCCATCAAGGAAGTTGCAAAACTTAGTGACGGGGTTCACAAAGCGACAAGGCGATCTTTGGATTCTTTACTCATAGTTCAAATTCTTAGGTAGACCCATTCAAAATCAGAGTTTCGGTGCAGTCTCGACCAAGGGAGACCGAAGTGGTGTGGAACCCCAGCAGCCGAGGGTACGAAAAAGAGGAGATAAATAGTAATTTGTAAACAAAGATAACTAGTATATAAAAAGAATACTTACTTTTCATAGAACAAAACCATTATTTATTAATTCTAATGGATACTTTATTTTTAGATTTATCAATGCATCAAACTAACTTAATTTGCGACAATCATATCTAATATTAATACTTTATCCTATTTAAAAAATCAATATGATAATAAAATAAGAAATGGAGTACGTACGGTACGTACTTACAAATGCCCTATTGAATACGACCCTGATATAGCGAATCAATTACTACAAATGATGTGTGCGCTTGCCTAAAAATATGCACTCTATCTATATGCTTAAATCGTGACATGATCTGTGTGTATCAAGTTTTTGGCGTCGTTGCCGAGAAATGGAACTTTGTAATATCTGAAAAGTTTGTAGTTTTATTAATCATATAAAAAATTAACTCTGATAAACACTAAGTTATATCAATCAGATATTTTTCATTTTATTATATTGTATTGTCTATTGTGCTTCACCAATGCTCTGGATGCTGAATGAAGGAAGCATGGTTATGTGCACATAAATCAAAATGGATTCTTGGGTCTGCCCTCTCTGATGTCTTTGGCTTTGATTTAAGGGCATGATTCCGCAGCAAACGCGATGGTATAGGGGGCCACTATTTCAGTGGTACTCTGTGAGCAGCCACTTTGTGCATTTATTGTCAAAGGTTAGGTCTTTCTCCTCTGAGAGAAGCCACTTTGTGCACAGTGCCAAAGGTTAGGTCTGTTTCCAATCTTCCCCCGCCCATACCCCCAAGATTGGGGACTATATGGGTTCTGTTGTTGTTGTTGTTGTATTATATTGTATTGTCTATGTATGTCTTGTTTGTGTTTGTGTTTATGTCAAAGTATGTGCAAAATCACCTTAAACAATATGTAAAATTTGCTAAGATAAATATGGGAGATTGTTGGGAAAAATTCCTTTTGATTTAACTTAACAAATTATCTATAAGTGATTTTACCACTTAAGTTGTATTACCAGTTGGATCGATAGGCGCCCTTAGATGGGTGGTGAATAAGAGAATAAAAATCTTTTTATAAGTTTAAGCAATTTACTAAATGGTTTTTTAATAAATAAGAGTGAAATATCAATTTAGCTGAAATTGCAATATAGGAATTAACGCTAAATGAAAGAAATCAAGTAAACACAAATAGAGACATGATTGTATTATATAAAAAAAGTGTTTACATAAAATTGATTTCAATATCGCTATGTTGAAACCAATAAATTGGTCTCCGTGGAGTTCGGGCCCTCAACAAGTTGGGGGTGACCTCACACTTACTTCTCCCAAGGGAGAGCTCTAGACTAAGAGGCTAAGGAACTAGGAACAAGACCAAGGGCTTAGCGAGGAGGTCCCACCATACACCCGGAAGATCTTAGAGCACTTCCCATCCCAAGCCAATGCTAAGCTTGGGCACCTTTGGAGGCTCTCTCCACCCACCAAAGAGACATGGGGAGAGAGTGGCCAAAAGAGAAGTCCCTCCAAATGGTGCCCCCTTGGTCCTATTTATAGATTTCTGAACTAGGTCTGCCGATAGCCACATTCTAGCCTGCGAGATTACGAAAATGCTCTCAAGTCTGGTCTGTCAATAGCCAAATTCCGCCATTCCGAGGCGCTAAACGCAGACCCCCTTCTTGGCGCTGGGCGAGAGGGGGCAGGCTGCCCCCCTTGCTGGGGCAGGGGCGAGTGGGGGGCTGGCCGCACCTCCTCCTCTCGCCCCCCTTGCTGGGGCGGGGGCGAGAGGGGGGCTGGCCGCCCGCCGCCCCACCTCCTCTCGCCCCCCTTGCTGGGGCGGGGGTGAGAGGGGGGCTGGCCGCCCCTCCTCCTCTCGCCCCCCTGCTGGGGCGGGGGAGAGAGAGGGGCTGGCCGCCCCTCCTCCTCTCGCCCCCTGCTGGGGCGGGGGCGAGACGGGGGCTGGCCGCCCCTCCTCCCCTCGCCCCCCTTGCTGGAGCGGGGGAGAGAGGGGGGCTGGCCGCCCCTCCTCCTCTCGCCCCCTGCTGGGGCGGGGGCGAGACGGGGGCTGGCCGCCCCTCCTCCTCTCGCCCCCCTTGCTGGAGCGGAGGCGAGAGGGGGGCTGGCCTCCCCTCCTCCTCTCGCCCCCCTGCTGGGGCGGGGGCGAGAGGGGGGCTGGCCGCCCCTCCTCCTCTCGCCCCCCTTGCTGAGGCGGGGGCGAGAGGGGGGCTGACCGCCAGTCCTCCTCTCGCTCCCCTGCTAGTTGGGCGAGCGGGAGGCTCCCGCCTCCACCGCTCGCCTCCTACACGAGCTGGGCGAGCGGGAGGCCTCCGCCTCCACTCCTCGCCCCCCTCTCTTCCTGCCCTGGACTGTGCTGGAAAATAATGTCTTAAGAGACCCCTTGGGTCCCGGGAGCCCACTCGGCGAATACAAAGTTGTACATAACCTCCGCTCTTTTCGAGCGGGGTACACGACCGGAAAGAACAGTCCAACCCTGCATATTTGGCAAGTGGCGCTGAGGGAAAATGAGAAAACTCTATATCACCCCGGGGAAAATTTACCTAAGCCTCCCAAAGAGTTCAATCCTGCCCTGCCGGCTAGCGAGAGCCCGACTAGCGGAGCCATCTCGGGGAAAAATACTTAGTCTCCCCGAGAGGCCTTCCTACCCTGCCGGCTAGCGAGAGCCCGGCTAGCGGAGCCATCTCGGGGGAAAAACACTTAGCCTCCCCGAGAGGCCTTCCTACCCTACCGGCTAGCAAGAGCCCGGCTAGCGGAGCCATCTCGGGGGAAAAACACTTAGCCTCCCCGAGAGGCCTTCCTACCCTACCGGCTAGCAAGAGCCCGGCTAGCGGAGCCATCTCGGGGAAAAAACACTTAGCCTCCCCGAGAGGCCTTCCTACCCTGCAGGCTAGCGAGAGCCCGACAAGCGGAGCCATCTCCGGGGAAAAACACTTAGCCTCCCTGAGGGGCCTTCCTACCTTGCCGGCTAGCGAGAACCCGGCTAGCGGAGCCATCTCGGGGGAAAAACACTTAGCCTCCCTGAGAGGTCTTCTTACCCTGCCGGCTAGCGAGAGCCCGTCCAGCGGAGCCATCTCGGGGGAAAAACACTTGGCCTCCCCGAGAGACCTTCCTACCCTGCCGGCCAGCGAGAGCCCGGCTAGCAGAGCCATCTCGGGGCTAAGTATTTTTGAGAACTTCCGGCCACCGAGCGGTTCCCGGCCCTGCCAGCTAGGTGGGAGCCAGGTTAGCGGGTCAGCATCGGGGCTAAGTACTTTCAGAATTTCCGGCCACCGAGCGGGTCCCGGCCCTGCCAGCAAGGTGGGAGCCTGGTTAGCGGGCCAGCATCGGGGCTAAGTACTTTCAGAACTTCCGGCCACCGAGCGGTTCCCGGCTCTGCCAGCTAGGTGGGAGCCTGGTCAGCGGGCCAGCATCGGGCCTAAGTACTTTCCTTCCTGCCACCGAGCGGTTCCCGGCCCTGCCAGCTAGGTGGGAGACTGGTCAGCGGGCCAGCATCAGGGCTAAGTACCTTGAGAACTTCCGGCCACCGAGCGGTTCCCGGCCCTGCCAGCTAGGTGGGAGCCTGGTTAGCAGGCCAACATCGGGGCTAAGTACCTTGAGAACTTCCGGCCACCGAGCGGTTCCCGGCCCTGCCAGCTAGGTGGGAGCCTGGTCAGCGGGCCAGCATCGGGGCTAAGTACCTTGAGAACTTCCGGCCACCGAGCGGTTCTCGGCCCTGCCAGCTAGGTGGGAGCTTGGTCAGCGGGCCAGCATCGGGGTTAAGTACCTTGAGAACTTCCGGCCACCGAGCGGTTCCCGACCCTGCCAGCTAGGTGGGAGCCTGGTCAGCGGGCCATCATCGGGGCTAAGTACTTTCCTTCCTGCCACCGAGCGGTTCCTGGCCCTGCCAGCTAGATGGAAGCCTGATCAGCGGGCCAACATCGGGGCTAAGTACCTTGAGAATTTCCGGCCACCGAGCGGTTCCCGGCCCTGCCAGCTAGGTGGGAGCCTGGTCAGCGGGCCAACATCGGGGCTAAGTACCTTGAGAACTTCCGGCCACCGAGCAGTTCCCGGCCCTGCCAGCTAGGTGGAAGCCTGGTCAGCGGGCCAGCATCGGGGCTAAGTACCTTAAGAACTTCCGGCCACCGAGCGGTTCCCGGCCCTGCCAGCTAGGTGGAAGCCTGGTCAGCGGGCCAGCATCGGGGCTAAGTACCTTGAGAACTTCCGACCACCGAGCGGTTCCCGTCCCTGCCAGCTAGGTGGTAGTGTAACATCCCAACTCTAAAATAAGGTCTAGTCGGTTCAGTTGAACCCTTGGAGGAGCTTAGGCCGGGTCAGAGGAGAACCACGATCCGACCTTCGCCACTTAATGGTGGTCATTTAGAGAAATTACTGTTTTGGGTAGCATTATGCTTCGCCACAACACCAAAATAGTACAGTAAGCATACGTGCTCCGAATCGACTTCCGTTAGTTGCGATAGACTCGTATGATCGATACGAGTGCAACCGAACTCGTCTCGTTCTAATCCGATGGGATTTGAGAAAATTAGTCGAAATGAGTTATTTTGAGCTACGTGCCAACTCAAGCAAATAATTATGAGCAAACAGACCCGGAATAAACTTCAGATGATTTCGTTAGCTTCGCATGGTTGATACAAACACAACGACACCATCCACGCAATTTTTCTGCGCTTATATTAAAAGTTATGGCTATAGAAATATACAGGGCTTGAGACGCCAAAAGTATATAGGGTCTCATATAAGTTGACATATTCTGGTTAAGGTATATTCAGGTCTTGGGCATAACTTGACATATACAAGAATACATTTTCAGAGATTGGTTTCAAGAAAACCATAACTGCAATTATGTAAAATCACGTTTTAAGGGAATCAAGCTCGCCACGTATGTATATATGTACATAGATATGACATGAACTTATATATATATATATATTCATTTTTATATATATATATATACGGCTCATTTTGGGATACGCGCTGTTTTGACGGACGAATGATGAATGGTCACGATCGACATGCCTAATAATATAATTCACTGATAGGCAGTGAACTCGGCTGAAACAGCTGAGAAGGTTTCAGCTGAATCGCTGAGATAGCTGAGAAGGTTTCAGCTGAACCGCTGAGATAGCTGAGAAGGTCTCAGCTAATCCGCTGAGACAGCGTACTTCAATCTGCGTTCGACGAACTCCATCCTGAGTTCGACGAACGACGTGCTTTAATCTGCGAACTCCATCCTGAGTTCGACGAACAACGTGCTTCAATCTGCGTTCGACGAACTCCATCCTGAGTTCGACGAACGGTGTGCTTCAGTTCGACGAAAGTCCTTCTCAGCTCGACGAATCAAATTCTCCAGAAAGTCTTCAGTTCATTTCATCGAGTTCGACGAACTCCTGTCTGGGCTCGACGAAAGTTTTGTTTATGTTCGACGAAATAGCTTCTCAGTTCGACGAATGGGCGGGATATCGACGAACTATCTCCAGGGGCAGAAAAACCATGGGCGGAAAACCATGGGCGGAAAAACCATGGGCGGAAAAACCATGGGCGGAAAACCGTGGGCGGGAGAAGAAGCTCACCGGAGGGATCATATCTCCCACTTGGCTGGATTTTGGGGGAAATTCAACGGTGAGGGGACTCGATCCATCGAAAGAATGCCACGATAGCTCAGATATTTTGAGCTCTTAAGTTCGTTGGCGGCACTGGATTGGTTATCCATGGACTACATGGACTTAAGGGCAGGAAAAAAACTAAGTATGGAAACCAAAGCTTGGTCCCCTACTTCCAGGCCTGGTCTTTCTCGACCTCTTCTGGTTGTTGCTGTTGCTGCCTTGGACCCCTTGCCTCCCTCATTTCCAAGAACTCAGGGCAGGCGGATGTCGCGTGACCTTCCTCATCGTGGAAGTCACAGTAGGGTAACTCAACCATAGCCCATCTTCTTCCTCTTCTTTTTGCTTTCCTGGCTCTCCTCCTTCTTCCTCCCCCAATTGCCATGGTTTGCTGAGGTGGTGGAGAGGGTGCCTTCGGTCCCTGCCTCCACCCTGGGGGGTCGGGCCTCTCTCCCTGGAAGTTGTCCTCTTCTTGGTCGAACTTCCTCGTGGGAGCCTCTATCTTCCCACCCAACTGTATTGCCTCTGACTCACTTAGCTTGGAAAACCTTCTCGCGAACTCCAGGTTGGCCTCCTCTCCCTCAATTTCCTCCACCGCCCACTCCATCAGTTCTTCGAATGATAGAGGGGGCTTCCGCTTTAAACTCATCTTGAAGAACCCCTCCCGCAGCCCCACTATGAAGGCGAGCTGGAGGGTGAACCCTGGCACCTCCTGGACTTGCAAGACCTCTTCCTGGAACCTGTCCACGTAACGAGCCAGCGACTCCCTTGGCTCTTGCTTAATCTTGAAAAGTGCTTCAGCATCCCTCTTCCTCTTTTTCGACGTCGAGAAGCGCAACAAGAAACCTCGACGCAAATCCTCAAAGACCCAGATAGACCCCACAGGGAGCTGGTGGAACCAATCACTTGCCTTCTCCTTCAGGGTGGTAGCAAAGAGCCGACACTGGAAAGCATCTGACATAGACCTGATAGAGACCATGTCCTCGAACCACTGCAGGTGCTGGGCTGGGTCATCTTTGCCGGAGTAGTAAGACATCTCCAACCCCCCTGAACCCCCTAGAACCGGGGCCGAGAGGATCAACTCACAAAAAGGACTTCCCTTGCTCGCCCCCCTTTGGGGCTGGGCGAGTGGGGGCTGGCCGCCTCCCCACTCGCCCCCTTGGGGCTGGGCGAGTGGGGGCATGCCACCTCCCCACTCGCTCCCTCCTTGGGGACCGGGCGAATGGGGGTTGAATGCCTCCCCACTCCCCCTACTGGTACCTCCTTCTTGGGTCGCTGGCCGGGAGTGCTCTCTCCTACCTGCTGAGGCGGGACCTCCGGACCACCTCCTCTCCTGCCTTCGCCTATCATGACGAAAGTTACCTGCAAGGTGTGCAGGACCTCCTGCTTGAAGTTTTCCAACATCTCCCACGTCACTCCAGCCACCGGGGGCTGCGAGTGGCCTGGGTTGGATCCTCCTCCACCTCCAGCCATGGAGCTCAGCTTGAGATTTTCTTGTGTTGGTCACTCTCCACGCTCACCGCACCATAATGTTGAAACCAATAAATTGGTCTCTGTGGAGTTCGGGCACTCAACATGTTGGGGGTGACCTCACATTTACTTCTCCCAAGGGAGATCTCTAGGCTAAGAGGCTAAGGAACTAGGAACAAGACCAAGGGATTAGCGAGGAGGTCCCACCACACACCCGGAAGATCTTAGAGTGCTTTCCCTCCCAAGCCAATGCTAAGCTTGGGCACCTTTGGAGGCTCTCTCCACCCACCAAAGAGACATGGGGAGAGAGTGGCCAAAAGAGAAGTCCCTCCAAATGGTGCCCCCTTGGTCCTATTTATAGGTTTCTGGACTTGGTCTGCCGATAGCCACATTCTGGCCTGCGAGATCACGAAAATGCCCTCAAGTCTGCCCTGTCAATAGCCAAATTCCGTCATTCTGAGCCGCTAAACGTAGACCCCTCCCCCCTTCTTGGGTCTGGGCGAGAGGAGGCAGGCTGCCCCCTTGCTGGGGCTGGGGAGAGAGGGGGGCTGGCCGCCCCTCCTCCTCTCACCCCCTTGCTGGGGCGGGGGCGAGAGGGGGGCTGGCCGCCCCTCCTCCTCTCGCCCCCCTTGTTGGGGAGGGGGCGAGAGGGGGGCTGGCCGCCCCTCCTCCTCTCTCCCCCCTTGCTGGGGTGGCGGCGAGAGGGGGGTTGGTCGCCCTCCTCCTCTCGCCCCCTGCTGGTTGGGCGAGAGGGAGGCTCCCGCCTCCACCGCTCGCCTCCTATACGAGCTGGGCGAGCGGGAGGCCTCCGCCTCCACCGCTTGCCCCCCTCTTCTTGCCCTAGTCCGTGCTGAAAAATAATGTCTTAAGAGACCCCTCCCGGGAGCCCATTCGGCGAATACAGGGTTGTACACGCTAGAAATCAGAGGCGTACAAATGTAAATAACTTTTCATTTTCCACACCGACTTGTATCCCCACGAACCAGTTGTCTTTAGCCTATCCTTCCCCGGATATGTCCTCAAGCCGCTATAGTCAATCCTTCCCCGGATATGGCCTTGAGCACCTCCTAAATCTAATCACCTAGACCTAGTCGCCAACCCACGTGGTGAATTCCCCCTAAGCCGCCCAAGGGCCTAGTCGCCAACACAAGACGATTTACCTATACAAATTCACAATAAAGAAATAATACAAATAAAAACTCTCTCTATGAGATTTTCTGGAGTTGATGATGAAGGACCGTTGTAGCATAAGCGAAGTTGAAGTGATCGTCCTTCGGATGCTGCGTGATGGTTTCTTTCTCCAGAAATCTTCTTTTAGCTTTGAGTGGGAGAAGACTTTTCGGTAGAGTAACAACACTGGAATTTTGAAACTTATATTCTCTCTAGGATTAGATGTCAAAACGAGAAAGAAAGCTTCAATTTATAGAGCTTCGAGATAGCGCCTGCGCTAACTCCTAACGCATGCGGTAGCGTTCGTGTAGAGACAGTTATGAAACCGTCGCGGCGTGGCGTTGTTCACGATCTGGAGATAGCATCAGGCGGTAGCGCTAGCGCTAGCGCCTGCGGTAGCGCTAGCGCCTGCGGTAGCGCTAGCGCCTGCGGTAGCGCTAGCGCCCGCGGTAGCGCTAGCGCCTGCGGTAGCTCCTAGCGCTCGTGGTAGTGCTCTAGTTTAGAAATGTGGTTCCAAGCTGCTTTCTACCTGTGGAGTATTGCACTTATAGTTCCTGCACACTATAAACACACGACAAGAAAGATCAAATACAATATGGGATTTATTATTCTCAAACAAAGAGATGTGACACACATGTCCAACATTACCCACATTGTATAGTAAGGTTAAATTGGTCATTATATGTCTTAGGGTGTCACACTCACCTTAGAGGGTCAAGACCAAGTCAAGACAATCACAAAATAAGTTAAGTTAAGACTTGCGTCGAATGAAAGTCGGCGCAACTTCGACTTGATATCAACGTTGTTGGATCTTACAACGCCCTTAGAGGGGGGGGGGGGGGGGGGGGGGTTGAATAAGGGTTTTATGGAATTTGAATCTTAATTAGATTTATCAGAGTTTGAGACTGAAGTTTCAGAATATTTTATAGAAAATATATTTTAATATTCCAGATAGGATTGTAATGAAGATTCCTTTTTAAATAATTGAAACAAAACTTTTTGTTTACTGTTTCTAACGTCTGGCGTTAAGTCTTAACGCTGAGTGTTAGCTCTCCAGAGAATATTCCTCAGAACAAAAAGATTGTCACAGTGATTTTACTTATGAAATCTTAAATGAAATACAATTCCAGAAAATCAGAGATAATGAAAATAATTATTGTATTTCAAAAATAATTATACAAATGTTAGTTTTAATACTTTGATGAAAATAGAAATTAAAATATTCTTGAAGAGGAAATAAAATCAATTGAATAGAACATTAAAGGACATGATTTTATTTCATAATAAATTGAATACACAAATGTTTAATTTCTATAACGCTAGAAATCAAGGAAAATATGTAAAAATACTTTTTGTTGTTTCACCGGCCCTTCTCCCAAGGACCGATTGGCTATAGCCTATCTATCTCCAGATAAGGCCTCTAGCCACCCTTAGATCTACCCTCGACCTAGTCGCCACGCACAAGGCGGCGAATTACCCCCTAAGCCTCACAAGGACCTAGTCCCAAACACAAGGAGAATTTACCCACAGAATCCTTCCCGGAATCCGACGTTCTCGCCGAACGATTTCTCCACACAAATTACAAAAGGAAAAATAAAAGATTACAAGATAAGTAAAGAGAAACTCCCCAAGAAATTCTGAAGGTGAAGACGAAGTTGATGTAGATGTTGGCGTTCTTGAAATGATCGTCCTTCGTATGGAATATGCGTTGTAGACCTTCTCCTTCAAAATCTTCTTTAGATCTTCATGTTAGCCCAAGGGAGATCTCTTAATTTGCTGTACACGAACCTCTCTCCAAAGTATCAGAATTTTGGAATCATCTATATTTTTTTGAATGAGAGGAGCTGTACTTTTAAATAGCCTCGGAAGTTAACGCATGCGTTAAGGCTAACGCCCGGCGTTAGTGAATCGTGTACGACAGTTGCTGACATCGTGCATAAAGTCGGGAGCGTGACAGAACCAATTTCGTCGAACGAAACTGATTTCGTCGAACTCGCCTTCGTCGAACTCGCCTTCGTCGAACGCACCCTTCGTCGAACGGAAAAACCGCCACCATCAGGATCGTGCAAACCGCCAGGAACGTAACAGAATAAACTTTCGTCGAACGGAACAATTTCGTCGAACGGAAACAATTTCGTCGAACAGAAACAATTTCGTCGAACGGAGCTTCAAATTCGTCGAACGCAGACTCAGTTCGTCGAACGGAGATTCTCGTTCGTCGAACGCAGCTTGTCGAGCGCAAATTCATCGAGCGCAGGGAATTTCGTCGAATGGAGCTCCTCGTTCGTCGAACGCAGATTCGTCGACCTCAACTCGACGACATTCCTCCTCTTGATAACGCGGGGCGTTAACAGTTACCGCGAGCGTTATCTCTCTTTCGTCGACCGCAGCTCAACGGCTTTGTTCTCGACGGCATTCCTTCTCAGCGGTTTTCTTCTCAATGGAAGTTAACGCGGGGCGTTAACAACTAACGCGGGGCGTTAGCTCATATTCCAGAGAATCATTTCCAATCAGCAAACTATTCATAGGGATGTGTAGCTATAGTTCCTGTACAACCTGCACACTATAAACACACAAAATACAAGATCAAATACAACACCGTATTTGTTATTCTCAAACCAAGAGATGCGGAACATAGGCTCCAACAAACGCAACTTTGACTAGAAGTCCAAACAACTTATTCAGGCTGTCGAAGTATAATTCAAGTCGACGCAACGTCGAAAGGAACTCGACGCAGAAGGAAGAGCTTGTCGAAACCATTCAAGAAGTCGACGCAACTTCGACTACAATTCAACACAGAAGTTAAAGCTCAAAGTCCAAGTCTTCAACTCGATGGATACGTCGATAAGGAATCGACGTAGCGTCGACATCTGAGTTCAGTCAAAGCTAAGAAGGAATTCGAAGCTACGTTGATAAGAACTCAGAGGTGCGTCGACATGAAGAATGATGAAGTCGACGCAGCGTCGAATACAGTCAGAAAAAGGAAGCTTTTTCTGCTGTCCTTTTGAGACCTTTTCAGAAGGACCGTCAGGCTAGAGACAGTTTTCCAATGGCTCGTTTATTGTCAAGAATGGAATGGAGCTTTCCAGGACACAGCAAATTATTTTTGGAAGGTATTCAAAATTGATGGACGGGTCGAGAATAAAAGAAGAAAGAAAAATAAGTGAGAAAGATCAATTTTTTTCCAGGACAGCCCAAAAGAAGAAAGGTTTTTTAAATACCAATCATACATAATAAGTATGCAAAAAGAGGAGAAGAAAAGAAGAGAGTTATTACATTATTGCATTTTGTCGAATAGGGTCTCCTCTTCTTCTTCTCTCTAACCCTAAGACAGAAATATAGTGCTCTCTCTGCACAGGAGACATACTTAGCTGCTTCTTCTTCTTCACCACACAGCAACCAGATTACAAGAAGCTTTCAGAGAAAAGGATTTGAATAAATAACCCTTGCAAATCATCACAATCATAAGCAAGGGTTCATCATCAATAGATCCAGTGAAAGACAAACAGAAGCTGAACTTGAGAAAAAGCTTCTAAAGAATTCTGAGAACAGAATTCTTTTCTTCATCTTCCTTCTTTCTTTTTCTTATTCTTCACACTGTAAAAGAATTTTATTAATCCTTCTTTCAAAGGATTCAGTGGTTCTAAGAGTCTCCTTATCAAAAGACTCAGTGGTTCTAAGAGTCTCCTTATCAAAAGACTCAGTGGTTCTAAGAGTCTCATTTTCAAAAAACTCAGGCACAGGTTGTGCAATCCTACCAGGGAGGTAGAAGAGAGGAGTACCCACATTTTGGGGAACCTCTATAAAAATACTGGTGTCTTCTGTGTTGTGATTTTCTGTGTTGTCCCTACTTATTTATTCTGTGTTTATTTTCAGCAAACTGCATTTATTTTATTCTGTCATTGGTTTTGCTGAATGCATAATACTTAGTATTTTTATTGTGTGTGCATAAATAGAATAGAAAATATTTTAAATCTCTATTCCCCCCTCTAGAAAATTCTCAGAGACACACTATGCACTTTTTGGATTTATAAACATATTATTAAAAATAATGTGGAAATCCGCAACATACAAAGGCTTATGCGGATTTTGGAGAACCAAGTGGGACAATTATAAAAAAAAGACTCCGATCTTCCCAAAAGAACAATGTTGGCTAACACAAATGCCTTAGCGGTGACTTTTACGGGTGATTCAGAAACTCACCTTGAAGAGGAGACTTCAATTTCTACACCTCCTCATCTTCAAGAATATCAACCCCGTATTCCTTATCCCGCCCATTTGGTGGAGGGGCGATTAATAATAATAGATTTACTATCACTTGCACTATAGACACTACTCACATTCCGAATGCTTTCGCCTATCTTGACACTAGCGTTAATATTATTCCTTATAGTTTATCAAAAATATAATTATATTTAGGAGAGCCTACCCTCACCAATATTAAATTGCAATTAGCCGATCCATCAGTAAAAATCCCTCTGAGTATTATTCAGGATGTGTCGGCCAAGGTTGGCGAGTCTACTTTATCGGTAGATTTTGTTATCCTTGATATGGAAGAGGATGTCAGGATACCTCTTATCCTTGGTCGCTCCTTCTTGGCCTCATCCCGGTCTATTTTTGATGTTTGCGAAGGAACTCTTCTCTTTCGCATGGGGTATGCAAATATTCTCCTTCGTGCTCGCAATTCTCTTCCTCCGTCATCACCAAAACTCTTATCATCATTTGATGATAAGTTAAAAACAAGGTAATCTACCGTCATATGCGTCTAGTTAAAAGATGGTAAAGAAAAGTGATCTTAGGAGGCATCACTTGCTTATCCTTTTCTTTTGTTTTTGTTTTTGTTTTTGTGTTTAACTTTATTTTGCCGGTCTTCAGTTTCGACGTGTGACTACATTTTAGTGAATTTTCTTTTTCTTTTTCTTTTCATGCTTAATTTATAAATATGAAAGACAATTTTATTTTTAAGTATGTGAGTGTATTCGCATTTGTTTTGTTAAAAAACACTACAAAATTATAAAAACAAATTTATAAAAATAAGTCTTGTTCTATCATCTTTTACTTTATTAAAAGAGCGAAAAAAAAATTATAAAACATGAAAAAAAATTCTTTTTTTTCTTAGTTTTTTTAATTTTCGAAAAAACTAAAATGCAAAAAAATTCGAAAATTCAAAAATCATAATTTCTTGTGAATGGGTCGTGTTGGGTTTTCCCCAAAATCGTCTAGTATCATTAGAGCCCGTCAGGCCGTCACCGAGTATTCCTTGGAAAGTACAAGAATTAATAAATTTTTTAAAAATTATATATATATATGACTTTATTTTCTTGTATGTATTTTTATAAAAAATTATAAATATAAAAATACAAAAAATGAAAAAAAAGTTATAAAAACATTTTATAAAAATTTAAGTTTTTAAATAATTTATATAATTTTGTATTATTAAATTACTCCATACTTTACTTTTTCTTGATTTTAACTAATTTTATAAAATTTAAAATATGAGTTTTATTTATAGACCTTTTAAAACTTTTCTTTTTATGCCGCCTTTGTTTTATTATATTTCATCATCATAATTTGCTTGATTTTATTTTTAGTTGATTTTGATTTAATAGAATTTTCAATATTTTTATTTGCTTATAGAATTTCTTAGTTTCTATTTCTCTCTTTAAAATATTATTTTTAAATTTTGTAGCAATTGTGGTAATAATTTTAGATTATGATTATATTCATTTTTAAGTCTATTTATTTTTATGATTACTCATTTTATTTTGCATATTCTCAAGACAATTTTATTTCAAAATTAAGGATTATGATATGATCTAGGCCTTCTTTTAGCCTTTTACCCTTAACTTTTTTCTTATTTAACTCTTTTATTGTTGGCAAAATAAAAAATGCGGGAATGAGAGGATAAAATTCATCCCATATTTTTGAAAAAAATATATTAAAATGAGAATATAAAATTCATCATTCTCTATACAAAAATTCGCTTCAAAATGTGCAGGATGAGAGTAAAATTCATCACCCCCTCTGAAGAACTTATTTTGTCAATTTGTTGATCACCCTACTGTTGAAACCTAAGCCAATATAAATTTCAAGTCTTAGTGATCTTAGAATAATTTTTCAAAATTAATTTATTGAGAAAGTATATTTAATATTTTGTAGTTTTCTAACGAGTTCTAATGTTTTTAAAGTTTATATAATTTTAATCTTAGATTTATTACCTTAATACAATACAATTTTGTTTGTGAAGATTCAATTAGAGAATTCTAAACAAAGATTTGTTACTCATTTCAATTTGTGAATTATGATTTAGTTCATATGAATCTAAATTTTATTTCAAAACACAATTTGACATGATTCATATATAATTCAAAGTGCATAATTATGAGTAATTCTTTTTGAAATGTTATATAAATATTTCTCACACTATTAAATGAATTAATTTTGCTCTAGAATAGCAAAAGCTTAAGTATGGAGGTATTTGATAGTGCATATTATATATATATATATTAATAATTTATTAGTGTTTTTATTTAATTTTAAGCCTAATTTTTTTTTTGTGTTTTCAAGGCTTAGGCAAAGTACTTGAGCTATTCCAACAATTTGCTCTGCAGGTAGCAGACTTTTAATACTCCACAGCTGTCCATCATGTTGTGGCACCCTCCTCTACATTTGTAAGATTACACGCCCTCAGTCAGGGCATGATCGAGGGCGTGCACACTAGAACATGGCCACAGTCGTCCTTGTGCGACGTGACATGCTCCCAGCCCATGTTAAAATTACACGCCCTCGATCAGGGCGTGATCGGGGTTGTGTACGCTCTAGTAACAACAAAATGGTCATCAATCACCCACTGATGGAGGACATTTCATTTCGTCGGTTAAGAAGAATTTTGGCCCAGTGTGTGTTCAGCAAAGTTAAGAATAATTTTGGCGATTTTTCTAGAACGCTTCCTGAGCTTAAATTTGGCAGTTTTTCTCCAGTTACATGCCCTTAGTCAGGGCGTGACCAAGGGCATGTACTCCATAAATTTCAACTATAAAATCCAGCCGATTCCAAGAGTCCAGCATCCAGTCTCTGTCTAAGATTGGATCGTTTCAACATCATTTTCCTTACTTTTGTATTTTCATTTCTTGCAAAGTAACTTATATTTGCAATTTCAATTCTAGATTAGAATCACACTTTTTAATTTCTAGCATAGAATTTACCTTTCATACACTTGTACTTTCGAATTATTAATTTAAAATTTTGTTTTTCTTTTCTTATCCTTTTTCTTAGATTAGAATTGCAATTTTATAGTCATAAACCACTTTGATTTGCCGATAAGATAATATAATATAGTGAGTATAAGTACTCGACGAGCCATGTGGAATACGACACTTGATATTCCTAAATATCCTACGATATGAACGATATGTACATTTCCATATAGTTCGTAGAATTGAAGAAAAATACATCTCTTAAATTTTACGTATCAGTGGACTCAGTGCCCACAAATTATCATTTTAGGCACTTCATGCGAGCACCAATAGGGAAAAAGGGAGAGACGGAGAATTTAGTTATATGTACATATTTTCATATGTTATGAGTAATGTAAAATTTGAGAAGACTATGTAAAATATATGTTTAAATGAAATAAAAAGTTTATTTTTGTTCTCATATGCAATACTTGTTTGCAAATTTTGAAATGCGTAAAAGATTCTTCATCACATCTCACGTACCTGCCTCATTAATTACGAGTTCCGGTCTGGGGGTGTGACAAAGTCTAAGTCAATTCGTCTACAAAATGTGGTGAAGGTTTAACTTTCACTCCAAACACATTCTCAATCTCACGGTCAATGATAATGACTACTACAAAGTAGGATTCACAGTGTGGTAACTTCTAGGGACCAAATTGTTGGCTTCCATCCTAGGTACTTCGATATGAACATCAATGGCTTCCATATTCTCAAACCCCGCAAACAATATGACGCATTTCACAGAGTAATTCTCTGACGCACATACTATGTCCAACCTAAATACAACGTCATACATAGCATCACTGATCCTGGCTTACGACCATGGGTAGGTTTCACACACAATGTCTAAATCCACAACAATTTTTTGATTTCTACATGCATTTAATTTCATGGCAGGAACAGAATCAGTAGACCCTGGGTTTTAGCGAACCAAAAGAGTTCATGCCTATACAACCCTCATTCTCCGAGGGTGGGCCCCACTAAAGGCCACGTAGGCGGAGGTCAAGACAGGAGTCAACAATCCAGAAGACGAAAGAATATCAAGGGTTTTCGTTGTGCGAGAAGGTACTCGCTCGCCCCATTGCGAGAAGGAAAGGCCTGCTCGGTCAACCGAGGAAGCCGTGAGCTCGGGCCTACTCGCCTATAGGCGACTTAGTCAACCAACTCGCCTGTTAGGTCTGAGGTCCTTACCTGCTCGCCCACATATTGCCTTGTCTAAAAAACCTACTCTAGGGGATCAGGGATGGCCATCTGCTTCCACCCCCCCAGGATTTGTCTATAAATAGACCCCCAGGGGTACTAGAAATGGCACTTGCAAAAATCATAGTTGCACCTCTCCCCCTTTCATAATCAAGATAGCAAGTGCCTACCTAGTACCGAGCTCGGTCATTCGTGGTTTTGGAGGAGAAGACTCTCTGGAGCTTCTGGGTACGTGGTGGGACCTCCCTGCCGCAGCACCTGGGGTTGTGTCTCTTTTCTCTTCATTTCTTCCGTAGTGGCTAACCGAAACCTTTTCGCTGAACCGCTGGGCAAGTAGCCTCAGGCCGCATTGATCCGAATTTTGGGGCCAGGATTTTCTAGGCTTCAACACTTTGGTGCGGTGAGCGTGGATCGCGGCCGGAGGAAGAAAGTCTGGTAGAAAAGTGAGATGGTAGCAGCTAGCGACCACGAGGAGGCGGCGGGAAACTCGGCTCAGGGAGGCGAGTTCGTATCGTTGGCTGTCTTCGAAGCATTCGCGCAAAGGATGGAAGGCGCCATGCGAGTAGCTCTTCTGCCTCCCACGGAAGGGACGGCGGCCTCGCCTCATCGCCCGGGCACGTCCGAGGAAGGTGCTCGCACTCAGCGAGTAGGGAAGGCGCGCGTCGAGGAACTCGAGCGACCGAGGAAGTCGCAGTTTGGTCTGCAAGCGTCTCAAGGACCTGGAGGAACTCGTTTTCGCGAGGAGGACGAGCAGGCGAGATTCTATCATACTCGCCAGGTGAGCAAGTATGGGGGAGATACTCGGCCAGATGATGATCGTCGCCAGATAGGAGGGAGGAGCCCGTTCTGCGAGGAGATCCTCGCCGCACCAGTACCGGAGGGGTTTAGGGATCCCTCGATGAATTATTACTCGGGAAGAGAGGACCCTATCCGTCATATCCAATGGTTCGAGGATGTTGCTTCCCTTCGGACCATGTCAGACGCCTTCAAGTGTAGGCTGTTCGCGATTTCCCTTCGAGGAAAGGCAAGAGACTGGTTTCACCAGTTGCCGGAAGGCTCCGTCTACTGCTTTGAAGACCTTTGCCGGGGGCTGAACATGCGATTCGCCACGACAAAGAAGTTGAAAAAAGAGGCTACGACCCTTTTCCATCTGACCCAGGGGCCAAAAGAAATGCTGGGGGATTACATTGATCGTTTCCAGGAAGAGGTGCTACACATCCAAGAGGTGGATGGTCGAACCCTGCGATTGGCTCTAACCTCCGGCCTTCGTGAAGGCCTCTTTAAGTTGGAGATCGGTAGGAACCCTCCATACTCCTACGCCAACCTCATCGAGAGGGCCAACCAGTTCGTCCAGGGTGAAGCTTCCAACCGCGGCTTCCTAGCCAGGCTCACCCGAGTGACCAAGGAGGACGAGGAAGAGGAGGAGGAATGTCCCCCCGAGAAGAGGAAGAAGGAAGAGCCCAGGAGGGCTGAGAAACGGAAGCCAGAAGGCAGAGGCAGAGAGGAGAGGAGAGAAAGAGAACCCATGAAGGAGGAGCCGAGAAGGAACGAGGAAAGAAGGCTCATCGTGGCCCCAGAGCGTCGGGAAGAAGAAAGACGCTACCAAGTCCCCGCTAACCAACCACCATGGAGGCCGACCAGGGGACCTCAACGTCAGGAGCGGGGAAGGAGATCCCCGGAGAGAAGGCGTTACGACAGGCCAGAGAGGCGCCAGGAGGGAAGAAGGGAGGAAGCAATGGCGGTTGCCAGGCGCGACAACCGCCAGGGCCGGAAGAATAAGAAGCAGAGGAGGCCACAGGTAGAGGAGATTCCTCTCTACTGCGAGCTCCACCAGGTGGAAGGGCATGGCACGATGGCCTGCCCGGATTTTTGGGAAGCAAGAAGAAGGCTGGCAGCAGCAGAGGCAGGAGGAGAGCAGCGGAGAATAGAAGCTCCGATCGAGCAGCCGGCGGTTCAGGACGCCGGCTGAAGGAGGAACGAGGACCGAGTCGACCACGGAGGTCGAGGAGAAGTGGCCCCAGGAGGAAGAGGAGTGGGGGTGATCCACGGGGGTGCAGGATTAGGAGCTTCTCGCAAGGGAAGCCTCCATCAAATCTATCGAAGAAGCGTCGCTTCGACCTCGCAGGCACCGCCCCCATTAGAGGAGATCACCTTCTCCAAAGAAGACATGCTAGGGAATGAGAACCCCTTTCATGACGCCCTCGTAATCCAGGCCGCGGTAGAAGACTATACCGTTGATCGAATCCTGATCGATAACGGTAGCTCCGTCAACGTCATTTTTAAGAAGACGTTTGACGGGTTGGGCGTCGGAGCAGGAAGGATCCGGGCACCGGATGGTCCTCTTTTTGGCTTCTCCGGAGAGAAGCAGGAAGTGGAGGGAGGAGTAGATCTCCTTGTCACACTCGGGGGCACCCCTCTCCAGTGCCGTTTCGTCATCGTGGACGCCCCGAGTTGCTACAAGGCCATCTTCGGGAGGCCACTCCTCAACACCTTCAAGGCCGTCCCATCCTCATACCATCAGTGTCTCAAGTACTGTCAAGGGGACGTCCAGGTGAGGATCAGGAGCGATCCAAGAGCCGCCCGCGAGTGCTACCTCAGCTCGGTTAGCACCATCAGCTGGATGGCTGACACGGAGGAGTTCGAGAGGGTTACTGGAGGCACGGCCCGGCTGGAGGCATCCGAGGAGATGGAGGAGATAGAGGTACTCTCCGCAGCGGGAGTATCAGGACTGCTGAAGATCGGTGGATCGCTGAAGGTCACCGAGAAGGTGGAGATGGCAACGTGCCTACAAGATAACGTTGACGTCTTCGCCTGGAGTGCTGCTGAGATGCCCGGGATCGACCCAGAGGTTGCCTGCCACCACCTCAACCTCGACCCTGCGGTGAAGCCCGTCTGCCAGAAAAAGAGGTCCACCGCCACCGTGCTGGTCGGACCTATTCGGGAAGAGGTGAAGAAGTTGCTGGACGCAGGTTTTGTGTCGGAGATCCAGTACCCAGGCTGGGTCTCCAATGTTGTAATGGTTAAGAAGGTTGTAGGCAGCTGGAGAATGTGTGTAGACTTCTCTTTATTGAATAAAAGTTGCCCCAAGGATTGCTATCCCTTGCCTCGAATCGACGCGCTGGTTGATTCAGCCGTCGGTTTCCCTATAATGAGTTTTCTTGATGCATTTTCGGGATACCACCAGATCCGGATGTATCCACCCGATTGCCGCGATGTTTCCTTCATCACCGGGGACGGATGCTATAGCTATAAAATGATGCCCTTTGGGCTAAAAAATGCAGGGGCCACTTACCAGCGGATGATGGACCTCGTCTTCAAGGACCAGAAGGGAAGGAACCTGGAGGTGTACGTGGACGACCTCTTGATCAAGAGCAAGAGCGTCCCGGAGCATATAGCTGATCTGGTGGAAACCTTTGCGACGCTGAGGAAGTTCAAGATGAGGCTCAACCCGGCGAAGTGCGTGTTCGGAGCTGGAAAGGGGAAGTTTCTGGGACATCTCATCACTCCGGGAGGGGTGGAGCCGAACCCTGACAAGGTTAAGGCAATCCTAGAGATGCCCTCACCAAAGACCATGAAGGAAGTTCAAAGGCTGACAGGGAGGTTGGCAGGTCTCAGCCGCTTTCTGTCCAAGGCCAGGGAAAAATGCTCTCCGTTCTTCAAGACGCTTCGCAAAACTGAGAATTTCGCATGGTCCGACGAATGCGAAAAGGCGATCGGAAGGCTGAAGGAGCAGTTGACTCAGACACCTCTCCTTCAGAGCCCGAAAGAAGGTGAAGACTTACTCCTTTATTTGGGAGTAGGAGTGGAAGCAGTAAGTTCTGTGTTGGTTCGAGAGGAAGGAAAGAAGCAGCTCCCCGTCTACTATGTCAGCCAGGTGCTCAGGAAGGCGGAGTTGAAATATCCCATCTTGGAGAAACTCGCCTTCGCCTTGGTGGTATCGGCACGAAAGCTGCGGCCTTATTTTCAAGCTCACTCCATCCGGGTCATAACTGATCATCCCCTCCGAAATATCATGGAAGGGGTGGAGCATTCGGGAAGGCTGGCGAAATGGTCGGTAGAACTCAGTGAGTTCGACGTTTCCTTCTCGCCCCGGGTGGCGATCAAAGCGCAAGCAGTAGCAGATTTCTTGGCCGACTTCTCGGCGGAAGCAGAACCGGGAGAGGAGGCTTCTACTCCCATCCCTTGGAAGATGTTCGTGGACGGAGCCTCAGGCAGGGGCTCTGTGGGGGTAGGCATCGTTCTTGTCAGCCCACAGGGAACTAGGATCGAGCAAGCGGTCGAGATCCTCTTCCCCGTAACGAACAATCAAGCCGAGTACGAAGCCATCGTAGCAGGCTTGCGCCTCGCAAAGGAGCTGGGCATCCAAGACGTCATGGCTTTCACCGATTCAATGGTGGTCGCGTCTCAGATTCGGGGGGAGTTCGAGGTACGCGACACCACTCTGCAAAGGTATCTCTTAAAGGTGAAAGGATTGATTGGAAGCTTTCAATCCTTCTTCGTCGAGCACGTACCAAGGGAAGAGAATTCGGCAGCAGATCGTCTAGCCAAGTACGGACCGAGAGCAGGAGGGACAATCACGGAGTTGTTTCGACCATCCATTGAGGAAGGAGAGATGATGGAGATCGATCATCGTCCCTCGTGGATGGATCCGTTCATTTCCTTCCTAAGTTCTGGACAACTTCCGGCGGAAGAAGGGGATCAAAGGAGGTTCCGGTACAAGGCGGCCTACTACTTGTTGCAAGATGGAGAGCTATATCGCAAGACCATCTCGAGCCCTCTGGCTAGATGTGTCTCAGAAGAAAAAATACCTCGAGTGTTGGAGGAGATCCACTCGGGAGAGTGCGGAAGTCATTCTGGGACTCGCACTTTGGAGCAAAGAATCCTGAGGCAAGGTTACTTCTGGCCTACTATCCGAAAGGATGCCGAGACCTTCGCAAAGAAGTGTCAGAAGTGCCAGCTCTTCGCCCCTCTCCAGTTACAGCCGGCCTAGCATCTTCGTTCAATCACCACCCCATGGTCGTTCGCTATCTGGGGAATGGATTTGATAGGTCCCTTTCCTCTAGCTAGCGGCCAGAGGAGGTTCATCCTCGTCATGATCGACTACTTCTCTAAGTGGATCGAGGCCAAAGCTTTGGCAAAAACCACCTCTCAAATCGTGAAGAACTTCATTTGGGGAGAAATCGCCTGCAGATTTGGGATTCCCCTCGCCATCGTCACCGACAACGGTCCGCAGTTCGCCAGTTTAGAGATGGAGGATTTTTGCAGACAGCTCGGGACTGATCTCAGATTCGCGTCAGTACATCATCCCAGGAGCAATGGACAAGTGGAGGCCGCCAACAAATTAATTATCAACTTACTGAAGAAGAAAGTCGAGAACCTAAGAGGTAATTGGGCGGAGCAGCTCCCCTCGGTGTTGTGGGCTCTGAGAACCACTCCTAACTCAGCCACAGGGGAAACCCCGTTCAAACTCTCTCACGGGTCCGAAGCTCTCATCCCAGTAGAGTTCGAGGTCAGGAGTCCTAGGGTGATTGCGGCAGAAGACGGAGATGAAGAATGGAGATTAGAGAACGAGGAAGCCCAGAAGCTGTCCCTCGACTACATCGAAGAGCTTCGTGATCTAGCCTCGGCTAGGCAGGAGGAGATCAAGCGTCGCATGGCACAACACTTCGACAAGCACATTCGACTCAAACACTTCCAAGTAGGTGACCTAGTCCTGAAAAAAGTAGATGCAGGCGGGAGATCGGCGGCCGTAGGAAAGCTCAACCCTAATTGGGAGGGGCCGTTCATCGTTCATGAAGCACTCGCAACAGGGGGGTATCGCCTACAAAATCAGGAAGGGGAGCTCTTGGGGAACACATGGAGCGGCGATGATCTAAAGAGGTTTTACCCCTGAGTAAGGGTGTATACCCTTCTCTTATGTAAACTGATTGCTTAATAATAAAACCCCTGAAACAAGGGACGAAGAAGATTTTTCAGAATAGCAGGCCGTAAAAGAAGAAAGCGGGTGAAGTCGATCTCCTAGTCGAACAGGGAAACGGGCCCCCGACTTGATCCTCGTAAAACCCAGAACGGATGATGGGACGGTGCCTCGGTAGTGCGTTCTCCTAAAAACCAAGCGTCTGCATCGACGGTCGAGATCAGCTCCCCCCTTTGCACGTTGGTCGAGTTACCCTCCGACCGCATCTCTCATCCGACTGGGGAGATTATCAGGAAGAAGTCTGGGCGCCGACCTCCCAATTCGACGAAGAAATGATCGACTTAACCGATCAGGGGACCCTTGAATAAAGGTGTTATGTACCCCCGAGGGATGAGAACCCCTCACGAAGTGTTTCGTTTCCAATTATTCTTCTCCGATCATGCAAGTTGATGTGCTTAAGCGTGCTTAACTCCCCGTTCAATTGTTGAACAGCAGGAAACAGGTTGTGGCGACATTCGGCATCCGAGCAGGATGGAGACCTTGGGATGTTGTGTTCCCTTGGAAGATGCTCCTCTGGAACCTCCCCGACAGTCATTCCCTACTGTGTCAACCCCTTCAACAGCAGGATGGAGACCTTGGGATGTTGTGTTCCCTTGGAAGATGCTCCTCTGGAACCTCCCCGACAGTCATTCCCTACTGTGCCAACCCCTTCAACAGCAGGATGGAGACCTTGGGATGTTGTGTTCCCTTGGAAGATGCTCCTCTGGAACCTCCCCGACAGTAGGGGTGTAAACGAGTCGAGCTCGAGTCGAGCTTGGCAAAAATCCCAAACTCGAGCTCGAGCTCGAGCTCGAGCTCGAGCTCGTCGAGCTCACCCTGCTTGGCTCGAGCTCGAGCTCGAGACCAGTATATTGAGCTCGAGCTCGAGTCGAGCTCGAGCTGCTCGCGAGCTTTTTGCTCATGAACCCATTTTTATTTTTATTTATTTATATTTTAAAAAAAAAATACCCAAAAAAAAAGCTCGCGAGCCGGCTCGCGAGCTCAAGAACAAGAGTAATCGAGCTCGAGCTCGGCTCGAAATCGAGCTCGAGCTCGTCGAGCTCGAGCTCGAGCTCGAGCTCAACTGGTTCGAGCTCGAGTCGAGCTTTTTTCGAGCCGGCTCATCGAGCTCACGAGCCGGCTCGACTCAACTTGCAGGGCTACCCGACAGTCATTCCCTACTGTGCCAACCCCTTCAACAGTAGGATGGAGACCTTGGGATGTTGTGTTCCCTTGGAAGATGCTCCTCTGGAACCTCCCCGACAGTCATTCCCTACTGTGCCAACCCCTTCAACAGCAGGATGGAGACCTTAGGATGTTGTGTTCCCCTGGAAGATGCTCCTCTGGAACCTCCCCGACAGTCATTCCCTACTGTTCCAACCCCTTCAACAGCAGGATGGAGACCTTGGGATGTTGTGTTCCCTTGGAAGGTGCTCCTCTGGAACCTCCCCGACAGTCATTCCCTACTGTGCCAACCCATTCAACAGCAGGATGGAGACCTCGGGATGTTGTGTTCCCCTGGAAGGTGCTCCTCTGGAAACTCCCCGACAGTCATTCCCTACTAAGTTGTCCTCCTCAATGGCACCTGCTTCGCACTAGAATGAAGACTATCGGGGATATGAATCCCCTTGGCCCCGACCGTCCTTCCCTATCTAACGCCATTTCTTAGAAGTCAGGGTGTGAGCATAATGCCAACTCGCCGGGACGCGAGTAGGTATGCAGGCGCGAAGCAAATCCTGCGACGAGTAGTTCAAAGGAGCGAGTAAGGCAGATGGTCGGCCGATCCGATTTCTTACTAAGCCATCCTAACGAAAAAGGCGAGGAAATATGCGAGCCTATGAGCCTAGCGTGATCACATCAGCACAAGGAAAATTCACCGAGAAAATAAATATTGCTATCAGAATGATTGTGATCTACCAAAAATATATATACTCCCAGAGCCGCGAGAAGCACAAAAATGTCAAAAAATAAACAGTTTACTTCGACGGCGACGGCGGAGCATACTCGGCCGAATCCGATTCATCCTCTTCCTCGCGGTCGTCCTCGTCGTTGGCATTTAGGATGTCCGATAGAAGGCCCTCCGTCGTTAAGATATCCGCCCCAGGTGCCAGCAAGCCAGCCACCGAAAGCTTCGCAAAAACTAAGTCCCCGGCGGCTAGGGCGATTTCTCGCCGAAGGGACGAAAGCTCCTGCGATGTCATGAACGAGCCAGGGGTTCGGCGAGAAGGTCCTGCTTCCGAGAAGGAGAACGCCGCCATCCTCGATTCTAGCTCGGCGTTACGAACCTGCGACGCCTCCAGCAAGGCTTGGCTCGCCCGCAGGTCGCATTCAAGCTTGGAGATCGTCTCCGCCGCCACCAACTGCTCTTCCTGAACATGCGAGAAGGACAGGTTAAAAGATATGAAGCGAAGACAGTGAGTTTTAATCCAAGCTCGCGTAAGGTGCCAAGATCACCTCGAAACTCCGGCTGGACTCGGCTTTGTCCTCGGCCACCTTGGCGCGCTTTAGGGCCTCGTTCTCTCGCTTCTCCGCCTCCAGCGTTAGCTTCCGATAAAGCGCAAGCTCCAACTCAGAGCCGAGAAGATTCCGCGCGGTCTGGTGGAATAGCTCAGAAGCTCGCAGCATTGCGCGCGATCCCTGGTCGGCAAGAAAGCGAGGAGTAACATCTCGCAAAACCTTCGCATCATCGCGACCGTAGAGGCCGAACAAGACGCTGAAGGCATCATCGTTCGGGACCTCATCCTCGCTCCACGAGGGTAGGCGAGTGCTCAAGGTCACCTCGCTACGCTCCCGACTCCAAGCGATCAGAGGCTCGCCGTCCAAGCCCCTGTTCAGCGAACCCTGCCCAAAGTTGGGATGGTTCTCAGGGGCACTATCTTCCTCCTCGCGAGCCCGCTCCTCCGCCGCACGCCGGGCAACTTCCTTCCTCTTCCTTTTCTTAACCGCGGGAGGTTCGTCCTCGGCCGGCCATCCAGCTGCGCGAAGGATCTCAGCCTCGGCGCCGACCCCGGGATGGATCTCCACGACCGGAGACCCATGCTCGCCATCTTCCTCCTCACCTTGTTGCATTTGCGTCGGGTCGACCACAGGAGAACGAGGAGGTGGGGTCTGACCCCCCACAGGGAGGATCGTGGCGGGAAGATGCCGACAAGCTAAAGATAGTCGTTAGACCAAGAAACGAAAGTAAAATTATTAGCAGCGGCTTAGGAAGGTTACCCTCGGCAGGCGGCACATAGGCGAGATGGTCCATGTCCTTTCGCCAGAATTCGATGTCAAGTTTCTTGTTCTTTAGGGCAAGGAAGAGCTCCTCGCGCCGACCCCGGAGCGATGGGGTGGCGAGCGCCCCGGAAGGTCTTTGTTGAGGGCGATTTGGTATGTGCGAGAAGTCACCCGTGACGAAGATGAACCTCTCGCTCCACCGGTGGACCTTGTTCGAAGTCCCGACCACCTTACAATGATGGCTGCCGAAGAAGATCACCCCCTCCTTGGTCGCTCCCATGTAGAAGATCTTGCGGAAGACGTCCAAGTCAAAAGCGATCTTCTCGCTCTGAAGGAAGCAGAGGTAGCCGATGATCATCGCTACCCCATTCGTATTAATCTGGGCGGGGACCCAGCCGTAATACCGAAGAATCTGGCAGAATTTGGGCCAGAGAGGAAGGCGCAGGCCGACCTCGAAGTGCGACAAGGAGAAGGCGAGCTTGCCCTCTGAAAAAGTATTAATCCGCTCATGGGTAGCGGGAAGGCCAACCCGGAAGCCTTGCGCGAGGTGTTGATGGACAAATCTTTCCAGATCGTCCGCGCGGGTGATGGGTTTCTTGAACTTATGGGCGACAAAGTTCTCGGCATAGGACAAGCGACGGGTCTTCGCTTCCATAGAAGGAGTCATCGTAACAAGTAGGAAAAAGGAGACGAGAAGGAAAGACGATTGAAGAAATTCGAGAAAGCGCACCGATTTCGGACCCCTACCCCCCTATTTATAGAAGTAGGCAAAAGGGAAAGGGGGGATCGCGACAATGATTCGTGCGAGGTACTTACCTACTCGCTGACGAAGAAATCGCGCGTATATGTCTTACGCGTTAACAACTTTCTCGATGTTAGGCGACGATCGCAAGAAACGCGAGAAAGCCCTGCAGAAGACAGATCCAGATAAAAGCAAAGCGATAAGATTTGAAAGTCGCAGCACGCAGATAATCCGGGATTATTACAATACTCGCAGAATAATGTTCAAGCAATATAACTCAACAAGCATCCTAGTTGACAGGGGGATCGCCGCGCCTGTCCGAGGTCGCACCAAATCGTCCGTTGAACCCCAGCTGACGCGCGAAGGCCATCTGTTCATTCGCTCTCGCCAGGAACTCCTCGCCAAGACGGATGTGCTCCTCCATACGATTCAACGTCCCAAGGGACCCCATACTCGCGCGAAGGCTGCGCACTTCGGCCTTCAGTGCCTCATAGCGATGTTCTATGCCGACCATGCGACTGTCCAGCTCCGTGACGAGATAGTGCTTTCCCTCCGCCATCTGTAGCCGATGCTCGAATTCTTCGATATTCGAGACGCGCCCTTCAAGCGAGGTTATGCGACGATGAACCTCGTAGGCCAGCAACCTATCTACCTTTATCTCCAGGTCGAGGTAGGCGGAGGCCATCTTCGTCCTGTACTCGCGAGTAGGAAGTCCAAGCGCGTCGATAAAGGCAGACCCCGGAGACGTGGCATGGGTTGGAAGATGGCGAGTTAGAGGAAGAATCACCCTAAAACAGTGCTCTACGATAATTTTACCTGCCCGCACAGGTGCCGTTCTCGGTTGATGACGAGGAGGCGAAGGAGATCGCCGAGGAACGTCCCGACGAGGAGGAGAGGCAATCCGACGAGGGGATGGAGTTCGCCGCGGACTGGGTCTTCGCCAAGGAGATCGGCGAGGAGATGGTGAGCGCCGAGAAGTGTGCCGGCCCCCTGGTCGCCCACCTCTTTCGTTGTGCGACGACGGCCCACTGTCAGTGCGCCGAGGAAGCTGAGCCGTGGGGACAGCCGAGGAAGATCCTCCCTCCCCCCTTTCTCCAACAATAGTAACCCGGGAGTTCTTTAGCAATACACGATTCCCGCCTGTCACACGCTCAGGAATAGGGGACGGAGGCCGAAGCGATTCTCGCTCGGGGACGACCCCTGCGGGAAGGACCGGTGGGGGCGGCAGGTGCTAAGAACCTACACGCTCTATCATCGGGGATGTCTGCGTATTCGTCCTCACGGGAGATTCACCTACAAAAGAACGTCAGCATCAACAAAGAGTCCCCACAGGAATCGCAATATCTCGACAAAGCGCTTACCTTCTCGGAGAGGGTCCTGGTTGGCGTTCTGGGGTTCGTCCTCGACAGCAGTTAGAATCATTTCGTCAACCAACCTCTCCGCATTCAACGGCGCGACGGAAGGCTTAGGCGCGGAGGTCGCCGGATTCACCCGAAGAACCTCCTCGGCCAAGGGGCTAAGGCGACGATCGGAAGCCCCCCTTTTCCTCTTGCGAGTTTCTGAGCTTTTCGTCTTCTTCATTAATTTCATCAACAGCTCGGTCTTCGCGAGCATCTGCTCGGCGGACAGCATCTCGTCGGTTCTAAAAAAGTGGCGTGCCAAAGAAGGACCACCCCCTCTATTTATAGACTTACAGGGGTCCTAGGCCTGCCGAGTAGGTGAGTTTCCCGCCAGAAGAGGCTCGTCGAATAAGGTTTGGATGATTCTTTCCGACCAACTATGTTGCTCGCAAAGAGCGGGGATTGTGTACAACCCTCATTCTCCGAGGGTGGGCCCCACTAAAGGCCACGTAGGCGGAGGTCAAGACAGGAGTCAACAATCCAGAAGACGAAAGAATATCAAGGGTTTTCGTTGTGCGAGAAGGTACTCGCTCGCCCCATTGCGAGAAGGAAAGGCCTGCTCGGCCAACCGAGGAAGTCGTGAGCTCGGGCCTACTCGCCTATAGGCGACTTAGTCAACCAACTCGCCTGTTAGGTCTGAGGTCCTTACCTGCTCGCCCACATATTGCCTTGTCTAAAAAACCTACTCTAGGGGATCAGGGATGGCCATCTGCTTCCACCCCCCAGGATTTGTCTATAAATAGACCCCCAGGGGTACTAGAAATGGCACTTGCAAAAATCATAGTTGCACCTCTCCCCCTTTCATAATCAAGATAGCAAGTGCCTACCTAGTACCGAGCTCGGCCATTCGTGGTTTTGGAGGAGAAGACTCTCTGGAGCTTCTGGGTACGTGGTGGGACCTCCCTGCCGCAGCACCTGGGGTTGTGTCTCTTTTCTCTTCATTTCTTCTGTAGCGGCTAACCGAAACCTTTTCGCTGAACCGCTGGGCAAGTAGCCTCAGGCCGCATTGATCCGAATTTTGGGGCCAGGATTTTCTAGGCTTCAACAATGCCCTCCACAAATTAGCGGAAGAGACTCTTCTTATTCAATAAAAAACAACATGAAATGGACAAACATCATCCTAAAACTGAGAAGAATGATCGTTACCCATGGCGTTGACTTCGACGTCATTGAACAAAGAATGAGACGGATGAAGTTGACCGCAATGGACTCCGCTCCGCGGATCCGGACTCGGCTCGAATTTTGGAGCTCCGAAGCTCCTCCAATGACGGGATCTTTCTTCTGCTCACTCCTTTCTCAAACCTAAGTGAGAGATTGTAATCTAAAAAAAGAGCTTCCAAACCTCTCAATCCTGACCTAATTGGCTCAGGAAAGAATCCCAGCCATTAGATCTTAAAACTCCTCAGTGAACGGTCTTATTTCGTGATCAAAACGAGTTCATGGACCCGTTTGCATGCATGATCGTGTGGTTCAGGTGCACGACTGTGCGCGAGCAAATCCTGCCAAACCAAAACTCTGAAGTTGGTCGTGTGGTAGTGTGCACACGCATGACCGTGCGTGCTTTAAGTCGCCCAGGCGGTCATTCACATGATCGTGCGGTTTAACACGTACACGGCCATGCGTGTGATAAAAATGACCCAAACCAAAACTCCGTGGATGATCGTGCGATTTTGGTCTAAATGTTCAAATCTTGCCAAGAGAGTTTTTATGTAAGATGCTCGGCAGATTTTCAGGTGCACGACCGTGCGCGAGCAAATTCCGTCAAACCAAAACTCTGAAGTTGGTCGTGTGGTAGTGGGCGCGCACGACGTTGCGTTCTTTAAATCGCCCAGGCAGTCATTCACACGATCGTGCGGTTTAACACGAACACGGCCATGCGTGTGATAAAAACGACCCAAACCAAAACTCTGTGGATGCTCGTGCGATTTGGGTCTACATGTTCAAATCTTGCCAAGAGCCCGTTTAATGTAATTAAGATGCTCGGCAGAGTTACTGCAAAACTACTCAATTGATTAGCTTGTCTGATTTCGTGATCAAAACGAGTTCATGGACCCTTTTGCATGCATGATCGTGTGGTTCAGGCGTACGACTGTGCGCGAGCAAATCCCGCCAAATCAAAACTCTGAAGTTGGTCGTGTGGTAGTGGGCACGCACGACCGTCGCGCGGCAGAGTTACTGCAAAACTACTCAATTGATTAGCTTGGCCAAAGGTTTAGGGTGCAATTAATTAAATCTGTATTATCCTTTACATAAATTTATTATATATATATATATTATCTTTAAAAAACCATATCCTTATGTGCACGTTATTAAAATGTAAAATATATATTTGGATAATGATTTTCAGAAGAAATAAATATAAAAAAACCACAAAAATAATCAAACTTCAAAGAATTAAAACGTCCCATACACGTTCTTAATAAGCATAGTTTCAGTATTTATTCTTTCTAATTAAAATGATAAGTGTCGGCATTATTATCAACGGTGCAGATGGTCAGAAATTTCTAATTAAAATATAATTTTAATATGAATTTCATGAAATATATTACTATTATCTTAATTATCCATTATCTCTAATTAAAATATTTAAAGCTCGTTTATTGCTCTTAATTATCTAATTTTTTGTAGAGTGGTCAGCCAAATGATGGACAGTCAATTTTTGAACTAAAAATTGGCCCAAATCATGCCATTATTTAAATACATGTCACCCTCAGCAATATATCAAGGGAAGCTTATTACATAAAAAAATAAAACTTCATATATACTATCATAAAGGGAATTATTGGGGACGTCACCGGCATATTTGTTAGAGAAATACTTAGTTGCGTTCTCTCGTCTAGTTCTTCTAGGTGGGGGATAAATACAGCCGTATGATCACAGATTCTACGGTGGATTTGCTATCTAAGAATACTGACGGTGATCAATCATGGAGAGCCAACGGCTTTAGATGTGATCATCTCACCATGATCTTAGGTGAGAGAAACCTACCTAAAAAATTTCTATTTGTTATGCCTAGTGTTGCGGTTTTCGATTCCTTCTTTCGCCTTGGCACCTTCGAAGCTAGATACTATATACTTGGTAAATCGAGGATTTACGCGGGATCGGGGGTCGCGCACTGTGATCTAAGGTGCGTTACTTGGTTTAGGATTTAAAGTTTAAGGATACAACAACAAGCATGTAGAACTGACTGTGGCAACAGTGGGATGAGGATTTACGTGGGATCAGGGTCGTGCACTGTGATCTAAGGTGTGTTACTTGGTTTAGGGTTTATCTAGGATTTAAGGATACAAGAACAAGCATGTAGAACTGACTGTGGCAACAGTGGCATGAGGATTTACGCGGGATCGGGGGTCTCGCACTGTGATGTAAGGTGCGTTACTTGGTTTAGGGTTTAGGATCTAGGAATACAACAACAAGCACGTAGTACTGACTGTGCCAACAGTGGCAGGAGGATTTCGAGCAAGGATGTAGAACTGCCTGATGCATGTTTCCAGACTGCCCTGGAGATTCTGTAAGGTGTCATTCGGGCAAGCCATTGGGGTCTATAAATAGTAAGAATGGGAAAGGAGGGAGATTCTGTGAGGTTGTGCCTGTTCTCAAAAGGGGGAGTTTTTACGCTCCGAAAGTACTCGCTTAGGTCTTTCGCTTTCTACGGCTTTGTTCAATTCGAGTCTCGAGCAAAGTAACTGTGGTCGAGTCAGGCTTCCTAAGTTAGGAGATCGGATGTCGATTTAGGCTCCGTTTGGTGTGGCGTTCACAATTATAAAATGTATGTTTTGGCATGACAACGATTATAACCGCCCCCAAGAAAAGATGACTAGTTCTCGGGTGAGGTCGGGCGGTCACGAGCGATGATTCATAATCACCGCGTTCACGACCACCGCGCCAAACGGAGCCTTAGTCAGCAACAACATGAGTATTACCCAATCTGCAAACTATAACATTCACCTACCCATGAACTATGTTATTTGCTTTGCAGCCAATATTCAAAATTCTGTCATTTTATTTTTGTAGTAATTTCTTGACCGTTGGATCCTCAAAGAGCTCAGAAAAATAGTTCTATGCTTCCTTTGATCCATGTGTATCTAATAAGAAATGCTTTACAGTAGAATATTACTATATATATGATGTACAGCAATGAGAGCTGAAATATGGCATGTCAGAAACACAGGCACACTTTTAAGAATAATTTTCGAAGCTATTGTTCGACTACATCAAGTAAAACCCACAATCGCTAAGCCTGTGCGGCCCCTTCCTCACCCGTTGCAGAGCGCAGTCGAAGTAGTCGTGAGCTCTGCGCATGGCCATGGCTGCACTCGAACCGCTGCGCCGCTCACATCTCTGCATTGCCACATTTCCCTGAGCCTCCCGACCCCCCATAGCCGCACATTCGACAGACAAATGCGCGTGAAAGGTGAGGCCTTGATCCCCTCGATGGAGCCCGGTTGCTGCACTCGCACTCCCCAAACATTCATTATGGTCACCCCGTCCACCTTCGTCAATGCGCTGAGATTGAAATTCTCGTCGGGATGGTCGCCGACGTCTCCGGCGATCCTCAACCCCTTGCCGACCCCGTTCATGTACACCTGGGATATCGTCACGTTCCTTATGAATCCTCCTCGGCCCGCGTTGGTCTTGATGTGGATGCCGATGCCGGTGGAGTAGATGTTAATGTTCTCAATCAGGATGTTTTCTACTCCTCCAGACGCTTCGCTGCCGATGGCAATCCCTGAGAAAGGGGACGAGCCGGTGACCCTTCGGATTATGATGTCGGAGCTCGGCCGGCCGTAAGCAATGCCGTACTCGTCCCAGCCGCTTTTCACAGCTACGAGATCGTCGCCTGTAGAGATGAAGCAATCCTCTATGCAGACATTTGAGCAGGAATCTGCAAAGGCTTTCCTTCTTTCAGCTCGTTAGAAATCGGTAAAAACACTAGAGAAACAAAACAGCAGCAGAACTTTGAAATGTAATTATTACCAAAACTTCCCCCCGGACGATAACATAATTACAGATTGCACCCCTCTTATTATTGAAATTACCAAAATCTCCCCTGAATGTTATAAAACATAACATTTACCTCCCCTAAAAATGTACTCCGAATGGGGTATTTTTGTACATGAATGTTATGAAATGTGAATTTCAGGGGAGGTAAATGTTATGTTTTGTAACACTGAGAGGAGGTTTGTGTAATTTCAATAATAAGAGGGGTGCATTCTGTAATTTTGCAAACTTAGAGGGGAGGTCCCGTAAATGCCCCTATAATACTATATTACTATTGAATGACTCTGGTTAACCCTTCCAACAGCCCTCTTCCGCGCTCTTCTAGTGACCCAGAGAAGCAACACTGATCCTGAAATCCGACGGGTGGAAGAGGGGCGACAAAACCCTAGTCGGCCTTTCCGCGGAAAAGAGAAGAATCTCCTTCCAATTTCTATTCTTCCAAAAATTACCCTTCACAAGACCTGGGCGCCCTATCCATAAAACAAAACAACGCGAAAATAAAACTACGGCGAATGCCGCGCGGTAGACAACATGCAAGCACAAAATAGGAATTAAAATGCGACATAATCAAAACGGCGGTGCTATCCCGCACGGACGGATTTGTCGTGCCTCTGATGGTCCCGATGTTCCAAATAGTCCGCCGCGATCCGCTCTACATCAGTCCACTCTTCTTCAAAGAAACTCGTCCACGAGTGATCATCAGGGTACAGCATCTCATCCGGGAAGTGATACGCGGTCAAATAAGCCACATTGAAAGTGTTTGAGATGTTAAACTTCGCGGGGAGATCGACAACGTATGCATTGTCGTTAAGCTTCTTCACGATCCAGAAAGGGCCATAGATTAAGCTTATTTTACGTTCCTGTGGGGCAACGCTCCTTGTGTAGAAACACCATTACCATGTCATAGACATTGAATGTTCTATGGTCACGGTGCCGGTCGGCAGCGGTTTTGTAGGCGGCATTGAATTGAGTCAATTTTCGCTGGACTTCCGCCTGTGTGGACTGCACCTGTGCAGCAAGATGTTCTGTAACAACACAGTGGCCCGGTCCTCCCGGCAAACGCACCAAGTCCAGGGCGCGGAGGTTTAGCATGCACCATAGAGAATGGTGATTTTCCGGTGGATCGATTCACCGTATTGTTGAAAGCAAACTCCTCTTGGGCAAACACGTTATCCCACCGCTTCTGTTTGTCCCTGCAAATGCAACAAATAAGGTTACCCAAAGAACGGTTCCCCATCTCCGTTTGGCCATCGGATTGTTGGGGTCCGTGCTACTGAAGTTGAGAGACGTGTCAAACAAACACCACAGGGTTTTCCAAAAATGGGAAAGAAACTTCGTGTCCTAGTCAGAGGTGATTGACATGGGGACGCCATGGAACGCACTATGTCTCGAAAGAAGAGTTTGGCAACATGCGAGGTGTCGGAAGTCTTGCGGCAAGCAACGAAGTGCGCCATTTTGGAAAACCTGTCCACGATGACGAAAGCTGAATCCAAGCCGCGTTGGGTGCGCAGAAGGACCAAGACGAAGTCCATATTCAAATCTTCCCAGATGACGTCAGGGATGGATTTTGGCATGTATAACCCGGAGTTTTGAGATTGCCCCTTCGCAACCTGGTAGACCGCACAACGGGCAACGAATTTGTAGATATCCCGCTTGAGTTGGGGCCAAAAGTAGCGCTCTTCCACGCTAGATACCCTCTTATAGCGAACAACGTGTCCCGCCAAGCCCCTACCATGCAAGTCATGGATGAACTCCCGCAGCGAGATACGGGGAATAAATAGTTGTTTGCCACGAAAAAGAAAACCCTCCTGGAGGTGGAAGTCGCCAACCGGCCTGCCCTCCGAACATTTGGACCAGATGGAATGAAAGTCCTCATCATCAACATAGACGTCTTTTAAGCAATCAAAACCAATCACCACGTGTCGGATGGTGACAAGAACGGCTGCTCGGCGGCTTAAGACATCCGCCAAGCGATATGTGAACCCGGACTTGTGGTGGATGACATAGACAAACTTTCGGATGTACGCCGTCCACCGGGCATGCATTCGATAGACGTGCTTTTGACTATGGAGGGTACTTTAGTGCTTGATGGTTGGAATAACTGATGAATTCCCTTTGGATAAAATAAGGTTCCCACACCTTCACTGCCCGGAAGATAGCGTAAAACTCTTGATCTATGTGGACCACTTCCGACGTGTCTCGCTTAGCTTTTCGCTCATGAAAACCACGGGGAAGCCGTCTTGCATGATGACGACACCAACGCCTACACGACAAGCGTCACACTCAACAGTGAAGAGTTTATCAAAATCCGGGAGAGACAACACATGGGTCATGCATAACTTGTCATTAATGCGGTTGAAGCTCTCATCGGCGGCTGGACTCCATAGGAATGTACCCTTCTTTAAACATTATGTGATTGGCGCCACAAGGCTGCTAAAGTTACGAATGAAACACAAGTAGAAAATGGCGAGGTCATGGAAGTTACAAACCTCCGTCACTGTGATAGGGGTGAGCCATGCTTGAATTGCCTTCACTTTATCCTCATTGATCCCCTCGGTCGATATCACGAAGCCCAAGAATGTGAGGCACGGTTCAAAGAAGGCACATTTCTTGAGGTTAATATAGAGTCGGTCTGCTCTTAAAGAGACCAACACCTGCCGAAGGTGCTCCATGTGCGTCTCCGCACTCCGACTGTAAATGAGTATGTCGTCGAAATAAACCACCACTATGCAGCTGGTAAATGGTTTCAGCACCTGTGTCATCACCCACATGAACGTACTTAGCGCATTAGACATACTGAATGGCATGACGAGCCACTCGTAGTGGCTGAACGGTGTCTTGAACGCCATTTTCTATTCTTCACCACTCCGCAAAAGTATTATTCTCTCACCTCCTCTATTCTATAAAAAGAGAGGCGCTCTCATGTAATATTCAGATTTTTTGGAAATAAAATATTCAGTTATTTTAGTTTCTCAAATGGTATCAGAGCTAACGATCTTGTGACCGCGATCTCTGTCTCTGTGTTCGCCCATGCTGCCTAACTGTTCGTTACTGCCCCTCATGCTTTGCGGACTTCGGTACCTTACTGCCCGCCATCCCAGCTTCTCTTTGTGAGGACTCTGGTGGTCTAAACGCCCGCCAGTTTCCTCTGCAACTTTCTCCTGCGTGCACTCCTCGTGCCTTCTTGCGAACTTCGGTACCTTACCGCCCTCCATCCCAGCTTCTCTTTGTGCGGACTCCGGTTATCTAACCGCCTGCCAGTTTCTTCTGAAAACTTGCTCCTGTGTGCGAACTCTGAGTTAGCTTCTGCCCCGTATTTTCCGCGACCTTGGGCGGTCTCTCATACAGCTTGTGCGGTTTCTGTTTCTGTAACCGCTTTGTCCTTAACCGCACTTCTATATGGGTACTCCCGCACCTTCTGCTGCTTCTCCCGTCTCTGCCAGTACTCCCACTATTTTGACCAGGTCCTCTGGTAATATTGGGAGTGCGCCCAAATTAACCGGGTCGAATTACCTGGATTGGAATGTCTCCATTACTTTTTTGTTGCGATCTCAGCGCAAACGACATCACCTGACTGACGATCCTCCTGTTGGTGGCTCTGCTTCCTATGACGACCGGGATGCTAATGATGCTCTAGTTCGCACTTGGCACGCTAATAGTCTTTCGGATGAGTGTTTACCCATCATTCGTCATGACGAAACGGTGAAAATGGCTTGGTACCATCTTGCCGCTCTTTACTCCAAGGGAGCTAAGAACTCTTGCATCTACACGTTATATGCAAATCTATTTGCTCGCCTCACCTTGTCTCCTGCTACAGCTTACCAGGAAGTTCAGGCTCTTGGCACAGAGCTTCTTCAACATCGGCCTCTCTGCCGACCTTGCAGACCAGCACAAATATTTCCAAGAGCTCATAGTCCTGTGTTACCATCTTCGTTTGCCATACTCCTACGACATGATCCATCAGCAGATTCTGGGTGAAGCTGACTATCTGATGCTAGATGTCACCGCTGCTCGCATCTCTGCGGTTACTGGCTTTCTTCAACAGCTTACGTTTGCATCTCAACCATCTTTTGGCAGTTTTGCTCACCCTGATGATCGTGGCATCACTCGTGTCCGTGGTGGCCTCTTTGGTGGACGGGGACCTAGCAGGCACCTTTGCTCCCATTGTGGGAAAAGCGGACACACTGTGGATCGTTGCTTTGCCAATTATCCTCATCTTCGTCCACAAGCAATTGAGGCCCCTCTTGCCTCCAAGCATTCTGCTTCCATTGCACTTCTTCAGGTAGCGCACATGTTGTCATTCAGGGTAAGTGGCTCATTGACTCCGGTGACACCAATCATATGACAGGAAATCAGCTCATCATTTCTCATTTGGAGAAACATAGTCGATCACCACCAGTTTTGATTACGGATGGCTCCCCATCTCCTGTGTGTAGGACTGGTGTGGTCCAGGCCACCCCCACTATCCACCTTGAGGATACTCTTTGTGCCAACTTTTCCATGCAATTTATTATCTGTTCATGCTCTCTCCCGGCAACTACAATGCTCTGTCACATTTACATCTACTAATTATTATTTTTAGGATCTTCTCTCTAAGGAGACACTTGCTACTGAGACTGAATGCGGGAGCCTATTCTTCCTCGGTAATGTTTCTGCTCTCTCTGCCTCCACCACCTCCGACTATCTCCATCATTGGCATCTTCGTCTTGGTCATCCTCCTCCTCGTTGGAGTACTTGAAATTGAAATTCACATTACGGTAAATTTGCCTCGCTTATAAAATCATCATTGCAAAGTTTTATTTCCGGATTAAATGAAAATTGCCCATGCATCATTTTGGTTGAGATCATTGAGTCTGTCTTGCATCTTTCACCAAGGATTGCAACAACGTCGACACACTCAAGTCAAACAGCCTACTCTGCGTCATATTGGAAAACTGTGTTTTCGACTGGACTCACCATAGCCCAACCGCGAAACAAACACACCCTTAGTCCTATAATGTATTTGAGAAGAAAATTTAGTGTGTGTTCAACATATGAAGTCCAAAAGATCTTTGGCCTCTTCAAAGCCACCAATCATGATGCCTCCATGATGTTGAACATATTATCCATCACAACTTGCAGTATATTCTCCTCTTGGACCATCTGGGCTAGCAATCACCTCATCCACAAAATCAAAAATAAACTTCTCATCATGTATGGATGAAGATACATTCTTGGATAGCCAAAATGTCACCCCCAACAATAGTGTGCACTGTTATGTTAATGATGCTTCTCCCCTTCCTATCAGTCTATCTATCTGTAAGAAGACTACACCCATACAACCTACAAGTTTGGGTGAATGTGCTTAACATCTTTTTCGTCTATTGGGCGTCCATCTGCAAGAATTTCTATCTCATCACATATTGGGTTGGCACCTTCATCCCTAGGCCACATTGCCAAACAAGATGCAACATCTGTTGGAATGATGTAGCATACATGACACTAAACGGAATGTCTGTCTTGTATGCTCACCTAGCAACATACAAGCATGTATCATCTCTGCTTTTTCTTATACTTGCAATCAATGGTGCTTTGTATCCCCTTACTACTCTCGGTGGGTTGGACAAATTGATCTATTAGTCCTTTAGACCTTCCCCTCCATATAGACTCCTTTCGTGGATTCTTCTTTGTCATTATCCACTCCTCCTGCAACAACAACCTCGTCCAAAGTTGTTTGCAACTTTTCATTCTTAGCCTTTTTGGTTGCTTGTGCGGTCAGATATCCCTCAACCTTTCTCTTGACATTAGATGGTACCAAAGGGCATGCCTTAGCATTGCCCCTTATCCCCGCCAAGTGGTGATCAAGCGGATAATCCACCATTAACTATTTGCTTGTAGTAGATGCACTGAATCCGATTATCCGAAATCCTGATAATTATTACATAAACTTTTTTCGATATCTCATCTCTCCGATTAATTTTGTAAGCTTCATAATTTTTTATAATTATTTTGTAACTAATTTTAGAACACAATTTGCTTAATAAGATTTCATCTAATATTGGATCATTACACCTTATCTCTTGTAGTTGCAGCCCTAACAATCTACTGTCAAATCCTTGCAACAATGTGGAAGGATTGAACTCCAAATCACATAAATTCTATCTTTTGTGATATTTTGTGTGCTATTTTTTTATTGTAATCCTAACATTTAGTTCGCTGACAACTTATGTTTAGCGTTAATAGCAGAGTTAGAGAGTCGGAATAGGTGTCCTGGTATTACCACAAACTTTTCAGCGCAAAGTACAAAGACTTGCAGAAGATAATTGAGTGAATCACCTGGGTCAATTCCATCGGTATTGGGTGAATCATGTGGAGCCAGCACAGTGACTAATCTTATGACCACATTACTGCCAAGAGAAAAAATGTGAGGTTAAACAACATGTTAATGCATAATATAAGTAGAATCTAAGAAGAGTTTGATTTTCTGAAAATGAAAACACGCTTACCTGCTGTAGACAGGATGAATGTTCCAAAATGGCGAATTTTTTAAGATTACATTGGAGATGTGGATGTAAGTTGAATGCAAGAATTCCAGAAGATTTGGCCTCGTGAACTTGAGTGTTCTTTGATTCCACATGTTCCACCATACTCCCCCTTGCCCATCAATTGTTCCATTCTCGCCTGCAAAATCATTAGACTAAAAATATATAACTGATGGTACAGGTCAGAATTTCTATGGCATGCTTTGTGAAATTTGCAAAAACTTATGGAGGATACATTGAAATAATGATGATGATAATAAAACTATGCATAATTATGTTATATATAACCATATAAAATTATGATGAAGCAATAAGCTGTAGAATAAGATATATTTAAAGCAAGCATGCGAGATGAAGTGCGACAAAGAACACTATTCTTAAAGAGTTCCACCATCCTACCATCAAGAGTGTTCATAGACGCTCACACTTCCAAGACTCGACACTCGGTTAGTTCTAATACTCCAGTGCTACACTGCTAGCAGAGTTGCACAAATACAAAATGCTTAATTGATGAAGTTTGAAGTAGCAATAAAATATACAAAAACGCAACAAATCCAAGAGACTGAAAGTGTTTTTGTTGGAACATGTTTTGACACTCTTAATTTGAGAATAACAAATAATTGTGATTACTAATGGTACCTTTGAGTTTTGATAATGTGCAGGTGATTATATATGTTGGAGATAGTAAAACAAGTCAATGGACAGTATAGCATAAGAAATCGGTTGGTCGCTGGAATTGAACTATACCGCCAGGTGTTATCGGATAGCGCAAGCGATGGCCGATGGTGAAGAAAACACTTTTATATTGGTAGAGAACTTAACGAAAAACTACACTAGAGATATCGCCCGTCCAATAGCGGTTTTGTGCTATAACGGATGATGCTAAGTCATAACATAGGCGATAGTGATGGAAATATTCTCAAGTGGCAAAGAACTTATCGGAAAACTATGCTAACGCAATTGCCAAAATCTGATTGCGAACTTGTTCATTAGGGTACTCTGATAACGCTAACGCCAGTGATCTAATAGTGTTATTGTCGTTGCACAAATCACGTTTTCTACTCGTGCTTATCTGATACGCTCAGATTTTTAAGTTTATAAAAAGAAGCATTTTTGCTTCCAATTCAAGGCTTTTGTCATTTTGTGCGCCCTAGCAATCTTAAGAGTTGTGTGAACGAATATTTCACGGCTCTTTGGTGCTACCCTTCAAGGAGATCAATGAAGAACAAATTAAGGTAAGAGATCGCATCTATGGAGACATCCAAGCATGTGGTGATCTTCTTACCCCATTGATCTCTTGAGTGACAAATCAGAAAAAAGATGACGGTGATGTATGGATCTTCATCCTCCAAAGTCCAGGAGATTTTCCCAAGGCCAAGCATTTCAAAGACAGAACCTTTGCAACACAAAGTTCATCCATCAAAGGGTTCCATATTCTTCGTCATTTCTCTACGTACTTTCTCATCTCTATATTTGAAAATGCAAAAAACAATCAAAGAATCTCAGTCTAATCACTCTAGAGGGGGTGAATAGTGTGGCAGTCCTCAGATTCATGTTCCAAATAGAGTATTAAAATTATCACTACAAACAATACAAATTCATGTACAATCCTCAGATTATCTCAAAGCAGTCAATAAAGAAACAAAAAAAAGCAGTCAATAAAGAAACAAAAAAAAAGGTTTAAGCTAAAGAGAAGATCAATCCGGACGACACAAGAAGTTTATAGAGGTTCCCTTAAAACTGGGTATGTCCTCTCTCATACCACAGGTAAGAACTCACTGTCCACTACAAATGGCTAGAGTCTTTTGATAAAGAGACTCGAAGAACCACACCACTAAATCTTTTGACAAGGAAATTCTAAGAACCATTGACACTTTTGATAAGGAAACTCTTAGAACAAAATCTTGAATCCTTTAGGGAGAAATTCTTGATACCGTCTCCATCGCACCTAGGTAAACAATAGATTTGCGTACTTTAGGCAAGCACCTATCGTTGGTAGTATATTGATAAGTAATATCAAGGTTGTATTCCTCGGAGTAGGCATCACGTAACCTACTTTATCCTCTCATGTTATCTTATTAAATTAAAGTTTTATAGAAAATCATATTCACATAAAACGATGGCTACATAATAAGGATAATGGTTATAAAATGTGAGAGCGACGAGGGGATCCTTAGTATGTTTCAAATGTGGTAGGATAGGCCACATAGCTCGTAATTGTTATGAGACGTTGCTCGGGGGAGAGCGGAGGAAGGAGCCCATTGCACCAACAGGACCTTGATATGCAGATAAGGGCAAGGTGGTGGAGTCGATCGCTTAACGATTCCCACAAGTGCAGCTCGGGGACTATAGCCTCGAGGAACAGGAGGTCATTCGTCAACCCGACAGGCGACATGTATGAAGATTTTAGAATATGTTTTGTGATTAAGCTCTATATTCTATGTTTTAGATTATGACCACCTATTTATGTTATGTATGTGTTGTTAGGCATCATACTAGTATTCAATGTACCCGCAAAGGTCTTGTTCAACACGGGGGCGTCACATTCATTTCTTGCGGATAGCTTTATCCGAAGTATTGGTATGGAGCCTTTCTATGCGAGAATGGAGTTGAGTGTGTGGATGCCGAATGGATCTTTTATGAGCACATGTAGGAGGGACCACATTATCTTGGGGATAAATCAGCAGAACTTTGTTTGATTTGTAAGAGACGATATTGTTGCTAGTGGAGTTCGATGTGATCTTGGGGATGGATTGACTCGCGAAACAACAAGCCAACATCGATTGCAAGTTGAAGGTGGTGATCTTGAGGAGTGGGGGACAGGATGAAGTCCAGTTCAAACTCGAAGCATTTGGTGATCTTCTTCACACATTGATCTCTTGAGTGACAGATCAGAAACAAGATGATGAAGATGTACGGATCTTCATCCTCTGAATACTCTTGATAGTATAACTTGTTTTTCTAATACATATGTCGTGAATACTCTTGATAGTATAATTTACCTTTGTGATATATATGTTGTGAATGCTCTTTACATTGTGCGTGATATATAACTTAGCCAAGATTTGCTACTGAAAACCGACATCAAACGTACGCCCCTCACTATGTCGGCGACACTAACAAAAAATCTGCCGAAAAAAATTTGTGCAGTGAATACCCTCGATAATGTATGGGAATGTAGTAATAAGATCTGTAAACGAGAATTTATATAAAGCTAATACGTTTGATAGGTTCTGTGAGTCCTATATGAGTTCTTGCTTGATTGATAATTATATACAATATTTATAAAGCTCAAAGATAACCTAATACCTTTAAAAGGTACAAAAATCTTCTAGATTAAAGTAATTCGTGAATATTGAAATACTGAAATGTTATTATGAATAATCTATAACGAAAAAGATCTCGAAGGCCGGATAGCTAAGAAAATCAAGTTGGGCATAACCGCATAAGGAATTCATACAAAGCTTTTCCTCGGAAAGGATGATCTAGTAGGGCATAAGACATCCGTAATGAAACTTGTCCTCAGGAAGGTTCCTTAGTATCAAAGATATCTATGTTGATGCACGACAGAGTTGGTCGGCATACTAATCAGCATACCATATATGCAAGAAGCGAATAATTCCAGCTAGAACAATGGTAGTGGATGTTACAACAATCGATTTAGTGGTGCAACAGATATCGGTGAGAGATCTAAATACATAAAGACCATTGTAAGAGATAGGATCAGGCTACCACTACACAACCGCGACTCAATTCTAACTGATTTGTGGTCTTGGTGGGTGTTATTGCCCAGCAATCTCAATTCAAGGAGGCCAAGTAGTCACCAACGAGAATTATTGAAGAATCGAATGTTCACAGTTTTCCACAAGATTGGGTCTGGAGATCGCAATGCGGAGGAACTCAAACAAGTGTTCAAAAGAAAATAGGAGATACAAAACCTAAAGCTACATACATCTAATTGTCGAAGGTCCTGATAGACGTTGATGATGATGGCTACGAGCTGTCATCTTTACTATTATATGTGATAGTCGTTGATGACGATGGCTACGAGCTGTCATCTTTACTATTATATGTTATACACGATTGTTTCAAAAGGGAAATGCAAAAGTTGCATACACATGGGAGATACAAATTTTATGCAAAATAAAGTTTCATGTCGTTCTCAATTTAAGTGTTAGGGATGCCGTTGACATCATAGGTTTGTAGACGATAACTGTCATTTTTCTGGGCTTCTTTGACGATGAATGGTCCTGCCCAATTTGGATTGAGTTTTCCATCTCAAGTCATCCTCCCTGCAGTATCTACCTTCTTCATTACCAAATCCCCAGTTACAAATTGTTTTATTCTGATATGCTTGTCGAAATATTTTGACATTCTTCTTTTGTCCTCCTCTTGTCTGATGATCGCTAAGTCTCTTAATTCTTCAATGAGATCTAGGTTGCATCTCATGTTGTCTTAGCTCTCCATCATCCAATCTTCACTTCCTTTCCTTGGTAGAAAACCGTTAGACTCATTACTTCGAATTGCACTAGAATGATCCTCGAACCCATGTGATATCTTAAATGGTGTCTCTTGTGTAGCAGCAGTAGGAGCAGTTATGAGGGCCCAAAGAATAGAAGAAAGTTGTTCGGCCTAATTTCCTCAATCATTCTCTACTTTCTTCTTCAAGAGGTTCAAAATTAGTTTGTTGGGCGCTTCCACCTCCACGTTACTTCTTGGGTGATGGACTGAGGAATAACGTGTAACATCCAAAAATCTTATGTACCTTATAATTAAATTACATGGGTCCGATCGTGTATAATTTTGATTGGCAACAGCGATGAATCGAGGTACCAACAACCTTACGGTTAATTTTACGCATTAATCGTAATTTAAATAATGCCTTTAATGGGGAAAAGTATGAAATTTAATTAGGTGCGATTTATGGACTTGCGAGAGCGTTCATTGTTGAGATAATAAGGTTTTAACACGTAATAACATTGTTGTAATGAGTAATTTTATTATAACATATGACTCTCTTTTACTTAAAAATCAAAAGTCATTATCCCTCCTCACAACACTCCCCACTACCTCTGGATCGAGAACCATCTTGTAGTTTTTCCACTATTTGGAAAGAGGTAAAAAAACCTTTTGTTCTTTGGTTCTTCTTTTCAAACGTTCTTTTATTTCCTTATAGTGTTTGGAATGGCGAAATAATTCCAATTAAACCCTAGAAGAAGAGAGTAATCTTTAGACCCCTTCTCCGTGCTTATTAATTTAGTCAGGGTTTTCAATTAAATACCAGGTAAAGCCCCAGTAATGGAAGTCCACACACTTATCCACTTATCATTTGGTGAATTCATGATTTTCTATTAGTAATGGCTTGCTAGTAGCCAAATAAAGTTTGCTAGTAATAGTACTCTAAATTACAACAACAACACTCAAGCCTTTATCCCGCCAAATAGTACTCTAAATTAAAGAGGGAAAATTTCCAAATGTGCCACTCAAAAATCTATAAAAGGGATTTAATCCTTCTTTTATAGGGATCGAATTATGGAGCAAAGCCTTCTTGAGTGGACTGTAGAGCTTTCTATGCGGCGAGTGGAGTTTTTTGGAGTGGAACCGTGGAGCTTTCTGTTCGGCATTCTGGAATGGAATCGCAGGGCTTTCTGTGTGGCAAGCATAGGTTTCTGGAGTGGAACGAAAAATACGGAGAATGGATCTTACTGAAGTGGTTTTGTTGAGCTTTCTGCACGGCGAGCAGAGCTTTCTAGAGTGGAACCGCAGAGCTTTTTGCATGGCAAGCAGATCTATCTAAAGGAAGCACGCTATTTTTATCTCGAATTTGTGTAAAGCGAGTGGTCGACTGTCGCCATTGTAAAAACACTGACTTGGTACTCTGAATCTCTACTAGTGGATTTTCTCAACTAGGTCAGGCTCCGTGGACATTTTCGCTTCTGGATTTTCCTCGTATGTGTGTGTATACAGATTTCCCCTTAACGGTGTAATGGGAAGGCTCATCAAATAAATCACAATCATTGATTCAAAATAAAATAAAAAACCTTACATAAAAATCCCTCCCCAGCCCGCAACCCACTCATGATCCCCCTTCGACCCTGAAACCCTCTTCAGCCGTAAGCCGACAGCCTCATTCATGATCCACTCTCTTCCTGATCCACCGCACACTCCACCCACTGCCGTCGTCGTCCCCCGAGAGCAGTCATGTTGGGGGACTGCAATCGTGCGCACGGGGGACTGCGAGTGACGGGAGTCTCGTCGCGTCGGGACACTGTCGCGGTACTATCGTTGGCCGCACGATGGGACCCCATGCACTATCATATATATATATATATATATATATATATATAATTGACCAATTACAACTCGATTCTATTTTGATTAATTTTTGGGTAATTTATAATAGAGTAATTAAAACTCAACTCAGTCCTTACATATTTTGAATACAAGGAGGCTGAGTTCAACTTTCAATATAACTAGAATATGAATTCATAATTGTAAGTTGAGATATACTGCTTAAGCTAACCCATTATAAGCTACATAAGTAAATATAGGTAAGAAAGAAAAAGGATAATAGGAACAAAAGGATGAAGGCATAAGAAACCGAGGAGCTTACCAGTTATAATCACATCAACAAGACCATATCCCTGAATGAAGCTCGCATATCTTCCTCCCGGCCGCTCCCTCCCTCTTCCATACGAAGGCAGAGGCTCAACCAGCGGCCAGTTCTCCGTATCCTCCAACATAAACAAATTACTAAAAACCAAATCCATATACAACGAATGTAGAAGAAAAAAGCTCATTAATTTCTCAAACATTAACCCAAAACATCTCATTGAGACTTCTAAAATCCGAAATACTCAGCAATGAACTCACAGAACTTCAATGAATTTACCTGTACGGCCTTAATGACCGCTCCCCTGGCAAGAAATAGAGTCATATGGCTGGTAAGATTGAAGTTTCCGGTGAGCCAAACGCCCCGAGGTACATGGAGAAGCGTGCCGCCTTGCCTCCTCATGTGTTGAATCCTGTATATTGCCTTCCGAAACGACCAAGTGTTGAGTGTTCTTCCATCTCCCACTGCTCCAAACTCCTCAATGGAGATTACCTCGTTTCTGCTCCTCATCGGCACTATACCGGAGCATGTCGTTTCAGCGACCGCCGCAGAGCTTAGCAACAGAGCAAACAGCACCGCCGCCGCCGTAGCTGATGTACCAACTCGAACCTCCACCATATTAAGAAAAAAGCTGAAAGCAGAGATGGTCAGTGGGAGGGAGAGAGTCCAAGGAGAGGGCTCCAAGCTTAGCTTGTTAATGGTTGTCGGAATCTTGTCAAGATGGGATGTGTATACTTCTTTTGAGAAAAAAGGTCGATGTAGAAGTAGAAGCTCCAAGAAGAAGAGGACAAAGCAAGGCGAAAATACAGCGAAGGCCGAAGGGTGTGTCGGTGCTCAGTAAATGCCTTGTAGTGGAGAAAGGACAAGAAAGTGCAGAACAAGTGTTGGCAAGCTCGTGAAACCTTTGTCCTCTCTCCTTTCTGAGACAGTATGTTTAACGTTTGTAATTTTAAAATTTTGCAGTTTTTTCTAGATTTAGAAGATAGAGTCGAGAAGGAATATGAGGTATTGTTGAAGCCAACAAAATTTCAAATCTAAATGTTCTAACCAAAAGGCAGTCTGAGACTGATCTCGCGGTCCGGCTACTCAGATCCGAAGGTTAGAGCAAAAAAAGAGAGAGAGCTACAAACAGGCGTCAGGTGCTGCAGCAGGGAGAACTTTCTCTCGACAACCAAGAATGGCTGAGCAAGGTACGAGGAAGGCACCATTTTGCGAGTATCTCGCAAAAAGGGGAAGGTGGGGTCAAGATTTCAAGAGGGCACTGACAGTCTCCCAAAAGATATCTAAAAAGAGATGTCATTCCTGGTACCCTTGGGAGGTGGCCTATGCTGACCTGGCGACTACGGTGACCATGGAAGGATCTCGCCTACCGGCGAGATGTCGCCGATATCGCATTATTGGCGAGTAACTACGATATTCGCACTTGGCCTTCAAATGCTCTTGTTGATCTTGTCTTGATCTTTGACTTTGACTTCTGCCTACGTGGCACGAATGAGACCATCCTCGACGAATATCGGTTGTACACGATCTCCGCTCTTTGTGAGTTGTTCATAAAGCTCGGAAAGAATCATCCAATCATTATTCGACGAGGTGCTTTAGCGAGTAACCGGCTTACTCGACATTGTCTCTAGGGTTGGCCCCCCTCATTTATAAATAGGAGAGGGGGGTTCTGATACATGATGTCCTTTTTGAACTTGCGCGAGATGCCTATCACGTCCAAAGAAATAGCAGCTAACAAGCCCTCCTTGAATAAGTTATTGAACATGGGCTCGACGAAGCGTCATCGCCAAGATGACGACATTGACGACCAGAGAAAAAAAAAGATCGCAAAGGAAGGGATTGAAATGCCCGCTCCTGCCAACAATGCTCTGCAACCCACCGATGATTCTTTTGTTCATGCAGCCACACTCAAGAGCTGCTGAACCAGATGGGCATGGGCGAGGATGTAACACCTCAATTTCCAGTGCAATTTCTCGAGAAATAAAAAGGCAGGAAATGCCATTTCTCGAGAAAAAGAAAGGGCCAGGACGTTCGTCGAACGCCGTTCGACGAACGCCAGATCGGGCCGTTCGACGAACGCCAGGCCGTTCCTCGAACGCAGCCTTCAGGCCGTTCGTCGAACGCAGCCTTCAGGCCGTTCGTCGAACGCAGCCTTCAGGCCGTTCGTCGAACGCAGCCTTCAGGCCGTTCGTCGATAGCAGCCTTCAGGCCGTTCGTCGAACGCAGCTTCGACGAGTTCGTCGAACGCAGCTTCTAAGTTGTTCGTCGAATTCAGCTTCAAAGAGTTCGTCGAACGCAGCTTCAAAGAGTTCGTCAAACGCCGTCAAGCCTTAAGCGGCTGTGGATAAATTTCGTCACCACCTTAGCTAAGTTAATATATAGGCAGCCAAATTACAGTTTCCCTTCTAAATTTCTGATTCCAAGCTCGTTCCAAAGGCAGAGAAATCGTGATTTCTGAAGGAGGTCTCTTTGGGCTAGCCTCTTGTTGTGTTGAGGGCAAATCCGTGGAGGAGATTGTTGGTGTGTTTGTGCCATCATCGATTCAGTGGGAAGAAACTGTTTCAAGAGAGTCCAGTTGAGTTCCTCTCAGATCTATGACACCGAAATGAGCGCCGAGTGTAACGATTCTCCTCCCTTCATCTTTGGACATGTGCGTCCTTTGATTTGTATGCTTAGGAAGATTTCTACTAATTAGTAGATGGGTTCTTCCGGTGGGTTGATATTATCCCCACGAAATTTGCATATAGAGTCTGGAATGGTAGTACGGACATAGGCATGCTGTGTGAAGCCCATCTGGACAGGTTGGTCCGGATTGGCGATGTTTATTGCTTGTAGCGTGTCGGAGAAGACTCCGTGTATTCGATGTGTTTCGGGTTCTTTGTGCTGTGTTGTACAGAAAAGTGGGTTCTATAGATGTTTCCCAGATAATACCCGTAAAGTGGCAGCAGAACGGAGTTCTGTTACTAACGTCGGGTGTTAGAGTTAACGCCGACGGTAGCTCCAAGTGAGCAGATTGTGTGACCCCGTGTGGTTACAGTTAGACGGGCACAAGGGGAAGCCAAACCCATGTCAGGCATAGTTGAATACTGACATTTATGAGCGCGGGCACAAGCTGAACCGAACCCGTTCCATAGCCAGTCAGTGATGAGGTTGCTCCTCCGTGTTCACTGAGGGAATTTTGGATTAGAAACTGTAAGGTAGTGTTAGCCTTGACGGTCGCAGCTCATAGTATAAACCCAAGTTGAAAAAAGACTTGTGGTTGTGATGGAACTTCGTGTGTACAGCCTGTGCCGGAACTTCGTGTGTACGGCCTGTGCCGGAACTTCGTGTGTACGGCCTAGCTCAAATTGGTTGTCTAAGTTGAAATAAGACTTAACTTGGAGGCGTAACTCGGGGAGTATGCCAAAGTGTGCCTTGAGAGCACGAAGCGGATGGCGATGCAATGCCTCCGTTGGTATTGTTTGCGGATATATATGTTTATATGCTGCTGACTCTTGCTTGCAGGGATGGAGCACCGCCGCCCCAAGCATGGGGTGGGGTCGTTATAAGTCTGGGTCAGCTAAAGCTGACCGGTTACTTGTTTTCCCACCGCTTGGTGGATTTGTTTGTACAGGTCCTGACGAGGCTAGCGGGAAATATGTTGGAGTTGCCATTGTGATCTAGAAGTGGTCTGTTAGAGCCAAGCGGTCTCGAAGGTTTGAACTCCCGCGATCTGAAGCCAGCAGTCTGTGCGGTCTCCAGTAATCAGACCGCGGCTTTCCCTCTGATGTACCAGATCGCGCCAGATAAAGAGAAATTGAAGTTGCACGGTTACAAGACAGCGGTCTGCGCGGTCTCCCAGATTCAGACCGCGACTTCTCCTCAAGTATACGAGGTCGCGCCTTGTGAAGATCAACATCATTCTACCTCTCCAAGCGGTCTAGAGCCAGCGGTCTCAGCGGGCTCCAAGTACAAGACTGACGGTTCATCTCGGATATACCGGATCGCTTCTTGTGGAGAGAAGCGATCTGATCCTCCCGATCTCTCCCTTATGGGGAAGTGTTCGCCACAACGGTCTAACCACCAGACGGTCTCCTCTGTCACACGACCTTCCTCCTGTAGTGTGACCGCCCGATCTCACTCCAGATCGCAGAGGTCGCTGCGGTCTCAATATTCATGATCGCCCAGACCGCCCAGCTCTCTTGTGTATTTGTATTTGTATTTAGTCCCACATCGTGTATTTGTATTTTACTGTTTCCCTCCTAGTCTTTATAAAGGAGGCAATACTCTTGTAATAGTAAATTTTTTTTGGAAATAAAAATTCCGTTATTTTCAAATTCTCACGTGGTATCAGAGGACTCGATCTCTTCGACCGGTCTCTGTTTCTTTTGACCGCACGGTCCGTGCGATCTTCCGCCGATCTTTCTTTCTCTGCCCGCACAGTCTGTGCGATCTCTCTTCGATCGGCCTTTCGTCTCCAGGCCGCGCGGTCTTCTTTCTCATGGGTTCCCCATCTGTGAATCCAACCCCACCCCCCCAACCCCTGCCACCTCCTGTGGCTATCTCTACCCCCTCTGGGAATCTTGGCACCTCTTCCAAGCTCACTAGCTCTAATTATCCTGATTGGAGTGTCTCCTTCACCTTCCTCTTACGCTCCCAACGCAAGCGCCACCATCTCACCGATGATCCTCCTCCCCATGGCTCTGCTACCCTTGAAGATTGGGATGCTAGTGATGCTCTTGTCCGCACCTGGCTTGCTAACAGTCTCTCTGATGAGTGTCTCCCTATCATTCGTCATGACGAGACTGTCAAGGCAGCCTGGAATCATCTTGCGGCCCTTTACTCCAAAGGGGCCAAAACCTCCCGCATCTACACCTTATATGCCGATCTCTTTGCCCGCCCCACCATGGATCCAACCACAGCATATCAAACTGTTCAGGCCCTTGGGGCTGAACTCCTTCAGCATCGCCCATTTTCTGCTGATCTTGCTGAACAGCATAAACACTTCCAGGAACTCCTGGTTGTGTGTTACCTTCTCCGTCTTCCGGAGTCCTATGACATGATACGGCAACAAATCCTTGGAGAAGCTGAATCTCCAACTCTTGATGCCACCGCTGCTCGGGTCTCTGCTGTTACCTCTCTTCTCCAATGACCCCTGTTGTCTTCCCCACCTACTCCAGAGAGCTTTGCTCACCGGGCTGACCGAGGTCACCCTAGTGGCCGTGGTGGATCTCTTGGTGGTCGTGGACCTCCGCGGCCCGTCTGTTCTCATTGTGGTCGGAGGGGCCACCCAATTGATCGTTGTTATCTCAAGCATCCTCACCTTCGCCCTCTTGCTGCTACTTCACAACCGGGTACTTCATCTCCGTCTGCTTCAGTTGCTACCTCCTCAGGTAGCGCGCACGTGGTTACTAAAGGTAAATGGCTCATTGATTCTGGAGCTACGAACCATATGACAGGGAACCCTCATCTTTTCTCCCAGTTGCTGGAGCACAGGAATTTACCCCCGGTTCTAACAGCGGATGGTTCTCCCTCACATGTGTGTGGGACTGGAATTGTTCCAGTCACTCCGACTATCTCTCTTCAGGACACCCTTTATGTGCCTACTTTTCCGTGCAACTTACTATCCGTCAAGGCTCTCTCTCAACAATTACAATGCTCTATTATGTTTACTCCTACTAACTGTTATTTTCAGGATCTTCATACGAAGGAGACAGTTGCTACTGGGACTGAGAGTGGAGGCCTCTACTTCCTTGACGTTCTTACTGCCCACTCTGCTTCTACCGACTCTGATTCTCTTCATCAATGGCACCTCCGTCTTGGTCATCCTCCACCTCGGCTGCTGTATCAACTTCTACCTCACCTCACCAAAGATGTCTCTCCTCTCCACTGCGAGGCTTGTCAACTAGGGAAACACCATCGGGCTTCCTACCCTGCCAGGCATGGACGTAGCTCGACTCGTCCTTTTGATCTCCTCCACTCGGACATCTGGGGTCCTTCTCCTACCAAGACTGTGGGTGGGGGTAGTTTATATTTTGTTACTTTTATTGATGACTTCTCTCGATGTACTTGGGTGTATCTGTTAAAAGAACGCTCAGAACTTTTTTCTGTTTTCAAAACCTTTTATAATGAAATTTCTACTCAGTTTGGAGTATCTATCAAGGCTATTCGCACTGATAATGCTAAAGAGTATGTTTCCAATCAATTTTCTGAATTTTGCATGAATCATGGTCTTCTACATCAGACAAGTTGTCCTTACACTTCTCAACAAAATGGCATCGCGGAACGTAAGAATCGTCACCTCCTTGATATGGCTCGCACCTTACTCTTCCAGATGAATATGCCCAAACCTTATTGGGGTCATGCCATTCTCATCTCCTGCTATCTCATCAACCGCATTCCCTCCACCCTTCTTCAAGGCTCCACTCCCTTTTCTCTACTATATCCCACCTCCCAACCCTTCTCCCTACCTCTCAAGGTGTTCGGTTGTACTGCGTTTGTCCACATTCCTTCCCCCGGTCGGGACAAACTCTCTCATCGGGCTGTTAAATGTATTTTTGTGGGTTATTCTCCAACTCAGAAAGGATATCGCTGCTTTGATCCTCTTCTTCGCAAACAATATGTTTCTGCGGATGTCACCTTCTTTGAAACCGTTCCCTACTTTTCTACCTCTTCCACCTCTCTGCCTTCTGCGCCTCCTCCAACCACACCCCTCATTCACTCTCCACCACCACCAACTATTTTCCCAATTCCACCACCTCTTCCTCTACCTCCACCACCTCCAACATCTCCTTCAACCTGTCCTCCGACTCCGGGGCCTTCTCTCCCAACTCCTGGGACAGCACTATCTTCTTCTGATGATGACTCTCCTGCATAAACAGTTACCACTGAAGACATCCCTATTGCTCTTCGAAAGGGAGTTCGCTCTTGTACTCAACATTCTATTCACGATGTGGTCACTTTTGCTCAACTTACTCCCTCTGCTCGAGCGTTTGCTATTGCGATTACAGATACTGCCACCCCAACCAGTTATCAGGAGGCTCTTGCCATCCCACAGTGGAAGGCTGCCATGGATGAGGAAATCTCCACCCTTCAGGACCGTGGCACTTGGACTCTTGTTCCTCCACCTCTTGGGATGGACGTTGTCGGGTGTAGATGGGTCTTTGTGATCAAATATCGCGCTGATGGTTCTGTGGACCGCTACAAAGCGCGCTTAGTGGCCAAAGGTTTTACTCAGACATATGGAGTAGACTTCTTTGACACTTTCTCTCCTGTCGCTCGACTTACAACAATCAGGGTCCTCTTCTCTGTGGCCGTCAACAAAGGTTGGGAGCTCTCTCAGTTGGATGTCAAGAATGCCTTTCTCTATGGAGATCTTCAAGAGGTTGTTTTCATGGAGCAACCTCCAGGGTATGTTGCTCCGGGGGAGACTCGTGTATGTAAGCTAAAGAAGGCAATCTATGGTCTTAAGCAAAGTCCTCGCGCCTGGTTTGAAAAATTTAATGAAGTTATCAAGATCATTGGATTTGTCCGTAGCTCTGCGGATCACTCTCTCTTCATTCGCAAGACATCTCATGGAATGGTTGTTCTAGCTGTATACGTTGATGACATCCTTCTCACAGGCAATGATGTTGAAGGTGTCTCCCTTACAAAGAAACATCTCCTCCAACACTTTGTGACAAAAGATATGGGGACTCCCAAGTACTTTCTGGGCATTGAAATCTCAAGGAAGCATAGCTCCATTGTTCTCTCACAACGGAAGTATGCCATTGACCTTCTAAAAGAAACAGGCCTTCTTGGTGCTAAACCTGCTAAATATCCAATGGCAGTTGGAGACGACAAACTCTGGAATGATGACTCTCCTCCTCTTCTTGATAGCACTAGATATCGTCGCCTTGTAGGCAAGCTCATCTACCTAACTGTTACAAGACCTGATATCTGCTATGCTGTTGGGAAGGTCAGCCAGTTCATGCAAGCTCCGAAGGAATGTCATCTTCAAGCTGCTTTAAAAATATTAGAATATGTTAAAGGATCTCCGGGGAAAGGACTTCTGTTCCAAAGGAACAACCACCTCAAGATAGAAGCCTATTCTGATGCTAGCTATGCTGATGATAAAGGGGATAGGAAATCCACATCTGGGTTCTGTACCTTCGTGGGAGGAAATTTGGTAAGCTGGAAGAGCAAGAAACAAGCAGTGGTGTCCAGATCAAGTGCTGAGGCCGAATACAGGAGCATGGCCCAAACTACATGCGAGTTGAAGTGGTTACGGACTCTCCTTCTAGACTTAGGAGAAGTTTACAACCATCCTTTACCGATGTTCTGTGACAACAAAGCTGCAATCTATATATCTCAGAACCCAGTCTTTCATGAGAGAACCAAACACATTGAAGTGGACTGCCACTTCATCAGGGAAGAAATCTTGAAGAAACAAATATGCACTCCCTTCGTTACTTCAGATAAAGAGCTGGCTGATATCTTCACCAAACCTATATCTTCGTCCTTCTCCGGTGTGTGTAACAAGCTAGGCATGATTGATATATATGCTCCAGCTTGCGGGGGAGTGTTAGAGCCAAGCGGTCTCGAAGCTTTGAACTCCCGCGATCTGAAGCCAGCAGTCTGTGCGGTCTCCAGTAATCAGACCGCGGCTTTCCCTCTGATGTACCAGATCGCGCCAGATAAAGAGAAATTGAAGTTGCACGGTTACAAGACAGCGGTCTGCGCGGTCTCCCAGATTCAGACCGCGACTTCTCCTCAAGTATACGAGGTCGCGCCTTGTGAAGATCAACATCATTCTACCTCTCCAAGCGGTCTAGAGCCAGCGGTCTCAGCGGGCTCCAAGTACAAGACTGACGGTTCATCTCGGATATACCGGATCGCTTCTTGTGGAGAGAAGCGATCTGATCCTCCCGATCTCTCCCTTATGGGGAAGTGTTCGCCACAACGGTCTAACCACCAGACGGTCTCCTCTGTCACACGACCTTCCTCCTGTAGTGTGACCGCCCGATCTCACTCCAGATCGCAGAGGTCGCTGCGGTCTCAATATTCATGATCGCCCAGACCGCCCAGCTCTCTTGTGTATTTGTATTTGTATTTAGTCCCACATCGTGTATTTGTATTTTACTGTTTCCCTCCTAGTCTTTATAAAGGAGGCAATACTCTTGTAATAGTAAATTTTTTTTGGAAATAAAAATTCCGTTATTTTCAAATTCTCACATGGTCAAACATGTAATCTCACTGCCAACGCGATATGAGCCTGCAGGGTCGCACATAAGAGCATGTGGAGAAGTTGGTAGATTGACTGTGTTGGTAAATGTTACCAATCACCATATATAGAATGGGGAAATCCAGCAGGTTGTTGCTGTCTGAATTCGTCGGGTTTACACGGATAGAATTCGTCGGATTCGTCGGGATTCGTCGGATTGTCCCGTGAACACTCGACGAATTATTACAGAAACCCTTCATTCGACAAAATGTTGTCGTCTGTCTGGATTCGTCGGGATTCGTCGGGTTGTCCCGTGAAGACTCGACGAATTGTTACAGAGATCATTTTCTTGGCAAATGTTGCCGTCTGATCTGATTCGTCGGATTCGTCGGATTCGTCGGATTGTCCCGTGAAATCTCGACGAATGATCTTCCGTGGGATTCTGACGAATTGTAACAGAAGCCCTTATTCTGATGTGTGGTCTGCGGATAGCGATTCTTCTAGAAGCTGTTTATCCTTTGGGTATAAATAGGACTTCGTTTTAGGGTTCTAAAAACGAACGAAAAGAAAGGCCGACGGAAGGAGTTCCGTTCTCGCCTCACGAACCCTAGTCGACGGAAGTGTTCCGCCGTCTCTGAATCGCGTCCGCTGACCTCCTCTCCGGCGATCGTCGTCGTGTGTGTTCTTCCTGGAGCGAACCTAGCAGTTCGTGGAAGTGCAAAGGTGCAGTCGTTCTTCTCCCGGCTCGTGTGGATCACTGTAGAGACGTAGACATTATTCTACGTGAGGACTCGCATAGCCGACGACAGGAATCAACTCGTGGAGCATCTAGGTTGGATTTGATCCAATCCCGCAAAGGTAATTTCATACCTAGCATTTTGTTAACTTCTTGATTCAACATTCATGACCGATCCAAAGTCTTTTTGGGTTGTTTCTGTTTATTTTCGCTGCGCCTACATTTGATGTATGGTTCTAGAAAAACCCAACAGTGGTATCAGAGGGAGGTTCTGGTCATGAATTTTGTTTCAGAAGTTTGGTTATTCCAGTACGTGCAAATCTAGGTATTTGGAAGCGTTCTAAATGTCAAGATTTCTTCTTGGAATATCACATTTGATGTGATTTTGTGTGGACCCCGTTAGGGGCTCTGCCCCTTGGAACCCCGCCAGGAACGTCTGGGATTTCGTGGTAATTTCTAATTGTTAGAAATTATTGTCTCCTTAGCAGTAACCGTCCCTCAAGTGGTTAATGAACCCTTGTTCTGTTTTGGATTTTGAATCCAACAATGAGAGACGAGCTTGTCTACTGCTTTAAGTCGAGTTGTCTTTGCCTTTGTCCAATGCATGTAAATCTGAAGATTTGGAAGAGTTCTAAATGTCCAGATTTAGCCCTTTCGTCTATCAAAGGTTGATAGTCTTATGTTGTGCACATAAGGGATGCATGTGGATTTAAGAAAGCTTGTTTTTCTGTGGATGTGCACTTTGATCAAATGTTGATCATGGTTAAGTGTTAACCTATCTTTAAAATTCCCTTCATCAAATATTAAGTGTTCGGATGCCTTCTGATGGATGACACTCTTCCTGCCTCGATCGATGAAGTGTGGGCTTGCCAAAGCAAGGTGCATTAATCTATCTTGGTAAGGGTGCGAGCGGATAATTGTGATATCCCACTGTCGACATCGGGTCTAACTTAACTAGGTGACCTCAAAGGTTGAGTGCCTAGAGGCATAGGGTTGGCATGCTCCATATGATGGATACGAATAAGGAGTTATTCACCAGCCATACAAGAATTGCATGAGGATGCAATTGGCAAGCGTTGCCTACCTAAATAACCGCATTATGAGAGGAACGCCAAAGCGGACTCGTGATGTTGGTGAAATACGGATCTTGTCCACTAAGAGAGTAGCTCGCAATGGACTCTCCGAATTGATAGTGAGGGCCATCAATTTGAATAAAATAGTGGGAGTATTTAATTGAAGTCCAAATTAAAATAAATTGTATTTTGAAATTAAGGTACTAATTAGATTCTGCATGAATTCTTGTAGAATTCCATGGCAAGTGGTTCACATTCCACCTTGTCCCTGAGAGCTATCCTTGAGAAGGACAAGCTCAGTGGGACGAACTATATGGACTGGTATAGGAACCTGAGAATTGTTCTCAGGCAAGAGCGAAAGCTCTACGTCTTGGAAGAAGAAGCCCCCGAGGTGCCGACCGGGAACTCGTCCCGTGTTGATAAGGATGCTTATAAGAAGTATACCGAGGACGCCTTAGACGTCGAGTGCCTTATGCTTGCCACCATGAACTCTGAGCTTCAGAAGCAACACGAGAACATGGGGTGCAAGGAGATTGACGAGCACCTAAAGAAAATGTTTCAAGGGCAAGCTCGTCAAGAGAGGTTCGATGTCACGAAGGCATTATTTCAGTGCAAAATGGGAGCTCGAGACTCAGTTGGTACTCACGTACTCAAGATGATTGGGTATATAGAGAACCTGGAGAGACTGGGTTTTCCTCTGGGTCAAGAGTTGGCCACAGATCTTATCCTGCAATCGTTGCCGGATAGTTATGAGCAGTTTGTCTTGAACTACAACATGAATGAAATAGACAAGACACTGCCCGAGCTCCTAGGCATGTTGCGAACTGCCGACATAAACATGAAGAAGGCCAAGCCTGCTAGTCCCATATTGATGGTACATAAAGGCAAGGGTAAGGCCAAGGGCTTCAAGAAGACGAAGGTGGGACCTAAGTCACATCTTGAGCCCAAATCTTCTGCGCTGAAAAAGAAGAGCACCGTGAAGGAAGGAAAATGCCACCACCGTGGCAAGGCTGGTCATTGGAGGAGGAATTGTCCTTCGTACATTGAGGGTCTGCAGAAAATGAAGGGAGGTATGACTTCCGCTTCGGATATTTATGTTATAGAGATAAACCTTTCTGCTCCTTCATCTTGGGTATTGGATACCGGATGTGGTTCTCACATTTGTACAAATGTGCAGGAACTAGGAAGGAGGAGATTGCTGAGTAAAGGAGAGGTGGACCTACGCGTCGGCAATGGAGCAAGAGTTGCTGCTGTAGCCGTAGGGGTTTACCGTCTTTCTTTGCCCAGTGGGCTTGTAATAGAACTTAATAATTGTTATTTTGTTCCGGCCATAACTAGAAACATTATATCCATTTCATGCCTTGACATGATTGGATTTTCTTTTATAATTAAGAACAATTGTTGTTCTATATTTAAGAATGATGTTTGTTATGTTGTAGCTCAATTGTTTAATGGTCTTTATGTTTTGAACCTGGACCATCCGATCTATAATGTAGATAATAATAAAAGACTAAGAACAAATGACTCAAATCCTACATATCTCTGGCATTGTCGTTTGGGCCATATAAATGAGAAGCGCATATCCAAGCTCCATAAAGATGGACTATTGGACTCATTTGATTATGAATCATTTGAGCGATGTGAGTCTTGTTTATTAGGCAAGATGACTAAAGCCCCTTTCACTGGTTATACTGAGAGGGCTGAGGATCTCTTGGGTGTTGTACATAGTGATGTATGCGGACCCATGAGTTCTATGGCTAGAGGTGGGTATTTCTACTTCGTTACATTTACTGATGATTTCAGTAGATACGGATACGTGTATCTTATGAAGTGCAAATCCGAAACCTTTGAAAAGTTCAAAGAGTTTAAGAATGAAGTGGAGAATCAATTGGGTAAAAGGGTTAAAGCACTCCGATCTGATCGAGGTGGCGAATACCTGAGTCATGAGTTCCGTGATCATCTAAAAGAGTGTGGTATTGTATCACAGCTCACTCCACCTAGGACACCGCAGCATAATGGTGTGTCTGAGAGGAGAAATCGTACTCTGTTAGACATGGTACGGTCGATGATGAGTCATGCAGACTTGCCTGTTTCCTTTTGGGGTTTTGCTTTAGAGACTGCTGCAATGACACTGAATCGCGCTCCGACGAAAACGGTTCTAAAGACACCATATGAGATATGGACTGGGAAGCGTCCTAGTATGTCGTTCATTAAAATTTGGGGCTGTGAGGCATACGTACGACGTCAAATGCCTGACAAGCTGGAACCCAAATCAGATAAGTGTTATCTGGTGGGATATCCTAAGGAAACGAAGGGATATTACTTTTACCTACCGTCTGAGGGCAAAGTGTTTGTCGCAAGGACGGGTGTCTTCTTGGAGAAAGAGTTCTTATCAAGAAAGACGCAAAAGGTAGAACTTGAAGAAGTTCAAGAACCACAAATAGTGAATGAACCAGAGTTGGATTCTGAGCCAGGACTACAAGATGTTGTAGCTAGAGAACCTGCTCAAGAAACACAAGTCCTACGTAGATCTGGTAGACCAAGATTTGAGCCTGAGAGATATGGATTTCTCGTGTCTCAAATAGGTAATGTGTTGCTTATGGATCATGATGATGAACCAGCAACCTACCAAGAGGCTATGAATGGACCGGACTCCGACAAATGGCTTGAGGCTATGAAATCCGAAATGGACTCCATGTATATAAACCAAGTTTGGAACTTGGTGGAACCACCTGAAGGGGTACGACCCATAGGGTGCAAGTGGGTCTTCAAGAAGAAGACCGACATGGATGGGAATGTACAGACATTCAAAGGGCGACTGGTGGCTAAGGGTTTCAAGCAAATTTATGGTGTTGACTATGATGAGACCTTTTCCCCTGTTGCCATGGTAAAGTCCATTAGGATATTGCTTGCTATTGCTGCGTATTATGACTACGAGATCTGGCAGATGGATGTCAAAACGGCTTTCCTAAATGGAAACCTCCTTGAGGAAGTGTACATGACACAACCCGAGGGTTTTGTATCCCCAAATGAAGCCACTAAAATATGCAAGCTGAATAAGTCCATCTATGGATTGAAACAAGCCTCTAGAAGTTGGAATCTTCATTTTGATGAGAAGATCAAAGAGTTTGGTTTTGTCAAGAATGAAGATGAACCGTGTGTTTACAAGCGAATCAGTGGGAGCATTGTTGTCTTCCTGATATTGTATGTAGATGACATACTGCTGATCGGGAATGACATACCTACCCTGAAAGTTGTTAAGAACAACCTAGGGAACTGCTTTTCTATGAAGGACTTGGGTGAAGCGACTTACATACTCGGTATTAAGATCTATAGAGATAGATCGAAGAAGTTGCTGGGTTTGACCCAGAGTACGTACATTGACAAGGTGTTGAAGCGGTTCAACATGCTTGAGTCCAAGAAAGGATTTTTGCCCATGTCTCATGGTGTGAATCTCTCTAAGGACCAGTGTCCAAAATCTTGTGAAGATAAGGACCGCATGAAGTTGATTCCATATGCTTCGGCAATTGGGTCAATCATGTATGCAATGTTATGTACTCGACCCGATGTCTCTTTTGCTTTGAGCATGACTAGCAGGTATCAGTCTGATCCCGGTGAATGTCACTGGATAGCCGTAAAGAATATCCTGAAGTACTTGAGAAGGACTAAGGATGTATTCTTGGTGTATGGTGGAAAGGAAGAGCTCGTTGTAAGTGGTTACACGGATGCCAGCTTCCAAACTGATAGGGATGATTCAAAGTCTCAGTCAGGGTTTGTGTTTTGCCTGAATGGAGGAGCTGTGAGCTGGAAGAGTTCCAAGCAAGAGACAGTTGCTGATTCTACAACTGAGGCCGAGTATATCGCTGCAGCTAATGCAGCGAAGGAGGCTGTATGGATTAGGAAATTCATCGGCGAGCTAGATGTAGTTCCTAGCATTGTTGGTCCCGTAGTTCTCTACTGTGATAACAATGGTGCAATTGCACAATCTAAGGAACCTAGATCCCATCAGCGCTCCAAGCACATACTTCGGCGGTTCCATCTTATTCGTGAGATTGTCGAACGAGGAGATGTGAACATTTGCAGAGTGCCGACTGAGGAGAATATTGCAGATCCACTGACAAAGCCTCTCGCGCAGAGAAAGCATGATGGTCATACTAGATCAATGGGTATACGATACCTGGATGATCAACTCTAGTGGGAGTCTTGTGGGTTGCATGTAAAATAAATATTCTGTTGGCTGTTTAAAATTTATTCATATGATGAATTGTGTACCAATTATTTCTTTTTACGATTAATGGCAAGTTCTTTTATTACGATATACTGTTTCTATATGATAGAATAAAATTCGTGATAAATACCCTTAGAATGTTCGCTTCCATAGGACATCAAGTACGAGACTTGAATGTGAGAGCCTATGATTTCGAAGCTTCATTCTTAAAAGGTCCCTGGTCGAGGTATCATCGTAGAAGCTAAGGGTGATGATGATACATTAAGACTAGCATGTGTGTTGACTGATGACCGGTTCTCACAGGTCATGATATTGTGATATCAAGTCATCACGTGGGTACTTGTTAGTGAACAAGTTGTACTGGACAGACCCAACCTGAGACTACTTTGTGGATTGTTACTTAAAAGTGTCACAAGTAGGTCTCATTTGACAATGGTGTTGTGGTCCTTTGACCTGAAGTCACAGCATTCACCGAGTGAGGAAGAGCGTGCTTTGATGTCATCTAAAGTCTTCCTTGAAGAAGGTTGATGATAAGGGTGGTCGTTGGGTACGTTACGAATCATTTGGGTGTTTGGGTGTGAGCAGATATGGGATTTGTCCTCCTAAATAACAGGAGTTGCATCCATGGGCCCCTTGATGGAATTGGACTGAGAAATGCATGGCCATGCTTGGTAGAGTCAATATGTGATATTGAGCTCACCATTCTCTGGAAGTCCGTTCTAGATCAAGAAACTTGGATTGAGCTATTATGAGGGTGACACGGTCCATGCCTCTAGTTCTTTCCGGATGTAAGGGACAAAGGGACAAAGACAACGCTGGAACATTGGTCATAAAGGCTTATGAGTTATGAACTCTTATTGCTTGGGGAGCAATGATGCATTGCTAGATGCCGCTCATTGTTTGTGAGGTTTTTGGTTTGATACTTTCAAGATCAAGTGGGAGACTGTTGGAGTTGCCATTGTGATCTAGAAGTGGTCAAACATGTAATCTCACTGCCAACGCGATATGAGCCTGCAGGGTCGCACATAAGAGCATGTGGAGAAGTTGGTAGATTGACTGTGTTGGTAAATGTTACCAATCACCATATATAGAATGGGGAAATCCAGCAGGTTGTTGCTGTCTGAATTCGTCGGGTTTACACGGATAGAATTCGTCGGATTCGTCGGGATTCGTCGGATTGTCCCGTGAACACTCGACGAATTATTACAGAAACCCTTCATTCGACAAAATGTTGTCGTCTGTCTGGATTCGTCGGGATTCGTCGGGATTCGTCGGGTTGTCCCGTGAAGACTCGATGAATTGTTACAGAGATCATTTTCTTGGCAAATGTTGCCGTCTGATCTGATTCGTCGGATTCGTCGGATTCGTCGGATTGTCCCGTGAAATCTCGACGAATGATCTTCCGTGGGATTCTGACGAATTGTAACAGAAGCCCTTATTCTGATGTGTGGTCTGCGGATAGCGATTCTTCTAGAAGCTGTTTATCCTTTGGGTATAAATAGGACTTCGTTTTAGGGTTCTAAAAACGAACGAAAAGAAAGGCCGACGGAAGGAGTTCCGTTCTCGCCTCACGAACCCTAGTCGACGGAAGTGTTCCGCCGTCTCTGAATCGCGTCCGCTGACCTCCTCTCCGGCGATCGTCGTCGTGCGTGTTCTTCCTGGAGCGAACCTAGCAGTTCGTGGAAGTGCAAAGGTGCAGTCGTTCTTCTCCCGGCTCGTGTGGATCACTGTAGAGACGTAGACATTATTCTACGTGAGGACTCGCATAGCCGACGACAGGAATCAACTCGTGGAGCATCTAGGTTGGATTTGATCCAATCCCGCAAAGGTAATTTCATACCTAGCATTTTGTTAACTTCTTGATTCAACATTCATGACCGATCCAAAGTCTTTTTGGGTTGTTTCTGTTTATTTCCGCTGCGCCTACATTTGATGTATGGTTCTAGAAAAACCCAACAAAATAGCGGGCTGAAGCCCCTGCTGCTGCGTTGTACTGTGTGAGCTGGCCCTTGAAGGCCGAGTTGTTTTGTTTACTACTTTCATGTGTGGCCGGCCTGCGTACCGATGTTTGGAAGCCACCTTCATTATGTGAACAAACTATGTAAAGAACTTGTTGTATTTCATTCCTAGTGGTTAATGTGGACATTGTATAAAGTGGTTTATTTGAAATTAAATGCTTCTGCTGTGTGACTCTGTGTGCTGAGATGGTTATGCTATTAATTGTTTAATGCTAATTAAGTAATGCGCTCTTCTGTTCGTTTCATATGGCGTGGTGTCCCGGCCGGACCTACTGCTATATGCTATGTAACAGGGAGGGTGTTACAAATTGGTATCAGCTATGGGTCTCGATCCCTTTCCGTCTGAATTCGTGGTCGAATTCTTCTAAGGGGTGGTGAGCACGTGTGTGCGTCGCCGTTATGTCATGTAAATAACTAGTAAATGTCCACTTTAGGAATGAATTACATGTAGGATTATAGCAATGTGATGGAACTTATGTGTTCCTTTGTCAATCTTTGCTATCTCTTAATCGCTAATTGTGTTTTGTACACATGTATAAGCGGCTGGGAGTGGAGCGAGGCCGTCTCAACCCCCGCGTTCGTCTACGAGCAGTGCACCAGCTGAGGTGCCTACTCCTCCTTCTGCTGAGACAGTGAGGATGATAGCTGAAGCAGTGTTTGTTATGTTCACTGCACAACCTGGAGGGCATGTCCCTGGACAGCCTCCTACCCTTGGGGTGGCTCCAGTGCCGGTTGTGGCAGCTGAACCTGCGATTGAAAGGCCAGTGTTGGTTAGGGCACGAAGAGCTCCAGACCAACAACTGCAGTACTTTATGAGTTTCCATCCTCCTACGTTCACGGGGGCAGGAACCCCGACGCAAGCTGAGGATTGGCTATCGAGGGTGCACAAGACCTTGAAGGCCACTAACACGGAGGAAGGGAAGAAGTTACTTTGGCAACCTTCATACTTGATGGGGAGGCGCAGTTGTGGTGGGGTGAGTTAGAATTGCATCAGCTAGCGGGAAGGCAGCTGATGGACACCTCTTTCGAAGAGTTTTCGAGGATGTTCTTGGCGCGGTATCTCCCACCTGCGCAACAAATTGAGATGGAGAATCAGTTCATCCGTCTAACTCAAGGTGATCGTATGATTGATGATTACATGCATGAGTTTACCCGGTTGGGGTGATATGCAAGAGAGACCTTTGCCGATGAAGCTCGGAAGACGAATCGGTTTTATGAAGGTCTGCGGGATCGAAGAGTTGCGGTTCCTTCTGTCGGGGCCAATGACACAGGGGTTTATGACCCTGGTCAATACGACTCATTCCTTAGAAAAGGATATGAAGCGGTCCCAGAGCAGGAAGGAGTTAGCGGTGATAAAGCCAGAGTTCAAAGCGCCGAGCTCTGCGAAGTCTGGGCGAGGCAGGTGGAGGAACAGAGCGCGACCTTCTGGGTCAGCTCAATCTGCTGCTTCGGGTGTGACCACTAGGCAAGGCCCACTCATCTGTTTTAATTGTGGTAAGCCAGGTCATATAGCCCGAGACTGTCGTGGCGGCAAGAAGGCGGATGTGGCTTATGCGACGGAGAAAGGGAAGGCGGTGGAGTCAACTGCATCCCATGATACTCCAGCCCAGCCCAGAGTGTACAACCTTGGCCAGCAGGAGGCCATAAAACAAAGTGATGTGGTGACATGTATGCGTTAGTATACAACTTTTGTTGCCTTTTATACTTCATACCTTCATCATTACTTGTTAACCGTTTGTGTATTAGGCTTTGTCCTAATCTTTAACTCTCCGGCGAGAGCACTGTTTGACACGGGTGCTTCGCATTCCTTTCTATCGGAGGCCTTCATACAACAACTTGGAGTACCTTCGTCATTTAGAAAGGAACGATTAGATGTGATGCTACCCAATGAGTGTTCTATGCGTGCGGATCGAGGCTGTGTTGTAAAGGTACGAATAGGAAGTCAAGATTTCGATTTGGAAGCACTGATACTGTCACTTTCGGAGTTCGATGTGATCTTTGGTATGGACTGGCTGTCAGCGCAGCAAGCCTACATTGATTGCACTTCTAAAGAGGTCACACTGGGGCGGAATACCGAACGTGCGACTATGTTTGCCGGTTTGCGTGGATCGAGCAAGACGTTGATGTCTGATGTCCAAGTAGTCAAGGCAGTTCGGCAAGGCGCAGAATTATGTGTTGTGCTAGTGGGGGCTGTAAAGCCTCAACCCAGTCTGAGTGACGTTCCTGTTATTTCAGAGTATCCTGATGTGTTTCCTAAAGATCTTCCTGGGGCGCCACCTCAGCGAGAGATAGAATTCACTATAGAGCTGGTGTCAGGTGCCAAGCCTGTGTCATGCTCTCCATACCGTATTGCGCCAAAGGAGATGGCAGAGTTAAAAGTTCAATTACAGGAGTTGCTAGAGCAAGGCTATATACGCCCAAGTACATCATCTTGGGGTGCTCCGGTCCTCTTTGTGAAGAAGAAGGGCGGAAGCCTACGTCTCTGTATCGACTACCGTGAATTGAATAAGCTGACCGAGAAGAACAAGTATCCGATTCCTCGAATCGATGACTTATTTGATCAGCTAGTGGGTTCGTCGGTGTATTCAAAGGTGGATCTTAAGTCTGGCTACTATCAGTTGCGGATTCGGGAATGCGACATTCCCAAGACGGCATTTAGTACCCGCTACGGACACTATGAGTTTACTGTTATGCCATTTGGACTGATGAATGCGCCGTCAGTGTTCATGGATCTGATGAATAGGACCTTTCGAGAGTACCTGGACCGGTTTGTGATCGTCTTTATTGACGATATTCTGGTATACTCTCAATATGAAGAAGAACACGCTATTCATTTACGCGTAGTTTTGGAGACCCTACGACGGAGTCAGTTGTATGCCAAGTTCTCCAAGTGTGAGTTTTAGCTAGCTTCAGTAGCGTTCCTTGGTCATGTGGTTAGTGGTGAGGGTATCACAGTGGATCCAGCAAAGATAGTTGTTATCCAGGAGTGGCCCGTTTTGACGTCAGTAGCGGAAGTCAGGAGTTTCCTTGGACTTGCCGGCTACTATCAACGCTTCGTGGAAAACTTTTCGCGGATTGCTCTTCCTATCACAACCTTGACAAGGAAGGATCAGAAGTTCATTTGGTCACCAGCGTGTGCACGAGCTTTTGAAGTATTAAAGAGTCGTCTGATCACGACACCGATCTTGTGTTTGCCATGTGGTGTAGAAGGCTATGAAATTTACAGCGATGCGTCAGGGAGCGGCTTAGGCTGCGTACTTCTTCAGCATGGTCAAGTGATAGCTTATGGCTCTCGCTAGTTGAAAGTGCACGAGCGAAACTACCCGGTCCACGACTTGGAGTTGGCGGCCGTGATCTTCGCTCTGAAATTGTGGCGACACTACTTGTATGGCGTGAAGGTTGATATCTTTACGGACCATAAGAGCCTAAAATATCTGCTAAATCAGAAAGAACTCAATATGCGACAGCGAAGGTGGATGGAGTTCCTGGGAGACTACACTTTCGAGATACACTATACTCCCGGGAAGGGAAATATCGTCGCAGATGCTTTGAGCCGGAGGGCTTCTGCGCAGGCCAACTTGTTGGGACCATTGCCCACAATGTCCTAGATTTGGAGAAGTCCATTCCTAAGTCAAAGATATACCTCACAATATATTTGATATATTATCTAGAATCACTGTGCAGGAGATCAGGTCAAGCTAGGTGCTCAAGAAATTCATCTAAGTTCACAAGCGTCGAGAGACCACACATCGCTCGACGCCTGTGACCCAGAAGCGTCGACCCATGTCTGCTGACTCAAAAGGCAAGGTCGCTGACTGAAGATCTGAGACCAAGTCAAGAAGCGTTAAGCCAAGGAATATCGCTCGACGTCGTGCAATAAGAAGCGTCGACCAACTTCAGTTAGCTCAACGTCAGCAAAAAGAGTCTAGATGAGAAGGCAAAGTTAAAAAGCGTCGAGCTCCTATACATCGCTTGACGCCTACAGATAATGAGCGTTGAATGACTAAAGATTGCTCGTCGCCTAAGAAGGAGGCTTTGAGAGTTTCAGTCTAAGTAGAAAGTGTCGAGCTTCTACACATCGCTCTACACCTTATAGAAAAAGCGTCGACAGAGATACACATTGCTCAACGCCCTCTTCCTGAAAAACTTTGAGTTAAGAATTGTGTAACAGTACATCTACAGCAAGCTGAGCCATGTCGAGACGATGACCATGTCTCAACTCCTCGTCAATTCTGAAGCCACTAAAGACCATTGAGGATCTGACGTCACACTGACATGAAGGAGCATCTCAAATAGCGCGGATGGCGGGTTATAAATAGAAGGCATGACCTATGATTTAACAGTTCAACATTCCTAATCAAAGCCATCATCTTCTCCATTGTTCAAGGCGAAATCAGAGGAAGAATCTGAAGAAGTCATCTCCTCTTTCAGAATCGTTCTAACTTGAATAAATCCTTTCAGCAATCTGGTGCTGATATTATTTCTGAAGAGAGAAGGTCAAGGAGGAAGAATCCGTCTTCCTAAAGAAGAACAGTCATCACAGGCTGTGCAATTCAAGAAGACCATTTTGTTGTTGTTGATCTGTTGAAGAACTCTGTCTGATCATTCAGATAGAATAGAAGGCTCCATACATTGAAGAACTTAAGCTTGGTGATATTATAAACTCATTCTCAATTTCTGTAGGATCTTTTGAAGATCTGAGTGTAGGATCCTTTGTGATCTGAGTTGTAGGATCCAAGGGTGGATCTGAGTGTATGCCTGCTATTATAAAGGTTGAGGTAGGATCTGTTGAGATCTGAGACTGTAGGATCTGTTGAGATCTGAGATTGTAGGATCTGTTGAGATCTGAGACTGTAGGATCTGTTGAGATCTGAGACTGTAAGATCTGTTGAGATCTGAGCTGTAAGACCATTTTGTGGCCTGAGATCTGGAGGAGATATAAGCCATATCTAGCACACTGCTAGAGGGGAGAAGGGGGAAAGTGGATTACCCTAGATAGGGGAACCACTATAAAATTCTGCGTGTTTGTGTTTGTTTCTTGAAAGCTCTGATTATTATTCACATTCAATTAGGATTTTATCAAGAATTGTAAATAGAGTTTAAAATAACCTATTCACCCCCCTAGGTAATTAGCTACCCTTAAATAAAGACATTCAAGTGGTATCAGAGCGAGGTTGTTCAAGAAAAGGTTTCACAGCCTGAACAAGACCTCCTAAGGGTAGATTTGTTAAGTCGTGATGGCAAACAATGAAGGGAACAAGGAATTCACATCCATGAAGTTACCAATCTGTAGAAAAGAAAATTTTGGGATTTGGAAGGAAAGGGTTAGATTATTCATGGAAGCCTCTGACCCTAGGATATACATCACAGTACTAGAAGGACCTTTTGTTCCTATGAAGGTCTCATTCACAGATGGAAACATCAAGACTCCCAAAACTTATTCTGAGATGACTAAAGATGAAGTAATTCTGGCCACTATGGATAAGAGAGCTCAGAATATCATTGTGAGTGCAATTGAGGATTCAACCTTCCAGAATTTAGTGCACTGCAAAACTGCAAAGAAAATGTGGGATTCTCTCATTGTCTATATGGAAGGAACTGAAGAGGTCAGAGATGACAGGAAGTCTCTTCTGAATCAGCAATATGAGGCTTTCAGACAAGACAAGAAGGACTCAATAGCAATTTGTTATGAGAATTTTTTTAAAATTGTCAATGGTCTGAAAACCTATCGAAGAACATTTACAGACTATGAGCTAAATGATAAATTCTTGAGATCCCTTAACAAAGAATGGGACATCAAGATCTATGCTATCAGAGAAATGGGAAATTTGGGAAATATTCAGCCCCAGAACCTATATGGGAAACTTCCGTCCCATGAACTTCACCTGAACACCAGAAAAGCTGAAGAAGGACACATCAAAGAAAATCCCATTGCTCTAAAGGCAGAAAGTTCCAAGAGAAGCAAGGAAAGGATGTCATCACCCCCCAGGATACCATCTGAATCTGAAGAATCAGTGACCAGCAATTCTGACTCTGAAATATCAGATAGTGAAATGGCACTCTTCACCAAATAGCTGAAAAGGATGCTCAGAAGAAAACAACACTGGAAAACTAGGCCTTTTCAGTCATCCAAATCCAAGAAGCACTCCAACTATTCAGAAGGATTCGGACCAGATTCTAAGAAGGACAGTTATAATTCTAAACATAATAAATCTAATTCAGAAGAAATTATGTGTTTTGGATGCAGGAAATCTGGGCACATGATTGCTGATTGTCCATCAAAAAGAAAGAACAACAAGAAGTCTGATGAGAGGAGGCACAAGTCTGACAAGAAACATGAGAGGAGCCTGATAGCCAAGAAAGGTAAAGTCACTTTCAGTGACAGTGAGTCTCAATCATCTGATTCAGACAGTGAAGAGGCACTCATAGCACTGATGGCTGTCCACGAAAGTGAAGACATTCTGAACCAGAGACCTATGATAAGAGCCCCACTATCAAGGTCTGATAGTGAGGAGGATGAAGAAGAAAATATAGGACTCATGGCCCTCAGGAATGAAGAGGATCAGGAGACAATCTCCAATGTGAAGGTACTTGATAGAACTCCTTTATCTGATTCTGAATCTGAACATAAAACTATTTCTAAATCTGAGGCAAATTTATTTTCTTCTGATGAGAGTGACTCAAAATCTAACTTTCATGAAGTTAAAATGGTTGAGAAATATGAGTCACTTCCTAAAGCCCTCAAAAAGAGTAAAAGGCATAACAAGAAGCTACATAAAGAAATAACTGAACTAAAGAAGACTAACTCCCAATACTCTGAGGCAGCTGAGAGGCTGAATCAGGTAAGCAAGGAGCTTAGCAAATTGAGAGTTGAGTCCATCATTCAAGTTGAGACTATATGCTATAGAGAGAAATTAATAAAAGAACTTGAGACAAAGCTCCTAGCTGAAAGGAAGCCACAAATTGTCAAAACCACAAATTGTCCTTCCCATAAAAGACACATTCTCTGCACAATGCAGATGTGGCATAGGATACAATGGGAAGGAAGAAAATAAATCTAAAGATAATGACAAGGCACCCATGCAACCTATAAAATTCAACAAAGCCATGCTTATCACAAATGAGCATGATCTAGAGGGTGTGCATGAACATTGGAAGAATGAGTGTTCCACTAGCAAAGCTCACTCAATTCAACCAAGTATTAGTGATGCCAAATCTTACAAAGAAAAAGAATTAATTCATCATGACCCCTTTGTATTTGGAACAAACACCAAATTCAATGGAGAGGAACTGAGACCAGTAGTGAGGACTACTGCTGTCAAGAAATCTGAATCAGCAAAATTTATTGAAACACTTTACAAAACTCCATTGAATAGGGCAACTAGACAAAATGTGAGTCAACCCAAAGAGGTGAAAAGACCTCAAAGGAGGTATAACAAATATGAATGTTGGTGTTGTGGAAAGGTTGGCCATTTTGCTCTTGATTGCTGGTTCAACCCAACTGTTCCAAGAATAAATTCTGGAAAACCAGTACTCAGACCAGTGGCAACATACACAGCACAAAGGATCAAACAACAAGTAAATAAACCAGCTCATACTAACAAAGTTCTAGGACCCAACTTTGTGTGGGTTCCTAAGAAAAAGTAATTTTCTTATTGCAGGTATGTCCAAAGACCAATCAAATTCCTATCTGGTATTTGGACAATGGGTGTTCCATGCACATGACTGGAACAAGAAGTCTACTGAATGACTATACTTCTGTGAAGAATGGACCAAAGGTTGTATTTGGAGGATCTGACAGAGGTAAGACTAAAGGATATGGTAAAATCACAAATGGAATTGTCTTGCAGGGATGGAGCACCGCCGCCCCAAGCATGGAGTGGGGTCGTTATAAGTCTGGGTCAGCTAAAGCTGACCGGTTACTTGTTTTCCCACTACTTGGTGGATTTGTTTGTACAGGTCCCGGTGAGGCTAGCGGGAAATAACGGGTTGAAGCCCCTGCTGCTGTGTTGTGCTGTGCTGAGCTGGCCCTTGAAGGTCGAGTTGTTTTGTTTACTATTTTCATGTGTGGCCGGCCTGCGTGCCGATGTTTGGAAGCCACCTTCATTATGTGAACAAACTGTGTAAAGAACTTGTTGTATTTCATTCCTAGTGGTTAATGTGGACATTGTATAAACTGGTTTATTTGAAATTAAATGCTTCCATTGTGTGATTCTGTGTGCTGAGATGGTTATGCTATTAACTGTTTAATGCTAATTAAGTAACACGTTCTTCTGTTCGTTTCATATGACGTGGGGTCCCGGCCGGACCTATTGCTATATACTATGTAACAGGGATGATGTTACAGAGGATGTCGAACAACTCGCTCCTAAGACTTCTCGCCCCACCACGCAGCAAGATGATCCTGTCGAGAATCTGAACGCGCCCCTAGCTCAGGTTCGACCTGATCTCACCTCGCGAGGATGGAAATACGCATTTGCTTTTGGTTTGTTTTAACTTAGCTATACTCACCATTACACTGTCTTCTCCTCGTAGTTCCTCATACCACAGAGACTCAAAGTGAGGCGAGCTCGCTACCTCCGTCAAGCGGCACTCCTTTGGATGTCCACCCCTTGCGCTCGGTCCCGCTGGTCTCCTCTGTGGACGTGTTGAGATCTTGGACGGTCGCTCAGTGTGAATTAACCTGAGCAGCAGGAGAGTCCACCCTGGGGTGAGTTCTTTATCGTCGATGGAGGCCGAGGAACCCACCACTTTCACTGATAATCCACAAATCCCTTTGGCGAGCAACGCACCTCAGCCATCGCTCGAGCAACTTATCGTCGTACCTTCTCTTCCTGTCGACTTCCTCCCCTCCTCTACAACTACGTCAAACATTCCTCCCCCACCGTTCCCGCATGGCGGGAGGAACGGAAGGTCTCATATATTCAACCCTCCTTCCCGTGGGGGTGCACGAGGATCTGATTCCCGCGGGAAGGCTCACGTGGACCCTCCTACAGACGACTATTCCCAGCGACCTGGAACCTTGCAACAAGAACCTACCTAATCAGATAGGGACCACTGCGGGGGTTCGTCAATAGGTCGGTGAGGATCTTCACAGTGCAGCCCCTCTCCTCACTGGAACCGTACTCCTCGTCACGACTCTCCTCGCCAAGAGCACACTCCTCCTCGGCACGATGCAAGGCCTCAAACATCGCGCTCTGGTACTTTCTCCCTTTTAGAAATAATCGCCCTTTATTTGTCTGGATTCTCGCTACTGTACGAGTTCTCTAATAGGTCATCCTTCTACTTCGGGAGGCACGTTGATTGACATCATCAGTCTTCCAATGCGCGAGTGTCAAGAGAAGGTCTAATCGGCCTATCTTGACCTAGAGACTAAATTCGACCAGATGGCGATATGCGAGGCAAACCGCAGGATTGTTGCATTGTAGATGCGAGTTATATCAACGCGACTTTTGTCGCATTATGGTCTAATCATGGGCAGGAGGAACACACTTGGGAGCCCATGGACTGCATGCAGCAATGCCACCCGGAGCTCTTCACCTCAGGTATTTCCTAAACACCTTTGATAATGTTACTATTATCGTAGTGCGTAAAACCCCGTAAACCCGAACTTGAATTTCGGGGATGAAATTATTATTTTTATTTATTGAGATTTATAACATCCCTGATACTTCTAGACCCCTTGATGGTGTTAGGGTTTGAGTGTTGAGTTAGGACAAGGAAACGACCCTAGAACTCCTTGAGCTAAGGAAAATTGCTATGTGCACCCCCAAAGTGCACAAGTCAACCTAGGCCACATTACACCCAAATGAACTCATCACCTCAAAGTAAGCTCCATAACACCTCTCTAACCCTAAGGGGGAGGCAATTGACCAATGGACACATGGTTAGGTCAACCAAATTGGCCATATTGACCAGTCAAATCTATGTTAACTTAAGTCAACTCAACCCAAATTGGCTCAATTAGACTTTACATGGACAAAGTGACATCACCCCTACCCTTATAGTACCATTAGGGATCTAATGGACCCAAAAGCCCCATCATGGGGCCACCAATTTGACCAAAGTCGAACTTTCCCCAATTTTGGTCAAAATCATATTTTTTGGATAAATTAGCCCAATTGGTACATCATCATGACCCAATCGATATTGGGTGGTGTCAAGGGACTCAAGACATACCCCTTGGACCAGTCAACCCATCAAGTTGACCAAAGTCAACCCTAAGGCAACCATTGTCAAAGTGAACCCTAAAGGCTAAATTAGAGCCCAAGCCAATTCAAGTGAGCATAGGCCTTGCCCCATGGCCCAACCTAGGGCCCACTAGATTTATCAGATTTATTTAATCTGAATTAGGTGATTTAATTTGGGTTTAATGGGGGTAATTAAAGGAGGGAGTTTCATTTGGAGGGGGAATAATGGGGGGAGGCCAAGTGGCACCCCCTTCTTCTTCCTCAACCCCTCTTTTCATCTCCCCTGATGAATAGGAAGTGGTTTCCAACAATTATAGGTCGGCCACCATCAAGGGGGGCCATTAATTGCCATGGACGAAACTCCCAAAGCTTGGATCTTCTATATATAGCTCCCCTCACCACCAATAGACCCTTTCATCACCTTCAGGAGCCCTCAAGTAGTCGAAATCGACTCTTGGATCGCTGCAATCGGTGGAGAATCGAGCTTGGGAGGAGGTTCGCCGGAAAACACCAAATCCATGGCCACCCGGCCGAGTAGCCGCATCCAAGCCTGGAATCAGGCATGTTTCTCCTCCTCTCCCCTTGTGATAGCATCTTAGATCCTTTAGGGGAGATATCGGATCCAATTGGGGCTGATCCAGGGAGAGAAAATTCTAAATTTTCCATGAAAATGGTGGTTGCGGGATCGCCGGAAACTGCCTCTCCGGCGGTCGTGCCACCGCCCGACGATAGCCACCACCTCAACGGAGGTGGTAGTGGCGGTGGACGGTCGGGGAGGTGGCTAGGTGGCCAGGATTAGAGGCTGGAAAAGCTCCAGGCGGGATGGATCACGACCATAGGCTGATTGGGGAAGACACAATCAGGGCCGTCCATTCTGGATATCATGATTATATATTTAAAAGATGATTTTCTATGACATAAAAATAGACTTTTTGATCCATGAAATTGACGCCATTAGACGCCATTTCATGAAAAGTGACTAGGGATAAAAGTTGTAGGTCTTTGAGTCTAATTTCTGTAGGAACTTGAATCAACCCATTTGGAGCACAGTAGCACCTTGTAGGAATGTTTTAGTGGGACTGATCCTTAGGGTAGGACAACCAATCTTTTGTTAATAATTTTTAAATGACTTAAGCTATGAGGTTGAAATTTTGGGCATATGTGTAGGTACCCTAGATACACCTCCTGTTCAAAAATTGGAATTTTTGGGCAACCTGTTTCTATAGTTTTAGGGAAAATGTGATTTTCATAAAAATAAAATAATTTGGTGAAAAATGAGTATTATAACCCCAAATTTTTATGGGAGGTCCATTAGGGCAGTACAAATCCTTGGTAAAAATTTTAGATCCATTAGACCTCTGCATGTTGGTGTATATAACTTATAAGATGAAATGGTGTATGTGAATTGCGGAGCATTTAGCAAAAAGTGAAAATGAGGATTTTATCCCATATGGCTTATGAAATGCCCATGGAACTTTGTACATAGGCTTATGATGATGGAATACACCATTCAAAGTGAAATTAGGATTTTTGGGACAAAAATCCTAGGTGCTTGATTTATTTTAATTTTGGCACCTTTTTAAATTAAGAGGGTAAAAGTGTGCAAATCAACTTAGAAAATTCTAAGACTCTGTCAATAGGGTTATGTTAACATAATACACCTCAAGTATTTATTTGGGAATTTTTGGGAATTTATATCTAGGTTGTTTAGCTAAAAGTACAATTATGCTTTTTTACTAATTCTGTTTAAATCATCATTAATATTGCCTGGAAAATTATGATAATTTTACATAATCAATTGTATAGTGTTGAAAGGCTCTTTGAATTTTCTTAGAATTTTTTGGAATCATAATTATGGAGTTTTATGGAATTGTGGCATTTTGGTAATATGTAAACTTTTACTGAAATTGGTAGTCAAATTACTCCGGAAAATTTTGAAACTATGTATAAGTCAGTGAAATGTGATTATTGATCTCTGGAATTATTTAGAGAATTTTTGGATGCAAAATTCTAGTACTTCATTTGTTAATTTCTATTTTAGGTCAAATGTTCATTATTATAAATTATGGTTGAGATTATTCTCGATAATAATGAAACTTGTACCATGCTGATATTTAACCAATATTGATATTGTGTAAATTTTATTAGGGTTGTTGAACATCAGAAACTTGTACTTCATGTTCAAAATCACATGTGGCAATAATTTAGGAAAATTATAATAAATGCTGATTAATTTATGAAAATTGTGAACCACTGGATTTAGGTCTAAAATGTCATGATAGACCTTAAGAAATAATCATAGGTCCTTGGGTCAAGTATTTGAAGAATTCCTATTCGTCCACTCACATTTGTTCATATGGTCTGCATTTAGTAATTTGGCAAAATAGTGATCCAGCAGTCGGTCATGCTTTGGAGAGGTCGCACACCTAGTGATAGCATAACATTACTAAGTACCTTGAGAAAGGGAATGATGGGGTTCAAACCATCATAGTTCCTAATACCATTGTGAGCCTTTCACAGGGTAGACCTCGGGAAGTCCAAGGTTAATCATAAATCGCTATGTATAACTGAAAGTTAGACAAGAGTAGTCTAATAGGATGATTAAATAATATAGCGGCCTCACCCATGTATGGGTTGGAGAGATTCAGGACTCGTTAGTTCTGCGAGCTGACCGAGGCTCGGATAGGTAGTTTTATACCTTGTTTGTGCTTGTTGTGGTGGGTCATTCGGTACTGGTCAAGTCGGCACACCGACAGAAGTACGTTGACTCTAGTGAGGTGTGCAGGTTTTGGGAGAGACCAATAGATTGTTTACACTGAGGTCTGGAGGACTATCCCCTAAACGCACACCTGACCTTAAAGACTGGTTGTTGTCAGGAAGAGTACACAGGGGCTCCATTGTTGTGTTCTTAGCTTTGAGGCGTACGTAAGGTCTAGGCCTGGTATTGTGCCTGCCCACCTAGGAGTGGAGTTGCCCGCCTAGGAGTGGAGTTACCCGCTCCACTGCCACTGTGAGCCACGACGGTCGGTACCTGAGAAGCTAGCTATCTCCAAAAAGTGAGAAATGTTTGAAAGATTTGTGATCACAAAGTTGGGTGGGTGAGTTGTATTATAATCATTGCATTACACCGCATAGCATGACATACTTAGTTAGTATAGTTTAGTTTATATTTTCAGACCCTCATCATATAAATCAGTATGGGCTCTTTCATATGACGAGTTACCTGGAAACCTTAACTTATAAGTTTGTATGACCATTTATATAAGTTAAGGTACGCTTCTGTGATGTTACAGCAGCTGCTTTTACCTTTCTAGTTTATACAGCTCTTCATTACTGTTTTTGCCATGTACTTTGTACTGCTCATTACTAATGCTTTTGTTGTTGCCTATACTGGTTTAGAACTACTATAATTATACATAAATATTACTGTCACCTGTTTGTGCATTCTGCTACTATTGGTCCTCCGTTTTCTTCCTCTCACATGGTGCCTAGGAGTCGCGGGGGAGGCTGGGATGAAGCAGCTTAGTCTAGTTTGACTGACGGTCGTTGGACCACATCATTTTAGGGACACGTGGAGACGCCACCGCAGTTCGGCCAGGTGGAGCCAAGGATTGAGACACCAGGATCTGAGGAGATGTTGTCACACTGCTACTACTACCCGGCGATAGGTGGATGAGTACTTTGTTTAGATTCCGCATTGTTAGTTGAGAGAGAGTGATATTTGTTATGCTTATGTACTGGGATTAACCATATTACTCTTCTCGTTCGTTATCTCATTGTGGACTCCTTCATTTGATATTTATATATCTATGTTGTGATATTGTGGACTGATTTTTGTTACTTCTTTTCTCGTTGGCCATGTGTATGATCGTACCTGCCGGCAGGATCGCCGTATTGCGGTGATGGCTACCCGTAAGTTGGCATCATTGTCGGGCGACGATCCTGGGCATACAATCTCTCCTCGGTCGTGCCCAATTACCAGGGGGGATTTTTTATAGAGATTTTATAGTTTTAAAATAATTCCAACTAATATCTTGATGTAGGCAAGTATATTTATCGAAATATAGTATAGGAAGGATGTCGTATTTGCCTGAGGCCTGTCGAGTAATCTCACTCACGCAAAATTCCTATTAATTTATCGGTGGAAAGTTGGATTTGTTTTGGAAATTTAAAAGTTGCAGATTTAAAATTACTAAAGAGAAAAAAGATCACGATTTAAAAAACCTTAGCACTTGATTAAGTGTTCTTGGGAATCCGATTATAAAAGTTACGTTCTAATTCTTAAAATTCTATTTCGATTGGAGGATAGAAAATACGATAGAAGCTCGCTAGAGACGATTATCACCTAATTTTAAATTACTTCAAATTGAATCTCTTAAACTTGAAATAAATTAAAATCGCATAAAAATTAATCCAAAAATTCCAAAAGAAGTTATATTTTCGATTCTCAAGGAAAATATAACAAACTTTTTATTTTTGAGAGATCTAAGGTATCAACGAGCCTCTCGGCCAACCAAAATACCAAATCGGATAGCGAAATGTATATACCGGCAATATAAACTCGCAACCAAGAAATTAATCGGAAATAAATTGAAACGAAGTTCTAAAAATTAGAGACGATGGATTATAATTTAATCTTCACCCCAATACTAACCCAACAAGCGCTAAGAGAAAATTTAGCTACTCATAGTAAAAGAAAAGACAATAATTAAGGAAGAGAAATGCATTTTTATTAGAAGGAAAAGGGAGTACAAAATTAAACTAAGCAATACATATGCATGAAAAATTCTTGAAAATTAAAGCTCTCATACAAGGTGGAACTCTCTCCAATTTGATAACTTCTTCCACTCTCCCCCTCATGCCATGGACCCATGTTCCTTTTATAGATGTTGAAGTGGTTTCTAGAATCATCCAAGATAATAAATGCTAGGGGATGAATCAAGATGAATGTGACTTCTTAGTTTTAGAGGGGAAGATAAATGTTGGAGAAACATGGTGGCTCCAAGGGGGAATGAATGTGACTTCTTAGTTTTAGAGGGGAAGATGAATGTGGCAACAATATATATAATTCATGTATTTCATGTGCTTGGGATGGAGTGAAACAAAGGGGATGAATATTCATTCATCTTAGGCAAGGCTTGGACGTGGGCTAATTAAATTTGCATGTAATTATGTGGGTGGTGGGCCATGGTTATCATGCATGGAAATGAAGGCTTGAAGCAGCAATATTAAATTTAAGAGGATGGCATATGTGGCGTATTTGCATGAAGGCGTACAATGGAGTTCACGTGGCTTATGTGGATGGGATTTTACGTGGGCTTCATTGGGAAAGAAAGTGGAGGCTTGCATGAGCTCAGAGTGCCCGGCCGGGCTGCATGGAAGCGGCGATCTTGAGTGCGGCATCAGCATGACAAATCGGCGCGAAGGCGGGCTGCACATGCACGGACGCGTCTTGAATAATGTGACGACTGTAGCAAAATCTTCATCAATCATGCGTGCAACATCAACAAAATTCAGCAGCGGGCTTTCACTTCGAGACGTACAAAAATTACCCCCAGGCCTGCAAAATAACGAAACATTAGTGAAAAATTATATAAAACTAATTTATAAGCAAAATTAAATATTATTTAGAGAATATATATATAATTTATATCAAAATTTAATAAATTTGCTAAAGTAATTTAAGTTAAATTACGCATTATCAATTTTACATTTTATGTATCTCCGGGTATTGTTGTAGGGAAGACTTGGGACTACTTGAGAGATGGTGCACAGAGGCCCATTCAAAGTTGGTTCAGATTCATCTTGAAAAAGAAGAGCGAAATGCCTCTATTTATAAAACAGTCAGCAACCGACGGTGGTAGTGGTTATCGTCCCGCGGTACTCGATATGGAAAGAGTTTCGCGCCTCGACCAGTCCTGGAAAGGAAGTAGCTTTTATCATTTTAGGCAATGGCTATCACTACGTGATAGTACTAACACACCGCATTAGTGGTGTATACGATCCAACCAATCATGTGATATGTTACTCTTTCCATCGCTCAAATCAGGATGTTGATAGTCGTGGATACCATATAGTTACTGTAGGGTGTTTGTGTTAACGCGATGCGGTACGTGTTGATAAAGATGGACTTGCTCATGTCAATGTTTTCGTTCAATTGCCTTTTGTCAACTGTCTCGCAGCACTGACCGCTACCGCCAGTGGTAGCAGTTACCATCACGTGATTGTGCTCAAATCAGAGCACATCTTCTGTCTTTTTTTCTCGTTCAATACGTCATTGTACATGTATGTCATGCACACTATAAACACACACAAGCTTGATCAAATACATAATGATATTTGTTATTCTCAAAATAAGAGATGCAGAATGCATATTCCAACAATGAGCTAGTCAAATTCTGCAATATTTTCAATTTTATTCTCTTGTTTATGTCAGGTGTAAAGTTTTTTATTGGTGTAGTAGTGTGGTAGATCTCATAAAGTAGAATTCCTCACTCCTTGAAATCGAAATAAACCATAATAACTCGTAGAACTTACCTCGATGTTGTCTCTGAGACGTTCATAGATGGATTTATGTTTGGAATATGATCTAGACCTTCATTTGGATAGTTTGAGTCACTGCACCCCACCAATTTAATTTTCACCATTGATTACCCATGTTAAGCCAACACTAGTTCCTCTTGTTTGGCATCACCACTCATAATCACCAAGGACATGTAGCTTTCTTACCTTCACATTTAAGATTGGAGTTCATTTCTATATTCGTGTTTGGGTGCAAGTTTGATGTTGTGATTTGAGTAGGAGGGAAAATTCTTTAAGAGGATGAGAGGATAAAAATCATCATCCCAAATTTGGTGAAGAAAATAATTTTTTAAAAGAAGGGGTGAGAGGATAAATTTTATCACCCCCAATTCAAAAAAAATCAAAGCATAATTTTTTTTTTGAGAAAGATGGCTTGGAATTGTTTGTTGAAGCTCAAAATTTTTGAGGTGAATTCATATGTCTAAGAACATGTTTGGGGTAATTCACATCAATTTCATGCCCCTATGGTGAATTATTTGATGCATGACTAATTATCATTGCTTAAATGTTAAGTAAGTCATTCTTGTTTATCTTTGAACACCAAATTTGAAGCTTAAGCCTAAAGTTTCATCCTATTTTATCCCTAGTGATTCTATGCATGACCCTCATTAGTGCTGTGGAGAGGTTGTAGAAGGGCAAGCTTATGGGAGTTATTCAATGGTGGATTCCATTGCGGGTATTCTAGGTGCTTGAGAGTCAGGAATCCGAATTCAATGTTGTTTGCCTTTCTCGCTACACTAACTTTAGAATAACACACTCGTGCACTCCTTGAGGTAGAATTGCCTTGTTTTGTTTTTGTACAGATAATATAGCTCACATTAGCATGATTTTCTTGATTTAGGTGAATTTTCATTGTAAGCATTGTAATGAATTAGAATGTTATTTGAATGAATGGTAAATCTAATGGATGTCACTTTATATCCCTTTTGGTGAGTGTGTTTGCTTAGGACAAGTAAACAAGTAAGTTTGGGAGTATTTGATACCTCTTATTTATAGATTTTCCCCTTATAAATCGCATTGGTTTCACACTCTTTTATCATACTTTTAGTATAGTTTAATGCATTTTTCAGTCATGTGGTTTGTCAATTGAAATTTGGATATTATGATGTGAATTACAGGTGTTGACATTTTCACAATTTTAGGGGAGGTTATGTGAATTTTTCTTCATGTACGGTTGTGCGCCAAAATGCACACGCGCGTGCATGTACTGTTGATTAATTCATTGACCTGTGCAGAAAATCTTGAGTTCTATCACCAGGCATGTGTTTTACTCATGCGCTGATTGTTCATTGCCCATATATGCTTTGTGCACTCAATTCTATTGGGTGTGGATATTCTTCACGCATGCCAATGCACTAATTGTGTGGTCATGCACATTTATATCATTAAAATTTAGAGTTCTGCCACTAGGCATGTGTTTTATGCGTGCACTCTCGTGCACTTATGCATGGCCATCTTCTGGTAGTCTCCCATGTGTTGCAATCCAGTGTGGACGCCCATAGGCATAACAATGAAAGAGCCATGTGCGATTATTTTTTCTTGTGTCTATAAATACAGGATTTTAGGTCATTTGATAGGATTCCTCCATTTCCACAGCCGTCTTCACTTCCCCAAGGTATCTCCACATGTTTTTTGAAGGGAAGAAACTTCCTTCCACCTCCAACCAATGCTTCTTGGATAACATCGAAGAAAGGAGAAGATTATTAGAGAATCGGTGCCAACAACATGGAGCTTTGAACAACTTGAGGAGAAGACGTGCCATTAGGAGGAGGTGACAGCTCCATTCCTTATCTCGTGCGACAGTCAAGGTCTGTCTGGAGAGTCAGAGTAACATACCATGCTCTTCCCATTCCAAGGAATAGTCTCATAGTTCGCTTTATATTTATGGTGTTATCCTTGCCCCTCACCTTCTTTCTTTCTTAAGCATTCTTCATTTTGATGGTTGTATGTTTACTTTGAATGTAGTTTGGGACTGATGCATAATTTGTATTGGATAATTGTTATTTGATATAATTTATCGTTTGCCCTAATTTCATCGCATGGTGGATTGACCATTTCTCTCTTGTTATTGAATGATGAATGTGATTGTTAGTAGATTAGGATAAGGAATTTAGAAATTTGATTAAACTCCTTTAACCATTTGTTTAGATAGCTCAAGGTTTAAGAAGTTCTAGAATCTTTACATATGTTCCATGTGATTCGATACTCGGTGGGAATCCATCATTTATTTTACTTCGACCAGAGCACTACCGATGTTATTCCGCCAGGATAATGGCTGTTGTAGTTTTGCGGCCAGTGATCACCAGAATTGGAGGCGAACGCTTTTTGCTAGTATCCACCATCGGGAAACTAATTTAGGCAACAAGGACGCCTCAAGGGCCCTCAAAAATATTCAGTGATCTCTTTCGGACCTAGTGGCACCTCCCAGTAAGCATGTAGAGGTCTAGGAGGGGTTGCTCCTAATAGTGGCGCATCTCATTAAAAAGCCTCTCTAGTGCTCTGAAAGGGATCCTAATGATTTCTAAATGATTTAGCTGTGGGGGAGTTGAGAAACGAACCTCCGAATGGTTGAAATGGCCAATCAATTCCTCGGAGGCATCCTCGGTAAACAAGGATGTCAAGTAAATCCTTGCTCCAAGTCACTACTGGTTGGTCTCTGGAGGGGGATTTTGATTCGAAATGACTTATGTTTCTCAGACGTTCCTGTCGGAGGTCTTAAGGAGGACTAATAAAGCACAGGGAGGAAGAAATCGATTTTGGAGGCTTTCAAGTGAGGTTGTTTCGTCGGGAAGAGACTTCCTTGGGCTAAGACATAGCTGCAGGTGGGTAGAGCTCATTTTGGAGGGTTTACTTTAGTCCTTTAGAGCGGATCAGACCTATTATTAGCCAAAGCTAAAAGCAATCAAGGGGCATAAAATGAAGTGGCCGACAATGGTTGCTTTGAGCTCTAGCCAAGGCTTTTGTCTCTATTCTCCTTTAAGCTGAATGAGGAAGCTTCTTAGACATATAGAGCATGCCTTAAGTCGCCCTTGTCCAAATCAATCACCAAAAATGAGGGGGCGGGAAAGAGGGTGGCCGCTCAAATAAAGCTTTTCAACTAGCTTGAGCAAAATGCCAAAGGTGATTACATGGCATGCACTTGTTGGGGGGTTTCTATGGGGTTTACACATCATATGTGTGTAGTGGAAATTCAAGAAAAAACCCAAAGAGAAGCATATGCATCTTATGATAACCATGAATCAAAAAATAAATGCAATAAGTACTTATGCGAGGTCGAGTCAATAATCAATCAAACTGCTCTAGGAAATGCCTTGTTTGAGTCAAAATCCTATTTCGAGATCGTCTTCCTCGACCTTCAACTGATTCAAAATCACCGACTGGCGGTTGCTTGAGTTCCATAAATGCAGAAATAGAACTGCAACTTTATGGGAAATCCACACTAATGAGAGAAACACCTCGCTTGTGTCAAACAAAAGCAGGCTGGAAGAAAGATCAGCTTCTTCGTCTCCACGAACTGCTAGGTTCGATTCTAGGAGAAGTTTTCCAGCGCTTGGGCTCCAGTTCACAAAAGTACCGTCGTCAGGTTCGCCGCTCTGAACACTTCAGAAGGGGCTTCAGAATAGTTGAAAGCTTAACCCTAGATATAAGATTATATCTATATATAATCATTAGTGAACCGGGTTCAGCTTCAATAGAAATTACCCTAAAAACAGGTGAACCGGGTTCACGGTTTAGAAGAAGGAGAAAATAGACTCAGGCTATGTCGACTTGATATCCAGTCGATCGACTAGATAATCTAGTCGATCGGTTTGATATCTAGTCAATCAGTTTGATATCCAGTCGATAGGCTAGACAATCTAGTCAATCAATTTGATATCTAGTCGATATACACTATATCAACACAAAGACAACCTGGTCGAAGTTTTCTAGTCGATCGGTTAGACTATCTAGTCGATCGGCTAGACCGTCTAGTCGAATCTATCCAGTCAATAATGAAATAGACTAGACGAATCCTTCTAGTCGATCGGCTGGACCGTTTATTCGAATCTGTCCAGTTAATACTGAAACAATCTAGATGAATCCTTCTAATCGATCGGCCAGACGATCTAGCTGATTCAACCAGACAACACAGACAGTTCTAGACGACTTTGTCTAGTCGATTGGCTAGACCTTCTAGTCGATCAGCTAGATCATCTAGTCGATATCACTATATCGACATGCAATCAAGTCGACATAGACTTTCTCCCACTCATCCAAGTTTGGCTCTCCACTCATATCATATATGAGTTGAGCCACCCTGATCATATATCCAATTTCTCGTGTGTTATTATGTGTGACTTCATAAGCTCATATTATGTTGGCAGTGAGACTAACTCGTTGACTACTTCAAGATCACATGAGATTCTAACAGTCTCTTGTTGGATCTTACGGCGCCCTAAGAGGGGGGGGGGTGAATAAGGGAATAAAATTCTTTCTATAATTTTCAAGATAATTACTAAATTGTTTTATAATGAAGGAGATTGAAATAAACAATTTAGATTTAGAATTGAAAATTTAGAACACAATATAATAGAGATTACGCCAAATGATACAAATCAAGTAAACACAAAAGAGACATGATTATATATATGAAAAAGTGTTTACATAAATTTGATTTCTATATCGCTAGAAATCGGAGGCGTACAAATGTAAATTTCTTTTTGTTTACCAATCCTTCTCCCAAGGATCGGAAGGTTATCACTTGTCTCTCCCTAGACCAAGCCCAAGCCTATCCTCTAGATCTTCCCAAGATCTAGACGTAGCACACAAGGCCACGATTTTCCACCAAGCCACGCAAGGACTTGGACGCTCCGTACAAGGAAGCGATTTTCCCCTAAGCCACGCAAGGACTTAGACGCTCCGCACAAGGAAGCAATTTTCCCTACCAATACAAAGTTAAATGTATATAAATGAAAATACAAGATAAAATAAGAACTCCCTAGAAATTCAGATCTCTGAAAGGAAGGTTGAAGCCTCGAGATGATCCTTGATGTAGAAGCGCGTCCGATCTCGTCTTCAATTTCAAACCTTCTCAGCATAAATGGGAGTTCATGAGGTTCTGGAGCTCTCTGGATGGAATGCACTCAGGAAGGGACTTAGAATCTTTAGTGGTTGTAATGCACGAACACAATGTGTCAATTTATAGAAAATCGCTGTCGGAATTCCGACAGTGACTGTCGGAATTTTTCGACAGCGCAAAACTGCCGGTCGTGGTGCTGTCGTGGGCAGTTGTTGTAACCTCCGAGCTGTCGCCTGGGCGACATCGATGTCGGATTTCTGACATCTCAAAACTGCTTTTCGTCGTGCTGCCGTGGGGGAAAGTAGTTGTAACTTCTCTGTTGTCGCCTGGGCGACATTGACTATCGCCTGGGCGACAGTGACTGTCGCCTGGGCGACATCTCCTCTTCATTTTTGCCATCCGAAACTTCTCCAGACTGTAGATTGAGTCGTTCTCATCTCCGAAATGGGGTGGCACATTCCGTAACTCTTCCTGGTTTGAAAGTTATGGCCATTTTAAGATCAGCACACAAAACTCATCCAACCTGAGACTTGTCGTTCTCGGATCATGCCCATGAACGAGGACTTGTCTCCTCATTGAACCTATACAACCTGGCCACTATAAACACACAAAAGACTAGATCAAATACAACACGGTATTTGTTATTCTCAAACCAAGAGATGCGGAAAGCAAGCTCCAACAATCTCCCCCTTTTGATAATAACAAATACCCATATGAGAAATTAGTTAGTTTATAGATAAGTGCGATAAAAGATATGCATGAATAAAAGGTTTACTGCGTGACAGATTTTACTCCCCCTAAATATATATGTCACTAGATTTCTCATTTTATTCTCCCCCTTTTGTTATTACCAAAAGTGGGTTGTCATGATCGAGCAATAGACGCTTTCCATGAAAACTTTTTAATATACTCCCCCTAAATTGTATTCTCCCCCTAAATGTATGCTCCCCCTAAATGTTATAATTAATTGCAATGGTGCATTATTTAATTATTCTCCCCTTAATCTTCTAGATTTCTTGAATTAATCTCCCCCTTTTGGTATTATCAAAAGAAGGTGGGGTGAGGGTAGTAAGGAGGCATTTAAATAACAAAACATGATCGAGCTTTTAAATATATGAAATGATAAAGAGTTGAAGCATAGTATATAAAAGAGATTTCAAATAAAAAGATAAGAGTTGTAAGCAAGCGGAAGATTATAAGAAACATCCTTTTTGTAAGCATGAAAAGCATAAGTAAAAATATGAGTTTTAGTTCAAAATTGAAAGATGTTTTAACCTTTTTGAAATCTCAAAGTTTTTCATAAAGATACCAAGCATGAAATGAACATATTAAAGAGAGGTTATACTACAATGTTACTTAATTTTAAGTTCAAGAGATACCAAAACATTGTAGAGATCATGATAGGTTATCTAGTGCATTTTTATATAAAGAGTAGTATAGATAAAGCATTAGAATCCAATACTTATGAGAAGAAGTGTTATGAAAGATAATGATGTGCACATAAGTGTATTTTGGGCAATGTTAACAATTGATTTAAATCATCAAAATACAAGACATATGTAAAGTAAAGTGCACAATAAAACATAAGTAAATTACTTTCACACACTTTTAATGCACATAATTTAAATTTTTTTTTAACAAAGTGATGTAATAACTAAGGTTTGCACAAGCCACTTTACTATTCTTTCCAAGGTGCTCAACCTCACAATGCTTATGAAGACTTATCAGGAGGTTCAAGTAGTGCTTGGTGGAGTTATATTTGTCTACATATATATATCTTTTTGTTCACATTTGTGAGACAACATTCTCCGAATACACTTGTTTTGCAAACCCAATTTTTTTTTAACTTTTAACCACTTTTCTAAATTTCACAAGTGCAATTCAAATGTAGTGTAGGTAAAAAACTTATGCAAGTTTTAATTCATTGTACAAATACAATACACAAACAAGCATTTTAGATTTAGACACACATGTTGATTACCAAAATAAGTGAGTGAAATATATCATTATCAATCATAAAACATTTACTCATACTTAGAGGCGTACTAAGCTTGGTTCTACACATTTTTTAATACAATTGATGCACTTAAATAGATATATCAAAGCATGATAATCAAAACAATGTTCATAGAAATTTCAAGAAATAAATTTTAACATTGTAAATAATTCTAAATAATAGAATTCATACATGCTTGATATTGGCAATAAAGATCATACAGTTTTTTTTTTAAGTTTAATCATTTTTTTTTAAATCAAATAAAAACAGAAAATCACAAAAACATATTTTTGTAATTTTTGAATTTTGAATTTTTGTAGTAGATTTTTCATAATAAAAAAAAATAACAAAAACATATTTTTGTATATTTTTTTAATTTTGAACTTTTGTAGTTAATTTTTCATAATATGATTAAAAACACAAATAGCAAAAAAAAATTTTGTATTTTTGAATTTTGATCTTTTGTAGTTGATTTTTCATAATATAAATAAAACAAAAGTCAGAAACACAACAAATAAGTAGAAAATATGAACCAACATATTTTTATGGATTTTCAGAAATTTTAAAAATCAGAAAATTCCAACACCCACGCTAGCGCTGGAAACAGTACTCGATTTTTTGAGAATTTTAAAAATCTGATTTTTTTATTTTGATTAAGTGTCCTTAGAGTAGTTCCATGCTGAAATTTCAGAATTTTCAGAGATGTCTTGATTGCTCAAATTTGCATAAAACTTTAGCTTTTTCAAATACATGTGTTTTACAAAAACATTTAAGCTCAAAAAGATAAATTATGCAAACACATGAGGACATTTTTATTAAACAACCCAAAATATGCATGATTTAAGTGATAAGTAAATAAAATGTTCATGCAGTACGTAATATAGGTATGTCCTAAGATTAGAAACTACCCCGACTAAATGTCTACACCCTAGCCCCGTACTAAGTGACGGATGGGCATGAGGAGCTGCACGCATGTCGTACGTTGGGGTGTTAGTCTCATTTGCACACACTAGAGAACACTCAACCTAGCACTCTTTCCCCCCAGTGCCTCGCAAGGCCCCACTGGAACCCTCCCTGGTTAAGGACAAGACATGACTTAGAGGTTAGGTCTCTAATGCATACAACCCTACGCCCCCGCTATTGTGAGATATAAAGTCATAGGTGAAATAATCTTTTGGACAACCTATGCTTTTAAATCTAAGGGTTGATATAAAAACTATGGGTTTTGTTTAATGTGATGAGTTATATAAATCCGCATTGCTTTTCTACTTTTTATGAGATGACGAAATGAGATAACTAGCACAATTACTAATATTCAATAAGTGACAATGCTAGTATGATGAGTTTTGGGTTTCATGTCATGTTATAAGATTAATATTAATATTGCATGTATTTCAAAATAGAATTTCAAATTATAGATCTAGAATGGAGTGATGATTTAGTTTGATTTATACTTTCATTACAAAGTTGATTCTAGAGTCTACAAATATGAGAGATACATGCAATCACTAGCAAAGCAAATCAATACATCAAATAATGTAAAGAAAACATTATTCATAATTTTTATCATAAGATTCATAATTCCTATTATCGATTTGAGATATGTCTTGATAGAACATGAATTATGATTTATGATTATAGACAAATTGGCATAGAATATATCTCAGATCATCATGATGTATGTAAATTCTAATTCTTCTAGACTTGTGATATAGTGATATAGTGATCTTCTTTGAATAAGCATGTTTGATTTTTAAGCCTAGAAATGATGATCATGTAAACATATTAAAGACAAAGATCACATATAGAATGTTTTGAAATTTATAATAAAATTTGCATTCAATAATTGAATCTATTGATCTTTGGTTTTGCATGATAATATATGATTTATGATATAATATTCATATATATATTCTAATGATTAATCCATAAACTATGTGTTTGTTGGAATTTTAATATTCTATATAATTTCTAATCACATAGTTATCATGAAAGTTGAATAACATTGTAAGTGTTCTACCCAGCATAAATATATAAGCATAGACCAAGAAGCAATGCTAGGATGATGAGTTTGAATGCAATGTTATTACATAGGATTAATGGAGATTATGTTGCATGAAATATGAGAAGTTTTCAAATTAATTTTCTTTAGACCTAGAATGAAATGATTAAACTTTTGATTTGATCTTAATGATACAAGATGATTCGAAGGTCTAAGTTACATGCAAACATAGGTGACACACATCACACACATAATATAAAATATGAAACAATTATTCTAAGGATAGCGTGTGATGAAAAAATTCATAAACACAGAAATTTCCAAATCAAGCAAACTAAGATAGCTTTTAAAAACGGAGTTGTAATTGGGAAAGTTGACAGCACCAAGAGAACTCAAATGAACAAGCCTAGATTGCCATTGGATGGAGATTTTTGTGCTCTTTCCAAAAATATATTAAACGCAAAAATCAGGCGAGCGGATCAAACGATATGGATGTTTGAAGTTTTGATCGTAAACTCGCATTTTTGAAAGATTTAAACATGCGTTTAGATGAATTTTTGTTTTCAATTTTTCTAGATAATATTCTTCATTATAAGGGCTATCATATGCAGCAAATAAAATAGAAGATTATCATAACATTGCGCATTTTAATTTTTAGCTTAAGCCCTTTAATAAACCATTTAAATCCATTTAAAAAAAAAATTCATTAGTCTTAGAAAAAAAAATTTCAATATTCAAATGATAATGTTAATTCAAGACATAGATGGATAAAGGATTTAAAAAGGATAAAAAACAATCAAAGATGAGATATAGATCACTTTGAAAAATATATGACTTAATGTTATATGTTAGGCTTAAAATGTAAAAGTTATATTTCATAATATATCTAAGTGACCTTAGCGTGTTGGCTCAACAATAAGAAAAACAAATAAAAGAAAAAGCAATTAAGCATATCATGAAGTAGAGTAATGATATTTCATATTTAATTTATTTCTACTTCATGCAATACGATAATTCTAATGAATAAAAGATTTAGGTATCCAAAGGGGACCAAGTGGGATGGTTCCTTTGGGTACCCAAATACATCGAGTAGGCTTTTGGAGAGAAAGTGGAATGGGCCTTTACAAGTGGAGTTAGTGTTTCGTTTTAAATTTTGGGCCTCCATTCATACTTTGGTTGTTTTTCTTTTAAATTCATATTATGATTATATGACATCTTTACATGATTATATTTGTTTGAAAAATAATTCATTTGTGATTTATGTTTATTCAAATTATTTTTCAAAATAGATTGATGATGATAATCATAATGAATTTTATTATATGGATTCTTTGAAAGTTTATAAGAGTGATTGTCTTTCTTTAGAAGTGATTGTTGAAAGAGTGGGTTACAATATGTTTTAAAAGATTGATTCTTATTTTGATGATTTTCATTTCCACTCTTTCTTATAGACATACTCTTATAATATGAAGGATTATATTTTATAGTTTGATTTTCATGAAAAGGAGTTTTTAAATTTGAGTCATGATTGAAGATATATTGAGACTTATAATAATGACTCTTAAGAATTTTGTGAGGATCATAATTCTTTTTGAAACTAAACTCCTTTTGATTTAAAGTATGAAAATGATCCTTTTTAGAAATGATTTTGTAAGTTAATTTATCCTTGTTATTCAAAATCTTATGATGAAATTCCTTACATGACATTTGAAATTTTTCAACAAAAGATTTTAATTGTATTAACTTGCAAGATAAAACATCATTTTCAATTATCAATTTTTCATTATGCCTTTTAGAAATTAAGAGCCCTTTTTCAATTTCCTTGAATTTTTCTTTTAATAAATTGCAATTAAGACAAGGAATAGGAATTTTAACTAAAGAGCGCGAAAGAGAATTTAACACATCAATATTTGATTCTACGTTATCGTTTGCTTTTAAAGATTTATTTTCTAAACGTAATTTTGAATTAGCAATTTTTAACTTTAAAATTTTGCGTTTAGCAATTTTAAGCATACGAGATGTAGAAATAGAATTTTTTACAAAAAGAGAAGATTTAGATTTTCTTACCTTGCAATAGTTTCCGTCTTCTCTTTTGCTTGATGTGTTGCCATCAACTGAGTCCAATAATGTGACGTTGGCTTCTTCATCTTCCTCTTCCAAACAAGAGTGTCCATCATCCTTTCCGCTTGATGAGCATTCTATGGATCCATCCTTTGTGTAGCTTTCTTGAATATTTGCATAGGCTTGCATATTTTCCGGTTCTTGTGAATGTTTCGTACCTGTAGAAGGAGAATCATAAGTTCTTTCAAGAAAACTCCAAATTTCATATGCGGTAGGTAAAGTATAAATAAGTTTGAAAATATTTTGGTCTAACGCACAAAATATACTATTCATAGATTTTACATTTAAAATAATTTCGTTTCTAGTTAGTACGCTAGATGACTTTTTAATAGTAATATTCCAAACTTTTTCATCTAAGGCCTTAAGAAAATTTTTCATTAATATTTTCCACCCATTATAATTTTCACCCATAAATAATGGTGGTGATAATACTTTTTCATTTATATTAAAATTTTCCCCACTAGTAGAAGCGAGATCATGATCAAGAGGCGCCATTATTTCCGGTTGTTAAGCCGATTTGGAATAACCTTCCTCTGATACCAATTGTTGGATCTTACGGCGCCCTTAGAGGGGGGCGGTGAATAAGGGAATAAAATTCTTTCTATAATTTTCAAGATAATTACTAAATTGTTTTATAATGAAGGAGATTGAAATAAACAATTTAGATTTAGAATTGAAAATTTAGAACACAATATAATAGAGATTACGCCAAATGATACAAATCAAGTAAACACAAAAGAGACATGATTATATATATGAAAAAGTGTTTACATAAATTTGATTTCTATATCGCTAGAAATCGGAGGCGTACAAATGTAAATTTCTTTTTGTTTACCAATCCTTCTCCCAAGGATCGGAAGGCTATCACTTGTCTCTCCCTAGACCAAGCCCAAGCCTATCCTCTAGATCTTCCCAAGATCTAGACGTAGCACACAAGGCCACGATTTCCCACCAAGCCACGCAAGGACTTGGACGCTCCGCACAAGGAAGCGATTTTCCCCTAAGCCACACAAGGACTTAGACGCTTCGCACAAGGAAGCAATTTTCCCTACCAATACAAAGTTAAATGTATATAAATGAAAATACAAAATAAAATAAGAACTCCCTAGAAATTCAGATCTCTGAAAGGAAGGTTGAAGCCTCGAGATGATCCTTGATGTAGAAGCGCGTCCGATCTCGTCTTCAATTTCAAACCTTCTCAGCATAAATGGGAGTTCATGAGGTTCTGGAGCTCTCTGGATGGAATGCACTCAGGAAGGGACTTAGAATCTTTAGTGGTTGTAATGCACGAACACAATGTGTCAATTTATAGAAAATCGCTGTCGGAATTCCGACAGTGACTGTCGGAATTTTCCGACAGCGCAAAACTGCCGGTTGTAGTGCTGTCGTGGGCAGTTGTTGTAACCTCCGAGCTGTCGCCTGGGCGACATCGATGTCGGATTTCCGACATCTCAAAACTGCTTTTCGTCGTGCTGCCGTGGGGGAAAGTAGTTGTAACTTCTCTGTTGTCGCCTGGGCGACATTGACTGTCGCCTGGGCGACAGTGACTGTCGCCTGGGCGACATCTCCTCTTCATTTTTTCCATCCTAAACTTCTTCAGACTGTAGATTGAGTCGTTCTCATCTCCGAAATGGGGTGGCACATTCCGTAACTCTTCCTGGTTTGAAAGTTATGGCCATTTTAAGATCAACACACAAAACTCATCCAACCTGAGACTTGTCGTTCTCGGATCATGCCCATGAACGAGGACTTGTCTCCTCATTGAACCTATACAACCTGGCCACTATAAACACACAAAAGACTAGATCAAATACAACACGGTATTTGTTATTCTCAAACCAAGAGATGCGGAAAGCAAGCTCCAACATCTCTCACTTGATCTAGAACGTATCAAATATAGTCTCATAAGCAATGAGTGGTATTTAGCAATGCATCATTGCTACCTAAGTAATACAAGAGTTCGTAACTCAATAAACCTATTATGACCAATGTTATAGTGTTGTCATGTTCCTTTGTCCCTTACATCCAGATTGAACTCGAAGCATGGACCGTGTCACCTCTTAATAACTCAATCTTAATTTCTTGATCTAGAATAGACCTTCTTAGATTGGTGAGCTTAATATCACATATTGACTCAACCCGACATGTTCATGCATTTCTCAGCCTCATTCCATCAAGGGGCTCGTGGATGTAACTCATGTCATATAGAAGGACAAATCTCATCTCTGTCCACACACAAATACCTAAATGATTCGTAACGTACCCAATAATCACCCTTATCATCAAGTTTTCTCAAGGAAGACTTTAGATGACACCAAAGTATGATCATCCTCACTTTATGAATGTTGTGACTTCAGGTCAAGGAACCACAAACAACATTCTCACTTGATACCTACTTATGACACATTCATATAATAATCTACAAAGTAGTCTCAGGGTGGGTATGTCCAATGCAACTTATTCTTAACAAGTACAAATGTTGACTTGATATCTAATATCATGACCTGTGAGAATCGGTCATCAGTCACCCACATACTAGTCTTAATGTATCATCCTTGCCCTAATTTAAAAGATGATACCTCGACTAAGGACCATTTAAGAATAATGTTTCTTATAAACATAGGCTCTCACATTCAAGTCACGCACTTGAATTCCTATACAAGTAAATATTATAAGGACATTTGTTATGTTAATTACTATATCAATTATAGAAACAAATTTGACACAATAAAAGAACTTGCAATAAATGTAAAAAGAAATACATAGTATTATTCATCACATGAATAAACAATCGACAAATACAAAATCCACAACCCTCCCACTATAAGTGATCATTCAGGTATCTCATACTCATTGATCTAGCATGATCATCATGTTTCCTTTGTGCAAGAGGCTTTGTCAGTGGATCTGCTATATTCTCCTCAGTCGATACTTTGCATATGCTCACATCTCCTCGATTGACAATCTCTCAAATAAGATGGAATAGTCGAAGTATGTGCTTGGAGCGTTGATGAGATCTAGGTTTCTTGGCTTGTGCAATAGCATTGTTGTTGTCACAGTAAAGAATTATCGGATCAACAATGCTAGAAACTACATCAAGCTCGCCGATGAATTTTCTAATCCATACATCCTCCTTCGTCGCATTTGCAGCTGTGATATACTCGGTCTTAGTTGTAGAATCGATAACTGTCTCTTGCTTGGAACTCTTCCAGCTCGCAACCCCTCCATTAAGGCAATACACAAAACATGACTGAGACTTTGAATCATCCTTATCAGTTTGGAAGCTAACATCCGTGTAACCTTTACAACGAGTTCTTCCTCTCCAACAAACACCAAGAATACATCCTTAGTCCTTCTCAATTACTTTAGGATATTCTTGACAACTGTCCAGTAAACATCACCCGGATCAGACTGATACCTGCTAGTCATGCTCAAAGCATACGAGACATTGAGTCTAGTACATGGCATTGCATGCATGATTGATCCAATTACAGAAGCATATGAAATCATCTTCATGCAGTCCTTATCTTCCAAAGATTTAGGACACTGATCCTTAGAGATACTCACACCATGTGACATGAGTAAGAATCCCTTCTTGGACTCAAGCATATTGAACCGCTTCATCAACTTCTCAATGTATATACTTTGGGCCAAACCTAGCAACTTTTTTGATCTATCTCTATAGATCTTAATACCAGTATATAAGTTGATTCATCCAAGTCTTTCATAGAAAAACAATAATAAGCAGAATTTTAATGGACTTTACCATGACAACATAGAAAAAGCTCTCATCATAGTCAGCACCATGAATTTGCTTGAAACCTTTAGCTACTAATCGCCCTTTGAATATCTGTATATTCCCACACATGTCGGTCTTTTTCTTGAAGACCCACTTGCACCCTATGGGTCGTACCCCTTCAGGTGGTTCCACCAAAGTCCAAACTTGATTTGCATACATGGAGTTCATTTCAGATTTCATGACCTCAAGCCACTTCTCGGAGTCCGGTCCATTCATAGTCTCTTGGTAGGTTGCAGGCTCATCATCATGATCCATAAGCAACACATTATCTATTCGAGACATGAGAAATCCATATCTCTTAGGCTCAACTCTAGGTCTACCACATCTACGTAGGACTTGTGTTTCTTGAGCAGGCTCTTTATCTACAATAACTTTTAGTCCTTCCTCAGGTTCTAATTCTGGTTCATTCATTGTTTGTGGTTCTTGAACCTCTTCAAGTTCTATTTTAGCAGTCTTTCTAGATAAAAACTCTTTCTCAAGAAAGACACCGGTCCTTGCGATAAACACTTTGCCCTCAGACTGATTATAAAAATAGTATCCTTTAGTTTCCTTAGGATGCCCCACTAGAGAACACTTATCTGATTTGGCCTCATGTTTGTCAGGCATTTGGCGTCACGCGTATGCCTCGCAACCCCAAATTTTAATGAAAGACATATTAGAACGCTTCTCATTCAATATCTCATATGGTGTCTTTTGAACCATTTTAGTTGGAACACGATTTAGTGTGAAAGCAGTTGTTTCTAGAGCATATCTCCAAAAAGAAATGAGTAAATTTGCATGACTCATCATCGACCGTATTATGTTCAACAAGGTATGATTTCTCCTCACAAACACATAATTATGTTGTGGTGTTCTAGGTGGAGTGAGATATGATACAATACCACACTCTTTCAAATGATCACAGAACTCCTGACTCAAATATTCGCCACATCAATCAGATCAAAGTGCTGCAATTGATTTTCCTATTTGGTTATGTACTTCATTCTTGAACTCCTTGAACTTTCAAAAGATTTAGAATTGTACTTCATAAGATCTAAAATCATCAATAAATGTAATGAAGTAGTGGAACCCATCTCTAGCCATAAAGCTCATGGGTCCGCATATAACACTATATATGACACCAAGAAGATTATCAGCCCTCTCAATATGACCAGTGAAAGGGGCTTTAGTCATTTTGCCTAACAAACAAGACTCACATCTCTCAAATGATTCATAATCAAATGAGTCAAGTAGTCTATCTTATGGAGCTTGGATAGGCGCTTCTCATTTATATGGCTTAAACGACAATGCCAAAGGTACGTAGGATTCGAGTCATTTATTTTTAGTTTATTATTATAGATTGCTGGTCTAAGTTCAAAACATATAAGCTATTAAAAATTGAGTTACATCATAAGAAACATCATTCATAAAAATTAAACAATAATTATTCTTAATTATAAATGAAAAACTTTTCATGTCAAGACATAAAACAGATATAATTTTTATAGTTATGGATGGAACATAATAACAATTATCAAGTTCGATTACAAGCCCAGTGGGCAAAGAAAAATGGTAAATTCCTACGACAAAGACATCAACTCTTGCTCTATTTCCAACACGTAGGTCTGTCTCTCCTTTACCAGCATTCTTCTCCATCCTAGTTCCTGCACATTTGTACAAATGTGAGAACTACATCTAATATTCAATACCCAAGATGAAGGAGCAGAAAAGTTTATCTCTATAACAAAAATACTTGAAGCGGAAGTCACACTTCCCTTCTTCTTCTCCAGATACTCAACATAAATGGGACAATTCCTCCTCTAGTGTCATGCCTTACCGCAGTGGTGGCAATTTCCTTGGCATGTCCCTTCTTCTTCAGTACTGAAGATTTGGGATCAAGTTATGACATAGATCATATCTTAGTCTTCTTGTATCCCTTGGCTTTGCCCTTTCCTTTATGCACCATCAATATGGGGCTAGCAGGCTTGGCCTTTCTCATATTGTTCTAGGCAGTTCTTAACATGCCTAAGAGCTCGGGCAATGTCTTGTCAATCTCATTCATATTGTAGTTCAAGACGAACTGCTCATAACTGTCGGCCAATGATTGCAGGATCAGATCAGTGACAAAGCAAATGACTTAATCTTAGTCTTCTTGTCAATCTCATTCATATTCTAGATATGAATTCGACTGGGTCAGGTCTCTCAAGATTCTCAATGTACCCAATCATCTTGAGTACATGAGTCTCTACTAGTCTCGAGCTCCCATCTTGCATTGAAACAATGCCTTAGATATATCAAATCTCTCTTGCTGAGCTTGACCCTCGAACATTTTCTTGAGGTGTTTGATTATCTCATAACCACACATGCTCTTGTGTTGCTTCTGAAGCTCAGAGGTCATGGTAGCAAGCATGAGACATTCAACATCCAGGGAGTTGTCTTGATACTTCTTGTAAGTATCTTTATCTGCTCGGGAGGCATATGAGGTTGGCTCCTCAGGGGGATCCTCTTCCAAGACACGGACCTTGTTGTCATGTTGGAGGACAATCCTCAGGTTCCTATACCAGTCCAGGAGGTTAGTCTCATTAAGCTTCTCCTTCTCAAGGATGGCTCTCAAGGGACAAGGTGGAGTGTGAACCATTTGCCTGAAAATACTGCAAGAAATTTGCAAAGTATATTAATAATATATTTCAAAATATATTTTATTTAATATGGACTTCTATTAAATACTCACACTATTTTGTTCAAATGGATAACCCTTAATATCAATTCAGAGAGTTTACGCGAGCTACTCTCTAGTGGACAAGATCTGTATTTCACCCCCATCATAAGTCAGCTTTGGCTGATCACCCATATTGTGGCTATTTAGGTAGACGACATTCGCTAATTGCATCACCATGCAACTCTTGTATGGTTGGTGAATAACATTTATTTACATTCATCGTATGGTGCATGTCAACCTTATGTCTATAGGCACTCAACCATTGAGATCACATTGTTAAGTTGGACCCGATATCGATAGGAGGATGTCATCAGCACTGGAGTGTTATCCCATTTAATGCACCTTGATTTGACAAGCTCACATTTCGTCGATCGAGGTAGGAAGAGTATCAGCCATCGTAAGGCATCTGAAGACTTAATATTAATTTTAAGAGATTTTTAAGATAGATGATTAACATTTAATCATTGCACATATTTTCACAGAAACATGAAAACATTTACACCTTTCACATTCCAGACACATTCTAGATTCACTAAAAAGAAAAACCATCAACAATTGATATTAAGCAATAAATCTAAACATTTAGAACCCTTCTCAATATTCAGATTTACATGTACTGGACATAGACATCAATTTTTCTTAAGGCATCAGACAAGCTCGCATTTCTATGCTTTAGTTTTACAAACTAGACAACGAAAGACGGTTACTGCAAAGGGAAACATTTTTTGAAAGATGGAAATCACAGAAATCTCACTATGATACCACTGTTGGGGTTTTCTATGGGGGTTATACATCATATGTGTGCAACAAAAATTTAAGAAAAAACACAAAGAGAAGCATATGGATCTTGCGATAACCATGAATTAAGAAATAAATGCAGTAAGTACATGTGCGGGATAGAGTCAATAATCGATCAGACTTCTCCTTGAAATGCCTTGCTTGAATCAAAATCCTATTCCAAGTTCGTTTTCCTCGACCATCGACTGATTAAAAATCACCGACTAGCGGTTGCTTGAGTTCCGTGAACGCAGAAATTGATTTGCGACTTTACGAGAAATCCACACTAAGGGAAGAAACACCTCGCTTGCGTCAAACAAAAGCAGGCTGGAAGAAAGATCGGCTTCTTCGTCTACACAAACTGCTAGGTTCGATTCCAGGAGAGGAATTTCGGTGATAGGGCTCCAGTTCGCAAAAGGATCATCGTCGGGTTCGCCAATTTGAACACTTCAAAAGGGGCTCGGGAATAGTTGAAAGCTTAACACTAGATCTAAGATTATATCTATATATAATCATCAGTGATCCGGGTTCAGCTTCAATAGGAATTACCCTAAGAATAGGTGAACCGGGTTCAGGGTTTAGAAGAAGGAGACAAATAGACTCAGGTTGTGTCGACTTGATATCCAGTCGATCGACTAGACAATCTAGTCGATCAATTTGATATCTAGTCGTTTGGCTAGACAATCTAGTCGATCCGTTTGATATCTAGTCGTTATACACTATATCAATGCAGAGACAGCCTAGTCGAAGTCTTATAGTCGATCGGCTAGACCATCTAGTTGATTGGCTAGACCATCTAGTCGAATCTGTTCAGTCAATACTGAAACAATCTAGATGAATCCTTCTAGTCGATCAGCTAGACCATCTAGTCGATCGGCTGGACCATCTAGTCGAATCTGTCCAGTCAATACTGAAATAGTCTAGACGAATCCTTCAAGTCGATCGGCCAGATGATCTAGCCGATTCAACCAGACAGCACAGACAGTTCTAGATGACTTTGTCTAGTCGATCAACTAGACCTTCTAGTCGATCAGCTAGACCATCTAGTCGATATCACTATATCAACATGCAATCAAGTCGACATAGACTTTATCCCACTCATCCAATTTTGGCTCTCCACTCATATCCTATAAGATTCGAGCCACACTGATCATATATCCAATTTCTTGTGTGTTATTATGTGCGACCTCATAAACTCATATTACGTTGGCAGCGAGACTAACTCGTTGACTACTTCCAGATCACATAAGAATCCAACATCACCTTCCCTCTCTTGGGGCTAACTTGCTTGCTTAGGTGGCAATCCATGTGGCCCTCACATGGATTGAGCCATGAGGCTTCAAGAAGAAGAGGTGGGGGTTTAGTTGGGTTTAATCAACATAAAGAGGCTTTGACCTAAGTCTGGTCAAGGTTGACTTCTCCTTAACTTTGGTGAGGTGCCATGCTTATGTGGTATTGGGATAAGGTAGGTAGGTTCCTTGTTGATCTAAAATTACCATCATTGGTCATATTGGGATCCAATAGGATTAGGGGGTTCAAATGCATTTCCATAAGGGAGGGGTTGACCAACTTTCCATGTCACCCTAGTGAAGTGGACCCCAAAAGGGTCCCATTGGTCCACCTCTGGCTCATTAGATTATGATTAGGTCAAATAGGGTAGTGGTGTACCGATTAGGACAAGATTCACCCAACTGAGCTCAATTGGATACTATGGGCCCACATGGCATGAGCTAGCTCAATTGAGCTCTAAGGTGCATCTAGGCCTCCATTAGGTCACCACTAGATCAAAGGTTGATGTGAGGTTTCTTAGGGTTCACTCTAAGCCTTCTGTGTGCACAAAGTCTTCCAAGGGCCTACCAGGGCTCCTATAAGTGTCCTAAAAAGTCCTATGACACCCTACTGAAAATGTGATATTACATCTTGCACTATCACCAAGGCAAGTAGCAGATGCTTTGTGTCGAAGACTACCAAATTTCACTAACGGGATACGATTGATGTCCATGGAGTTGGCCCATACATTGGAAAAGGTAGAGATTACCACCGTGTTTCAGGCATGCCCTGAGAGTCATCAAGAGTACTTAACATGGATAGAGATTCAGTGCATCATTTAGGATATGATTCGGTACAGATAGAAGGAGGACCCTATCACAAATTCCATCATCCAATTCTTATAAGGAGGACCACATGATGATTACCTGATGCAGGATGGACTACTACACTTTCGCCACAGATTGTACATCTCTATAGTTGCAGGATTCTGAGAGGATGACATGCGAGAGGCACACTGCATAAAGTATTCTGTGCTCCTTGGCATCACCAAGATGTACATAGATCTGAGGAGGATACTATATTATCCAAGGATTAAGAGAGACAATACGAGATTTGTGACACACTCTGATGTCTGTCATATGGTCAAGGCTGAGAGCAGGAGCCCGAGAGGAATATTGCATCCTCTACTAGTAGCCAGGTGGAACTTCGAGGATATTTTCATGGACTTCGTTCATGGTTTTCCCCGCACTTGCTGGCGTGAATAAAAGGGAAAACCAAGGGTGTGGGCGAGTGGACCCGTGGTCCATTCGCCCCATGTAGTTGGGCGAGTGGACCAAGGGTCCACTAGCCCGAAGGGTGGAGTGGACCGTGAGGTCCACTCGCCCAGCCAGGGCGGTGGACCTCGGTCCACTCGTTTGACCCCCAACAAGGAGGGGAGTGGACGTCTCGTCCTCCACTCGCCCCCTCTCTCTTGTTTTGATCGTCCAGGTTCGTGGTTGAGCTGCGGATAGCAAAATTTTGGCTCTCCGCAGCCCAATTTTCGGAAATCTATAAATAGACCCCCATGGGCACCTTGGGAAGGGTTGGTCTACCCCCTCTCCCTCGCGTGTGTGTTGTGAGCAAGCACTACCCCCTCCCCCTGTCAGTGAAGGTTGACGGTGAGGTGGTCTGTAGTGCCCTCCAAGGTGCCCAGGCTCAGCATTGGCTTGGGAGGGGAAGTTCCTTGTGAGCTTCCGGGTGTGTGGTGGGACCTCCACACTGCAGCTTAAGGGGTGCGTTTCTAGACTCAGGTGTTCTTCAAGGGCAAGGTATCTCGGTTCCTAGCAACTGGTCAAGGGTTCTAGCTCGGGTCAAGTAAGGGTTAGCTGCATCCCCCTTTCGAACTTCGAAACCGGTTCTCTGGTTTCAACATTCTGGTGCGGTGAGCGTGGAAGCAGCTAGTTCGGAAAGCTCTAAGCAAGTCTCATGGCTGGAAGCGATGAGCTGGGGGCTCACCCCTACCAGCAAGTGCGTGAATAAAAGGGATCTTGACGAGTTCAGGAAATCGATCCTGGAGCTCTTGCGGGTCGCACTCCCCCTCACGGCGAGTGCTCGACACCACCCGCACCCATGACCATTTTCTGGGCTCAGTCATGCCGGCAGATGGGAGACTCATCGGGTCGACTCGCTATTAGGTAACTGGATTGTTAGGGTGTTGAGTTCCTCTGCCTCCAGGTGAAGGTAAGCAACTAGGACGCGGACGGGTACTTCTGCCTCCAGTTGGTAAAATCCCCAACTAGAGACCATTCTCCGGGCTCAGTCATACCGCCAGATGGGAGGCTCATCGGGTCGACTCGCTACTTGCTAAGTGGCTTGGGAAGGTGTTGAGTTCCTCTGCCTCCAGGTGAAGGTAAGGACCTAGGACCTAGACGGGTACTCCGCCTCCAGTTGGTAAAATCCCCGACTAGAGAGCATTCTCTGGGCTCGGTCATGCCGGCAGATGGGAGGCTCATCGGGTCGACTCGCTACTTGCTAAGTGGCTTGGGAAGGTGTTGAGTTCCTCTGCCTCTAGGTGAAGGTAAGCACCTAGGACATGGATGGGTACTCCGCCCCCAGTTGGTAAAATCCCCGACTAGAGACCATTCTCCGGGCTCAGTCATATCGGTAGATGGGAGGCTCATCGGGTCGACTCGCTACTTGCTAAGTGGCTTGGGAAGGTGTTGAGTTCCTATGCCTCCAGGTGAAGGTAAGCACTTAGGACGTGGACGGGTACTCCGCTCCCAGTTGGTAAAATCCCCGACTAGAGACCATTCTCCAGGCTCAGTCATGCCGGCAGATGGGAGGCTCATCAGGTCGACTCGCTACATGCTAAGTGGCTTGGGAAGGTGTTGAGTTCCTCTGCCTCCAGGTGAAGGTAAGCACCTAGGACGTGGACGGATACTCCGCCCCCAGTTGGTAAAATCCCCGACTAGAGACCATTCTCCAGGCTCAGTCATGCCGGCAAATGAGAGGCTCATCAGGTCGACTCGCTACTTGGTAACTGTATTGGGAGGGTGTTGAGTTCCTCTGCCTCCAGGTAAGCTAAGCCCGTAGGACGCGGATGGGTACTTCTGCCTCCAATTGGATTGGGAAGGTTTTGAGTTCCTCTGCCTCCAGGTAAGCAAGACACCTAGGACGCGAACGGGTACTTCCGCCTCCAATCCGTATGATCCCTGACTAGAGACCATTCTCTGGGCTCAGTCATGCCGGCAGATGGGAGGCTCATCGGGTCGACTCGCTACGGGCAAGACTACAGAAAGGGTAATTGCTTTGGTAAGATGGTGGAGTTCCTCCGCCTCCAGGTGAGGTAAGCACCTAGGATGTGGACTGGTTCTCTGCCCCCAGTTGCTTTGGTAAGATGGTTGAGTTCCTCCGCCTCCAGGTGAGGTAAGCACCTAGGACGTGGACTGGTTCTCCGCCCCCAGGTTGTTTGGGGAAGATGTTGATTTTTCCTTCACCTCAGGTCGAGTTTAGCTCGACCATAGGTGTTGAGCTTTCTCCATCTCCAGTTGAACTCGACTCACAGGAGGGTTGTTAAGTGGAGAAAGGTTTGCCTTCCACCTCAGGTCGAGTTCGGCTCGACTAGATGTGTTGAGTTTTCTTCCACCTCAGGTCAAGTTTAGTTCGACCTAAGGTGTTGAGATTTCTCCACCTCCAGTTGAGCTCGGCTCGCAGGAGGGTTGTTAAGTGGAGAAATGCTTGCCTTCCACCTCAGGTCGAGTTCGGCTCGACTAGAGGTGTTGAGTTTTCTTCCACCTCAGGTCAAGTTTAGTTCGACCTAAGGTGTTGAACTTTCTCCACCTCTATTTGAGCTCGGCTCGCAGGAGTGTTGTTAAGTGGAGAAAGGTTTGCCTTCCACCTCAGGTCGAGTTCGGCTTGACGAGAGGTGTTGAGTTTTTCTTCCACCTCAGGTCAAGTTTAGTTCGACCTAAGGTGTTGAGCTTTCTCCACCTCCAATTGAGCTCGGCTCACAGGAGGGTTGTTAAGTGGAGAAAGGTTTGCCTTCCACCTCAGGTCGAGTTCGGCTCGACTAGAGGTGTTGAGTTTTTCTTCCACCTCAGGTCAAGTTTAGTTCGAGCTAAGGTGTTGAACTTTCTCCACCTCCAGTTGAGCTCGGCTCGCGGGATGGTTGTTAAGTGGAGAAAGGTTTGCCTTCTGCCTCAGGTCGAGTTCGGCTCGACTAGAGGTGTTGAGTTTTCTTCCACCTCAGGTCAAGTTTAGTTCGACCTAAGGTGTTGAACTTTCTCCACCTCCAGTTGAGCTCGGCTCGCAGGAGGGTTGTTAAGTGGAGAAATGTTTGCCTTCCACCTCAGGTCGAGTTCGGCTCGACTAGAGGTGTTGAGTTTTCTTCCACCTCAGGTTAAGTTTAGTTCGACCTAAGGTGTTGAACTTTCTCCACCTCCAGTTGAGCTCGGCTCGCAGGAGGGTTGTTAAGTGGAGAAATGTTTGCCTTCCACCTCAGGTCGAGTTCGGCTCGACTAGAGGTGTTGAGTTTTCTTCCACCTCAGGTCAAGTTTAGTTCGACCTAAGGTGTTGAGCTTTCTCCACCTCCAGTTGAGCTCGGCTCACAGGAGGGTTGTTAAGTGGAGAAAGGTTTGCCTTCCACCTCAGGTCGAGTTCGGCTCGACTAGAGGTGTTGAGTTTTCTTCCACCTCAGGTCAAGTTTAGTTCGACCTAAGGTGTTGAGCTTTCTCCACCTCCAGTTGAGCTCGGCTCACAGGAGGGTTGTTAAGTGGAGAAAGGTTTGCCTTCCATCTCAGGTCGAGTTTGACTCGACTAGAGGTGTTGAGTTTTTCTTCCACCTCAGGTCGCACATAAAAGTGCTTGGAGAAATTGGAGGAAGAATTGTGTTGGCTTGGGTTTTTCTCGATAAGTCAATTTTAAGGTTTGGTATTTCTCGAGAAGTTCTATTCCTGCATTGGGATTTCTCGAGAAATTAAATCCTTGGGATTTCTCGAGAAATTAATTTCCAGGAATTTCTCGAGAAATTAAACCTTGAGATTTCTCGTGAAATCAGGCCAATCCTGCGCGACTTAGTCGAACTGAAGGCATTCGTCGACCGCTGAGACGGCAAAAGGCTAGTGTAGCGTGTTCGTCGAATGCAGATCTCTTGAGTTCGTCGAACGCAGATCTCTTGAGGTCGTCGAACGCAGATCTCTTGAGTTCGTCGAAAACAAATCTCCTTGAGTTCGTCGAACGCAGATCTCTTGAGCTCGTCGAACACAGATCTCTTGAGTTCGTCGAACGCAGATCTCTTGAGTTCGTCGAACGCAGATCTCTTGAGTTCGTCGAACGCAGATCTCCTTGAGTTCATCGAACACAGATCTCCTTGAGTTCGTCGAACGCAGATCTCTTTGAGTTCGTCGAACGCAGATCTCTTGAGTTCGTCAAACGCAAATCTCTTGAGTTCGTCGAACGCGGATCTCCTTGAGTTCGTCGAACGCATATCTCTTTGAGTTCGTCGAACGCAGCCTTTGGTATATAACAGTCCACGATCTTAGAGTTCAGGGTGTGAGACAAATTGAGTAACCGACCCTTTTTAGTGATTTGAGAGAGCAGCGCCGGAAGTGTTCCGCTAGGGCTTCTCTCCTCTTCCGACGGTCACCGCCTCCCTTGTCTCGGATCTAGCAGTCTGTGGGGACGCTGAGAGCTTTCTTCTCCGACTCATTCCTTGTTCGACAAGGCATTGAGGTTCTCCTCCACTTGTGTGGATCTCTGTAGAGGGGCCGATACATTTCGGTTCTTGGAACTCAAGATTGGTTCTACCAGAAATCAGTGAGGAGCATCTTGGTTGAGTATCGACTCAAAACCCCTTCAGGTACAATCTCTGTAAATGTTGTGGTTATTATTTTATTTTTGGAATCAGTGAAATCGCAAGTTCCCTATAACTGTTTAGGGTTGTTCTAGTTATTTATTCCGCTGGGCATATATGATACGGTGTATTATCATTTCTGAAATGGTATGTAGAAAACCCAACACGGATATCACTACAAGACGCCGATTCTGCCGGCGAATTCTCGTTCCTTCCATTCATAGCCAACCACAAATTCTAAGTAAGTACAAGATCTAAACAGAACCACAAAAATCACATTAAATAAGATCTGAATCAATATGTGTCCACAAAAACATAATAGAGAGTGTATAAGAGCTTAGGCCCGAGTACATCAATCCTCACTACATAAAATACTCCAAATCAAAATGCGGAAGCTAACAAACTATCACTCACATCCGGCACTGCTCCGTGAGCTGGCTGCACCACCTCGTCCAAAGCTCTAGTCCTGCCCTGCCTGGCCTCCTGCCGCTCCGGCTCTGCGAGCTCCTAAAATGATGTGGTCTACTGACCGTTAGTCAAAAGACTAAGCCAAATGACATCCACTCCCCCGATGACTCCTAGGCACCGGGCGGGAGGATGGAAAAGGAAGGACAACAAGCAGAAGTATCAAAGCAAGTGACTGAATGGCCTATCCTAAGTTTATAAGAGGGTCCTACTTGTTCTCAATTTATAAAGGGCCTACTGTGTATCAATGTGTAAGGAAACAACTATGTACAGTAAGCAGTAATAAGCAGTAAGTAAAGTACGGAGGTATAAAAGTGCAGTAAATAAGTACGGAGCTAAAATTAAACATCATAGTAAAATAATCCTAACTTATATGGATGCTCATACAAGCATATAAGTTAGGGGATCTATCAGGTGCAAGAAATATAAGCATCTCATAAATATAACTCTGACTTATATGAATGCCCATACAAACATATAAGTTAGAGAATCTTGTTGTGCAATGTTAATGCAATGCAATGCAATGCAATGCAATGTTATGCTATGTTCAGGCAAGTGCAACTCACACACACGACTTTGTACGTACAAACTCTTAGTTCCCCAACTTTCGAGCGTGTAGCTAACACCTCAGGTCCCACTGCAGTGACCGCAGTGGCAATGGGTTGGGCCACCCCATTCCTAGACAGGTATTCACACTACCAGGTCTAGACCTTCCGTACATCTCGGTTAACCCGGGTAGGGTCGAGTCTCTCGTGTACTCTTTGCTGGAACTCTGCTAGTCTTGTTAGGACAAGTGTAGGGTTATTGGGTAAGCATCTCCAAAGACACAGACTAAGTCATTCCACTAAACCACTACCACCCGCCTGTGTCAACGTACGTCGTCGGTGTGTCGAACGGACCCGTACCAAAGACCCGCCACAATATCTATGCACATGCACATAATATGTCACATCTCAATCAAACCTTGAACTATCAAGTCCTTCACATCAGGTATATATAAACCATCATTCCCCGGGACATAAGTCCTTCATTTACATTTGGGAGCCCCCGGCTCTTTTAGACCAAGCTATCTACAACAAGTTTTTCTCTTGATAAGTAGTTTTTATATAACTTTTTAATAGAAAATTTTGTAAATATTTAATAGGTATTTTTCTTTTTCATGTCAATTTTAGGTCATAAGTAGTTATTTTGTAATTTTGTTTCTAACTTAGCTTAATTTCAATTTTTGCAGAATTTTGGGAAAAATTGGAGAAAATTACAAGTCACGCTCTCTGCCCCTGCGTTCGACGAAACCCGAGCTGAGTTCGACGAACGCGCTCTGCCCCTGAGTTCGACGAACGCGCTCTATCCCTGAGTTCGACGATCGCGCTCTGCCCTTGAGTTCGACGAACGCTCTCTGCCCCTGAGTTTGACGAAACTCGAGCTGAATTCGACGAACGCTCTCTGCCCCTGCGTTCGACGAAACCCGAGATGAGTTCAACGAACGCGCTCTGCCCCTGAGTTCGATGAAACCTGAGCTGAGTTCGACGAACGCGCTCTACCAGCCAGCCCATGCTGCATTTAATGAAGCCGTCCAAAGTCACGCTCGTGGCTTTTTCCGCGTGATCCCTGCACACCGCTGCACCGCAAAGAAGACCCACACCGCATTAAATGAGTCGTCCAAGTACACGCTCGTGACCCAAGTTACAAGGGCGTGTAGCTTGAAAATTTTCCTATAAATTCAGAGGCTCTACTCCAGCACTTTTCTCCTCCCTTCCCCCTGCCCATTTGGGCTGTTCTTGTATAGTTTTTCTTATTTTCATGTTTTAGTTAGTTTTTAATTTCATGTAATTTCTTTTCATGCAAGCTAGTTTAGATTTATTTTCATTCCATGCAAGTAGCTTAGATTTACTTTCATGCAATGTAATGTAGTTTCAATTTCATGTAATCTCTTTTTATTATGAAATGTAAGTTTTGTTTTCCTTATTTTTTTGTTCTCTTTTTAGTTAGTTTTAATTACCTCTCTCTAATTTATTTTCCAATAAAATAATAGTTAGCTTTCTCGATGTAGAAGTACTCGACAGACCCGAGTTTAATACGACCTTGATAATTTTCTAAAAATATCATATACTATACGCGATAAGGTATACTTGCCTTTATCGAATGAGTAGTTCGGAATAATTCTTACAAAAACACCGCAGGAAGTTTTTCCTCTCCAATTTCTTATTTCCCTTTTTTTAATAAGTTTTCGGCGCCGCCGCCGCAGAGTAATCGTCGATATTCCGAAAGAAGGAAAGATCATTACTTCTATTCATCGAAGTAGGATATTGGTTAGTTTCTCAAAGTATGAGTACTCGCGAGACGCCTCGAAAGCGCCCGCCGAATTCTATCCTCATCAACAAAAGTTTTTCCTGCGGCGATTTAATTTTTATATCAAGTTTTTGGCGCCGTTGCCGGGGATATTTTGTCGATATTTTGAAAAGAGAAAGCGCTATTACTTTTATCAAAAATTCAAAAAAGAAAAATAATAACTTCTATGTTTTTTATTTAATTTGTGTTTTGTTTTATTTTAAAAATAATTTTGCAGGTGACCGTGGTAATCGTCCATCTCCAAATCAGGGACGAGCTTCTTTCCCCCCTCCTTGTTCTTTTTCTTTCATAATATTGTGTTTATATTTTATTTGTTCTTCATACTTAGTTTTCAACATTAGGGATAATGTTGAATTTTAAGTATGGGGGTGTATTTCTCTTTCTTTTAAATTATAAAATCGTAGAAAATTTCCCAAAAAAAAATTAAAAATCCTAAAATTCCAAAAATATTTTGTTTGTACATAGTTATTTTCTTTTTTGTACATAATTTATTTCCTTTTTATTGTTTTTTACAAAAGAAAAATTAGCATAATTTTCAAAAAAAATTAGAAAACCCAAAATACTCAAAAAAATTAGAAAAACGGAAAATTTAATCTCCTGGAAAGGGACGTTTGGGACCTCACCCCATCACACCTCCTAGTACCGTTGAGAACCCTTCACGGGGTATACCTCGGGAAGTCCAAGAATTAACAAATTTTTTTAGACTTTTTAGTATTTGTTTTTATTGTTTATATATTATCAAAAATTCAAAAAAAAGATAATATTCAAAAATTCAAAAAAAAAATAATATTCAAAAATTCAAAAAAAGATAATATTCAAAAATTCAAAAAAAGATAATATTCAAAAATTCAAAAAAAAAAAGATAATATCAAAAAATCCAAAAAATTCTTATACCCCTCTTACTTGTTGTTTTGTGATTTCTTAGAAATCTAGTTGAGAATGTTTATAAGCAATTTTAGGTTTTTAATTGGCTAAAATTTTTGTTTATCATAGTTTGTTAATTTTAAATTTTAGGTAATCTTGTTTTAAGAACCATCTTATGATTTGAGTTTGATTAGAGAATTTTTGTTAGCATGACTTCTCTTTTTTTATTTTTAAATGGCTTCATTTTGTAGTGAATTTGTTAAACCTCTTTAGATTTCAATTATATTTTCTTCTAACTTTTTAGATCTTAGGAAATTTAAATTTACTAGAATTTGCTCTCAATATAATTTAATTTATAAACTAGAAATCTTTCCTACCCTACCCCTTTTGATGACATAAAAAAAGTATTTTAAAAGATCATATGCATGAGAATAAGAGGATAAAATTCATTATTCCCTAAACATATGCACCCAAAATCATTTAAAAGATTTATGGCATGGAGTAAGAGGATAAAATCCATTACTCCTAAACATATACATTTTGGGTTTTTATTAGAAGAGAATTAAAATATATATATATATATGGAGAGAGGTGAGGGGATAAAATTCATCACCTCAAATCAAAAATCTCTTCTTATGATAAGCTTTGTAAACCCCTCTTAGTCAATATCTTTGATCTAGGTTTAACTTAAGTTATGGAGAGAGCAATATTTAGTAGGTTACTTTTCCTTAAGTTTCTTTTAGGATAGAGTTCTTATAATTTTAATTTAATCTAGTTTTATAATTTCTACAAATTTGGTAAACTAATTAATTATCTTGAGAAGTCCTTGCCTAAACAATTTTCTATCTTTTCAAATCATCATCATAATTTAGGATTTAACTCCTCCTAGAATTTATTCTTAACTTAACTTTTGGTTTAAATGAAATTTTAGTTTGAAATTAAAAATTTTGAGGATGTCTTATAAATTATGTCTCACATTTTTGCTCTGGAATAGCAAAACCTCAAGTATGGGGGTATTTGATAAGTAGTTTTTATATAACTTTTTAATAGAAAATTTTGTAAATATTTAATAGGTATTTTTCTTTTTCATGTCAATTTTAGGTCATAAGTAGTTATTTTGTAATTTTGTTTCTAACTTAGCTTAATTTCAATTTTTGCATAATTTTGGGAAAAATTGGAGAAATTTACAAGTCACGCTCTCTGCCCCTGCGTTCGACGAAACCCGAGCTGAGTTCGACGAATGCGCCTGCCCTTGAGTTCGACAAACGCGCTCTGCCCCTGATTTCGACGATCGCGCTCTGCCCTTGAGTTCGACGAACGCTCTCTGCCCCTGAGTTCGACGAAACCCGGGCTGAGTTCGACAAACGCTCTCTTCCCCTGCGTTCGACGAAACCCGAGCTGAGTTCGATGAACGCGCTCTGCCCATGAGTTCGACGAAACTCGAGCTGAGTTCGACGAACGCGCTCTGCCAGCCAGCCCATGTTGCATTTAATGAAGCCGTCCAAAGTCACGCCCGTGACTTTTTCCGCGTGATCCCTGCACACCGCTGTGCCGCAAAGAAGACCCACGCCGCATTAAATGAGCCAAGTTACAAGGGCCTGTAGCTTGAAAATTTTCCTATAAATTCAAAGGCTCCACTCCAGCACTTTTCTCCTCCCTTCCCCCTGCCCATTTGGGCTGTTCTTGTATAGTTTTTCTTATTTTTTCATGTTTTAGTTAGTTTTTAATTTCATATAATTTCTTTCCATGCAACCTAGTTTAGATTTATTTTCATTCCATGCAAGTAGCTTAGATTTACTTTCATGCAATGTAATGTAGTTTCAATTTCATGTAATCTCTTTTTATTATGAAATGTAAGTTTTGTTTTCCTTATTTTTTTGTTCTCTTTTTAGTTAGTTTTAATTACCTATCTCTAATTTATTTTTCGATAAAATAATAGTTAGCTTTCTCGAAGTAGAAGTACTCGACAGACCCGAGTTTAATACGACCTTGATAATTTTCTAAAAATATCTTATAATATACGCGATAAGGTATACTTGCCTTTATCGAATGAGTAGTTTGGAATAATTCAGTTTTTCAAAGTAGGAGTGCTCGCGAGACGCCTCGAAAGCGCCCGCCAAATTCTATCCTCATCAACAAAAGCTTTTCCTGCGGCGATTAAAATTTTTATATCATCTCTCATCATAATATCCTTCATAATACGTATTTCTATATATTCATTCGGTTACTCTTTCCTGAGTGACTATTTCCAAACGATTTAGGGTTAATCTTGGACTTCCCGAGGTATACTCGGTGAAGGGCTCTCAACGGTACTAGGAGGCACTACGGGCACTCAAACCCAAACTTCTCTTTCTCAAGACACTTAATGTTGTTGGTTTCTACCCATTAACCTTCAACTCAACCTATCATGTTGCATTTGATACATTAATTTACTAAGGGTGAATTTGATATGGCCTAAGCCTCTTATGTGGAGTGGTGACAAATTCGTCAAGTGATTCTTCTCTAATCCATATAGGGTTTTTCTTGAAATTTGTGAAGCGGCTATCTTATGATCAGATCTAAATGGCATGAAATTTGTTTCAAAAGTTCAACAAGGCAAAATAATGATAATTTCAGAATGTGTCTATTTTCCATGATTATTTTCATCGTAAATTCAATTAAATATAAATTCTAGGTTTTCCATAAATTGTGAAGTGTCTATCATCTAGCATCATCCATGTGTCTTCAAATAAATTTCAGAGACTTATCTCATAATAATATCATCATATCCAGATAATTTTAATTTTATGAACTATATTACCCTATTTTCATAATTAAACATAAATAGGGGTTCACTTGATTTGAGAAGTGGCTACAGCATGTATAAAATCATCAACATGATTTGAATTAATTACCAGAGATCCATAACATGAAAATATCACTATAGCCAGATATTTGGAATTTTACAAACTATTTTACCCCCATTAAGTTAATTAATTACAAAAGAGTGTTTTCCTCAATAAATTGATATCTACTGCAGAGATTCATCTAAAAATTCTGGGAAAATTTACAGAGCTATAAGATCACCAAGGAAATCTACTAGAATAATTTCATAATTTTCCAAAGGCATATAGACATAAATATCATACTTGAATGAATTTGACCTAACCAAATAAATCAATTTCAGAGAAATGTATGTGATCAAAAATTCCCAAAAAAATTCTAAATATGTGTTTCAAGTCAAAGACCCATTTCCCAGAGTTTTGGATTTATTCCTAAAGTTTTGATTCAAATTATTTCATTAATTTAAAAGTGTGGCCATTTTCATTTATTCAAAAACTTTAGGAAAATAATTTCCAAAAATTATGAAACTCATATCTATAGTGTATATCCTCATGACATACAAAAACCCCAAGGTTTCAGAGGCATTCATGGAGAATTTCTCCATTAATTTCACAAAATAGGTCATTGGGTTAAAGGGTCACTATTCACCATAACTAGAGATCTTGCATATGTGATATCTCAACATGCATGGGTCCAAATGACCTCAAATTTTTGTCATGGACTATACTAGGTCTAATCTATCATCCACCAGAGATTTGAGTGGATTTGACTTTGTATAACCCTAGATCTAGGTGTCACATGGAAAAGTAAATATTTACCAAAATCATGGGACATTTTTGTCCTAAAATTCTGAAATTCCTGCTGCATATGCCTCTACATGTATCTCAACTATGCCCAAAATTTCAGGTCATGGTGAAGTGTCAATCAATGGGAATTAACAAAAATGTGTCTGGTTCACTATTTGGACCAGTCTCACAAAAAAAAGGTGTTGAGGGAGCTACATTTGACCAATTGACCTAAAATAGGTGCCATTGGAAAGCTAACTCAACCATCTACAACTTTTATGTTGGGCACTTTTTCCAAATATGAGTGGACGTAGGGTAGATTTGAGCTCAAAGTATCAGCAATATATGTGACAGAATCTGTATTTAATTATATATTGGTCTGCGAATATCATCACATCCAGATCGGACGGTTCTTCTTCGTCTTCAACCTCCAGCTGACGGCTGAGGTTGATCCCTCCTGTAGCAACTTCAATCCCATTTTCCTGGTGATCCCTTGGGTTCTAAGGCCGTCCACCACCACCACCAACTCCGTTGAGGTGGTGTCCGTCGAGGGGAGGCGAAATAGAGGCCGGAGGCGGCCTCCATGGCGGTTTCCGGCAAGGAAATTTTCAGCCATTTTTGGCTGAAAATCCAAGGTTGGATCTAGCTCAAATGAGCTCGATTTCGATTCCTAGAGAGTTAAGAAGCTAGAATTAGGGGATAGGAGGTCGAATATGCCTCTATTCGCGTGTGGAGGCGGCCAAATCGCCGGATCGCCATTGTTGTTTTTCCAAGCTCGGTCCTTGCTCCCGGGTGCGATTCTCCAGCAAATCCCTCTCTATAAAGTGCTAGCCCGACTGATTTCCCTCTTCTGAAGCTAATGGTGAGTTCAAATGAGGCTGAGGAGGACTATTTCCAATGGTACCATTAAAGGGGAATTCGGCCACCACTTTGGTTGCTCCTCCTAGCCGCCACATGTGACAAACCTTGCTGGAATTCGGCTGGGATTAATGGGGGGGAGCTCAGAGATGATCTTTGGGAGGTCCAATTTGACATGTGGAGCTCTCCCCATGCCAATTTCATTTTTGCCCTTTCTCAAATTGGGGGAAAACCCAAAATTATCCCCATGCATGTCAACCTCATTCAAATTTCAGGGGTAATTAGGGTAATATGTTATTGGGCTTCAGAATGGGCCTGGTTTGAGGGCTTTATCCCATTTAATTTGGGTTTTGGGCTCACTAGACTCAAATAGATCAATTTGGGTCAAGTGGGCCATGGCTTGATCCAAGCCCAATTGGGTTGACTTGGCTAAGCCACATTGGTGGTCTTGGGCTCATGGACTCACCCTAGGTGAAATTAAGTCATGGTGGAGTCCATTTGGACCTAATTTGGTCAATTTGATAAAAAAGGCAATTTGGGGATTTAGGTCCATTAGTCTCTATTAAGGTTTTGGGGAGTTTGGGCTTGATCAATTTGATCATCAAGGGGTCAACTTGGTCATGGGGCGTTGAATTGAACCTTAGTGTTGTGGCTCAACCTTGCTAGGTCAAGGTTCCCTATGGTGACTAAGTGACACCACCTCGACTCAAGGGCTCATTCAAGACCACTACCCTGCCCAAAATCACTCTAGGGGTCTAGATGTTCTGGGGATGTTACATGGCCAGCGCATATAAATCTGAGAGCTATGCGGAAGCAATAGAAGTTGCCTTGCAGGTCGAAGCTATCGACAACACTAAGAATTGTGGCCTGATGCTGCGGAAGGAGAAGATAAAGACCAAAGATAGTGGAAGTTCACGGGCATCCTCCCCGCTCCGATGAAAGGAAACAAGGAGATCTGTGGTTTTTGTGGCCGTCCAGGACATCCTTTTGAGAAATGTTTTAAGAGATTGGGGGCTCAGAAGCAGCTGCAGGTGCATGCAATTCAGAGCGCACCCAAAGGAGATGTAACTTGTGTCTTTTTGCAGGAAGAAGGGGCATGGCATTGCCCATTGCTGGACTAAGGATAAGGCATGCTTCCAGTGTGGACAGAAGGGGCACGCAAAGGCTAGCTGCCTGCAGTCCCAACCTACGTTGCAGCCAGTTCTACTTCAGGCCTTGCCCTTGTCATAACTTTAGCATCTGGGCACATGGAAGGGAATACTAAATGTGGTGACTAAGGAAGAAGCTCAATCGTCCACCCAGGTGATATCAGGTTGGTTTCTGATCTAGTAGTTAACTTTAAAGTTCCAATTTAAAACATGTGGCATTAGTTATTCGTGTAATTTTCTAGTTGAGTTTAAAGTGAGGAGCTGTTTGGTTCGTGTTCTTTTCGATTCGGGTGCTACTCACTCTTTCGTGGCAAGGAATTGTGTAGAGCGTCGTCGTTTGGTCGTCGATCGAGTTGGTGATCCGCTTCGTGTAAAGTTTCCCTCTGGTGATTCGGTGGTGTCGAGTTAGAGTATCTTGAATTGCCATATTCTCTTAGGAAGTTTCCTAGCGTATGCCGATTTGAAGGTGCTTGACTTGGAAGATTTCGATGTGATCTTGGGCATGGATTTGTTGTCCAGGTATGACGTTGTCATTCAATGCAAGGTGAAGCGTTTGTACTTCAAGGCGGATAATGGCCAACCCATGAGTGTGCATGGTTCTCCTCGTCAGGATTCCCCAATTATATCTGCAGTACGTGCTCAGAATTTTCTAGAGTCTGGTTGTATCAATTATCTTGTTTCTATTTTAGAAACTGTTATTGCTTTGCCGCATATCGAGGATATTTTCGTGGTGCACGAGTTTTCTGATATTTTTCCTGTCAGTCTTCCTAGTCTCCCTCCTGAGAGAGATGTAAAGTTTGTTATAAATCTTGAGCCTAGTACTCATCCTATCATGAAGGCACCTTACCGTATGGCCTCGCGTGAGTTGGAAGAGTTGCGTACTCAGTTGGATGAGTTATTGCAATGTGGTTTTATTAGACATAGTTCTTTGCCCTGGAGTGCTCCAGTTCTGTTCGTAAAGAAAAAGGATGGATCAATGAGGTTGTGTATAGACTATAGGAAGCTGAACAAGGTGACTATCAAGAACAGATATCTGTTGACTCGGATTGATGACTTGTTTGACCAGTTGCGAGGAAGCACCATGTTTTCAAAGATCAACCTTCGTTCAGGCTAACATCAGTTGAGGATTCGTGAGTCGGATGTTCCGCGGACTGCTTTTCGTTCCCGTTATGTACATTTTGAGTTTTTAGTAATGTCTTTTGGTCTGACAAATGCACCCTCTGCTTTCATGGATATGATGAATAGAGTGTTCAAGGATTTTCTAGACCACTTCGTGGTAGTGTTCATCAACGACCTGTTGGTGTATTCTAGAAGTGCTGAGGAGCATGCTACGCATTTGCGCTTGGTATTGTCTACTCTAAGAGAGCACAAGTTGTATGCAAAGTTGAGTAAGTGCGAATTTTGGCTTTCGCAAGTGTCCTTCATGGGTCATGTGCTGAGCAAAGATGGAATTTCAGTAGACCCAACGAAGATATCCGCTGTTTTGGATTGGAAGAGGCCTACAATGCCTAAGGAGATAAGGAGCTTCTTAGGGTTGGCAGGTTATTATAGAAGATTTGTGCAAGAATTTTCGGTGCTGTCGGCACCTTTGACTAAGCTTACACAAAAGAATGTCGTGTTTGTTTGGAGTGATTCCTGTGAGGAAGCTTTCCAAGAATTGAATAAGCATTTGTGCACTGCTCCTGTTCTGACTTTACCAACCGAGGGAGTAGAGTATGTCGTTTATGTGGACGCATCTCATGTTGGACTCGGTTGCGTGTTGATGCAAGAGGGAAAAGTGATCGCGTATGGATCACGTCAGTTAAAAGTTCATGAAAAGAATTACCCTACGCATGACTTAGAGTTTGCGGCAGTAATTTATGCCTTAAAGTTGTGGAGACATCTGTTATATGGAGTGTCATGCAAGGTTTTTACCGATCATAAGAGTTTGAAGTATGTCTTCACCCAGAAGGAGCTGAATTTGCGCCAGCGCAGGTGGTTGGAGTATGTCACAGATTTATGAAGTTGATATCATTTATCACCCGGGCAAGGCTAATGTAGTGGTCGATGCCTTGAGTAGGAAGACCGCGCGTATCTTCAACCTCTCCATGCAATCCCTAGTGGAGGAATTCCTGTTGATGGATATAGTCGTTGGAGGTAGTGTCTTGCCGTCTAGCTTGGAAGCACAAGAGCATTCTTGGATTTCTCTAACGAGGCTATATCAGAAAGAAGATCATGATTTGCAGCACCTCCAGAATAGAACCGAAAAAGGAAAATTACCAGATTTTTCAATTGATGATAAAGATACCTTAAAGTACCGAGGTAGGTATTGTATTCCCGCGATTGAGGATATTCGAGGAAAGATTTATAGCGAAGCTCATGGAACAAGTGTTTCCTATCATCATGGTTCCACAAAGATGTATATAGATCTGAAAAAGATTGTCTGATGGTCAGGTATGAAAAATTATATCGCTAAGTATGTTTCTGAATGTTATACTTGTCAGCGAGTTATGACAGATCATAAGAGGCCTGAAGGTAAGTTGACCCCTTTGGATGTCCTAAGATGGAAATGGGAAAGTATTTCTATGGATTTCATTACAGGATTACCGAGGTCCCCTAGAGGACATGATTCAGTGTGGTTGATTGTTGACCGATTGACTAAGTGCGCTTACTTTGTGCCTTTTAAGATTGGTTATTTTATGGAGAAAATAACAGAGCTTAATTTGGATGAGGTTATTAGATTGCATGGTGTGCCATTGAGTATTGTGTCAGATCGGGACTCTAGGTATATGTCTCATTTCTGGCAGAGCTTGCAGGGAGCTTTGGGCACTGACCTTAGATATTCTACTACTTATCACCCTCAGACCAATGGTCAGACGGAAATGGTAAATCATATTTTGGAAGATATGATGAGATGCTATATATTGGACCATGGTGGAGCCTGGGATAAGCGTCTTGGACTCATGGAGTTTGCCTATAATAACATTTATCAGGAGAGCTTGCAGATGACCCCCTTTGAAGCTTTGTATGGGAGATGTTGTCGGACTCCCCTGTTCGTGAACCCGCAGACCCACAAGTTCGTCGTCTCGCGCGACGTTGTATTTGACGAACTGATCTCATATCAGGGAGTCTCTTCTGTGGTGCTGCCGGAGAGTGGAGAATCAAGCAAGGAAGGAGAAGAGAGAGTCACTGGGGACTCTATGGTGGAGTTGGAGGTATCTCCAAGTGCCCCATCGCCATCTGGCTCAGGCGGAGCTTCTGGCTCAAGTGGAGCTTCAAACTTTAGAAGCAGGGGGAGCGCTGCTTCAAGAGAAGTTGAAGGAGGAGCTGGAGAGGAAGAGTCTACCGGAGCGGTAGAATGTGGCCAAGCCTTGAGGAGGTCAAAGCGGACCATCGTCCCGCCTGCTCTCTATAAGGAGGGGAACTTCGTGAGTTTGGTCTCTTGCTTCTTCGCAGGACCACTCGACGAGAGGGAACCTGCCCACTTTGAAGATGATGTTGGCACCAAGGAGTGGGACATGTCCATGGATGAGGAGATGGAGGCCCTGAAGAAGAATGAGACATTGGACCTTGTTCCCATGGTAGAGGGCATTAAGCCTGTCACCTGCAAGTGGGTGTACAAGGTGAAGAAGAGAGCTGATGGAGAAGTGGAGCGGTACAAGGCTAGGCTTGTCGCTCGAGGTTTCTCACAAACCTATGGAGAGGACTATGAGGAGACCTTCAGTCCTGTGGCGAAGATGACGTCAGTGAGGACGGTTATTGCCCTAGCAGCGTGCAGAGGGTGGAAGTTGTGACAGCTGGACGTGAAGAATGCATTCCTATACGGAGAGATAGATAAGGACATATTCATGGTGCAACCACCTGGATACGTGTCCAAGTCTCAGCCACGTCATGTCTGCAAGCTGAAGAAGGCCCTTTATGGGTTGAAACAGGCGCCGAGAGCCTGGTATGGGAAGATTGCAGAGTATCTGCAGTTCTGTGGTTACGATGCCTCAGACTCAGACTCTAGCATGTTTGTGAAGAAGAGTGGAGATCTTCACGTGCTGGTGCTGCTGTACGTCGACGACATGATCGTGACTGGGAACAACGGTGAAGAGGTCGCGACGCTGAGACAGCAACTAGCCATCCGGTTTGAGATGAAGGATCTTGGTGAACTGCACCATTTCCTTGGACTTCAAGTGGAGAAGAGAAGTGGCGGGCTGCTCGTGACCCAGAAGGCGTATGCTGAGAAGATCGTCGAGAGATTCGACATGAAGGAGGGGAAGAGCAGCTCCGTTCCACTAGAGATTGGGTTGAAGCTTCGGAAGGAAGAAGGGAGGATTCTTCCTGATCCGAAGATCTTCCGGGCACTGGTGGGGAGCCTTATATATTTGACCATCACAAGGCCGGACATCGCCTTTGCTGTCAGCCGAGTGAGTCGGTACATGCAGGAGCCGCGGAAACCTCATCTGGAGGCAGCCAAGGGGATACTGAAGTATGTGAAGGGGACCCTGGAGATGGGGTTTTCCTATGGAGGGAGGACCGACTTCAAGCTGCATGGCTACACAGATGCAGATTACGCAGGTGACGCTGATGACCACAAGTCGACATCAGGTTACGTGTTCATGTGTGTAGCCACTGCCATTTCGTGGTGCAGCAAGAAGCAGGACTCCATTTCCCTTTCCACCACTGAGGCTGAGTACAAGGCGTCGTCCTTAGAAGCTCAGGAGTGTGTTTGGCTGAGGAGGCTGGTGGAAGATGTGGATGAGAAGGTCAGAGGACCTACTGTACTGCATGGCGACAACGAGAGTGCTCTGAAGCTGGCAACCAACCCAGTTTGTCACGCAAGGAAAAAGCACATAGAGATCGAGCACCACTTCATCCGAGAGAAGGTGTTGGGTGGCTCGCTTGCGGTGGAGCACGTGCGGAGTGAAGAGAACCTGGCGGACATCTTTACAAAGCCCCTATCTGCGGGGCCGTTCAAGAAGCTTCGCGCCTGCCTTGGAGTTGTCCCTAATGCTCACTTCAAGGGGGAGTGTTGAATATTTGAAGTGAGGCAAGGGGGCGAGTGGAGGAGTGGCCCAGGCGAGTGGAAGGTGGAGCCATGCTAGGGGCGAGTGGAGGTGATGAGGGGGGCTGCTGCCTTGTGTAGGCGAGTGGAGGTGATGAGGGGGGTTGCTGCCTTGTATAGGCGAGTGGAAGGAAGAGAGGGTGTGCGAGTGCATGTGAAGCCGAGTGGAATGTGTGCATGCATGTGAAGTGAAATGCAAAAGTGGTGAGGAGATGTGTGCATGCAAAGGGGTGTTGCCGAGTGTGCTTGTCGAGTGGAGAGTGGCGAGTGGGAGCTTGTGCGAGTGGAGTAGAGGGGGGCTGCCGAGTGGGGTGAGGTGCGAGTGGAGGGTGTTTGCCGAGTGGGTGATGAGGGGGGTTGGCGAGTGGAAGTGTGAGTGCCGAGTGGAGTAGTGGTTGTGCGAGTGGGTCTTGCCGAGTGGGTGTTTGCGTGTGGTGTGCATGCATGCACGAGTGTACCCCCCCCCCCCCCCCCCCCTCTTTGTGTGTTTTCTATAAATACCCCCCCCCCCCCATATACTAGAGTTGAAGAGATAGAGATGAGAGAGAGAGAGAACTTGAAGAGAGAGAAACTTCAAGTGAGTGAGAGTGGGAGTGTGCCTACACCCCAAGAGGTCCAACCCCAACCCGCACCTCAGCGAGAGGTGGAGAGTGCACTGTGAGGTGGAGAGTGCAGGGTTGAGTGTGTTGCATAGTGGAGAGTGCGTTGACAAGCTCAACGACACCTAGTGGAGAAGCGGACCTTGTCCGCGACAAGTTATTATTTTTCATATATTTCATTATGCACCTTGTATTCAGCTTGCTCATTTGTAATCTGCCTAGTTTAAATAGTTTACTTCGTTTTGTTCATCGTTGGTTTCTTGTACTTGGTAGCATACGAAATTTTAACATGTTATGAATAAGTTTGCGGTATTCGGCTTTTGAAACAAATTAGGCATGATTTTTTTTGTCTAAATGCATGTTTGGTTTGAGTATGCAAATGGTTCATATTGTAATTTTTTGATCATCTAGCTAGCTCAATTGATGAAATAATAAATGAGATTATTCTAACGTTATTTGTTGCATGGATACAAACTTCCTAAACTTTAAACCAATTACCTAGATTATGTGCTAATAATTCAAATTCTAATGTTGAAAAAATATGTCTTCTTTTCCATTTCTACATTCGGAAAATAATGTTTTATCTGGATATATATCTTTCTTATGTTGATTATTTCTGTGCTTGGTTCTTATCAGCTATCTAATGTAGGGTCTCGCGTAGAAAGAGATTGTTGTTATAAATTTAATAATGACTATAAGCTTCTACATAATGCTTCAATATTTGTTTGATATTAATGTAGCTCCCTTCCCGTTCTATTTCAGGTTGCACATAATTTTTTTGCTGTTCTTTATTCTTTCCGATTTTATTTGCAAGGTATTATCAAATTTTTGCAAAATATTCATGGTCGTTTTTTCTTCTTCAGTTAGTTCACCAAGTGCATCGACCGAGAAATGCCATCCAAAATTACTGCTATTGAAGGCCCTGTGTGTAACTGTTCAGCGCGCAAAAATCCCCAAATTGAGATTTCAAAGGGGCTATGTTTCTACACTTAAAGTACGCCTCCTATCTTCATTCCTCTTCTCCCCCTTCGTGAATTTGTGAGGTAACTGGAAAGCAAAAAGGTTAAAGCTTGCTGAAATTCTATTTTCAGTTCTTTTTCAGGTGCTCACTGCATATAATTTTACAATTTGGATGTATTAGCGATGTGGTTTTGGTAAAGAGGATGAAGTTATGGCTTGATAATGCTTTTCAAAAGAAGATAATTACTTTCCAAACTGAATCAGGTATTGATGCTTCATGTAACCAATTAGGAATATTGTATTCCCAACTTGAAAAAAATTTATGTTTATTACTATCTGCAGTACTATCTATAGTAGTTTATGTTTATTGAAAAATAAGTGTTGACCCTAGGGCTTTTTTCTTGCGGGAAAACCGGAGCTTGCTGCATTGACGTCCTCCAACGATACCTGCAATCTTCATTTGGGGTTTTATTGTACGTGTCGGCTTCGATGTTCGTCCAAGCTAGAGCTTCCATTGACGGCCTCCGATTATTTCTTCTTGCTCTCTTCTCATTGTTTGTGCTCGCACCTCCTTCACCTGCGACCTCAAGTATCCATTCGGGGTTCCAGCTCTCCGGTCTTGCTCGAAGGTATAACTTATGGATTTTTTTCCTTTCTTCCTCTACTTCGGAAGTTTCTTCTACCCGGTGTTCTCGAATAATAACCGTCTTAGGATTGACCTTCGTCCTAGCTAGAGCTTCCATTGACAGCTTCAGACGATTTCTTCTTGCTCTCTTCCGATTGTTTGTGCTCGCACCTCCCTCACCTGCGACCTGAAGTATCTATTCGAGGTTCCAGCTCTCCGGTCTTGATCGAAGGTATAATTTATGGGTTTTTTCCTTTCTTCCTTATTATTTGTATTTTTGATGGACATCAACAAACAACTTCGTCACCTCTCTGTCATTGCCCGTCCCCAATTCCTGTCCTATATCTTATTTCCACCTACGTAAGCATTGTTCCTGCCCCGAATCTATATTTCAAACCTGTCTAAATAAAATTGAACATTTACGTATTTGATGTTGCTCTTGGATCAAGGCTTCATTTATACGTGCATTATCTAAGTATTATGCTCTTCTTATGCCTATGTGATTGTTTGCACCTTTACAAATTTATTATGTTCTTTGTTTGAGTTTGTTTTACTTAGTGAGTCATGTTTGTTTGTTTGTTTGTTTTACTTAGTGAGTCCTGTTTGTTTGTTTGTTTGTTTGTTTTAGGTAAAAAAAAATCAACGATTGATGTATGTGCCATTAGAATTCAACACCTAAGTGACAGCCTATGTGAATGTCTGAACCTTTACAAATTTAATGTCAATTGATGTATTTTTTCATTAGAATCCAACACCTAAATGATAGCCTATGTGAATGTCTCCACCTTCAGGGCTATGTTAGTGTTCAGGTTTTTAGGAGACAAAATGTCGATTTATTAATATCATTTAAGATTTGGTTGTTGATTTTGTTTTACCATCCACTAACAAACATGTAACACCTAAAAAGTTAAGACCACTTTAGCAGCACCTCTGTATGTGATTAAACACTAATTGCTTAGGTTTTATTTACGCCTGCTATATGTTTGATAAATCAGCAGTGTCAAATAATTGAAATCAATTTATAATTGAAATTACTTTCCATTCTCCATCTTTGCCAACGACAACTTCTACCTCCTACATTCATTTTCATATTACTCATAATTGAAATTTTCTGATCCATGCTGATTTCAATGTTTCACCTTCCTCATTCTATTTTATTCTGAATCAATTTATAATTTATAGGTGAAATAAAAATAAGAAGCATCTCTCAAAAATAGAAGACAGTAGATGGACAGAGTTTTTACATGTTACATGTTGCAGTTCACTCATTATGTTCATATCCGGTTAGTACTATTGCCTTCATCTACAAAAATTGTTTTATTTCTTAAAAACTGTATACCTAATATTGTACATTGTATAAGGCAACATCTGTGCACGCTTTCAAGAACCAAAGGGATAAATCTGAGATTACCAAACCAACCGTCAAATATAGAAGGTAAAATCAGACTACCATTATTTCAGCATCTATTTTTTACTAAATATATGTCACTTTCGAATTGATTTTAGATGAAAATTCAGATAGTTGCCATGAAATATTGAGAAGCAAATGCATGAACGTCAGGATAGCAATCTTGAGCTACATTCATGTTCCAACCATAGTTTACCACTTATTATATCCTTGCTGTTTAAATATTTTTATTGGATATCTTTTACATCTCTTAATATTGATGGTTGACGGCAGCAGTACTGAACAACTCGATTGCGTCCGTCTTGGCCAATTTGGAGAGGTAGCATACCATGTCAGAGGATCCGAGCAGCCCGCAGCTCGAGAGATTTCCCCTATCGACTCAGATTTGAAAGAAAAGAGCAGCCACATTTAAACAATGTGAAGAGTGATAGGCAACTGCAATCAATGAAATGTTTTCGCTATGGTACAAATTGTTTCGGAAATTTCTGATTTCTAATAGGGGCTACGGTTACAACTTTTACATTAGGAGTTAGGTTTCAATCTTTTCACTATGGTACAAATTTTTTCAAAAGTTTCTGATTTTTAATAGGGGTTCGGGTTACAACTTTTACATCAGGAGTTAGGTTTCAATCTTTTCATGGCCATATAAATTATTTATTTGTGTTTGGAACTTCCAAAACAATTTTAGTGACTCAAAATTTTGGATTTTCATCCTTTCTTATTCACAATTATTAATGTTTCATCACATCTACCTGACTCTGCTATAATTTTGGGGTAAATAATTACACACATTTGTCATCACTAAATTGATAATCATAGCTTGATAAATTTAAGTTGTTGCAGTTATTTCGATATACCTTCCAATGGGAAGGGCAGGAGAAACATTGCTTTATATTACAATGAAGAATATTGCTTTATATTACATTACTATGATCATCAATTCATTGGATGTTACCCACTGTTGAGTTTGTACTGTAAATATGCGCTACGGAATTGAATTCCAAAGCACTTCCATCACAGTGCACATGGGTACTTTCTCTTCTTTAATTCCACCACTACAGTTGTACCTTTGCATTGTTTTAAATATAACACATTATATTTTGCATAAATATTAACTCAGCTTTACATATAAATCATGCTCATGCATAACGTACTGCTATTCGTGTTACTGCTCATAAGATGGATGTCTGAAATTTCATTACAAATTCTCATATTACAGCAATTGCTTGACTGACGAATGTGCGGCATCTATGTGCTTCAGTGTCGAATCTCTTGGTCACTGCGAACAAAATGATACTCAAAGCTGAGTGGGCAGCATTATACCCAATCAAAGCTGAGTTTGGCCGCGATATATATTCATTAATACTATGCGGTAGAAAACCTATTGTGACAACGAGAGATATGTAGGTGCGCACGCGCACATAGAGTTGTGTGCACAGAGCAAGTTATCCATCAGTTGTGTGATCCAGCGGTTACGAAAAAACAGGGCTTTAAAGAAGAGTAAAATGCCGAAAATACACCAAAAAAAGGCGATGGATGAGCAACTTGGATATCTCCGGGTAAGGGTGTGCGTCAAAAACCGAAATGGACAGAACCGGGCCGAACCGACCAAACCGAACCGAATTTCGGACCGAACCGATCAGTTTGGTTCGGTTTTGATTTTGGGGGGTTAAAAACTGACCTCTATTCGGTTCGGTTCGGTTTTCCCCATGGGAAAACCGATTGAACCGAACCGAACCTCATTTTTGCAAGCTAGCCAAGTCAAAATGAATCATTCATAATGTTATATTTTCTTGTCTATGGTTCATGGAACATTCAAGCCCCAATTGAGATTTCAATTAAATTGTTGTCTCAGCAGATTACATCATCCTTCGTGGGCAGCAATGTTGATCGACTATAGCTGATTCAGACACATCTTTGATTGTTGGACGACCTGTATCTGTAAAAAAATTATACTCATGGCTAATACATGTTTTTTTCGACACTTTATCAAATTACATGTGTTTGCATCTTATTTCTTTGTTTCTTAAAATAAAAAATTTAATTTCACCACTCTAAAACCTGATTTCAGTCCCTAACATTTGATAGCTTTATGAAATCAGTCCCAAACATTTATTTTAGAAGAAATAAGTCCCTAACTTTTTATATCTTTAAGTTTTTAGTCCTTGCTAACTTTTCTATCCATTTTAACGGGGAACACGGCACTACACATACTTTCTCGCCGGTTGGCTTGCACCGGATGTCAGTTCCTCCATCGGCAAACATTTTCTATCCATCTCCATCGCCGACGCAGAATGTTCAGCTCACCGGCGACCAGCTCTTCGCACCGTGTTCCGCACATACATGCCGCCGGGCCCTTTCATGAGAAAGCCACCACACCATCAGCCCGGATATCGGCCGGCGATGCTTCGAGAAGCTTCCGGTCCTCCACCGTCACCCCTCAGGGTACCCATTCGACAGTTGCCGCCCGCCACGTTAACGCCGGCAGTGCCAAGCCAACCGGAGCTCTGTTGCTCTGTTTCCTTTGTTGCTTTGTTTCCATCGTTGCTGCAGGCTAATGTCTAGAAGCTCGAGGCAGTCTGTCGACAAGAAAGTATTATAGAATTACTCTATTATTTAGAAGCTCGAGGCAGTCTGCTTCAGACTAATTTCTCGCCGGTAGGCTGCACATATGTTCTTGTCGGCGGGCTCGCACTGGATATCGCCGACTGATGTCGAGAAGTACATCCATGGACTGCTCTTCGACTTTGACCTGCCTTCTCATCTTCCGTTAACGACGACGACGAAAAGAGTTAAGTGGGACAGAAATTTGAAAGTGCTGAAAAGTTAGGGACTGATTTCTTCGAAAATAAAAATTTGGGACTGATTTCATAAAGCTATTAAACGTTAGGGACTGAAACCAGGTTTTAGCCTAATATATATAAAAGTGAGAATTATAGCAGAAGAAAATATCAAATAATGAAATGCAACAACCGGAGTTATTGTGCTCGGAGGGATGGCCAGCGGAGAGAGTGTTGTCGGGGGAAGCCAGTGCGCCTGATAGCCGGCGAGCATGGGCAAAGGTACTATTGTGGCTAAGTTGCTGTCGCAGCCGAGTTACTTTCTCGGCTAAATGGGGGGAATCTCGTGCACGATCACATGTATGTGTGTGCGCTCCGCCCTAAGGTCAACCGTGACAGTACCCGATTGCGACAGCACACGGGGATCCCTCAGTGCCCCTTGCGAAAGTACTCCGACCATGACTTTGCCCCGACGCAACGTCGCTCCTGTGCTCGCAAACCCCGAGCGTTATACTCCCCCCGTCGCTCATTTTCCGTGTGCACGGGGGGTTTGCAACGACAGGGAGAGCATATTTTTTATTGTGGGTAAGTGACTTTGTCTATATGAAATCACATTTTTTTAAATTTTAAAAAGCACATGAATTAAAAAAATTTATTGTTGTGGGTCACTTAGCGCTCTTCCAGACCGGGCGAATTGAACCGTCATAGCCCGAGAGTGGGTCGAGTGTGCAAATAGTCACAGAGAGAACAGACAGGTGGCAAGAGAACGTTTTTAGCGTGGAAAACCCGGAAAGAGTGAAAAACCACGTGGCCGGATCTGCGTCAGCCAAATTTCACTAAGTGTTTGGTGTTACAAGTAAAGTTACGAGAACTGAGAGCGGCAGGCCGCTTCTCGTTACAATTGCAGTTGAAGGAAAGTCCCTGAGGGTGACAGACCACCTCTCAGAAAAAACTAAGTATTCTGCTGTCGTAGGAGGTCTTCAAAGTCCGAAGCAGATCTTCAAGTGACGAAGGAGATCTTCGATTCACGAAGGAGATCTTCGAACTCTGAAGGAGGTCTTCGAACCGCGAAGGAGATCTATGAAGGAATTCTTCAAGGAGCTCTCTCGGATGCCAAGTGTCAGATCCCCTCAAATGAGGATTCGGGGTCCCTTTTATAGACTTGGTTGGGGGCGGCTCGGTAATTTCGCAGTCGTAACTACCGTAACCACCTGACGGGTCGATCTCGGTCGTTGATCGAGAGCACACAGATCACCACTTTCTGAGTATGACGATTCGGGCAGCTTCCTTGATTTCGCAGTCGCCCCCCGGTCAGTTCGGGCACTTCGGGCGGTTCGGGCAGCTTCCTTGACAATTTTCGATTGCAATGTGTGAATCCTGCAATCTCAAGAAGGACAGTGGAGTTAGCAACTGCGCGCACTATGAACTTTGGAACAGTGGAGTTACCGATGCGCCCGTGCTAGCGCGCAGGTTGCGTGCGTGCTGGCGCGCAGGCCGCTAGCGCGTAGGCCGAGCGCGCGCAAGCGCGCAGGCCGCGCACGCTAGCGCGCAGGCTAAGCGCGCGCTAGCGCATAGGCCGCGCGCGCTATTGCGTCGGTCGTGTGCGCGCTAGTGCGCGGGATGCGCGCGCTATTGCACTCTTAAGTCTCAAACATCAATTGGAAGTTCAGAAAAATCCTCTCATGAACATGAGATGAAATTTTAACCAGAGCCCACTCATGACCTAAAGAAGCCTTCACCAAAATTTGTGGTCAACTTGAGGTGTCTAGCTCCCTAAATCACATTAATTTGATAAATCAAATAATGGACAAAACTATAGGAAAATATTCTCCTAAAATTTTGAATTTTTGACACAAGGTAGTCCTAGGGAATATACATGCATGATCCAAATTTTAGACTCATTGGAGTTACTATTTGAGAGGTATTACCGTTTCAATTTCTGATTTACTTTAAGACCTGTCCCACGAAAAATGATGTTGAGGGAGCTACAGTGTTCCTATTGACATGAAATCAGTGGCATTTTAAAGTTAACTTCAATATATACAATTGTCATGTTGATCACTGCCTCAGAAAATGAGCCTAACCTAGGTAAAATCAACATGCAAAGTTCTGCACAGATTAATTAACTTAGGAAAAAGAAATAATATTATTTAATTAGCTGTTACTGTTCATCTTCCTTCCCAAACCGAAAATTCATTTTCCTGTAGCATTTTCAGCTTTAAAATCCCACCGCCACACTTGATTTCCGGCCAAACCCTCAATGGAAAAGCTTCACATGAGTGGGGGCTTCCGATTGGCGGCAACCACATGACTGGAGGTAGTCGGGTTGCTTCCCCCGCTATTCACCATTTTTTGTCTAAGAACTTGGAGAGTAAAAATGGTTTCTCTCTCATTTCTCAATGAAAATCAAAAAGGAAAGAAGTGAAAGCTAGCACTAGGGGAGAGGGTTGAGAGGGACCGACATTGCATTTCTTGCAGCTTCCATGGCCGATCCTCCAAACGGAGCTCGAATCCTTCACTTGAGAGGGGGTTTCTACTTCTCTCAGTTCCCTGAAGCTAGTGAGGAGATCGATTTGGAGTGGGGGAAGGTATTTAGGGAGTTGCCATTAAAGGGGGTTAGGCCAAACCTCACCTCCCATGGTGGCCAATGGGATGACATGCATGGGGCATGCTTCTGATGGGGAATCAATTCCTGAGCTCAGAACAGAGCTTTGGGGAGAGAATTGAGTGCCAATTGGCACTCAATCCCCAAATCCTTCTTCCTTGTCCCCCTTTTGCATTTTTGTGATTAAGGCCATAATTAACCCATTTTGGTTTGAATTTTTGAAATAATTATGAGTCTAACTATTGTGGGCCTCCTATTGGGCCTTATGTTTGGGCTAATTCAATTTGAATTGGGCTTTAGGCTCATTTGGGCATCACGTCAGAGAGTAGCACGGGATGTATGCGCTCTACTAGGGGGAAGTTCCACTGGCTGGTTCCCTTTGTCTCATTCGCGGCGGGGTACGATTTTGTCCTCTATTGGATTGTCAGCCTGAGGTCCGTGTTGGTTCGGGACTTGGGTTAGTAAAAACCTTCCGAGGAGGCCCTGCCGGACAAGGCGTTCGATTTCCTCCTTCAACCGGTTGCAGCCTTCAGTACTGTGTTCATGCCCGTGATGGAAGTCGCAATATTGCGACTGGTTTCCTCTATTTGGTGCAAGCGGCTCGGGCCGGCGAAGCGCGTTGCTATCACGGATGGCAAGAAGAACGTTAGTTCTGGTAGTGTTCAAGGGAGTGTAGTCCTGATGCTGCTGAGATCCTCGGTCTCGACTGGCGTTGTCGTGGTGCTTGTTGTTCTTATTGGGAACAGTTTGTGGCAATGACTCCTCTTTCTTCCTCTTCGAGCTCCCCTCGAATTGTTGGCGGTGTGCTTCAATTGCTTCATCAGCTGCTATCTGGGCCTCGACTCTGTGCACGAGGTCTGGGTAGTTGGGTACAGTTTCTCGCATTAGTGCGGAGAAACTAATGAAGCAATTGAAGCACACCGCCAGCAATTCGAGGGGAGCTCGAAGAGGAAGAAAGAGGAGACGTTCACAGAGGAAGAAACTTGGTGATGAGAAACACCTGACAGAGGAGCTGATCTGGAGCGTTGTAACTTCTCATGATGGTAGTGAAATGGTTGACGTGCTCCAATGGGTCGTCCGTCCCATCGAACGTTTCTATGCTAGGGAGCTTGAAGCCGTGAGGAACTGGGTGAGCTAGAACGTGAGGCGCTAACGGGGAGCCATTGTGCAAGGGACGGCGAGCGAAAGCAACACGCCGCCCGACCTGACCGTACTCCTCTGCTACTACATCACGTATTTCTTCTCGAGTGGTCCTCCCTACTGCTTGCCGAGGGCCGACTCTTCTTTGGCGTTGGTGATGATGGTTGCCTTCTGGTCCCCTAGCTAGACGAGCGGGATGAGCGGAGCTTGCTGTGCCTGAAAGTTCTTCTGAGACATTATCCTCCTGAATCATTGCCTCGATTGGAGCATGATTCGAGGCTGGGGGAGCGGATCATTCAACAATAGAGGTGGAGAGGGAGCTCGAGGAACCTCGAGATTTCTCAGCATGGTTAGCATCTCAGTTTGATGCTTCTCCATCTGGCGCATGCGCCCTTCTAGCGCGGCAACGAGTGCTAATGCGGCCTCTTCGGCGTGAGGTGTGTTGATGAGCGAATGAGAGGGAGCGGGATCAATGCACCCTTCTGGGATGGAACCATCGGTGGTGCGAGAACTTCTTCTTGCCATTGTTGTTAGTCACGAGTATTGCTATGAAGCGAATACTGTCTTCGAAAAGTCTTTGCAGAGTTTGGGGAACACCTTTCCTACAGACGGTGTCAAACTGTTGCGGGTCACTCAGCGCTCTTCCAGATCAGGCGAATTGAACCTTCTTAGCCCGAGAGTGGCCCGAGTGTGCAAACAGTCACAGAGAGAACAGACAGGTGGCAAGAGAACGTTTTTAGCGTGGAAAACCCGGAAAGGGTGAAAAACCACGTGGTCGGATCTGCGCCAGCCAAATTTCACTAAGTGTTCGAGTGTTACAAGTAAAGTTACGGGAACTGAGAGCGACAGACCGCTTCTCGTTACAATTGCAGTTGAAGGAAAGTCTCTGAGGGTGATAAGCCACCTCTCAGAAAAAACTAAGTATTTTGTTGTCGTAGGAGGTCTTCAATGTCCGAAGCAGATCTTCAAGTGACGAAGGAGATCTTCGAATCACGAGGGAGATCTTCGAACTCTGAAGGAGGTCTTCGAACCGCGAAGGAGATCTATGAAGGAATTCTTCAAGGAGCTCTCTCGGATGTCAAGTGGCAGATCCCCTCAAATGAGGATTCAGAGTCCCTTTTATAGACTTGGTCGGGGGCGGCTCGGTAATTTCGCCGACGTAACTACCGTAACCACCTAACGGGTCGATCCCGACCGTTGATCGAGAGCACATAGATCGCCGCTTTCTGAGTATGACGATTTCTCCCCCCCCCCCCGGTCAGTTCGGGCACTTCGGGCGGTTCGGGCAGCTTCCTTGACAATTTTCGATTGCAATGTGTGAATCCTGCAATCTCAAGAAGGACAGTGGAGTTAGCAACTGTGCGCACTATGAACTTTGCAACGTTCAAGTGCGCGCGGATCAAAGGCACGCTATGGACTTAGCGGCGCTAAGCGTGTGTCGAGCACCGAGCGGGAGCGCCGTAAAAACACGATCGGAGCCGCGCGAGGACGACGCCAAGGGGCGGCGGGCGGGCCGTGTGGCGAGGGAGATCGACCAGCACCGCGCAGACCGCGGGCGCGCTAGCGCGCAGGCCGCGCGCGCTAGCAGGCAGGCCGCGCGCTATTGCGTCGGTCGTGTGCGCGCTAGTGCGCGGGATGCGCGCGCGCTATTGCGCATGCTGCGCGCGTGTGCGCGGATGAAGAAACTGAACCGATAGGTAAAAAATCGAAACCGAGCCGAACCGACCCATTTGCATGCCTATCTCCGGCCGCACACAGCTTTCGTGCGTTCGACGCACAAAAAAAACGATTCTGTTACAATTGACGAGGCTTTGATTATCATATATTGTGGACCAGAGAGATGCTGTCTTTTCTGTGGAATCTAGCGTTTAGTTAGCTTTTGTATACAAATTAATGACTCTTGATTTGGTCAAAGCAAAAGCCTAGATGACTACATAGCCGCCTATACTCCAGATAAAAGAAGAGCCACAAAAAATAAAAAATTTAAAATAAATATATAAATTTTAAAAACTCACTAATAATATTAGGTATTTTTGGTAAGTTGTGTTTCTTTGTCCGTCAAATAAGTGTGATTTTATAGAGTGAGTTGTTAAAAGCAGACCGTAATTTCTCCTAATTTAATTTTAAAATTACTCTCATCAAAACACTAATGACACCACATTAGCTTAAAAAATGAGGTTATTGCGATGATCTGAGTCTCGCTGGATCCATCGTTCGCCGGAGAAACAGACCGAGCATGTAGGGCTCGATGTCTGCAAGGATGTTGGCGAGGGACTCGGCAGAGTAACTTTGTGTTATTTTTATTTTCAAAATTACATTTTTACTTAATGTTGATTTTGATTTGTTTCTTGTTTTTATAAGAATATGGAAATAATGATGATCAAGGAGTACAAAATTAATGACTTTTTGTTTACAATAATTTATTTTTTTGCTGAAATTTATGATTTAGTTCTATTATTTTTCTTTTTATTGAAATTCAAGTTGTGAGTGCATTTAACATGACTGTTGTGCAATTAACAATGTTATTGCCTTTAACAAAACATGAGAAAATGTAGGGAATTGTTATAGGCACCACTATTTTTGCTATTCGCACCGCAAATCACTAAATACGGGTATTAAAAACACTCCTCCTAAAAATCTAACCGCACTACATCTTTCTCGCACGCAGTCGCCCCCCCTATCGCGAGATCTCGCACTCTCCCCTGTTTCGGAACCCTCTGACGCCGCCGACGAAGGGCATATGGGCGACACCTCCTCCAAATCACTCCGGCGAATCACTCCTTCGAAGCCGACGCCGCCTCCTCCGCATTTTCATCCCTATTTCAAAGCTCCCGCCGGCGACATTTGATTACAGTCGCCTCTTCTGGTTCGCCCCTTCTACTGTGATCTCTTCTTCCCTAATTTTATGCTTGTATTCACCTACCGCCAAAAATTTCTGGGGTTTTTTGAGGTTCTTTTGCTGCATTTTGTTTTTGGCCGAAAACCCTAACTTTTTAGTGGCCTAAAAACCTACCTTTTCTCCTTTGCTTGAAATTAAAAGAGTAGAGATATGGCATAATCATAACAAGTTCTTCATTTTGTAGGGTTGAAAAAAAAAGAATTTGTGCACCACGATTTCAGTCCAATTGTACCATTGATTGCAAGCGTCCTACCCGGAACCCATAATTACACTGGTATATTTTGTTGGAATTCATTTTGATTTAATTATGTTGCAATGTGAGTGTGATCATGCAATGTTTGTAGAGATATAACCCACTTGCAAAATCTGGGCACACTAGAAGATAAAATTAAACGCAACAATACATAGAAAAATAAAAAAAAAACAGAGAACAACAAGATTTACGTGGAAAACCCTCTCTAAAGCAATGAGAGAAAAACCCCGGGGCGGGACACAAACAATTCACTATAATAATAATAAAGATTACAACAAACAATCTAGGTTTGCCCAACCTAGATTCCCTTGGATTCACAAATTGAATCCCCTCTTAATCACGGTGAAAATCCTTCTCTTCAAGAACAAGGAACAAAACTCAAATCTCTCTTCAAACCACACAAGGCAACGAAGACAAGATAAAGAAAAAAAACTCCCTTCTAGCGAAGACGAAGACACCGATCTGAGAAAACTGTTCTTCCTCCTTGAAGAACTCCTCCGACAACAATGACACCAAACACTTCTTCTCTCCCACGATTTTTCACCGTGACGGCTCTAACTGATCGATTATCTTTCCGCCAAACTGTTTCTGCCTATTTAGGGTAAGAAGACGAAGAGATCTTGGCCATCCAAGACTCTTCCAACCCAAACTGACGACCCTGGTCACGAGTTAACGAAACAGGTCCCGCGCGCTACCGCCGTCGGTAACACCTACCGCGGGCAGTAGCCACGCGATGATGTCGTCTCAAAGACACGTCGACTCATTCGACGACACATGTGTTCATTTTGACAATAAAGTCTACCGCCTGCGGTAGCACCTACCGCGGGCGGTAGCATCAACACCCAACTGCCTCGATGACATAGCTCCTTCTCGACGATGCATTGAAAAGCACTCGACGGATGCGTCAATACGCTAGCGCCGGCGGTAGCGCTACCGCCCTGCTCTAGCAAACATTACTAAAAAAACTGCTTCTCCCAGCATTCTTCATTTCCTGCAGCAGCACAACTCCATCCTTGATCTGATTCTTCTCTTTAGGGGTTGGACCCCAGCAAACTCCCCCTCCAGACCATAAAGAAAAGTTCCCCAACCTGACACCTTCAGGTGAGCTTCATGTCAATCAGCAATCGACACAACTTGTGCTTCTCCTTAGGCACGACCTTCGTCATCATGTCCGAAGGATTTTCATCTGTGTGGACTTTCTCCACCTTCAGCAGCTTCTCCTCGACAGCATCATGTATCCAATGATACCTTACATCAATATGCTTTATCTTGGAGTGGTAGACGGGGTTCTTGGCCAGAAATATAACGCTCTGATTGTCACTGTAAACCGTGAGCACCTTTTGCTGGAGTCCAAGTTCAAGCATGAACTTCATCCACAAGATGTCTTTAGACGCTTCCGTCAGCGCAATATATTCTGCTTCCGTCGTCGACAGTGCCACACACTTCTACAACCTCAACTGCCATGACACAGCTCCCCCTGCATAAGTAACGACATATCCAGATGTGGATCTCCGAGAATCAATATCTCCCGACATATCTGAGTCAGAGTACCCCACCAGCATTGGCGACCCTCCACCAAACTGCAAGCACAAGTTTGTGGTACCTCTGAGAAATCGGAGTATCTACTTCACAGCATCCCAATGGATCATCCCTGGATTTGCCAGATATCTGCTCACTACTCCCACTGCATAAGCTATGTATGGCCTTATGCATACCATAACATACATCAAACTCTCCACTGCAGGTGCATAGGGGATCTGGCTCATCTCCTCCACTTCCTTCTCAGATGAAGGACGCTGAGAGCTCGATAGCTTGAAGTGTCTACCCAACGGAGTAGCTACCATCTTTGCCTTCTCCATCATGAACCACTTCAGCACCTTCTCCACATACTCAGCTTGAGATAGCCATAACAGACTTGCACTCCTATCCCTGGTGATCTTCATCCCAATGATCTTCTTTGTTGGTCCCAAGTCCTTCATCTCAAAATACTCACCAAGCTCTTTCTTCAGCTCAACAATGCTGGTCTTGTCATTACCGACAATCAGTATATCATCCACATACAATAGCAGAACTGTAAAGGTCCTTTCAGTCCTCTTCATATAGATATAGTGATCAGCCCTGGTCCTTTGGAACTTGCTCTTCAGCATGAAGGAGTCAAACTTCTTGTACCACTGCCTGAGTGTCTGCTTCAACCCATAAAGACGCTTCTTGAGTCGGCATACCAAATGCTCCTTGCCCTTGGCCTCAAAACCTTCGGGCTGCTCCATATACATCTCCTCCTCCAAATCTCCATGCAGAAATGTCATTTTGACATCCATCTGCTCAAATTCGAGATTTATGGAGGCAGCCAACCCCAATACCAGTCTGATAGAAGACATTTTCACCACTGGTGAAAATATCTCATCAAAGTCGACACCATGCATTTGACTGAACCCTTTGACTACCAACCTTGCCTTATACCTGGGCCGGGAGAGATGTTCATCACTCTTCATCTTGAAGACCCATTTGTTCTTCAAGGATTTCCTCCCTTTTGGTAGTCTGACCAAGTCATAGGTTTCATTCTTCTGGAGCGAGTCCAACTCCTCCTCCATCGTTGCTGCCCAAAACTCTTTATCTTTAGATCTTTGAGCCTCCTCAAAAGATTCAGGCTCGCCACTGTCAGTAAGCAAGATGTAATCTTGCGGTGGATACCTGGTGCTGAGTCTCCGTGCTCTGTCACATCTCCTGAGGAGCACCTTCACCATCGATGGAACATCAATAGCCAACGCTCCCCTCCATCCAGAATCTCATCCTGATCTGGAATCTGCACAGCTTCTTCTTCAGCACGCCCTTCATCAACACCAACATTCTCTGGCTCAAGATCAACATCAGAACTTTCCACAACTTGTGGATCATGTGGCTTAGCAACACTTTGCTCACCAACAACCTTGTCTTCTACGAAGACCATATCCCTGCTTCTGATGAGCTTCTTCTTCACTAGATCCCAGAGTCTATAGCCAAACTCTTCATTTGGGAATCCCAACAAGATGCATTCTCGGGACTTCTCATCAAGCTTCGATCTCTCTTCCTTGGGGACATAAACATGTGCCCTGCATCCGAACACCCGCATATGTCCATATGACACCTCCTACCGGACCAAACACGCTCTGGGATATCTCCATCCAAAGGTGCAGAGGGGGACAAATTGATCAAATGCATTGCAGTTTGTATGGCCTCTGCCCAGAACTGTTTGCCAATACCTGCTTGAGAGATCATGCACCTGATCTTCTCAACAATTGTCATGTTCATCCTCTCCTCCAACCCATTATGTTGCGGTGTCCTCGGGATTGTCTTTTTATGCACGATGTCATGCTCTCTGCAATAGGCATAAAAAGCTCCAATATATTCACCCCCATTATCAGTTCTTACACGCTTGATCTGCTTCCCAGTCATCTTCTCTACCTTCGCCCTGAACTTCATGAACTTTGTCAAGACATCACTATTATGCTTCAAGACATACCATACCTTCCTCGAGTGATCATTTATAAATGTGACAAAGTAAGCTGCTCCGCCCACTGAATTGGGCTCAATTGGACCACACACATCAGTGTGTATCAGGTTTAGCTGCTCTGCTATCCTCTTTGGTTCTGCCTACACAAAGGATACTCTTCTCTGCTAGCCAGCCAAGCAATGAGTACAAGTGTCAGGAAGCTCACCTGACAACTCTGGGAGAACTTTGTTCTTCACCAAGATCTTTAGGTTCTTTTCACTGATATGGCCAAGTCTGCGATGTCACAACTCCATCGAGTTATCTTCAGTTGCATTCACACTCGGACTGCAGATCTTGGCCTTTGCTAGGTACAAACCGCAACACTTCTTTCCCCTTGCCACCACCAAGGAGACATTCACCAGCCTTCAGGCACCTCCGCCTTCAATGTTGGTAAAGCCTCCATCATCCAGCCTTCCAATAGAAATGAGGTTCATCCTCAAGTCAGGAATATGCCTGACATCCTTGAGGATAATCCTCCCAAGATCAGTCTCCAGGTGGACGTCTCCACTGCCAACGATCTTCGACACATCGGCATTCGCCATCTGAATAGTGTCAAGATCAGCGTATGAGTAAAAGAAATCCCTGCGAGGAGTGCAGTGGTAGGATGCACCATCATCCACTGCTCAGTCAGTGTCAACACACTCCTGGCATGCCGACCCACTGCAATGTAAGCACATCGACTCAACTTTAACAATCGAGGCCGCACCACCACCCTCACTAGATTCTCCCGACTCCTTCGTCTTTCCCTTTTGATCTCTCTGCATTTTAAGGCAGTCTTTTCTGTAATGGTCTTTCTTCTTGCAGTAGAACCAATCAATCTCCTTCTTGGACTTACTCCTAGACTTTCTCCTGGAGTTGCTCTTTGCTTCCCCTCTTTCTTCATCAGCTTTCCCCTTCCCTCCATAAGATAGACATCCGATGTAGAGGTTCCCGAGTCCTTCCTTCTCAACTCTTCATTCAATAGACAGCTCGTCGCCATCTCCATTGACACGACGCCTTCAGGTGCTGAATTGCTCAGCGACACCACAAGAGTCTCCAAAACTCTCTGGTAAAGAACTAAGGATCATCAAAGCCTACAGCTCGTCATCCAAGGTGATCTTCATCGCCTCCAATTGATTGATGATGCTTTGGGCAAGATTCAAATGCTCTGTCTTCTGAGAACCTTCCTTATACTTCAGATTCACAAGCTTTCTGATCAGGAAAGTCTTGTTACATGTTGTCTTCCTCTCGTACAACGCTTCAAGCTTTCTCCACAAAGCCTGAGCCGATGACTCAGTGGATACATGGTGGAAGACAGAATCATCTAGCCACTGCTGAATGAATCCCACTGCCTTCCAGTCATCATCATCTAACATGGTAGCCGGTCTCCCTGACAATGGAGCATGGAGATTCTTGCAATACAAGAGATCCTCCATCTGAGGCTTCCAAATAGTCCAGTTCTTGTCGTTCATGCTTACCATTCTATTGTTCTACTCCATCTTCTACAATAGCCCAAAGATCTGAGACAAAGCCTTGGTCAGATTTAGGAAGATAGGGAGTGGACCAATGTCGTCACCTACCATTGACCCAAAGCTAAATCAGAATCTCCAGTCAGACCGATAGAAATTAGAATCTCCCTCTGATACCACTTATAGGGATATAACCCACTTGCAAAATCTGGGCACACTAAAAGATAAAATTAAACGCAGTAATACACAGAAAATAAAACAACCAGAGAACAACAACATTTACGTGGAAAACCCTCTCTAAAATAATGAGGGAAAATCAAGGGGCGGGGCACACAAATAATCCACTATAATAATAATAAGGATTACAACAAACAATCTAGGTTTGCCCAACCTAGATTCCCTTGGATTCACAAATTGAATCCCCTCTCAACCACGGTGAAAAACTTCTCTTCAAGAATAAGAAACAAAACTCAAATTTCTTTTCAAACCACACAAGGCAACGAAGACAAAATAAAGAAAAAAACTCCCTTCTGGCGAAGACGAAGACACCGATCTGAGAAAACTGTTCTTCCTCCTTGAAGAACTAATCCGGAAACAATGACAGCAAACACTTCTTCTCTCCCACGATTTTTCACCGTGACGGCTCTAACTGATCGATTATCTTTCTGCCAAACTATTTCTGCCTATTTAGGGTAAGAAGATGAAGAGATCTTGGCCATCCAAGACTCTTCCAACCCAAATCGACGGCCCTGATCACGAGTTAAAGAAACAGATCACGGGCGCTACCGCCGGTGGTAGCACCTACCGCGGGCAGTAGTGCCTACTGAGGGCGGTAGCCACACGACGTTGTCGTCTTAGTGACTCGTCGACTCATTCGACGATGCAGGTGTTCATTTCGACGATAAATTCCACCACCCGCGGTAGCACCTACCGCGGGCGGTAGCCTCAACACCCAGCTGTCTCGACGATACAGCTCCTTCTCGACGATGTGTCGAAAATCACTCGACGGATGCGTCGATACGCTAGCGCCGGCGGTAGCGCTACCGTCATGCGCTAGCAAACATTACTCAAAAACTGCTTCTCCCAGCATTCTTCATTTCCTGCAGCAGCACATCTCCACCCTTGATCTGATTATCCACTCTTTAGAGGCTAGACCCCAACAATGTTATGGTGTCAAGTGATGCTATAATGATCTTCATTTCAATGTATATTTATTATATTGCAAATGTGAGTGTATGTTTTGGTTTATGTTTGTATGCATTATGGAGGGGAGTTCTAATATAGAATTGTCTATTGAACTTGTCCATGATAAAGAATATCCCATGAATGTTGAAGTGAATGTGAGTTCTCACTTTGTCACTGATTTAGTCTTTCCAACAAGAGAATCCTTAATTGAGTGAGTTCAATTAGTGAGTCGAAGATTGGGATTTGTTATTACGATAACACGTTCGGATAAGCTAATTGCTTATCTATCACTTTGCCACTGATTTAGTCTTTCCAACAAGAGAATCTTTAATTGAGTGGGTTCAATTAGTCGGTCGAAGATTGAGATTTGCTATTACAATAACACGTTTGGATAAGCTAATTGCTCGTCTAATACCTAGTGTGCTCTTAGGGTGTGATAGATGCGGTCGTTACTGAGACAATCAAAGCAAAAAGGTCTTTGTGAAGAAATGTGTTCAAAAATCATCAAGTAAGCGATGTGGTTGTCAGCTTTTTGTTATAGGGAAAAATCACATGCAAATGTTGATGAGTGGAAGATAGTTATTGTCATATGTGGGAAACATAATCATGCTCTTGTTCATTTGGAAGCGCACACATTTGCAGGACGCCTATGTCATACCCATATGAGGTGAAATGTCTACAATAAGTCAATTATGCATCTAATGTTTTTGCCTATATTGTTTAACCATGACACTACTGGTGTGGTAATTGAAGAGGGATAGATGCATCTAGTGTTAACATGGTTTAATATAGCGTTTGAAGATCCCATCTTCATTCATTCTACCATGTTATCCATTTTCTATGTTAATCTAGACACTTAAGCAACTAGAATAACAAGAGTTTGGATTTCAGCCAGTCAATTCAAGCACGAGGCCACAATGATTTGGACAACATATTTAGTGGCTTTTTGTATAAGTATTTTGTCTATTGAGTTGATATTCATGTTGTAATTCAATGAAAACCTCTTTTTATTCAAATTTTAAGTGTGATGCGTTTATCTCAATTGCGATGCGATTAACAATGTGCGGTGTTTTTAACAATATGTGAAAATGTGCGGTGCCTTTAACAAAGCGGTGCAAATAGCCAAAAGTGTGGTGTTTTTAACAATTCCCAAAATTTAATGTCTTTAACAAAGCAATGCGACTAGTCAAAAATGTCGTGCCTTTAACAATTCCCTTTATAAATTTGAATACTATTATAGTTGGTAAGGAGATTCGCCAGTGAATCATGAGCCGGCTCTTCTTCTTTATGTAAAATTTGATCTAGGGAATAACGAAAGGATTACTTATCGGTTTTATCGGCGAATTGCTGACAATTTTGCTAATTCTAATTTTGTCATGCTCTTTAGACCATGACTCATAAATAAAAGAAAAGTTGCACACAAAATTGAACTAAATAAAGAATATTTAATAACTCCTTAACAATATTAAATTTTTTAGAGTAAAAATTGTTAATAATCCCCCTTAATCTTTTTCATCATAGGTGGCAATAACTCCCTCTATTTTTTAAAATAGGGGTATAATCTCTCTTATCTCTCTCATTAACTGTTGACGCCAGGAAAATCCTGACCTCAAGATTCGGACCAATGCAGCCGGAGGCTACTCGCCCAGCAGTCCAACGAGATGACTTGGCTGGCAACGACGAAGAAGCTAGAAGAGCAACAAACAGGACCCCAGGTGCTGCGGCAGGGAGGTCCCACCACGTACCCAGAAGCTCCGAAGAGACTTCCCCTCCAAGACCAAAGAATGGCCGAGCAGGGTACGAGGAAGGCACCGACTTGGCTAGTACCGGGAGTAGCGGCCAAGTGCGACAAGTTCCAGAAAGCAAGAGCGAGGGTTCTAAAAGCTCAAGTCCAGGTGCCAATCCAAGTACCCCTGGGGTCCTATTTATAGGAAAACCAAGGGGTAGGGGGGGTTTTTATAGCCCACCCCCGACCCGGCGACTATGGGTTACTCGGCGAGTACCATGCCATAGTCGCCCATCTGGCGAGTATTGGGTGCTGCTCGCACACGCCGGGCCAATACTCGCTAGGTCTTCTGTTCCATGCTCGCCAGCCTGGCGAGTATTGGCTGTTTACTCGCCGAGGTCTTCTCCACTTCTGCCTTGAACTGCCGGTCTTTGTGTTGACCTCTTTGACTTTGACTTCTGCCTACGTGGCCTTGGGGGGGTCCACCCTCGGAGAATGAGGGTTGTACACAATCCCCGCTCTTTGCGAGTAACGCAGTTGCTCGGAAAGAATCATCCAACCCTTATTCGACGAGCAGCCTTATGGGCGAGTATTAGCTGATAATCGGTATCTCGCTAGTCAACGCTCGAACTCTATAAATAGAGGGGCAAGGGTCTCTGACGACACGTCCTTTCTGAACTCGCTCAAGATGGTGCGCGACTATGCTGCTGAGGCTAAGGCGGCCATGGCTGGTCTTGTCGGCCTGTTTGATGGTATTTCGCTCCCTCCTCACCCAGATCTTACATCCGGCGACCTTCCATCTTCTAAGAAGAGGAAGAGGCTCGCCCAGAAGAAGAAGAAGAAGGAAAAGAAGAAAGCCGCCGAGGAGGAGGTCGCCGCTCCCTTGGGCGACCAACACCAACAGCTGCTGGACGATCTGGGACTTTCCAATGAGGGCGACTCGCCGGTCACGGAACCTCCTGCTTCTAAGGTCGTCGAGGGGGCGAGCATTCCCGAGACCTCGGCCCAGAATCTGCCGGAGAGTCTCGCTCCTGTGCGAGGTGCGAGTAATATACTCGCCATTGTCAAGTTTTGATTTCTTTCGTCTTGCTTTGCAGAGTTAATCGCCCATTTTCTGTTTTAACAGAGTCATCTACCCTTGGCGCTCAGGAGGGTTCTCTGGACGTAGCTCCTCTGAGGTCGTCGCCCATGGTCTCGCCTCGGGGTGGAGGTCGCTCAGGGCGAGTTCTTCACAGCTCCTCGCTGGAGAAGAGGCCGATGAGCGAGCAACATGCTCCTTTGGCGAGCATCGTGCCTCCGCCTCCACCGCCTTTTCAATCTGTAGAGACGGCGAGCAGCTCGCAGCTGCCCGCAGGTGGACTTCCGCCACCTCCTCCGTTTCCTCCTTCTGCTACCCTTCAGGGCGATCAGCGCCCTTCGACTTCTACTGTACCTTCGACTCACCAGGGCGAATCCTCGCGCCGTGGCGGGACTGGGGGCTCTTCGGGCTTCTTCGCTCCCAGAGGGGGAGGGCGACCAGGCGATAATCGCGGTCGGGGGAACGCGCCTCCCAGCCGGGATCCGGCGATTGGGGGCTCTTCGCGGCGAGACGACCATCATCGCAGCACATCTCCTCGCCGGGCAAGGGTCTCTCCTCGCCGTCGTTCACGCAGTCCTAGGCCAGGTATTTGGTCGTCTTTTTCAATAGTCGCTACTGTCTTCACTTCGCTTTTTGCTTCGTTATCTAAGTTCTAACACACTTACCTTTTTTGGCAGCTCGCGCCCATACCCCCATTGGAGCCTTGATCGACGCGGTCGGGCTTCCTTCTCGCGAGTACCAGGAGAGGGCTACTCGCGCAATTCTGGAGCTGGAGTCCAAGCTGGAGCGCCTGGCAATTTGTGAGCCTCATCGCCGCCTGTCCGAGGTTGAATCGCGAGTTGAGCGCCTGGCGAGCTCTGACGCTCATCGTCGTTTGACCGAGCTGGAGGTGCGAGTATCGCGGCTGGAAGAGTTCGATACTCGCCTAGCTGGTGCAGAATCTCGCCTTCATACGGTTGGTGACCTGGAGCGCAGACTGGCGAGGATCGAGCATCGCCAACAGCTGCATCATGACGAGTTGGTGGGGATGCGCGCGAGCATGGGCTCGGTTGGTCGGCTGGCGAGGATCGAAGACCAACTGCGTCAGGGCGAGGACGCGATGTCTCTGGCCTTTGAGCACTTCAAGCGTGCTCGCAGCATGGGCTTCGTTGGGCGACATCCTCAGCCTCCGGATTTTCAAGCGAATCTCCAAGCACCTCCCTAGACGCTGCTTTTTCTCCATTTTTCTTCTTTCTACGCTATGTCGCCTTTTGGCAAGTAGCTCTGTACTGCTGAACTATTGCCTGATTTGATGGAATATTATTTCGGCGAGTATTAGAAAACTCGTCGTTTACTACTTGTTCTGCCTTCTTCTTTCTGTGATGGATTTTATCTTGATTTTTTCTCTATCTTCTTTTATTTTGGCGAGTAGCTATCTGTTCCTCGCCTTATGCATAGCGAGCTTTTTCCGCGCCTTTCCTTGCAGGTCTTCTCGCTTGGGAGGTCGACTTCTTGCTGACGCGCGTTGCTGAGTTGGCGATTACAACGTAATACTCGCCACCCCCTTATTCCTAATCGCGTCGTCGTGCTCGATACGCCAAGCTACCCGACCACTATAAATAGGGGGGGTGGGTGAGTCTTAAATACGCTTTTGGCGATCTTCTGAGCTCTCGTGCGAGTATCTTCCGTCTCCCTTTCCTCTTCGTGCTTTCTTGGATACTCGCCTTTCTTCCCTTCCTTCAAAAGATGGCCGATGAGGCGACCATCCGGCGTGCCAATCACGCCCAGAACTTTGCGGCGACCACCTTCAAGAAGTCGATCACGACTGAGAAGGAGTTGGAGGTCGTCAGGGCGAAGTACCTCCCGCCAGGGTACATCGCTAGGCTTCCTCGCCAGGGAGAGCGACTAAATTCCATTCTGGGTGATGGGCGAGTACTCCCTACTCGCCACTTCGAGGTGGGCCTGCGACTACCACTGTGGACGGAGTTCTCCCAGATACTCCGCTACTTTGGGATAGTCCCCGCCCAGATCAACCCTAACGGGGTGGCGATGATCGTGGGCTTCCTCTGCTATTTGCGCGACCAGGGGATCGCCTTCGACCTTTCCGTCTTTCGGCGAGTATTCAACTTCATGGCGACAGGCGAGGGCGTCATCTTCTTCTGCAGCCATGTCTGCACGCTGGTCGGCACCGCGAACAAGAATCATCGCTGGGGAGAGCGATTAGTCGTCATTTCTGGCGACTTTCAAGCGATCCCCGACAAATCCTTCCAGCCACCGGAGAGCGTCTTCAGGACTTCCTTCCTAAGCGAGGGTGGCGTGAAGCTGCTCGAATCCTTCAAGAATCGCCGTCTTGATGTGGTGCACTGGAGGAGGCGAGTAAATGAGCTCGCCGAGGTTTTCGTAGGCGAAGGTAATCTACTGTGCGAGTATTCGCAATACTCGTTCTTCGTCTTCCACTTGGCGACTAACTGGATTTATCACTTCTCTTCCCGCAGCAGTCCACGTCCTGGCGCGCGAGCTTCTTCCCGCGGTGGTGAAGACGACTACTTCCACCCAGGGAGGCACAGGGACCTCTGCTCGCGGGGATGGGGCCTACTCGCCCATCGACTTGTCGCCGGGAGGTGATGAGACCCTGGTCGGCGGCGAAGGCTCCAGGCTGTCGAAGAAGCGGAAGGAGAGGGGCGAGCCCTCCGAGCCCTCGAGGAAGAAGAAGGAGGTCGCTCACCGGGACCTTGGCAAGAAGGCGGACCCTTCTGAGGCCGGCGAGCCCTATACCCACCCAAACTTCAACTTGGGTGTTCGTGGCGAGGACGCCTACGGACGCCGCCTAGTCGCCTGGTCGGAGGGCGACCATGTGGTGTCCCTGAGCTCCAACCTCCCGCCCTGGTCAAAGGACTGGGAGGATCAAGGCGAGGCTTTTGACGTGCTCCACGCCGTCTATGGTCGCGAGGACGCGGAGAGGCTGCGGGAGGAATCCTCCGAGTATCTGGCGTACCAAACCTCGCGATCCCTGCTGCGATCTGCCGAGCTGGCCCATTCGACGGCGAGGAGGTTGCTGGAGTACGAGGAGACCATCCGGATCAGTACAAAGAAAATGATCGTCATGGGGCTCAAGGCGAAGGAGCATGAGGTACTCGCTTCTCTTTGATACTCGCCTCCGGGATAGTCGCCCCTTTGCCGAATAACTTACTGACTTTGTGTCTTCTTGCTTTTGAAGGTCGCCGAGGTGGAGATGGCGACAAAGATGTCCCAGCTGGAGAAGGAGCTGGAGGATACTCGGCAAACCTTGGAGGCCGCCCAGGTGCGAATCGCTGAGCTGGAAACTCGGCCTGCCGAGCAACGGCCAGCGGTGGCGGGCCCCTCTAGGGTCGGCAAGCAGATTCGGATGCATGGCGACGACATGCCACGAGTTCGCCGAGAGATCGCACGAGCTACGGGGACCGTCATCCTGAGTCAGCTGAAGGCGGATGATCTCCTGAAGCCGGCCGCAATGGAGTTGAGGGTGGAGGACATCATCCCGGCGCTGCTCGCCGAGGAGTCCACCTCCCCTTTGCGAGCATCCTCGCCGCCGTCCAGTGATGCCGAGTATGACGACTCTGAGGAGGATGAAGATGATGATGCTGATGATGGCGACGATGATGGGGGCGACGAACCAGACGTAGATATTTTGGGCGAGGACGTCGCCTAGTCGCCTGGGCTCCCTTTTTGCTCGCCCGGCGACCTTTTGTAAACATCTTGAAGATTCTTTTGTAATATTCATCAAATATTTACATATGAAAAGGACAAATGTTTTGCTCGCCTGTCTCCTTGGTCCTTGCTTCTTTTTCTGAATGCCGCTTAGGCTCCTAGGCTCGGGGCGAGGTTGAGTGCTCGCTAGGCTCTTAGGATCACGGCGAGGTTGAGTGTACCTCCATGCTCGCGCATGTATACTCGCACCTCCATGCTTGCACATGTATACTCGCACCTCCATGCTCGCACATGTATACTCGCACCTCCATGCTCGCACATGTATACTCGCCTAGGTACTCGCACATGTATACTCGCCTAGGTACTCGCACATGCATGCTCGCCTTCTGCAATGTTTCCCTTGAGGGAGTTGAGCTGTGGAGGCTACTCGGAGGATTTCGAGGGACACATGTCTTCAAGGTCTTGCCTGGTACCTGGTGAAGAGTTTATCAGACTCGCTCAACAATAATGGATTTTTAAGGGGAAAAGAGATAGGGAACGGCAGTCGGGGAGGCCTGGAGGGACATATCTTCCCGAGTCCTCCATCCTACTTGGATGCCGGACGTTGACGAAGAATGACGTCAAGTAGGGAATGGCGGTTGGGGAGATCCAAGGGGATATACCATCCCGTGGCCTTCATCCTACTTGGATGCCGGAAGATCTCCTTTCTTTTAGTTGTTCAAATCGGTCCTGTCCTTTTCATCGTTGGAACGTCGGCTTCCAGGCTCTCCCCTGGCAATCTCTTCAGTCGGACGAGAAATGCAGTCGGTGGGAACCGCGGCCAACATGCAAGGGAGGAGCTGATCTCGGCCGTCATTGCAGAGGCTTGGTCTTAAGGGATCGCACACCCGAGGCACTGTCCCATCATCCGTTCTGAGTTTTTACGAGGGTTAAGCCGGAATATCGTGTTCCAACTCGCGATGGTGATTGTTGATGTAGGACGACGTCAAGCAGGGAGTGGCAGTCGGGGAGATCCAAGGGGACACACCATCCCGAGGCCTCCATCCTACTTGGATGCTGAATGTGGATCGGTCCTGCTTCCTGTTGCTCAGGGAGTTTAGCAGGGAGTTAAGCACACTTTAGGCACAATAACTCATATGATCTAACACAGTAACTTAGAAAATGAAATGCTTTGCTGCGAGCTTTTCAGCTTTCGAGGGTACATGACGCCTTTTTTCAAGGGTCCCCTGAGTTAGTGAAATCGATCATCTCTTCGCCGAATCGGAAGGTCGGCGTCCAGACTTCTTCCCGGTAATCTCTACAGTCGGACGAGAAATGCAGTCGGTGGGAACCGCGGCCAACATGCAAGGGGGGAGCTGATCTCGGCCGTCATTGCAGAGGCTTGGTCTTAAGGGAACGCACACCCGAGGCACTGTCCCATCATCCGTTCTGAGTTTTTACGAGGGTTAAGTCGGAGGCCTGTTTCCCAACCTAGCGTGGAGATTGACTTCACCTAACTTCCTTATTTTGAGGTTTTGTTGATGCGAAGGAAGCTTCCTCGTCCCATGTTTCAGGGCGACGTAAATTTTATTCAAAAGGAATGAATTTACAAGGATAGGATACATACATTCCCCCTTAGGGATAAAACCTTTTTAGGTCATCGCCGTTCCAGGTGCTTCTTAACAGCTCCCCTTCACGATGAAGGGTTCTTCCTGTCGTGGAATGAGCTTCCCGACGACGGCTGCTTTTCCTGTCGCGTCCGCCTTCTTTCGCTTACCTGAGAAATCAAAAAGGGGAGTCATCCACGATCGTCATTCTTCTCTCCTTGATCTCCAGGTTGTCAAACGTGTGCGTGAGAATGACGTAAAGATGACACGGACAGATCCCCCGTTGCACTCCAGGATTCGGTTGACGGTAAAGTCTTCGACGATCGCATCAATCACATGGGCCTCATGGAAGGGATTCTCATCCCTTACCATGCCCTCCTCTGAGAAAGTGATTTCTTCTAGCGGGGATGGCGCTTGAGAGGTTGGAGCGAAGTCTTGGCGGTAGGTCTGGTGGAAATTCGCCTCGCGGAAAGATCCGAGCTCCGCTTCTCCAAAACTCACTCCTACTTCCCCGGCCTTGATACTTCTTTGACATCCTTGGCTGACCCGATCCCTATGCCTCCTCCAGCTATTCCTCCGGTTACGTCTCTTCCCTCGACGGATGGGGTCGTCTCTCCCCGAGCAATAATTCATCGCGGGATCTATGAATCCTTCTGGCACCGATGCGGCAATGATCTCCTCGCAGAAGGGGCTCCTCCCTCCTGCCCGGCGACGATCCTCCACTTGGCGAGTATCACCACCATATTCGCCATATGGGCGAGTATCTGGGTATCTCCCCTGCTCGCACGGCTCGCGGAAGCGAATACCTTGCGAGGTTGGCTGGTAGAATTGCGACCTCCTTGGTCGCTCGGTTTCATCTTCCACGTGCTCTTTTCCTGATCGCCGAGGGGGACTCCCTCCCTCGGATGGAACTGGGCGATGCGGCGAGGTCGCAGTGACCTCGGCGCGCGGCTGAAGCGCTGCTCGCATGGCTCCCTCCATGCGCTGCGCGAAGGCTTCGAAAACCTCTAGAGTCACGAACCTGCCAGCTCCCGTCGAGTTGCCGACCTCCTCCTCATGGTCGCCACCTACGACCATCTCGCCTTCTTGCCGAACTTTCTTCCAACGACTACGGTCCACGCTCACCGCACCAAAGTGTTGACGCCAGGAAAATCCTGACCTCAAGATTCGGACCAATGCAGCCGGAGGCTACTCGCCCAGCAGTCCAACGAGATGACTTGGCTGGCAACGACGAAGAAGCTAGAAGAGCAACAAACAGGACCCCAGGTGCTGCGGCAGGGAGGTCCCACCACGTACCCAGAAGCTCCGAAGAGACTTCTCCTCCAAGACCAAAGAATGGCCGAGCAGGGTACGAGGAAGGCACCGACTTGGCTAGTACCGGGAGTAGCGGCCAAGTGCGACAGGTTCCAGAAAGCAAGAGCGAGGGTTCTAAAAGCTCAAGTCCAGGTGCCAATCCAAGTACCCCTGGGGTCCTATTTATAGGAAAACCAAGGGGTAGGGGGGGTTTTTATAGCCCACCCCCGACCCGGCGACTATGGGTTACTCGGCGAGTACCATGCCATAGTCGCCCATCTGGCGAGTATTGGGTGCTGCTCGCACACGCCGGGCCAATACTCGCTAGGTCTTCTGTTCCATGCTCGCCAGCCTGGCGAGTATTGGCTGTTTACTCGCCGAGGTCTTCTCCACTTCTGCCTTGAACTGCCGGTCTTTGTGTTGACCTCTTTGACTTTGACTTCTGCCTACGTGGCCTTGGGGGGGTCCACCCTCGAAAAATGAGGGTTGTACATTAACAATATTAAATCAGTATTCTAAATAAATGATAAAATTCATGTAATACATATTTTTAAGTTTTTTCTAATTTATTTAATTTGTTTAAATTTAAATTCATTTGTTCACATATTTTTTGAAAACATGAGAATAAAGATAAACTTTGTAAATGAAATAAACATGATGAATATTTGATTGTTTTTTTATAGATTTATTGTAACTTATGAATATATATGATGGGGTTCCCCTAAAATTGATCTGGGTCAGGTCGACCTTGTTTAAATCATGGCTCCGACCGGATCGGCAAAATGGACCGCTTCGACTAAGTGAAAACTCTTAGGAGCCGGGCGCGCGACGAACCCGAACCAGGCGTAACGAGCACGCTCGAGAGGTCGTGCGCTTGCGAGCACAAAGTGTGTGCGCCCATATGCACGCGTAGAAAGCTCCCACGCGCGCCGCAGCAACAAAGCGATCGCGCCCAGCAACAAAGTGATCGAATACCACAGCAGCACCAAAGCGCTGAGATATTAAAGAGCGAGATAATATGGCAAAAATTTAGGGGATGGGTTTGGCGAGTGTTTTTTTTCGCCTGAAAATCAGTTTGGATGAGTAAGTAGAATGCAAAAATAACAGATTGGATGCCACCGTGGCACGCTGGACGCCCTCGAATCGCTCGCAGATGACCCGGCGCCGGAGGAAGTGAAGCGTGCTAGGAAAAAATAATTGATATTTGCGGTCTGCATGTAGCCAAAACCAATCTGCATTTAGCAACGCTCATAATTTACTCTCTTTTAATAATTATGTGTCACGTCTCTATCAAATAATAGTGATTTCATAAATTGAAATACAATTATATATCAATAAGCGTGAGAGAGATTTAGAGTGGGTTTTTGGCGCGGGCGCACGACTTATGATTTGCCCATAGAAAATTTCTGAACTAATTTTAGATGGTAATTTTAAGTTATGTTGGTGTGCGGATAACATTTTTGTTTGCCGGTAAAAAAAACAGAAACTAATTTTAAATGGAATTTTTAAGTTATGTTGGTGTGCGGATAGCTATTTTTAGTTTGCCTTTAACAATGCCCTTTTTTAATTATTGTGATTTCATATATTGAAATACTATTATATTGGATACGAGTGCCCGACAGTACTCGGCCGACAATTTTTGGAAACCAAGCGCGACAGTACTCGACCGACGATGGAGGGCTTCGCTGCCCCCTGCATGCTACGCCCGTGCTCGATGCTCTCGCGCGGCCTTCGGCCGCATCAGGACGACCTTCATTATATTAGTACATATAAAAACTGTGTCTAAAAAATAAAGTGAAAGTGTGCATGGCTTAATGGATAAGGTGCATGACTGTTGTTGCGGTACACTCAAGGCTCCGGTAGACCGGACTAGATTGGACCGCCTTAGCCCGGGAGCGTTTGAGCGCGCAAACAATCACAGAAAAGGGAAAACTGACAAGGCAATTTTTTTAACGTGGAAAACCCGTCAATTGGGTGAAAAATCACGCGGCCGGGTCTGTGCCTGCCGAAACCTCCACTATTTGTTGGTTGTTGTACAAAGCTACTTTAAAGAACTCGAGGGCGACAGGCCGCGTCTCGTTACAATTGTTGAGAGAGAGATGCTCGGAGGGTGACAAGCCACCGCTCCTGGAGCTAAGACTTTTGTCTGATACAGATGGGGATGCTACGCTCTAAGCGCTCTAGAGGTTTTGACTGCAGCTTGAAGGTTGGATCGATGTGCTCTGTGCGTCTTTGTCTCTGTCAGTTGTCTCCTGCTGCGCTAGAGGAGTTTGGAGTGTTGTTCTTGCTGGAGGCTGGAGCGTTTGTTCTTGAGTGCGCGGAGTGCTTGTTGCTGAGTACGCGGGGTTATGCTTGGACGGTCTTGAGAGTGGAGCGAGCAGAGGCGCTCTTGGAGCAGTCTTGAGAGCGGAGCGCACGGAGGCGCGCTTGGAGCGGTCTTGAGAGCGGAGCGCGCCGAGGCGCGCTTGGAGCGGCCTTGAGAGCGGAGCGCACGGAGGCGCGCTTGGAGCGGTCTTGAGAGCGGAGCGCGCAGAGGCGCGCTTGGAGCGGTCTTGAGAGCGGAGCGCACGGAGGCGCGCTTGGAGTGGTCTTGAGAGCGGAGCGCACGGTGGCGCGCAAGGAGGAGGCGCGCTTGGGAGCGCGCAAGGAGGACGCGCGCTTGTGAGCGCGCAAGGTGGACGCGCGCTTGTGAGCGCGCAAGGTGGACGCGCGCTTGTGAGCGCGCAAGGAGGACGCGCGCTTGTGAGCGCGCAAGGAGGACGCGCGCTTGTGAGCGCGCAAGGAGGACGCGCGCTTGTGAGCGCGCAAGGAAGAAGGAGGAGAGAGAAAATCCGTAGGAGGATTTTCCCGGCCAGAGAGAGAAAGTCTCAAAAGAGGGGAGAGATGGAGGAGGAGAAGAAGAAGATTCCCAAAAACGAGAAGCCTTGGTGTTCTATTTATAGTTTTTGAGGGTGGCACTTTCGTAATTAAATGGGTGGTTAGGGTAGTTATGGTGGTTATGCGGCTACCCGCACACCATAACCAATTTATGTGTTATACGCACACTTATCATGAATATAGCTACGCGCACACCAGTTTGTATTGTTTTGCGGTGATATGTATTCATATGACGGATATGGTTATGCTCACACCATAACCATATTATTTGCTATACGCAGACCGTATTGAAGGATTTTACTATTTGCACCCCCATGTTAGAGGATTTTATTATTTACACCCACATGTTGAAGGATTTTACTATTTGCACCCCATAATGGGGGATTTTACTATTTGCACCCCTATGTTGGAGGATTTTACTATTTGCACTCCATGATGGAGGAATTTACTATTTGCACCCCCATTTTGGAGGATTTTACTATTTGCACCCCATGATGCAGAATTTTACTATTTGCACCCCCATGTTGAAGGATTTTATTATTTGCACCCACATGTTGGGTGGTTACGGGGATAGTGGGGTTTCTTTGGATAACCGCACACCCATGAATGAGGTGCGGTTAGCGCCTTCAAGGAAACCCTATCAACTATAAAGGTGGAGGTTGGCGGATCAAGCCTCTCACCTAGCGCGCCTATTTCTTTTTTATTTTTTTACGTTATTAAAATCTTGCTCAAATTTAATCCCACATCGTGGCGGCAGACTATATTCAAATGTCGCGTAGAATATTTTTGGCGGTACCTTATTAAAATTTAATTATTTTAATATAGTTTTAGGACACCCCTGGTAGGTTTAGGTCGCCCCCTAGTAGGTTTAGGAGACATATGAAAAAGTGGAGAGAGAGAGAGGGCGATTTGATCCGACGGCTAATGAAATATCATGCCAGATTCGACGGTCGGAATCGTTTCAATGAATTTAAAATTCATAGATTAGATATTTCTTTATATATATGAGTGACAGTGCACGGGGGGACCCCGTGCCCCACGCGACAGTACCCGGCTCGCGGAGGCGGGCTGCGCCCACCCCTGGCGCATTGTTGTCAGTCGACCTTCGGCCACATCTAGGCTTTTATAATATGAGTCTTGTTTTTTATGATTTTGAGCTCGATTTGTATCTTATTTGAAAAAGTGATGAACATGAAAGTTGTAGATCTCATCGAGAAGAATAACTTTCATGTTAATCACTCTCTTTTTTGAAGTTGTTTAGGGTCCTGATTTAAGCCTTGAAAAGGGTCACACCGAATCGGGAGCCTAAACAGCTTCAAATTAAAAACTGATCAACATGAAAGTTATTCGTCTCGATTAGATCTATAACTTTTATGTTAATCACTTTTTCAAATAAAATAAAAATTAAGGAAAAATCGTAAAAAACGTTACCAATCTGATTGGTGACGTCTCATTACATCATTAAGAGGATTTCCTTATATATAGTATAGATATATGGTAAAGATGGAGGTTCGCAGGTGAAACTGTGAATTATGAACCAACCCTTCCGCTTTATCTAATTTCTTGGCGGAATTGCTGACAATTTTATAATTTTATTAATTATTAATTTTTTAATACTCTTTAGACTAAGGCTTCGTTTGGAGGGTTAAGGTCCGGTTCATGCGATCGTGACCGCTTGACCGGTGAAAATAAATCCCCCCAAACGGAGCCTAAAACTCATTGATAAAAGAAGAAGAAAAGCTCAATAATAATATTAGCATTTTTTAATTGTGATTTCATAAACTGGATTATTAATTTATTATTAAATTTGACAAGGAGGTTCGCCGGTAAAACAGTGAATTATGAATCGGCCCTTCCTTCCACTTAATGTAAAAAATTAATCTAGGAAATAACTAAGGAAATATTTATCAATTATTTATACTAAAATATTTTATATATTATTTATATTTAATTTTATCTATTTTGGCTATTAAAATAAATATTTTATATTATATATATTTAGGTAAAGTATAGGTGACATGGGATCCCTATAAGTTTTAATAAAATTATTGTAATAATTAATTATTTATAATCCAGACATTTGACCCACTTTCAAAAGAATTTATTAGAAGTCAAATATCTCAATTAGAAAATCAAATCTATTTTTCTCTCTCTATATATACCTGATATATTTGTAAAGAAACCCATGATCTTATTCATTCGCATGTGGTCTGCGAATAGTCTTTCAGTTTTGCGCTGGTTGGTTATTCACAGACCACCGTAGTCTGCGAATAGCCAAACAGTTTTGTGCCGGTTGATTATTCGCAGACCTCCTGCGTAGAGTTTTTCCCGAAAATTATAATAAAATACCGCATAAATAAATAAAAAAAATGAAAAAAAAATGAAATAATTTTTTAAAAATAAAACTATTAAAAAAATAAATTAAACAAAAAACAAGGTTTTGAGAACCGGACCGGAGATCGAACCGGTGAGATCAAAGGTTCAAGGTCCGACCGGTTCGACCGGTTGGACCGGGGTCGGACCGGGTTTGAACCGTGACGTCATATTAATGTATTATAATTATTTATACATTTACATTATTAATTTAATACACTTTAAAAGTGCAAAATTATAAAACAAAGTAACAAACTATAGAATCATTAAAGCAAAAATGAAAACAATATATCATAAAAGTTAAAACTTAAAAGTTAAAACTTAAAACACAACATTAGATACTAACGTTTTGTGACATTGTCACATAAAATGATTGTCTCAACGGTAATGATTTACTAATATTTAACTATTCATCACCAATTCAAATCATAGTTTAATAAGTCAAAGCCTCCAGGCCCTCCACCAAAGTCATTGCCAAGAACATCAAAATCCGCAATACGCTCATCTCCAAAATTCTCCAAGTCGGTGTTGTCAACAAATGGTTCGGTAATACCAATTTGTTCTTCATCTGCATATTCATTATATATAATTAAATTTTGAAACACCTTATATTGAAATTTAAAATCATACAATTATACATAAATATTGGCAGACGTATATACACTTACTTTGAGTTGATAGTGTAGTATTTAGGTTTTGTTCAGCAACTATTGGGATAGTATCTTCGTTATAAAGTTCATTTTCAAGATCATCATATGTCAGCTCTGGCATTGGTTCCTCCTCGACCACCCAAAAGTCCATCAAATCAATACACGTGTAATCTAAAGGGTCGTAACTCTTTTTCGCACAAGTAAACCTAAAACAATAAAATACTAAAATGTTATTAAAAAGATACAAAATTTAAAACTATTAAAATTTAAAACTTAAGAGAGATGCGTACCGATTTCTCATATTCAGATTATAACGAACATAAACAAGGTCGTTTAATCTTTGGTGCTCTAAACGGTTTCTTCTTTTTGTGCGAATTTTCTCGAAAACACTCCAATTTCTTTCACAACCCGAAGAAGATGAAGTTTGACTAAGAATACGAATTGCTATTTTTTGCAATTGAGGAGCACTAGATCCAAACATCCTCCACCATTCATCTAGATAAACAAACAATACAAAGATCATTATTAGTTTATAATAATTGAAATGTCAAAAATTGAAACATTACATATTTCCAAAAAAATTATGTGCTCACCGGGTTGCATTTCCGTCGCTAATTTGATTGCAAGAGGCTTTCCAAAACTTTCTAGCTGATCGCGAAAGAGTCTAACTTCCATCATTGCTTCTTTTGGCTTGCTACATACTTCTTTGTTTCCAATTATCTCAATCAACCCTTGCATTACTTCCGGTTTTTGACAATAATTATCTCTATCATATTGGAATATTGGATTCAGAAAATATGCAGCAGAGTGTATCCCTTGACGAAACTGACTATCCCATCGACTTTTGATGATACTTGTGTAGGGTTTGTACAATCTTTTGTTATTTTTGAATAAATTTTTGATTGCTTTCCTCACCCTATATAATCCATCATAAACATATCCAAGTGATGACTTCTCATCAGCATCAACAATACGTAATAACCTTATAATAGGACCTGATATTTTTGTCATTATCAAACACGAGGTCCAAAACTTGTTATCCAAAATAATTGAAGTTGCTTCTTTCCCTTTCACTGTTTTAGCTAGCTTGGATTCAGAGTAATACTTACTTGTTATCAAAGCTTGTAAATCATGCTTATGATCATGCACACTCTTTAATGTAATAAAAGTGGTTGCAAACCGAGTTGCGCAAGGACGCACAATCTCCTTCCATCCTTCTCTTTTTCTTAGCCAAGATAATAAGAAGATGTGATTATACACATGTATAGTTACTTTTGAAGCTTGGTTTGCAAGATCTTTGACATGATTCATAGAACAAATTTCTTTTAAAATAAGATTCAAGCAATGAGCGGCGCAAGGAGACCAATAAATATTAGCATACTTCTCATGTAGCAACGCGCCCGCCTTTTTATAATTAGCTGCATTATCAGTTACTATTTGAACAATATTGGTACTGCCAACCCACTCAACTACTTCAGAAAAAAGCACACACAATGTATCTGCATCCTTCTTTATATCAGAAGCATCCACAGACTTCAAAAATGATAAACCACGAGGGCAATAAACTAAGAAGTTTATTAATGTTCTATTCCTTACATCTGTCCAACCATCAGCCATGATTGTGCACCCTGTCTCCTTCCAACTATTTCTGTGAGCTTCTACTAATAGTTTACATTCCTCCCGACAATCTCTTAAAAGATTGACTCTCATCATGTAATATGTAGGCAATTTATATCCAGGGCCGATTGCAGCGATTGCATCTATAACTTTCTGTGCGTAAATTGAGTTTAAGACATTCATTGGTATGCAACTATCATAAAACCATCTAGCCACAGCCATATCAGCACGATGTACAACCTGTTTTGATGCCAAAACACTTTTAATTGATGGTTGTGATCCTGATGATGTTCTGGGAGCAAAATAATTGTTAATTTCATCAATCTTTCTTTTTTCCTTTATCTAGTGCAATAGGATTTTGAGCTACAGAACTATCAGATCTCTTCTCCTCCTCATCATATATACTTATATTTTCTCTTGACTCTTGAATCTCTTGTTTTTTTTCTGAAATTCCCTTGAGATTTTCTAACATTTGATGACGAATATCATGTGGAACCTTTTTACAAGGCTCGATATTGCCCTTAACCCCAGCTAAATGTTGTTTCATTCTGTTTATTCCCCCTCCACTATAGACAGTTCCACAATGTAAACACTTATACTTTTTCCTCCCACTAACATCTTTTACTAAACTGAAGTGTTCCCATCCTGGATCATTTTTTTCACGAATATTTGTACTAATATTTGTAGACTCTACTCCTTTCATGTCAACTTATCTATTAAAAATGCATAGATATAAGATAACAGTAAAACACATATATTAGACTTGGAGTATAAAATTCTGATTGTATAGTTTAACTGTTTAAAAATATTTTAATAGATTTAATAACAAGTTTGGCTTGAATCATCTCTAAAATTGAACATTGAACTGCAACATTATATCCCTACTAAAACAGAAAAATTGAAAAATTATACCTGGCTGGCTGGCTGCGAGGAAGAGCCGAAGAAGGAGAGGGTACTGGGGCGGTGGGGGCGTGGAGCTGCTCTGTTAATTATAAAATTTATCACATCATTCTCCGTTTAATTGACAAATATATCTTAATTGACAAATATATTTATATATCTTAAATTCTTAACCCTTCCGTTTCAAAAGTTGGAAGTGGAACAGCCGAACAGCTATAAAAATATTAAAAATTAAAAAATAAAAAGTAAAAAGTAAAAACCTCAAATTATTGCCGGCTCCAAACCGAAGAACGAACTTGAGCGGTGGCCGGTGGGGGCGTGGGGCTGCTCTGCGAGGAATAAGGAACTGGAGCGGTGGGGGCGTGGAGCTGCTCTGCGAGGAAGAACGCGAACTGGAGCGGTGGGGGCGTGTAGCTGCTCTGCGAAGAAGAAGAGGAGGAAGAACGCCAACAGTCGGCTCCAGTAAAAATAATCCGTAAAAACTAAAAGGTTAAAAAGTAAAAACTAAACCCTAGGTTATTATCTATCTGGCCACCGTTGGATGAAATCGCAGGGCCTAAAATCCGCCCGCCCGGTTATGGGGAACCGGCCACGGTTTCCGGTTTCCCGGTCAAACCGGCCGGTTCGCCGGTTCCGAGGCGGTTCAACAGTGTAGCGGGCAGAATACCTTGACCGGACCGGCTGGGGGTCCGGTCGGCGGTCCGACCGGTCCGACCGGCCGGTCCGGTCCGGTTTCCTAAAGCTTGCAAAAAAAATTAAAATAAACTCGTCGATCGAGGGCGAATGAAGCACGTCACGATGGGGCGGGTACTGTCGCGTTGGACATGGGGTCCCCGTGCATTATTACTCGTGGGTAAAAATAATGATTAAAATTCATAAAATTCAAAAACTTTTTAGTAGACCTCCTACACCTACTATGGTAGGTTATCATTAAACCTACTTTAAAATGATTTTTTTAAAAAAATATAAATGTAAAAAAAAAACAATTATAAAATATTAAGTAAAATTTTTGTGCGATCATTTTGAGTATTTTATATGTACATGTTGTGGGAGCAACCGACTTGATGCGGGCACAACCCAGAGCGTCATATGCGTAATCCGCCGTCGCGGGGCGAGTGCTATCACGCTTGACTGAGTGCGGGCGAAGCCCGTCGCACTTGAATTCCCTTCTCCAAATCCCTAGTATATATATTGATGTATGTATATTGAATTCCCTTCTCCCTCTTCATCTGTCCGTGACGCTGACAGAACGATAATGGAGCAGCAGAGCCGGGCAACTGTTGTCCTTTCAAGCGGCATTCCGTTTTCCAAATCCCTAAAATCTCGAGTGAAGGAAACCTTCTTCCCGGACGACCCCTTCAAACAGTTCGCCGGACAGCAGCGTCGCCGCCAAGCATGGGGCGCCATCTCCTACTTCGTCCCCATCCTCGAATGGGCTCCCAAATACAGGCCCTCCCTGTTCGCCTCCGACCTCCTCGCCGGAATCACCATCGCCAGCCTCGCCATCCCCCAGGGAATCAGCTACGCCAAGCTCGCCGATATTCCTCCGGTCATCGGCCTATGTAACGTCCCCTCCGATTGTTGTCTTGAATTCAATTTAATTACTCTAATTAACCGAAATTGAACCATGGATTACTCTCCGCCGCAGATTCCAGCTTCGCACCGCCGTTACTGTACGCCGTGTTTGGGAGCTCAAACAATTTGGCGGTGGGAAACGTGGCTGCGGCGTCCTTGCTGCTGGCCTCGAGTATTCGCAGCAGCATCTCGCCGGTGAACGAACCGGAGATGTACTTGTATACCGTTTTCACGGCGGCGCTCTTCACCGGTTTGCTTGAGCTGGGGCTCGGTATTTTTCGGTGAGTAAGCAAAATATATGATTTCATTTTAGATTCCTACTATTAATTAATTTAGACAAATATTATGTGCAAATTTATTATGGCTATCTGCAAATCAATTTTTCGTGCAGACCAAAAAAATATACTATGTTACAAGTAAAAATTAGATGTACAAATCAATTTTAATTAGCGTACGCTCAATTCACTAACAAAATAAACGACGGCTTGTTTGTTAACCTAGTAGATCACAAATTAATTAAGGCGATTATTATTAGCACGACATATTTGGCTATTAGCACTTCATTTTAGGTCCCTTTTTTTATCCTCAATTAGATACGGTACGGCTTAGAAAACAAGAAAAAAAAAGAGAGTTGATATTAGCAGTCCAATTTTCGCTATTCGCACCCCAAAAAATTATAAAAATCTTAATTATATTCGCAGTCCAATTCTTGCTAATCGCACCCCATCGAATAACCTTCTCCTCTCCTTCCTTTGCCTAAACCCTAATCGTAGTTCTATCGGCCGCGTCGTCTTTCACCCTCTTGGATTCACCTTCTTCAAAAAAGAAGTAAATTATCGAGCGAAAATCTCCAAAAAAGTAGTCAGCTTTCTGGTTAGAGGAAGGTTTCCATGCCATTTACTTGATTTAGGGTTGATTCCTCCATGCATGTCATTTAACTTATTTTTCTGCTAGGTTTTAAATTGTTTTAGAGTCTCTAAGATGTTTTTTAGGCTTTTAGTGCTTAATAAATCAAGTGTTTTCGCTTATTTGGGATGAGAGTGCAGTGCAAATATAATTTTGAGCTGCAAATAAAATTTTTGGACTGCAAAAAAATTTGGGTGGTGTTAAAGGCAAACTAGAATTGGCTATTGGCAAACCAATTTCTATGAGTTATTATGCGCCTTTTGAAAATACGCTTTGTACATGCATTTTTAGGAAAAGTGTTCAACACAGAAGATCTACATCTTCCGTGCTGAACACTTTTCCTAAAAATGCACGCACAAGACGTATTGTCGCCCTGATCGTAATTATAGTGAATTTTTGAAAATAACAAGAAAATACGTCTTGTACATGCATTTTTAGGAAAAGTGTTCAACACGAAAGTTGTAGATCTCGACGAGATCTACAATTTTTGTGTTGTACATTTTTCATAAAAATGCATGTAAAAATCGTGTTTTCAAAAGGCGCATAATAACTCGTAGAAATTGGTTTGCCAATAGCCAATTCTGGTTTGCCTTTAACACCACCCTAAAACTTATGGACTGCGAATAAAGATGGACTGCGAATATCCAGATCCAGAGTCCAGACTGCTAATATCAACTCCGTTTTTTCTTCTTTTCGGTGCTGCACTCCACCCGAGCAAGAAACAAAGACCTCTTTTGTCTTTTTTTTTGTGCGAAGAAAACGAAGAACTCTTATTACTTTTTTTTTTCCTTTCTTCTCGATATTTTGCCACGGGGCCATTAAAAAAAAGAAAAGAAAAAATTCTATTTTATTTCCAACCTTTATGCCGCCTGCTGCTGAGTGGGAAAAAATTGGAAACATTCAATTTTCTTTCCTTATGTTCGTTTGGCACGGTGTTTTATTGTAGCGTTTGGGGCAAACGCCGTCGGATGGCGGGTAAACAAATGCCCTCCGACGGTGTTTGCTCCGGCTGGACCCGCCGCGCCCTGAAAAATGGGGCAAAAAGCCCTGTTTCGATCCCCCCCTCCCGCCCTCCGGTTCGAAAGCTGCGGGTGGAGCCGCCGCTTGCTCCCGCCACCGCCGAATCAAACGAAGCCTAATTGCTCCGCCGGTAAAGAAAGGAAAAACAATGATCTCTCTTCTTTCAAGGTTGCGCCACCTCCACTAAAACGAGAACCCACTCCTCAACGCCGCCTCTTTTCGTCTTGCCCTGCCTCTGCCTGTGTAGAGCAAGGCAAAGACGAAGAAATTTCTCTTGTATTTTGCGCCGCCTGAGCCGAGAGCAGAGGAGAAAACGTCACCGCCTGAGTCGAGCGATAGGTGTTGAGGGTCTCTAGCTTTGTGAAGGTCCGAGTTTTTGCGGGGATGACAGAGTCGAGGGTCTTGATGTGGCGGAGACCGTGCTGGTGGTGAGAGATGAGACATAGCTTTAAGAGAGAAACTTAGGTGCTCAACTCTCACATAGAACTAGGTGGGAGAGAAATACAACCGTATGATCTCAGATCGGACTGTATTTAAAATACTGACATTATTATTACTTATAAATACAAGAGTATTTAGGAAAAATACAACCGTATGATCTGTGATCAACGGCTTAGATGGGCTCTTCTCACCATTATCTTGGGTGAGAGTTTCTCACCTACAAATTTTTCTAGCTTTAAACAAGTGCTTCTTTGCTTATAACATTTTAATTTGCGGATAATTTTATCAAAAACTGTTTTGCGTATATCAAAATTTTGCGAATAGTCAACTTAATAGTACCGATAACAATCGCCTTAATTAATGCCACCTCACTCATATTCAATTTTGTCGAGTTAAACTTAAGTAGCATCAACATCATCATTAATAGCTTAATGCTACTATTTGGAGGCATTATTTATAAAACCTCATACTTTTTTTTTGAGAGTTGATATTAGGAGTACGGAATTGGCTATTCGCAGTCCATCGCTATTCATAGTCCATGAATTTTATTTGTGGTCCAAAATTCTATGTGCACCACACTCCCAACCCAAATAAGCGAAACACTTTGCTGATTTATTAAGTACTAGAAGCCTAGAAATATATCTTAAAGACTAAAACAATTTAATAATCTAGCAGGAAAACAAGTTAAATGACATGCATAGAGGAATTAACTCTAAACCAAGTTAAATGGCATGCAAACTTTCCTCTAATCGGAAAACTGACTACTTTTTTGAGATTTTCGCTGGATAATTTTCTTCTTTTTTGAAAGTGAATCTAAGAGGGGGTAAAACGACACGACCGATAGAACTATGGCTAGGATTTAGGCAACGGGAGAGAGATGGAGATAATGAGATGCGATTAGTGAGAATTGGACTGCAAATATAATTAGGATTTTTAAAGTTTTTGAGGTGCGAATAGCTAGAATTGGACTTCTTATATCAACTCTCTTTTTTTAGTGTATTTGAATATTTTAAAGCCAAAATTATTGAGATCTATTTTTACAAATTTACTATACTTAATTTTTCTATTTATTTATTATTTATATTTAAGTGAACTCTGTTTAGATATTTGCAACTTTTTTTATTACCCAACACTTAAATTAGAATAATATGTATGCGTAAATTTAGCTCGAAGTGTCTGGGCCGGGTTTTGCAAGGTACGGTTTGGCCTACTCCTTATTAAAGGCGCTTGGCCGGCCCAACCCGGCAGTCCGGTCTGAGGCGTTTTAAGATTCGTAATTAAATAACTTGCGATATATTATTATTTGGTGATTGTTATCGCACTACAGTTTTGGCTATCCGCACTCTTTTTGAATGAGTTATTACGCGCCTTTTGGAAATATGTCTTGTACATGCATTTTTAGGAAAAATGCTCAACACGAAAGTTGTAGATCTCGTCGAGATCTACAACTTTCGTGTTGAACAATTTTCCTAAAAATGCATGTACAAGGTGTATTTCCAAAACTTCGCTATAGTTACGCACATATTTCAATCAGGGCGACAATACGTCTTGTGCGTGCATTTTTAGGAAAAGTGTTCAACACGAAAGTTATAGTTCTCGATGAGATCTACAACTTTCGTGTTGATCACTTTTCCTAAAAATGCATGTACAAGACGTATTTCTAAAAGGCGCTTAATAACTCGTACAAAAAATTTGCGGATATCCAAAACTGTAGTGCGGATAACAATCACCTATAATTACTGTATAACTTGTTAAATTTATGTATTAACAAACATATGCCCGTATTATATGATAATCATAAGAGGCGCCGGAGTTCACCAGAGTGCGCCCACGCGCTCACCTGACCGCGCCCGTGCGCGTAGTTCACCAGAGCACGCCCACCCACACAAAAGAAGCATATAAATATTGTAAAACAAGCAGTGGTCTGTCACCCTCATAAAATATGCAATATAAGAAATCCTTAAGGGTCTGTTCGTTTGGACGGAATTGACTTTCTGGAATTGACATTGCCGATTAGAAATTCAATTCTAATGTTCGGCGCAACGGAATTTATGCGGATATTGACTTTCATGTGAAAACCCATGACTTTAATTTTGAAATAAAAAATCAAATCACTAATTCTTACCTCCGCCCATGAGTTTTCCGCATAATGGAGTGTTTTCGCCAGAGTTTTTCGGTCTACGTGCGCGTTTTTCGCCCGGGCGTACGTTTTTCTGTAAGGTGTGTTTTTCAGTCAGGGACGTGTTTTTCGGCCGGGCGCGTGTTTTTCGAACGGACGTTCATTTTTCGCCCAGGCGAGCGTTTTTTTCGCCAGGGAGTGCAGTTTTTCGCTCGAGCGCGCGTTTTTCACCCGGGCGCGTATTTTTCTCCCGGACGGGAGTTTTTTCGGCCGGCCGGGTGTTTTTTCGGCCTGCCAGACATTTTTTGACCGGGCACTCTTTTTTCGCCCAGGCGCGCGTTTTTCGCCCGAGTGCGCGTTTTTCGGCCGAGCGCGCGTTTTTTGACCCGGGCACACGGTTTTTGACCAATGCGAATGTTTTTCGGTCGGGCGCACGTTTTTCCGCCCGGGGCGCGTTTTTTCAGTCAGGCGCGCATTTTTTCGCCCAAGCGCGCATTTTTCGCCCGCGCGCGCGTTTTCAGTCGGGCTCGTGTTTTTCAGCCGAGCGCGTGTTTTTCGCCCCGACGCGTGTTTTTTCGCCCGAGCGCTCATTTTTCGCACGGGCGCGTGTTTTTCGTCGGACGCGCATTTTTCTCCCTGAAGCGCATTTTCCATGCAGGAACATGTTTTTTGCCCGGGCGCACATTTTTCGCCAAACTGCGTTTATTTCGGCCCAGGCGCTTGTTTCTTTCTTGGGCGCGCATTTTTTTTCCAACCACGCATTTTTTGCCCGGGCCGCAAAACGCACACCTGGGCCAAAAAACACTCGCTTGGGCGAAAACGCGTGCCAGTGAAAAAATTGCGCGCACGGGCAACAAATATGCGTCTAGACCAAAAGTGTGCTTCCGTGCCAAAAAAATGCACTCACAACCGAAGAACTCGCGATCAGGCGAAAAATGCGGTCATGAGCAAAAACGCACACACCATGACGAAAAATACACATCCTGCAGAAAAATGCGCGTCCGGGCAAAAACTCGCACCTGTGTGAAAAAATTTCGCTTGAGCGAAAAATGCGCGTCTTAAAACCTATTATGCAATTTAATGCGTTCGACGCTAACACCTATTTTGAGTTTTATAAAATTATTGTATAATGTCAATTCCAATACCAATTCCATTATTCAGCCGAACAAATTTTGTGTCTCAATTCCAATTTTGTTGACTGAATTCAATCTTACACCCCGAACAACAAAATTGGAATTCTGTACACAGCCAATTTCTGTAGATATTGGCTTTCGTCGAAAAACCAATTCTAGAAAGTCAATTCCGTTCAAACGAACGAACCCTAAATGTTGTCTACTAGTCGACAAATCATTAGTTAAATAAACTCTTCCTTCAAATATTTTTTTTATATTTAAGGATTTGCAAATATAAGAATTCGGTTCGGTTCGTCGGTTCGATTTCAAATTTTTGGAATCACATGTGGGTGATTCGGTTTACAGATTTGCTTAAAAATCGAATCAATACAAACCTTTACATTCCCACTCAAAATACCCTAATTATTTTGTAAATAGCCTTTATAATTGATATATTAAAAATAAGGAAAAAAGACAAAGCTTATTGATTGATATATTATATAAAAAAACATGAAAACAAACAAAATTTTCCAGGCTTTTGCTGCAGACGTCTCGCTGGCATCTGCAACCGTAGCAGAGCCTTCAATGCTCTTAGAGACATTGTATTTAATATTAGTTCATGGGTGCGAATATGTCCTAATCGGGCCCAGACAGGCTCCGTTTGGAGGACTTATTTTCACCGATCAAGCGGTTACGACTGCATGAATCGGACCATAAGGCTTTGTTTATAGCGGTCATAGCTTTCGTCTTGCCAAACATACATTCTATGATAATGACGTTTTTGACCAAACTCACCGGAGCAAATAAGCCGCGCCAAACGGAGTCTTAATTAGGTTTTTTTACTCAGCAATCCAAAAAAAACTTGCTAGCGCTTGTTTTACATCCTTTGAGGGGAATTTTTGTTTATGCCCGCAACTCAGACCTTATTCATGGTCCGGGTTGTGGGACCAGCCGTCCGATCGGAGATCCGACAGCCGGTCAGTCGTCACTATTTCTTCGGCTGTTTCTTTATATAGGAAATTGGCAAGCCGTCCGATCGCTGCGATCGGACGGCTGAAATGGACCCGGACCCGTATCTAATTTTTATGAGTAGTCATTTTAAACTCCTAATTTATTTATTTTATATCAAAATTTATTTATAAGATTAAATATATTTGGATGTTTTAAATTCTCACATGAATTCTAATTCATATACGAAAATATGATAAATGAAGGTGGGTTCTCTACATCCGCACAGGCTAAAATATGAAAACACATATTTATCAAGTAATCCTGGGTCAAATTTGAATTAAATTTTAAAGCAATGATTTAAATTAAATTAAATTTCTTAAGCATGCTATATAAATTTTAAATTATATATGTATTATGACACAATCACGAGGCTCCATAACAATAAATAAGGCGGTTGTTATTCGCAAATCATGTTTGTCTATTCACAGATTTTGTATATTCGCAGCTCTAAAGGAAGTCAAATAGTTAAGAAAAAAAAGAATTTTGATCGTCCTATTTGCCTTCCGCACCATTGGGAGAGTAACCCCAGCTATCTAATGTTAGAATTTAATTGAGGACTTAATGCGTTATTTGAGAATTAAAATCAACTCAAGTTTAATTCCAATGAAATACTAACGCAAAATTTAGGATCGTCAAGAACAATATTAATTAACCTCTACGAGAGTATAATCGAAATTTTAGAAATTAATAATCACTAATTAATTTAAGAACACAAAATTGAGTGGCACGAATAACAATATGCGCAATTAAAAATAAAGTGCGGAATATTTATCGCATACCATTCTTTGATTCAGCTTCATGTCGCATGATCGCCGCCATTCCTAAAAGCGATCCGGTATTTTTTCCGAATGAAGTTTGCGGCAACGGACGATGCCGATAACATACAATTCAATCCCTACAGGTCTTTGATTTCTCTCGATGTGATCGAAATGAAATAATTCAAAGGGCAACTGTAAATCTCCGGCCTCCAAAGAAAAATCTTTCTCCTGGACAAATGAAAGCTGAAAAGGGGAAAGAGGAAACCTGATTGCAGGCAACTATGCTTTCCCTCTCCATAAAGGGCTATAGGTTGTATACGGCAGTTTTCCCAAAGAAGGAACAGGCTATTCACCCTTGTTCACGTGAAGATTAATTAGGCATGGGATTTCATCTCTTGCTTTAATAGGATGAGCAAATTAGGAGTTACTCAATTGGCTCAATTAATTCCAATTGAAACTCCTAATCAAAATTTAATATGAAATCCTGAAATTAATTATATGAATAAATTTCCGTCATGCCAAAATTTGTGCCAATGGCGAGACCTAGTTCGCGTCATGAAGTTACGAGACGATCTAGCCCACCTATCACGGGTTTCGAACGTTCGCGCGACTAAACTAACTCACATTCGCGGGAGCCCGAACGGCCTTAAATATTTGCGTACGATATATCGGGACGTCTCGATATAAATAAGTTCACATGAATTATTAGAATATAAAATATTCCAACATCTAAATCTTCCCAAACAAATCGAAATCGCATGAACAACGAAGAAATTGACTTTCTTCCTCAGCTCGGTCTCTATCCGTGCATTCATTTTTTGAATCACGATACGTGCACACATTAAAGTGCTTAGAAGGTCGTCGGAGATGTTCTTTCGTTGTCGGGCCCTGATCAGGAGAACGAAAACATGAATTGCTTAAGTTTAAAATCGGTGTGCATATAACAATTTGTAAATTCAAATAAAAGGAGAAAAAGTTGATCTCCAGATAGACAAATACCGTTTGTGAATAACAACCGCCTAATATTACTACATGTTACAAAACATTTAAATAATTAATGCAATTTTAAAGATAATTAATTATCCATGTTTACAGTGTCTTACATAATTATGTCCATTTTTGAACTAATAAATTAACCAGATTACTTATATACTATTTTGATTTGCTTAGTATTAATTATCCCAATTTTGTAGCTATTACATTGGTCTTCAACTCTTTTAGATGCCCCTTTAGTTTATTTCTTGTAGCCCTTAATTATAAATTTAAGTTCATTTTTTCCCTTAAAAGCTTACAAATAGAGTTAAAAGTCCTTCACATTTGACTCATTTGCTCACCTATTAAGCAACTTGGTATACTATTTTGATTTGCGTAGTATTAATTATCCTAATTTTGGAGCTATTACATTGATCTTCAACTCTTTTAGATGCCCCTTTAGTTTATTTCTTGTAGCCCTTAATTATAAATTTAAGTTCATTTTTTCCCTTAAAAGCTTACAAATAGAGTTAAAAGTCCTTCACATTTGACTCATTTGCTCACCTATTAAGCAACTTGGTATACTATTTTGATTTGCTTAGTATTAATTATCCTAATTTTGTAGCTATTACACCGGCCTTCAACTCTTTTAGGTGCCCTTTAGTTTATTTCTTGTAGCCCTTAATTATAAATTTAAGTTCCTTTTTTCTCTTTAAAGCTTACAAATAGAGTGAAAGTCCTTCACATTAGACTCAGGCTCCGTTTGGGGGGACTTATTTTCACCGGTCAAGCGGTTACGACCGCATGAAGGTCCGGTTCATGCGGTCGTAACCGCTTGACCGGTGAAAATAAGTCCCCCCAAACGAAGCCTCATTTGCTCACCTATTAAGCAACTTGGTATATTATTTTGATTTGCTTAGTATTAATTATCCTAATTTTGGAGCTATTACACTTGTCTTCAACTCTTTTAGATGCCCTTTTGTTTATAAATTTAAGTTCATTTTTTCTCTTAAAAGCTTACAAATAGAGTTCTAAAGTCCTTTACATTTGACTCATTTGCTCACCTATTAAGCAACTTGGTGGGAGCTTTGTTTACAGATTGGGGATATTGGTGGACTTCCTATCCAGGTCGGCGATCACAGGGTTTATGGGAGGGACAGCCATTATTATTATCTTGCAGCAGTTCAAAGGCTTGCTCGGCCTCCAGCATTTCACCACGAAGACCGATCTGGTGTCGGTCGTGCACGCGGTCTTCATTAACCGACATGAGGTTTGTAGTTTCTTCTCATAATAAATATAATTATCGTCGAGCCGCGCTGCACTGAGAAATATATTCAATGTCACAACTTTTTTTTGGGTCGTCTCATTGATTTCCTCCAACAACCGCTTGCTCAATTTCATCAATTTTTTTAAATTCTTCTTCGTATATTCCACTTCTAAAATTAAAACTAATTAAAATTGTACACAGGGATCACATTTTTTAATCAAAAGATTTATTAAAAATAAATGATTATTTATTAATTGTATGTATTTTATAAACCTTCATAAACATTTACGGCGCATGGGAGAACTGCAGGAGCATTGTGCTGTTTTTGGGTTTGGTTCGGATCCGGATCTAACAGGATTTGGATCCGGATCCGTTTAGGTTTTAGGTTTATTAAAACCTGCCATTATATATATGCTGGCTCATGTTCACGTAAGAGAACGAAGCCGCCCGCTTGTGTGGAGAGCCATCTGCCTAGGTTTTGGAGAAACCGATTGGAGCCGCCTGTAGCAACCGGGCAGCCGCTTTTGAGGAGGAATACACCGCCTCTCTCTCTCGCTCGTGCACTCGGAGGGGCCGCCGGCCTTGGGTGTTGTCGCCGGTCTTGGAGAAGATAGCCGCCAGCGTTGGGAGAGGGTGTTGCCACCAGCGTTGTGGTGGATGTTGTTTGGTGTGGAGAGGCGTGGTGTCGAAGACGTGCGTGAGTGTAGTTAGCTTCGAAGGTGTTTTCTCTCCGGTGGTGGCATTGCTCTCCGGTGGTGGTACGGTTGGATGCCGGACTTTAACGTCGAAGGTTCCAGTGAACCTTGTGCGTCCGCTAGGCGGATTGCAGTCCAGATCTATTACTCGCCCGCGAATCGTGCGTGTCCGGCACATCCTCGGTGTTTCATCGGAGAGTCAAATTAATTCATGTATTTATTTATATTGTTGATTATATAAATATGCGTGGTTTTGTCATGTTATGTGTGCTTGATTACCTTGTGATTGTGAAATTTTCTTGATCGATGGGGCACCTAGACAAGAACACCAAGAATGAACAGGAAACACTTCTCTTTATTACTTTGCAGAAAGTTACAAGTTACAAGCACACAAGACTGAATACGAGTTGCATACAACTTGATTTACAACAACCAGAAAATATAGAAAAACAACTTGGTCGCAGACAGTGTCTGCTTCTCCTCCATAAAACACCACACCAGGTGCTCCTCGCTACCGCGAGCGTTAACTCCTAACGCGCCGCGTTAGCTCTCAGACCGTGAGCTCGCTGCTCGCGCACTTCACTGAAGAGACCGCAACTTGCAGACCGCCAGACCACTGAATCACTACCGCCAGACCACTGAATCACTACCGCCCGACGTTAGCTCCTACTGCGCCGCGCTTGCTCGCGATCACCCTCACTCAAGAAACCTGCTCTAGGTCGCTTGCCGAAATCGCTCCAAGTCCGTTGCTATCTCAGACCGCCAAACGGAGATCTCCCAAGTCCTCTGTTCGTCTCTGTGTATCTTAACAGGGGAATGAACCCCCTATTTATAGATCTAGGAGAGACCTTCTAGAAGCGAGCTACTGTCGGGCGGTAGCGCCAGCGCGCGGCGATGACTCACTTCACAATTCTAATACTCCGCCTTGAAGTGAGCTCCGTGAACAGCTCCGAGCAGCGAGCGAAGCGAATATATCCACAAGGTTGTCTTCGCTCCGCACGTGCTCCACCGCAATCAAGCCACCCAACACCTTCTCTCTGATGAAGTGATGCACGATCTCTATGCGCTTTGTTCCTGCGTGACACGCTGGGTTGGTTACCAGTTTCAAAGCACTTTCGTTGTCCCCGCGAAGCACAGTAGGTCTGCTGACCTTCTCGTCCACATCCTCCACCAGTCTCCTCAGCCAGACACACTCCTGAGCTGCTAAGGACGACGCCTTGTACTCAGCCTCAGCGGTGCAAAGGGAAATAGAGTCCTGCTTCTTGCTAAACCACGAGATGCCAGCAGCTCCACACATAAACACGTAACCTGATGTCAACTTGCGATCAACAGTATCACCTCCGTAATCTGCATCTGTGTAGTCATGCAACTTGAAGTCAGACTTCTCTTCATAGAACAATCCTATCTCAAGGGTTCCCTTCACATACTTCAAAATCCCTTTGGCTGCCTCTAGATGAGGCTTTCGTGGCTCGTGCATGTACCGACTAACTCGACCGACGGCAAAAGCGATGTCTGACCTCGTGATAGTCAGGTAGATAAGACTCTCCATCAGTGCTCGGAAGGTCTTCGGATCAAGAAGAATCCTCCCTTCTTCCTTCCGAAGCTTCAGCCCAGCCTCCAGCGGAATAGAACTGCTTTTCCCTTCCTTCATGCCGAATCTCTCGACGATCTTCTTAGCATAAGCCCTCTGGAAAATGAGCAGCCCTCCTCTTCTCTTCTCTACTTGGAGGCCAAGGAAATGATGCAGTTTACTAAGATCTTTCATCTCAAATCGGATGGACAACTGTTGTCTCAGCATAGCGACCTCCTCACTATTATTCCCCGTCACGATCATATCGTCGACGTACAACAACACCAACACATGAAGATCTCCACTCTTCTTCATGAACATACTAGAGTCTGAGTCTGAGGCATCATAATCACAAAACTGCAGGTACTCCACAATTTTCCCGTACCAGGCTCTTTAGCGCCTATTTCAACCCGTAGAGGGCATTCTTCAGCTTGCACACATGATGTGGAAGTGACTTGGACACGTATCCAGGTGGTTGCACCATAAATATGTCCTTGTCAATCTCTCCATACAGGAACTCATTCTTCACATTGAGCTGTCACAACTTCCAACCTCGGCATGCCGCCAGAGCAATGACTATCCTCACCGACGTCATCTTTGCCACAGGACTAAACGTCTCCTCATAGTCCTCTCCATAGGTTTACGAGAATCCCCGAGCTACAAGTCTCGCTTTGTACCGCTCTACTCCTCCATCAGCTCTCTTCTTTACCTTGTACATCCACTTGCAGGTGACAGGATTAATGCCCTCAACCATGAGAACAAGTTCTCAGGTCTCATTTTTGTTCAAGGACTCCATCTCTTCATCCATAGTCGCGTCTCACTCCTTAATGCCCAAAGCATCTTCAAAAAGACATGTTCCCTCTCATTGAGTGGTCCTGCAAAGAAGCAAGAGACCATACTCACGAAATTTCCCTCCTTATAGCGAGAAGGCGGGACGATGGTCCACTTCGACCTCCTCAAGGCTTGGCCACTTTCTACTACTCCAGTAGACTCCTCCGCTTCAGTTCTTCTCTCAATATTTCTTGAGGCAACACTCCCCCTGTATTCAGAGCTCGACGCTCCTCCTGAGCCAGATGGCGATGGGGCACTGAAAGATAACTCCAACTCCACGGTAGAGTCCTCAGTGACTATCTCTTCTCTCCTGCTTGAATCTCTACTATCAGGCAGCACCACAGAAGAGACTCCCTGATAGGAGATCAGTTCGTCAAACACCACGTCGTGCGAGACGACGAACTTGTGGGTATGCGGATCCATGTACTTCCACTCCTTCTTCCGCTCATCGTAGCCGATGAAGACACACTTCCGTGCTTTCAGCTACAACTTAGTTCTCTGAGCATCCGGAACGTGCACGAAGCAGGTAGAACCGAACACCTCATGTGAGCCACGTTTGGCTTCTCCTCGAACGTGAGCTGGTGTGGATACACCTTCTTGTTGGGACTCAGAGGTAGCCTGTTGATCACGTGGGTTGCACATGTTATTCCCTCCGCCCATGAGGCCTTGAGAATCCCCTTGGCATGTAACCAGCTCCTGGTTGTCTCCACCAGATGACGGATCTTCCTCTCTGCGACCCATTTTGCTGAGGGGTGTGGGCGCAAGAGAGTTCCCGCCGAATACCGAATTTCCTGCAGAAAGAAGCAAAATCATTAGAGGTAAACTCCTCCATTGTCACTTCTCAGCTTTTTCACCCTTAGGTTCATCTTCCCCTCCACAAGTTCCTTCCACTCCTGGAACTTCAAGAATACTTCTGACTTCTCTCTCAGAAAGTATACCCACGTATAACGGGTGTAATCGTCCACCAGAACTAACACATATTTATTGTCTCCATAAGTAAGGGTGGTGCACGACCCCATCACATCAGCATGTACGCATTCAAGAGGTGTCTTACATCTGGTCTCCGACTTGTCAAACGGAAGTTGATGTGACTTTCCATATTGACAACCCTCACACACATGACCGTCTCCGTAAGAAGAGAGATTAGACAGGCCACACACTAGGCCTTTCACAACCATCATCTTCAACTTGTCCGTCCCCACATGACCTAGCCTCTCATGCCAGATCGCAGCGTTGTCGTTTGTCTTCAGTTTGTCCACATAGGCATTTGCAGACAAAACATACAAATCCTTCACTCTCCTCCCGGTGAGCGTGATATCAGCATCGACTAACGACAGATTCTTCAGGAACTTCACCTCCTTTGGTCCAAACAGCACGGTGTATCCAGCATCCACTGCGTTTGCAACTGAGAAGAGATTCTTCTTCATGCCCGGCACATGATGCACGCTCTTCAGTGTCACGAGTCTTTCTTCACTTCCAAGAGATATCATCCCTTCTCGCTCAACTGGATGCATCGTATCATCCGCAGTTATGATGACATCCGTCCCTTCATATGCCTTCAAGGAGGCAAACTTAAACACATCTCCTATGAGATGGTGCCCGCAACCGGAATCCACAATCCAGTCATTTTCGAAGTTGATGGAGGCTAAGAAATCGACTGACGTTGTCGTCATCTCAGCCAGGAAATAGTTGTCCCCGCCCTCACCATCCTGGTGACCTCCACCTCTCGCCTCACCTCTCCAGTGGCCTCCCTCCTTCTCAGCAACATGACCGGCCTTCAGATTAGTACAATCCTTTGTCATGTGCCTGTACTTCTTACAGGCAAAGCAAAGAGGTCTCCCCCTTCTTGTCGCGCACAGGGAGGAACTTCCTCCCATCTCCTTGAAAGGATGTTGATGGTCCATCTATGAAGTTCTTCTTCTTCTTGTCCCGGGACTTCTTCTTACCTGAGAACAATGCCTCGCTATCTCCCCCTGAGATAGATACTTCAGCCATCTGCTTCTCCAAGCTCTCTTGTGACGACAACAAGTTCTTTAGCTCCAGTAAGGAAGACTAAGTAGTCCATCCTTGCACAAAAGTAACAAACGGAACATACTCCTTCCGCAGGCCTCGGAGTATGTGCCTCTTCAACTTCGCCTCAGAGATCGGCTCATTAGGATCCAAAGCCGAGATCTCTGCACACAGATTCTCCCCTTTCAGGAAGAAGGTGGATATTGGCATATCCTCTTGAGTGGACCGCGCCAAATCATTATCCAAAAATTATAGCCGCGCTACATTCTTCTTGTTGAATAGCCCATCGAGGGCTTTCCAGATCTCAGAAGCTGACTTGCAACCCATGATGTGGTCGAATAAATCAGGTGCAATAGCTCTCTTCAGAGTGAACTCCGCTTTGGCGTTAGTCTTCCTCCAAGCCCTTACAGCTTGAGCATTACCTTTGGTTGCCCAAACTTTCTCATGTTCACCTCCACCAACGACCTCCCATAGGTCCTCTCCAAGTAGGTGGCTCTCCATACAAGACTTCCACTTCTTGTAATTGGTCTGAGTGAGAAACTCAATGTCAAGTCCTCTTGCACAACTTCCTCCGCCGTCCATCTTGGTTACTCAGTGCTTGTTCCGACCTCGCTCTGATACCATGTGAAATTTTCTTGATCGATGGGGCACCGAGACAAGAACACCAAAAATGAACAGGAAACACTTCTCTTTATTACTTTGCAGAAAGTTACAAGTTACAAACACACAAGACTGAATACGAGTTGCATACAACTTGATTTACAACAGCCAGAAAATATAGAATAACAACTTGGTCGCGGACAATGTCCGTTTCTCCTCTACAAAACACCACACCAGGTGCTCCTTGCTACCGCGAGCGTTAACTCCTAACGCGCCGCGTTAGCTCTCAGACTGCGAGCTTGCTGCTCGCGCACTTCACTGAAGAGACCACAACTTGCAGACCGCTAGACCACTGAATCACTACTGCCCGACGTTAGCTCCTACCGCGCCGCTCTAGCTCGCGATCACCCTCACTCAAGAAACCTGCTCTAGGTCGCTTGTCGAACTCGCTCCAAGTCCGTTGCTATCTCAGACCGCCAAAAGGAGACCGCTCAAGTCCTCAGTTCTTCTCTGTGTATCTCAGCAGGGGAATGAACGCCCTATTTATAGATCCGGGAGAGACCTTCTAGAAGCGAGCTGCCGCCGGGCGGTAGCGCTAGCGCGCGGCGGGAACTTTCGCCTATGGCAGATTCAGGTCAAGGACGTGCTGGTTGAGCAGGGGTTGATCCAAGTGCTGCGGGGGCGTGATTCTTTGCCCGCTCCAGTGAAGGATTCTGAGTGGATTGAGATGGATGAGCGTAGCACCAACGCTATCAGGATGTGCGTTGACGACAAGGTGTTGTTCAACATCGGTATTGAAAAATCTGTTGTCACATTGTGAGAGTAGTTTGAGGGACTCTATATGAGCAAGTCGTTGACCACGAGGCTTTTACTAAAGCAGCGACTATACGACCTGAAGATGCAGGAGTGTGGTAACCTGCAAGAACACTTCAACGTGTTCAATGGAATTCTTAGCCAACTGCATGTGGTTGATGTGAAGGTGGAGGAAGAAGACAAGGCCTTATTTCTTCTTACCTCGCTCCCGACGTCGTATAAGTATATGAAGACCACTCTGTTGTATGAGAAGGATACAATAGACGTGGAGCAGATCACATCTGCGTTACTGTCCAGCCAGATGTTGTAAGACCCCACTCCTGGGGGTGAGAAGGCGTTGACAGTAGATGAACGAGGGAGGCATCTCGGGGAGGGATCTGGGAATGCACGGGCCAGATCCGCTTCGAGGAACGTAGTGACGTGTTACCACTACATGCAGAGTGGCCATATCAGGAGGCATTGTCCGCAGCGTGTGCAAAATTCTGGGGACGTACAGGGTGCGGGTAAGGTGGCGGTAGTCACGTCAGATGATAATGATGTGTCTCTAATCATCACTAAGAGTCCATGTGACTCTGATAACTGAGTATTAGATTCTGGTGCTTCGCAACACATTTGTTCAGATGCGGCGATGTTCAGTTTACTAGAGGTGATGACTGGGTCAGTCTTTCTGGGTGACGGCTTAGCATGTGAGGTCACGAGGACAGGGACGGTAGACATCCGGATGTATGATGAAGCAGTGCGTAGGCTTGAGCGGGCACACCTGGTACCTAAGCTGCGCAGGAAATTGATATCGATGGGCAGACTGGACTCCAGAGGATGCAGTTTTGCGGCGAGAGGTGGAGTTCTGACGGTGACGCGAGGGCGCACCATGCTCATGCGAACTATGCAGTGCGGTAGTATGTACCGGCTGATGGGGACCCCGATGCGAGGTGGTGCGCCCATGATTTTTTCGGCTGACAGTGTAGATGGTTGAGGCGGTGCGGGGGATCGTCCTTCTGGTAATCTGACTAGGCGAGTCTGATTCAGCGGTCCAGTTGCGTCGACATTTAGAGGTTGAGCCCGAGCAGTGATGAGTCGACTGGAGCAGGTCGGCTGACGCCTCCGGTCTTTGGGGAGGTGCTTAGTGCAATATTGTTTTGCATAGTTGATGTTATGTGCAGATAATGCCTAGTGCAGTTGGTGCTTCGTGCATGGAGAGCTTCATACAGATGGTGGATTATTGTTTTTGGGTTTGGTTCGGATCCAGATCTAACTGGATCCGGATCCGTTTAGGGTGTGGAGTGTCATCCGCCTAGGTTTTGGAGAAACCAATTGGAGCCTCCTATAGCAACCGGACAGACACTTTCGAGTAGGAATACGCCGCATCTCTCTCTCCCTTCTCTCTCTCTCTCGTGCACTCGGAGGGGCTGCCGACCTTGGCTGTTGTTGCCGGTCTTGGAGGAGATAGCCGCCGGCGTTGGGAGAGGGTGTTGCCTCCGGTCTCGGTGGAGATTGCCGCCGGCATTGTGGTAGACGTTCTTTGGTGTGGAGAGGTATGGTGTCGAAGACGCGCGTGAGTGCTGTTAGCCTCGACGGTGTTTTCTCTCCGGTGGTGACGTTGTTCTCCGGTGGTGGTACGGTTGGACGTCGGACTTTGACGTCGAAGGTTCCGACAAACCTTGTGCTTCCGCTAGGCGGATTGCAGTCCAGATCTATTACTCGCCCGCGGATCGTGCGTGCCCTGTGCATCCTCAGTGTTTCATCGGACAGTCAAATTTTCTCCTGCATTAATTCATGTATTTATTTATATTGTTGATTATATAAATCTGCGTGGTTGTGTCATGTTATGTGTGCTTGATTACCCTGTGATTTTATAGTTGTGCCCTGCATATTGTACCTGATTTTACAACACATTGCAGGGCAAGAGGAAAGCCCATACGCCTGAGAGAAAGTGAGCACAAGCGAAACCCTTAAATGCTTGTCTTTGCACACGAGTCTTTTGACGCATTCGTAGATATGCATGGTTGCTTCACTCGGACAAGCTCGCGTGGAAAAAATCCTCGGCCATGAGGTGTCTGATTTGAGATCGCTGATCTGCTTGTTCATCAATGTCGAGTACTATGCGACTCAGAGGATGTGCTAGTAGTGTTGTAGGGTTGCCTTTCTGAGGGGGACTCTCCGAGCGGTAACCTTCGGTTGTCCTTGTGTGTATTTAAACTAGGTCGAGAACTGGACCCACGGGAGTTCGCATCGCCCTAGTATGGATACCAAGGATCAATCCGCTTTGATGGCGTAATATCGGGTGAGGAATGCTTCTCTCTAGGTAAGCACTAAGCACCAGTTACGCCAATATAATATTGTGCGCCATTGCCGATATTCCGAGAATCTTTGCTAGTGTTCGCCATTTCGGAGTGTCGCGACTTGTTATTTGGTAAGGCGACGAGGTCGGAAACCTTTTGCGAGGTGTTGTGAGTTGGCTCTGGTTTGTTGTTGAACATCACGGTACTCTCCTTCAACGAGCTTCTGGACATTATGGACAACTACTATGAGGTTTTCCTTCCTCTTCCCAAAGTCAATGCTTACCGCACCAAGATGTTGAATTAACATGATTTCAAAGTTCTGGCTTGGATATGGGCAGAGGTTACTGGCCCACAAAGATAGAAGTCATGGATGAGGATGGTCGAACAGGAAAGTGAATAGCGACAGCTCGGAGGTCCCACCTCACACCTAGGAGTGTATAGGATCTCCCCCTGCCAAATCAAATGTTGTGCTAGGTGTGGAGGAGAGGCAGACTTGTGAGGCACGCTGGAGAGCTCGCGAGTCCCGGGCGAGGTTTCTAGTGGGTTGATGGCCCCTACTTGAGAGTAGATCCCACCCCTATTCGAGCTTCAATTTGTCGCCGACGAGCTGCGGTGAGTTGATCTTGTGTCCCAGTGACGAGATGACGACTCCTGGTGTAGTGTCTACAGACTGAATGCAATCATACTCTTTGGGTGGTATTTTTGGTGACAGCCTCGCCAGGTTTTCCCAGGTTGGCCTCGCCGAATACGAGTCGTACAACTCTCATGGAATATGTTCGACCCAATGACAAGTTGCACAACTACAAGAAATCAGTAAATTTAAGTCACTACTCCAAACATCACTAGTTAAATTTACTTTGCCTTTTAGTTTTTCGAAGCAATTAATTAAAGATTTTTTTTCTTACTATAGGATTTATATGCATGTTAAACGAGGGAGGTGTTGGGGAAGACGCGGAATTCATCCCTCAGGCGCAACCAAATTAATACAGGGTGACACAAGAAGCGCACAAAAATCTTGAACTATGTGCACCGCATATATAAAATATATAACTGCAATATTCAATATACAAAGAAGTATACCAACGCCCGTTACAGAAAACACCGCGGAGAAGCCGGACTCGCTTGATCCGCGGGAGAGAGAATAATCTTGACTGCAATCCGCTAGCACAGCGGACGCACAAGGTTCGTGACAGGACGAACCTTCGTCGTCGTTAGACGATCCACCACCATCGGAGAAGCACCGCACCGAGACTTGACCTTGCCGCGCCTATGCAGCCCGCCATCATCTCCAACCTCCAAGACATCATCTCGGCAACCGCTTCGCCGCCACCAACTCGCACCAACAAAAGACGCGTTGTTGCCCCCTCTTCGACACACCTGAACGTGCATCACCGCCATGCCAAAACAGCCAGGCTACTTTGCCAACGCTTCGTCTTCAACTCTATCGCCGTCGACGACATCATGTCACCCGAAAATAGAAGAAAGACAAGCTCAAGATAGCTCGCCAATGCATGGACCAAAACTCTCCACCATCCGTCGTTGCCACCACGTCGACATGCTCCCGCCAAGCGCCAACGTGCTACGGCGTTCGCCGGCGCCGGCCGGCGCCGGCCGCAGCCCCTCGTCCGCTCTTGGTGTCGAGAGCAAAACAAGAGGAGCTCGGCTTCTTCCTTGGAGTTCCACCGGTGCTTCCTCCCCGGTTAGCTGGTTGTCCTTTCCTTCATACATATTCTCCCTTTAAATAAAATCATTTGGTATCTAAAGTTAAAAGTGGGCAGCCAACTTTAATCACATTTGATTAAACAATTGTGGCTGCCAACTATCTATTCACGTGTTCAAAGAAAAGGGGTAGGTGCATGTTCTTAAATTACAAATCAACCTAAAAATCACCACCTTGATTTGAATTTCACAACATCACCTTCTGCACAAAGCATCGTCTGCATAAAGCACCACCTCAAGCTTGAGGTGTCAGCCGACTTATTGCAAGTCAACATCATCTCTGCTCTGGTTTACTTACAGGATGTCGATGCACCTGAATCGCAAAAATTGACTTGCCGAACCCGAGTCACAGAAGGGCGATCCGCTGCACCAACACGACCATCCACCATGTCACCCACAGAAATCATGGTACACCACTTCGCATCGTGGTCCCCATCAGCAGGTATAGACTATCGCACTGCACAACTCTTCTGAGCACGACACGCCCTCACTTTACTGTCAGGACTGCACCCAGGCCAAGTCCAATATGCTCAACGATGTTGAATCCCTACGCAATTTGGCACTATAGGCACCCTCTCAAGCTTGCGCATCACCCCATCATGCATCCTCATGGCACTCATACCTGTCCCCGTGACCTCGTACCTCGACTCGTCACCTTCAGAGAACAAAACATCGATGAAACAGAGTAATTGCGTTGAGACACACCGGGATCTAACATCCAGTTGTCAGAGTCGCTCTGACTCTCAGTGATGGCGAGTACATCATCACTCTGCACCCTGACCCAACGTCACTCAGTCCGCACCCTGGCCTCGAAGCCTTTTCGCACGCTACGAACTCACTCTCCTTTGTGACCGCACTGTCTGCAATGGTTACAAACCATACCCTCCTTCGACCTAGATCGAGATCGTGCTCTCTCAATCCCTTGCCAAACTGCCTCACCTTACCCGTCGCTGCTGCCAAGATGTGACCGCCCCCAGGAGTAGGGCCCTTAGACATCTATCTGGATAACACCGCGATCGTGACCTCCTCTAGCTCCATTGTATCCTTCTCATACAAGAGCTTTGTCACCAAGGCTGGTAAGTCTTTGTGAGCGAGGTAAGAAGTGATAGGGTCATCACGTCTTCCTCTGTATCTACGTCAACTGCCTTTAATTGACACAGAAAACCTCTGAACACATTTTGGTGTTCCCACAGATTGTCTCCTCCCTGTAACATATCAGTAGGCATCATGACCCTCTCATGGACTTGTACCTGCCATAGGTCAAACTCGCCATTGCCGTTGAACTTCTTCACTGAAAAAACTATTAAGATTCACGTTCTTCCCTATCATGGTTGTCCTCTGGCATTATTAGGGGACCTGATTAATTCAAAGGTCGAATTTGAAAGGATGGGGAGCAGACCTAGTCGTCACCCACCGCTGTCAAAATTTCCCCGAATGTCCAATCAGTCGCCTGCAGAACCTAGCTTTGATACCACTTGTTGGGGAAGACGCGGAATTCATCTCCCAGGCGCAACCAAATTAATACAGGGTGACACAAAAAGCGCACAAAAATCTTGAACTATGTGCCCCGCATATATAAAATACATAACTGCACTATTCAATATACGAAGAAGTATACCAACGCCCGTTACAGAAAACACCGCGGAGAAGCCGGACTCGCTTGATCCGCGGGAGAGAGAATAATCTTGACTGCAATCCGCTAGCACAACGGACACATAAGGTTCGTGACAGAACGAACCTTCGTCGTCGTTAGATGATCCACCACCACCGGAGATGCACCGCACCGAGACTTGACCTTGTCGCGCCTATGCAGCCCGCCATCATCTCCAACCTGCAAGACATCATCTCGGCAACCACTTCGCCGCCACCAACTCGCACCAACAAAAGGCGCGTTGTTGCCCCCTCTTCGACACACCTGAACGTGCATCACCGCCATGCCAAAACAGCCCGGCTACTTTGCCAACACTCCGTCTTCAACTCTATCGCCGTCGACGACATCATGTCACCCGAAAAGAGAAGAAAGACAAGCTCAAGATAGCTCGCCAATGCATGGACCAAAACTCTCCACCATACGCCGTTGCCACCACGTCGACATGCTCCCGCCAACGTGCTACGGCGTTCGCCGGCGCCGGCCGGCGCCGGCCGCAGCCCCTCGGCCGCTCTTGGTGTCGAGAGCAAAATAAGAGGAGCTCGGCTTCTTCCTTGGAGTTCCACCGGTGCTTCCTCCCCGGTTAGCTGGTTGTCCTTTCCTTCATACAAATTCCCCCTTTAAATAAAATCATTTGTCATCTAAAGTCAAAAAGTGGGCAGCCAACTTTAATCACATTTGATTAAACAATTGTGGCTGCCAAGTATCTATTCACGTGTTCAAAGAAAAGGGGTAGGTGCGTGTTCTTAAATTACAAATCAACCTAACAGGAGGGGTAGACCAAAAAGACTTGGAATGAAACTATAAGGAAAGACATGATGTATATAGGCATTAGTGAGACTATGATTAAAGATAGGGCGCAATGGCGACAGAGGATCCATATAGCCGACCCCACTATGGTCCATATGGACTATGTATAGGATTTATATGCATCGCTCTAATTGCATGTCTACTTAGATGGTATTTGTGTTGACGGGATTTATGGACATATGTGCTATCATCAGCATTGTCGTCATTATTGAATGATGAACCATGCCTGATGATGTTTTTCATTTGCAACTCTTTTTTCGCATTTAGCTGCATGTCCAGATTTGCCTGGGAGATGAATTTTGCGCTTGACTAGATTCTGGAGCTTGGTTAACTACACAAGATTTGATATATCACGCAACCGTGGAGTTTCTACTCTTTGTTAGCAATTTCACACAATGCATGCACTTCGTTTTGAAATCTTTGTCAACACCCACTTTGTCGGAGTGCTCTCAGACTGGAACAATATGCTTGTGCTCAACAATTTCATGAACCGCGTCTAAAGTGTAGAGAAATGGTATAAACCTTGCATATATTTCCTTAAAGGAATAATTACATGTATGAATACAAATATATAGGAAGAGAAGGAGGCAAGTCACTCCAATCTCAAGATGTGGGACTAATAAAGAAAGGCTACATAATGGGCCCCTAAATGGGCTCTTTACATGGGCTTTTTACATCTCTTCTCTAACACTCCCCCGCAAGCTGGAGCATACAAATCGTAGGCACCCAGCTTGGATAAGAACTAGAGATACAGTGGCCGAGGAAGTGCTTTTGTCAGGATGTCAGCAGTCTGTCTAGCAGCAGGAACATGCTCCAACTCTATCTTCTTTGATTGCACCTTTTCCCTGATGAAATGACAGTCAACCTCAATATGCTTTGTTCGCTCATGAAAAACAGGATTATTGGCGATATGGATTGCTGTCTGACTGTCACACCGAAGAGTTGCCGGAGAAGAAAGTCTAACACCCAAGTCACCTAGAAGACTCTCAAGCCAGGTTAATTCTGACACAACAGCAGCCATAGCCCTGTATTCTGACTCAGCCGAGGAGCGAGCAACCACAGACTGTTTCTTGCTCCGCCAGGTTATGAGGTGTCCGCCAAAGTAAGTGCAAAAACCAGTCGTGGAACGCCTATCATCAGGAGACCCGGCATAGTCGGCGTCTGAGTAGGCAAGAAGAGAAGGTGAGTTGGATGGTTTGTAGACAAGGCCTTGTCCCGGAGCGGTCTTTAGATATCGGAGAATACGCTCAACAGCTTGAAGATGAGAAGTGCGCGGAGCATGAATGAAGCTACTTACAACACCAACAGCAAACGAGATATCAGGTCTAGTAACCGTTAGGTAGATCAGCTTCCCAACCAATCGTCGGTAGTATTCTGGATTCTCAAGTAGTTGGTCAGAATCAGAACCAGCAGCACATAACTTTTGATTAGCATCCATAGGAGTATCCGCAGGTTTGCACCCGGAGTATCCTGCTTCATGAAGTAAGTCGATGCAGTATTTCCGTTGGGACATAATCAATCCATCGGGTCGTCGAGCAACTTCAATCCCGAGGAAGTATCTAAGATTGCCAAGGTCCTTGGTCTGGAAAGCCGAGCTCAGATGTTTCTTGAGTTGTTGTATCCCAGAGAGATCATCGCCGGTGATTAGGATATCATCAACGTACACAAGAAGGATCACAGTGCCAGTTGGGCCATGCTTAGTGAATAGAGAGAAGTCGGCGGAGCTCCGAGTAAAGCCGAGAGCCAAGAGAACCTTGCAGAACTTATCAAACCAAGCTCGCGGAGATTGTTTGAGACCATAAAGAGCCTTGAGAAGGCGGCGGACACGAACTGGACGAGACTCCCCCGTGGTCTCAAACCCGGGAGGTTGGACCATATAGACAAGTTCCTTCAGATCACCGTTGAGAAAAGCATTCTTAATATCCAGCTGAAGAAGAGGCCAGCGCCGGTGCACAGCGACGGAGATAACAACACGAACAGTGTTTAGTTTGGCTACTGGAGAGAAGGTTTCCTCATAATCCAACCCTTGTTGTTGAGTGAAGCCCCGGGCCACGAGACGAGCCTTGAGGCGATCGACCGTCCCGTCGGCATTCTGCTTGACTGTGAAGACCCATTTGCAACTAACACAGTGTTGTCCAGGAGGAAGCGGGACCAGTTCCCAAGTCTGATTAGCCCAGAGGGCATTCATCTCTTCTTCCATAGCCGCCCGCCACCCTGGGTGCTGAAGCGCCTCCTACACAGAGTTAGGAATAGAAATGGAGGAAAGAGAAGTAGCAAATTGGCGAAGATCCGTAGAGAGGCGGTGAAGAGAGACAGAGTGTGCCATTGGATGTGCAGTAGAGGAAGAAGTCGGATCGGCAGACCGCGAGTCATCATCAGAGGAGGGCACCTCCCGTAGGGCAGTGGAGGACGGAGGACGACGAGCGTACACACGAGTGATAGGTGGTTTCTGGGAGGGAGGTAGGAGAGGGATGGGAGAGACTGGTGTTGGAGAGAGCGGAGGAAGGGGTGAAGTAACCGGAATAACAGGCCGCGGAAGAGGAGGCAGCGGAAGAGGACAGTCCGCTGGTTGGGAAAAATAGGGTTGATCTTCGAGGAAGGTAACATCAGCAGTCGTAAGAAGCTTACGATCCTGGGGAGAGAAGCAGAGATAGCCCTTCTGAGTCCGGGAGTAACCAACAAACATATATTTAGTGGCACGTGGAGCAAGTTTGTCGGAGAACGGACCAAGGCGATGAGCGTAGCATACGCAGCCAAACACGCGAGGAGCGATGGAGAACGGAGTCGTAGAAGGAAAAAGGAGACTGAAGGGGGATGCAAAGTTGAGACGAGAAGAAGGCATGCGGTTGATGAGAGTGCAGGCGGTAGAGACCGCGAAATTCCAATATTGTTTGGGGACGTTCATTTGGAGCATGAGAGAGCGGGTGACCTCAAGCAGGTGACGATTCTTGCGTTCAGCAACGCCATTCTGTTGGGGGGTATATGGACAAGAGGTTTGGTGAATTATCCCAAACTCAACACATAAGTGAGTGACTGTATGACCGGTATATTCGCGGGCATTGTCGGTACGGAGAGTTTTAAGAGTAGTAGAAAATTGGTTGCGAGTTTCGATGATGAAGTTTCGAAGAACACCAGGCAACTCAGAGCGGTCACGAAGTAGGTACAACCATGTCACCCGTGAGTAGTCATCAACGAAGGTAACAAAGTAACGATAGCCAAAAATACTGGCGATTTTGTAGGGACCCCAAATATCAGAGTGAACCAAATCAAGGGGAGCAGCACTCCGAGTGGGATGGGGGGTGAACATAGAACGATGATGTTTGGCATAGATACACGATTCACAGGTAAACTCATGGAGAGAGAGGTCGGGAAGAGCTTTGCGGAGTATTTGTAGAGGAGCGTGACCAAGACGGCGGTGCCACTCAATAGTGCTGATAGAGGAGAGAAGAACGGTGGGAGGGGTATCGAGGAGATAGAGTCCGTTCGAGAGATGCCCTCTGCAGATGATGCGCCGCGTCTGTCGATCCTGCACAATACATGAAGTAGAGGTGAATGAGACACAACAATCCAAATCTTGGGTGAGACGGCTAATAGATAAGAGATTGAAGGAGGAGCCCGGAACATGAAGAACCGAACGAAGAGTAAGGGAGGGTGACAGGGTGAGATCGGCAGAGCCAGCAACAGGAGTAGAAGCACCGTTTGCCACAGTAATGAACGGAGCATGGTCGGAGGCCAAGTATTGTGAAGGTGCTTGCGAAGTAATGTGGTGGCTGGCCCCGGAATCCAGAATCCACGAAGAGCTATGAAGGAGGCAGGAGATGCCACCACCAGAAATAGACACAACCAAGCCTGGGGACCGGGAAGAAGACAAAGCCATGGAGAAACAAGCACCAGGGAGTAACCAGCAGAGCAGAGGGCTGGAGACGAGAATTGCTTGAGGACTGCGGATAGAGGAGCACTGCAACTCGTACTGCTGGTAGGAGACCGTTACTGTTCGACTAGAACAGCAAAAAGAGAGCAGAAAGAAGGCCGCTGGAGAGCTCGCTTCGGAGGAGAGACCGCTGCGGGTGGGGCGGCGATCTCTGGGAGAGGTGCGGGAGGGAGCAGGTCGCTGGAAGGGTAGCGGCGGTCTGAGCGGCAGTCTGAAGACCGCTCGATGAGCGCGAAGAGCAGCGGCAGCGATCTTGAGAGGCGGACTGAGTGAGGAGACCGGCAGGAAACGGTTGGGCAGGGAGCTCGGCAGGGAGAGAAGCCGGCACCGAGCTGGAAGAGAAGCCGCAGGAGGCGGGCTGGCGAGCTGCGAGAACGAGACGGGCGATCTTGGAGGTCGACTGCGAGAGCGCTGCGGGCCGCTGCGGGAGTGATCGCTGCGAGGCCGTTGCGGGCCGTTGCGGGAGAGAGGACTTCGAGATCGCTGCGAGGCCGCTGCAAAGTTGCTGCGGACTGAGGTGGAGACCGCTGCGAGGTCGCTGCGATAATGAGAAGGCGCTGGCGGCTGCGACTCGAAGAGCGCTGGAACTTGAGTTGAGCGCGCAGAGGAAACTCGCTGAGGGAGATCGCGGAAGACCCGGACGGTCTGAGAGAGACCGCTTGAGAGGCGAGCAGTCTGGCGAGCTCGCTGGACTGGAGAGGACAATGCGGGACCCACGCAGCAGACGGAAAAACTATAAAAACCCAGCAGAGGGAAGCGTGGGAGGCGGGAGGCAGCGGCAATTTGAGCGGTCTCAGGAAATGAGATCGCCAGAGGGCGATAACGGGCGGGTGGGCGGTCAAAAAACGGGAGACCGGAAAAATTGGATCGATTGCTCTGATACCATGTAGAGAAATGGTATAAACCTTGCATATATTTCCTTAAAGGAATAATTACATGTATGAATACAAATATATAGGAAGAGAAGGAGGCAAGTCACTCCAATCTCAAGATGTGGGACTAATAAAGAAAGGCTACATAATGGGCCCCTAAATGGGCTCTTTACATGGGCTTTTTACATCTCTTCTCTAACATAAAGATTGGACAGCGAAAGAGCTCGAAGTAACGAATGAGAGGAGATGAGAGCTCAATAATTTTAATTGACTTAAGTTTTAATATTCATTTTAACAAAATGTGCGAGCTTGTACCTACAAATTGAATTTTGTTTGGCAAAGAAAGGTTAAATCATATGGGAGGAGAAGCTGACGAAGTCCAGAGGAAAACATTAGAAAATTTACATTTGACATTAAACCCCCATTTAAATTTATTTTATTTGTTGTTTTGGTGCAGTGGAAGTGGCAGAGTGCAGTGTTAGGTTTGGGCTTCATCGTCATTTTACTTTTAGCTCGGAATTTGGTATGTTTTCAATTATTCGATTTGTTTTTTATATCCACATTTTTTTTTTAATAATTTACTTTCCTTTCTTCTGATAATAATGGAAATAAATGTAGAAAGACAGGCTTCCAAAACTCTTTTGGGTAAATGCTATTTGTCCGCTGTTTGTGATAGTGCTGGGAGGTATAATTGCATTTTCTGCTGATGGAAAGTCCCACGGAATTCCCATAGTAAGTTTCCTTTGCATATTTTATTTTATGGTTTTAATCAATTTATAATTTTAAGCCCTTACCTCTTTACCCTTATCTTAGATGAGCTCACCGGACATATCCAACAAGCAATACCTTGGCGTTTATTATTTGCATATGATATTTAGTAGTGCAAGAAGGTCGGATGACTCCGTCATTAAATTGAGTGTCAAAGATATTTTCCGCAGTGAGTGCTTTAAATATCTGTGATCGATAATTCAAAAGGATGGATGTGTAGATAAAGATGTGATAATTAGAATCCAAGCAGGTTGGTTGAAGTGGAGAGGCGCGTCTGGGATCTTATGCGATCGTAAAGTACCATTAAAACTTAAAGACAAGTTTTACCGTACTGCAATTACGCCAGCAATGCTCTACGGTTCTAAGTGTTGGTCAGTTAATGATGTACATGAGCAAAAATGGGAGTTGCGGAGATTAGAATGCTTAGGTGGATGTGTGGTCACACGAGACTGGATAAAATTAGGAATGAATGTATCAGGGATAAGACAGGAGTGGCGCCAATTGTAGACAAGATGCGAGAAGCTCGTTTAAGATGGTTCGGACATGTACATAGGAGACCATTAAAGGGATCTATTAGGCGTTGTGACAGTTTAGTCACTGGACATGTTAAACGGGGGAGGGGTGGACCAAAAAAGATTTGGAATGAAACTATAAGGAAAGATATGATGTACTTAGCATTAGTGAGGCTATATTAAAGATAGGGCGCAATGGCGACAAAGGATCCATATAGACGACCCCACTATGGTGGGATAAAGGCTTGAGTGTTGTTGAGTGTTGTTGTAATTGGAAATAATTATGTGTACCTTAATTTTTATGTTGCCATTTAGGCATTGGAGTTTTCATCTGAACCATAAATTTCTAATTCTACCACCAATGATTCACAAAGAGTTTACTATCTCTCTGATTTATTACAAGCACTTTTCTATTAATAAATTTGCATGTTATACTAGTATATGATATGTATACTTATGAATTATTCTTACATGCTTATATTTTACCTCTTTCATATTGAATAAATAAAATTAGTTTTAACTTTAATAATATAACACATAAATTCTTAATCATACTATATAAAACTTGGCCGATGGGCACTTATTCTTATATCACAATTCTTCATCGGATAGAGAGGTTAAGGCTCTGTTTGGGACAGCTCTGGCGGATGGAAAATCTATTTTCCAACCGCCATAGCTGTTTTTAAACTGTTTGGGACAGCTCTCTAGTCCAGTTTTTTGAAAAGAGATTCTTCAAATAAGCTGTTTTAGAGGCTCTTTAAAAAGCCAGTACAACATAGCTTTCTAAAAATCGTTTTTCTGTTTTTAGCTTTTTCTCTTTTATTAACTCCACCTCGTTGTACATCACTCCAGCATTTTCGTCCGAGCGCGCATTTTTGGTCGGACACTCGTTTTCGGTCGGACACTCATTTTTCGGTCCGGCGGCCATTTTTCGCCCGGAATCTCGTTATTTTCGCCCGGGCGCGCATTTTTCGCCCGGACAATCGTTTTTCGCCCGGGCGTGCGTTTTTCGCCAGAACTCCAAATTTTTGCCCGATCGTCTATTTTTTGTCTGGGCTGTCATTTTTCGCCCGGGCGCGCGTTTTTTCGCCCGGGAGGCCGTTTTTTTTGCTCGGATGCGCGTTTTTTCGCCCGGGCAGCCATTTATCGCTCGGGAGTGCGTTTTTCACTCGGGCGGCCATTTTTCGCCCGACCGGCCGTATTTCGCCCGTGCGTGCATTTTTGGCTAGGGCAGCTGTTTTTCGCCCGGGTGGACGTTTTTCGCCTGCGCGACGATTTTTCGCCCGTTTTTCTCCCCGGTGGCCGTTTTTTTGCCCGGGCGGCCATTTTTCGCCCGTACGCACATTTTTCGACCGTGCGACCGTTTTTTCGCCCGGGCGGCTGTTTGTCACCCTGATGAGCATTTTTCGCCCTGACGCGCATTTTTCGCCTGAGCGGCTATTGTTTTCTCGAACGACCGTTTTTGCTCGGGGCGTGTTTTTTCGCACGGGCGCGCGTTTTTCACCCGGACGCCCGTTTTTTCGCCCATTTGTCCGTTTTTTGCCCGAGTGACCGTTTTTCGACTGGTCGGTCGTTTTTTACCTGGGCGGCAGTTTTTCACCCGAGCGACCATTTTTGCCCAGACACGCGTGTTTGCCTGGGCGCGAATTTTCACAACTATTATATTTTAATATTTTTGTTTAAAAAATAGTTTTCAAACAATTGTTCTACCGAACAGCGTAAATGAAAAAACTATATTTGATCAGCACTTATGCAAAGACTCTCCAAACAGTCTGCAGCTCTCTCATCAGAGTTTTTCTGAAAGCTCTATTCTAAAAGCTCTATTCGATCAACAGATTTTCCATCCGCTAGAGCTGTCCCAAACAGAGCCTAAACATCAGTCGTGTAGAAGTTTGAGCTCATTGATGTTGGATCGGTATATAACCAAAGAGGGGGATGCGTGAATAAGATTTTGTATTCATACGCCCTTGGATTCATACGCCTTTGGATACATTGATAAGTTATCCCGCCATTTTGGATTCATACGCCCTTGGCACATGGGCTTGTGCCGCAGACGTATGTTTTTAAAACCGTACAGCGTATATCAAATATACGTATTTAGAACTTGATTTCATAAACCAACACGATCAATCACTCCAATTTCCGCACGTCCTTATGTGCGACCATGTAAGCTCGTATTATATAATTACATTGGCAGTAAGATTAGTCCCTTGACTACTTCTAGATCACAAGATTCCAACAATCTCTCACTTGATCTAAAACATATCAACCATAATCTCATAATGAATGAGCGACATCTAGAAATACATCATTGCTACCTAAGTAATACTGTAGAATTAGGGTTTTTCCTTTCTATTAACACCTACATACATCTATATATACCTCTACAACACCTATAAACGCACACCACTCCTATACGCACACCACTATTCTAATACAAACCAACACTCCTCCTCAAGGTGGGCGAAAGATGTTAACTAAGCCCATCTTGTCACAATTCCTCATCATGTCATTTGAGCTGAGCCCCTTTGTCAAACAATCAGCGGCTTGATCCTTGGTGGTGACGTAGCTAAGCTCCAAGAGTCCACTATCCAATTTCTCTTTTATAAAGAACCTATCAATCTCGATATGCTTGGTCCTGTCATGTTGAACAGGATTGTTAGCAATGCTCATTGCTGCTTGACTGTCACACCATAGCTTCATCCTGTCTCCTCGATCCAACTTCAGCTCCATTAGCATTCCTTTCAACCAGAGGAGTTCAGCGACCCCCAGAGCCATAGCCCTGTACTCAGCTTCAGCCGTTGATCGGGCTACAACCGACTGCTTCTTGCTTCTCCATGAGATCAGGTTGCCTCTCACAAAGACACAATAACCTGAGGTTGATCTCCTATCATCGACACTTCTTGCCCAATCTGTGTCACAGTATCCTTCGATCTTTACATGTCCGTTCCGTCTAAAGAGCAACCCTTTTCCTGGAGCAGATTTCACGTATCGAAGAATTTGGTACACAATATCCATGTGACCCTTCCTGGGATCGTGCATGTAACGACTCACCACGCTCACAGCGAAGGAGATGTCTGGACGTGTGTGGCTCAGATAGATCAATCGCCCGACAAGTCTTTGATATCTCTCCCGATCAACTGGTTCCCCTGCCTCAGCACTCACTTTCTCTTTAGTGTCGATAGGCGTTGCAGTTGGCTTGCATCCGAGCATCCCTGTCTCGGTGAGGAGATCTAAGACATACTTTCGTTGAGACAGAACAATTCCCTTCGCACCATATGCAATTTCTATCCCAAGAAAGTACTTAAGAGAACCCAAGTCCTTCACCTCGAACATCTTCTCCAAGTCACACTTAAGACGCGCAATTTCCTCCTCGTCATCTCCCGTAATGATCATGTCATCCACATACACAACAAGTATGGTGATGCGATGTTTCTCATTATGTCTGAAAAACACAGTGTGGTCGGCATTGGTTTGCTGATATCCCATCCCGACCATGGTCCTTCTGAAGCGATCAAACCATGCACGAGGGGACTGCTTCAGTCCATACAGTGCCTTCTTCAACCTACACACTCTGCCTTCCGTCATGGTTGTACCAAATCCAGGTGGGACCTCCATATATACTTCCTCAACAAGATCGCCATGCAAAAAAGCATTTTTCACATCCAATTGGTGCATCTTCCATCCACCATTGGATGCCAGGCTGATCAGGGTACGAACCGTACTCATCTTTGCAACAGGTGCGAACGTCTCGTTATAATCGATGTCGTGTGTCTGGCTGTACCCTTTCGCAACCAATCGAGCTTTGTAGCGCTCGATTTTGCCATCCGGGTTCTGCTTTACGGTAAAGACCCACTTGCACCCAACAACTCTCTTCCCCGTCGGGAGTTGTGTTAGTTCCCACGTCTTATTCTTCTCCAGAGCGTGCATCTCCTCCTTCATTGATGTTTGCCAATTGTGGTCGGCTTTAGCTACCTGCCAACTGTTAGGTACAGTAATACTATCCAAGGATGCAATGAATGCTCCGTGAGAAGAAGAGATAGCGTCGTAGGAGATAAAAGAAGCAAGATCCCAACCATATCGATCAGGAGGATTACCCGCATTGCTGCGAGTGCTCCTTCTGACAGAAGTAGTCGGGGATGTGGGAGAGATAGACTCACAGGGAGGTGACAGTGGTTCAACCGGAGGTGCTTCCAGGATTGAGACGGGCATAGGAGAGGGACTAGGCATTGTCACTGTGGGTGCAGGCACGAGGTCAGGAGTTCTCCTTTCCCTTCTTTGATATGGGACAAGCTCCCCTGAAGTTGTGGGTATCACACTTCTCACCTCCTCCTGCTCCTCATTCGTCCCTTGCTCCTCAACGGGTTTTCCACTGTCTTTACTTAAATCTGTCACCAGACTCTCCCATTCTCGGCCTCCATCCCTAAAATTGGGTTTTTCAGGAATGAGTAGAATCTCCTCCTGTGGGTAGTACTGCTCTTGCTCTCGGAAGTGGACATCCATGATCACGAAACACCTTTTCTCGACTGGACTCCAACATACATATCCCTTCTGAGTACCAGAATACCCCACAAAGATACATTTAATTGCCCTGGCATCAAGCTTGCCAACTCTTGTCCTATTATCCTTCACAAAGCAGACGCACCCAAAAACCTTAAGTGGAAGCATACCTCCGTTATGTCCTTGCAGCTCCTGACACGGGGATCTCCACCCTAAAATCTTCGATGGCATTCTATTGATTAACTGTGATGCCGTTAACACCGCATACCCCCACAAGTGTTGGGGAACCTTCATGTGCAGCATCATGCTTCTTGCCACTTCCATCAGATGTCTGTTCTTCCTCTCAGCGACGCAATTCTGTTCAGGAGTGTATGCGCACGTAGTTTGATGTAGTATCCCGTGAGATGATAAGTACTCTGCAAGGGTCTTATTGGAATATTCCGTCTCATTATCCGACCTAAGTACCATGAGTACTGCACCATATTGAGTTTGGACATGCTTGTGAAAGTTCTGGAAACAAGTGGGGACCTCACTCTTAGCTTTCATTAAATATACCCACGTGACACGGGAAGCACAGTCAATAAAGGTCACAAAGTATCTATAGCCATTAGAGAAATTAACTACGCATGACCTCCAAACATCTGAATACACAACATTAAATACAGAAGAGCTTCTATAACCAGAACTAGCATAAGTGTTTCTTGTGAGTTTGCCTAAGTCGCAAGCATCACACACAAGTTTACTTTTATATGCTTTTTTAAAAATAGAAGGAAACAATCGTTCTAAAACACCAAAAGACGAATAGCCTAAACGTCGATGGTGGAGCAGAATTGCCTCATCTATACTTGTCTCCAGGTTCCCCTCCTTTATCTTCTCCGTCGCAGATACAAGTGCAGTGTCCAATCCTTGCTGATCTAGGTACCGCAACCCATCACGCCAGGTCCCAGTCCCAAGTATAGGCCTCGTCTCTTTCTCCTGGAAGGTCACCTTAGGAATATCAAAGGAGACATTACATTTTAGTTGAAGTATAATAGAGCTGATAGACAAAAGGCTAACAGGAAATGAGAGAGCATGCAAGACATTGGATAGTTTTACCGAACCTGTGCAATCGACCGTACCCTTACCAACCACTGACTGAAAGGTCCCATCGGCTGTCTGGATGCCATCTGGAGATGCAAGGCGTGTGTAGGAAGTGAACTTCCCCGAGTCCCCGGTCACATATTGGGATGCACCCGAGTCAACAATCCACTCTGTCGTTCCAGAAGGATGAGCATACATAGCATGAGATGACCCCTCAATGGTGTCTCCAGCTTGCCTCCTCTTGAGGCCCTCCATCTTGTTCATTAGACTCAAAAGAGTCTGCTCCTCCTCAGTGTAGATGACACCAGCCTTCTCATCGCATCCACTAATGCCTAGATTGGCACGATAGCCACCTCTGCCACCACGACCCTGGCCACGTCCACGACCACGTCCACGACCACCAAAATCCCCCTCCTTTGGTGGTCTGGGGCAAGCATACAACAGATGACCTGTCTCCCCGCAGTTGTAGCACTGTCGTGTTTCCTCTCGGGGTCTTGGAATATCCGTGCCAGTAGGCGCTAGTGCGGACTTTACGGCAGCAGAATCTCCCGTCCCTGCCTGGAGTTTAAACCGGGTCTCCTTCTGAATCATGGCCGAGATGGCCTCTGCCAGAGTGGGGATCTTCGTACCTGACAGAAGTAAGGCTCTCCTCTGGTCGAACCGTTCATTTAACCCCTTCAAGAACCTCATGGTCCTCTCTTCTATTATAATCTTGGAAGCCTTACACTGTGGGTCACTGCAACACATACCACCAGAAGCATGGTCATAGTCCACCCATAGACGTTCTAACTCTGATGCGTACTCCTGCACAGTCTTCTCCCCTTGAACAGTGTCATCGATTTCTCCCCTCACCTGGAAGACTCTAAGAGTGTTCCCCACTCCATCATATGTACTTCGTAGCCTGTCCCAAACCTCTATGACTATCTCCAGGCCATCAACTGTGGCAGCAATTGATGGGACAACCGAGCTGAGAAGCCACATGAACACCGTCATGTGGGTTGATTCCCACTCATCTCCTGCAGTTGGGTTCTCTGGCTTCTTCAACTCCCCTGTCAAGAAACCTCTAACCTTCTTCGCTGTAAGAGTCTTCCTCACACGGCACGACCAACCCAGATAGGTAGTCGGTCCTTCAAGCTTCAGGTCAACCGGTGGAAGGTCCAACTTCACCGGGCGTGGTGATGAACCCAACATCTTCAACAAGGTAACCACCTCATCCGGATCTAACTTCTTGAGAACTTCCTCCATTCTTTCTTCGTCGGCGGTCTTCTACAGTTCGTGGACTCTTCGTCGAAAGCAGCAATTCGACGAGAGCAGCAATTCGGCGAGGAAACCAACCTTCGTCGAGTGAGGAAATTAATTATCGTCGAGTAGCAGCAGCAATTCGTCGAGGAATCGAGTAGCAGCAGCAATTCGTCGAGGAATCGAGTAGCAGCAGCAATTCGTCGAGGAGACCACTGGCCGCCAATCTTCGTCGATTATCGCACGAGTGAGGGATCTTCCCGTCACGATCGACGATGACCCGCTCCCTGTCGACCGAGCAAAGTCTCCTTGCCCGTCGACGATGCTCCAGCGCTCGCTCCTCGCTCGTCGACAACTATACTCCAACGACGATGCTCCAGCGACGACGACTATACTCCAGCGACGATGCCGACGATGCTCCAGCGCTCTCCTTCCCTATTGTCCCCCGTCGTTGACGAGCCTTCAGCGCCGGGAGATCGTCAAGGACGCCGCGCTCCCCTGGCTCTGATACCATGTAGAATTAGGGTTTCTCCTTTCTATTAACACATACATACATCTATATATACCTCTACAACACCTCTAAACGCACACCACTCCTATACGCACACCACTATTCTAATACAAGCTAACAAATACAATAGTTGATAACTCAATGAAGAACCTTTTAATGCCCAATATGTAGTCTAGTCCTTTTGTCCTTAACATCCAGACTGAACAAAAGGCGTGGACTGTGTCACCTATTTAATCATTCAATCCATCTTTACTGATCTCCGAGTAGACTATATGAAACAACTTAGCTCAACAAATTGACTCATCTTAGCATGATCATGCATTTCATAGTCCTACTCCATCAAGGGGCCAATGAATGTTACTCATGTTATGTAGGAGGACAAATCCTATCTACATCACTCATAACCACCCACATGATTTGAAACACACCAAATAACCACTCTTATGATCAACCTTTCTCAAATGAAGATGTTAGATGACATCAAAGTATGCTCATTATTATGCAATGAATGCAGTGACTTCAAGTCAATGGACAACATATAATATTGTCATTATGAGAACTACTTTTGATACATATATAACAGTCCACAAAGTAAACTCATAAGTGGGTCTGTCCAGCAAGTACCTGTGTGATGACTTGATATCCAATATTATGACTTATGAGACTTGGTCATCAGCCGATCCCACACGATAGTCTCAAGTGTATCATCATTACCCAATTTCTACAATGATACCTTGACCATGAACCATTTAAGAATGATACTTCATTTAAACATAGGATCTCTCATTCAAGTCACATACTTGAATTCCTACGAAATAATCACTATATAAACATTTATTATGTTCAATTATTATATCTCTATAGAAATGAATATACACAACAAAAGACATGCCTTTGTCAGCGAATCTGCTATATTGTCATCAGTCGGTACTTTGCATATGTTCATATCACCTCGATCGATAATCTCTCGAATGAGATGGAATCGCCTAAGTATGTTCTTTGAGTGCTGATGAGATCTAGGTTTTTTAGCTTGGGTAATTGCACCATTATTGTCACAGTAAAAATCTACCGGATCAATAATGCTTGGAACTACGTCTAACTCCCCGATGAATTTCCTAATCCATACAGCCCCATTCGCCGCTTCAAAAGTAGCAATATACTTGGCCTCTGTTGTAGAATCAACTACTTTCTCTTGCTTCGAACTTTTTCATCTTACAACACCTCCATTAAGGCAAAACACAAAACATGACTGGGACTTTGAGTCATCCCTATCAGTTTGGAAGCTAGTATCCGTGTAACCCTTTACAACGAGCTCTTCCTCACCACCATATACCAAGAATATATCCTTAGTCTTTCTCAAGTATTTCAGGATATTCTTGATTGCCGTACAGTGACCATCACCCAGATTCGACTGATATCTGCTAGTCATGCTCAACGCAAATGAGACATTAAGACGAGTACATAACATTGTATACATGATTGGTCTAACTGCCGAGACATATGAAATCAAACTCATGCGGTCTTTCTCTACTTTAGATTTAGGACACCGTGTCTTAGAAAGACTTACACCATGAGACATGGGTAAGTACTCCTTCTTAGACTCAAGCATGTTGAACTGTTTCAACACCTTATCAATGTATGTACTTTGCCATTTTGACATCAATTTGTCAAATCTCGTAATCATAGTATACAACAATAACACGTAAAATTCTGATGGACTTAACCATGACAACTGAGGAAAAAGTCTCATCATAGTCAATACCATGAATTTGCTTAAAATTTTTAGCCACTAATCGCCCTTTGAATGTCTATACATTCACATCCTTGTCGGTCTTCTTCTTGAAAACTCATTTGCACCCTAAAGTCGTACCCCTTCAGGTGGTTCCACTAAGGTTCAAACTTGGTTTATATATAGAGAGTCCATTTCAGATTTCATGGCCTTAAGCCACTTCTCGGAGTCTGGTTCACTTATAACATCTTGGTATGTTGCAGACTCATCATCATGATCCATTAGTAACACATTATCAATTTGAGTCATGAGAAATCCATATCTCTCAGACTCAAATCATGGTCTACCGGATCTACGTATGACTTATGTTTCTTAAGCAGACTCTCTAGCTACAACAATTTGTAGTCCTTGCTCAGGTTCTATCTCCGGTTCATTTATCATTTGTGGTTCTTGAACTTCTTCAAGTTCTATCTTGATAGTTTTTCTAGATATGAACTATTTCTCCAGAAAAACACCAGACCTTTTCTAAACAATATTTTTACATGAAATAAACTAAGGAATTCACTAGAACTTATCATCAAAGAAGTTGCATTTGTACCATCAAATCATAAAGTTTTCTTAATATAATCGGACAAAGTGATTGCACATATTAATACTCTGATTCATTACTGAGGAAGTCTTGAATGGAATGTTTCCTCATTTAACTAGTCTGATTCATTCTGGAGTGCATAGCTTCAAGTGATTCATATATCGGGTTGCCGATCCATTCTAGCACTATGACCTAACACCTTATAAAAGAGGATCACTAGTTACTCAATCGATACTCCATTACATTTTACAACAAATCAGACCGAATGATTCACCATATCGAACCTCTAGTTCACCTTAATTTAATTGCACTTTCTGTAAGAATTGGTACTGTCAATTCATATGATCGATAGCCTTATTCACAAAGTTTCTACCTAGACCTATAAATCAAAATCATTAATTAGGGCTATATTCCTCCTACAAAATCATCTCTCAAAGCATTAAAAAAGGGATTCTAATGCAGGAATTTCCAATGGGAGGATTTTGTGCTCAAGAGATCAAGACTTTGATTTATAGCTCCTCTACTCTTCATCTTTGATGATGAACTCCAATGGCCGCCCAACATCAACAGGCGAAGTGGAGATCTGCAAAGCTAAATTTTAAGGAAGAATGGAGACTACTGAAAAATAGTCAACTTCCCTTCATTGAAAGTTAACCCAAGGATCTCCACAACTCATTAGCACCTAAAAATTTCACTGGCTATATGTATTTTCTTTATTTTCTATCTCTGTACTTTTTCATTTAATTTTGTATCACCTTTGTTTCAAGTTAATTGGCCTTGTATCTGTCGATTAGTTATTAATTAGTGTCGTGAAATCACCTTGTAGTGTTTCTAAGTCATTGTGTTTATAACAAGTCGCAAGGCATTGTGTTTCTTAGAAGTTTTGTTGTTATCAAAACATAAAATTCGTAGTCAAAAGAAAAGTAGTCAAGAATAATTACCTCTTTGAATAAATTCTTCCCAGACGAATTTAATTGTGTATACTAATATAATATTGCAATTATATTGGCTACCATGTTGTTAATGACTAGCTAGAACTCGATGAACTTAATATAATCAGGGGAAATGGTTTTCTGTGCTAAAATCATAATGAACAGCTCAACAAGCAGTAACCTAGTTTGCAACTGTCTAATTCGCTTAGATTTTTTTATTATGGCAGGTGGGTGACTTAAAGAAGGGACTCAACCCAATATCAGTATCACAATTACAATTCAATTCTCCAAATGTTTCAATTGCTTTGAAAGCTGGCCTGATTTCAGGCTTCATAGCTCTAGCGGTATGTTGTATAAATAATATATATTTTGTAACCACATAACTCTCCTCAAATTTGTTGATGACAGACACTATCACATTCTACGTTACAGGAAGGAATAGCAGTGGGCAGGAGCTTAGCACTGTTGAAAAAGGAGCAGATTGATGCAAATAAGGAGATGATTGCATTTGGGATTATGAACATTGTTGGTTCTTTAACGTCATGCTATCTAACCACTGGTAATTAATTTCAATGCTTATCATACTCATACGTTTTCCCTACTTAACAATTTTTAATTAAAAGCATTAAACCAAATTAGAAGGGATATTAAATCCTTTAAATTGGGTCACACCCTGTAAGGCTGTAACACCCCAACCTAGTTTTACCACAAATCAGCAGTCCGGTCGGGTCCCGTGATAAGAAGTAAACTAAGTAGCGGTATTAAAAAAATGGTACATAGCAGACATATATAAAAAGTGCTAAGAGAGTACTTACAACGGAAATAGTAAAAGAAGCTAAGGGTAAGAGTGTACCTCAAATTTTGAATTCACAAAGCCACTAAAAATTGAAAGTCACAAAGCTTAAAAAAACTGTAATCTTAAACATAGTCTGATACAAGAATCATTAGAGAAATCCTGATACATGTCCAATATTACAAAACCGTGCTGGAAGGATAAACTACTGAAAGAAAACAAACTAAACAAGGTACAACGGCAACCACGCTCATCCTAGGCGCAACACCCCCCTTGTGACTCCTGTAATGAGAAGCCCAAAATTAGGTCAGCCCAACCGAAGAGTAAGAAAGACCATTCTTCTTAGTGACACTAAAAATAATTTATAAAGAACAGGAATTTCTTATTTTCTTGGAAAACAAAAGTTTTTATGCTACAATAGTACATTATTTATATAGTGATATGCCACGCATGCTTTTCTATAAAAAGATACCTAACATAAATATCTGTTCTAGTTTTTAAACGTATTACGCATAACTGTTCGAGCTTCGAAAGGAGAGGTTAACTATATTACCATTTCTAAATTTTGACGAATGCTGAGTTCTATTTGTCTAGTGATTATCCTTCTTAATATCTTATGCTCAGAATTTGTTTATGCGCAATCTAACGATTCGAGTCCCAACTAACGAACGGAGAGGTTCTAGTGTCTCGCGGACATAGACTCGCATCTTCTGAATTTCTAATGGAGAAAATGTCTCCCTGTATTTGAGGCTCATAGGGTCTACTACGCCCCATGAGTAAGATAATGCGCCTCTATCTATCACGATGGAGAGAGTCTCAATCATGCCTCCTAATTATTTTAAATAACAGTCGGTTCTCTTACACATTCAACTGAAATATGCAGATCGTATTTTACGCTAAAGAATCGCCCAGTACACATTTTCTGGAGCTTAATATATAATTGAACGTCTAAAGAAATACGTGGTTAAGAGTACTATACAAACTCATGTATTTCACATGGTTTAATCTCATTTCTTAACATTTTAACCGGTGCATAATACTATGATATATCTAGCCAAAAAGAATTAGAATTTCTTACATTGAGATTACGGCGCTCGTACACTTGACGCGGCGGCATGATTCCTCCTAGATCGCTTGACAAAGGACGACTTTCCTAATTACTTTCCGTCAGGAGGAGCACAGAGACGAGCTGACGCTCAAGGTTTCTAATTGGAGAAGGAGAGGGTCGACTAAGCGGTGGAAGATCTCCGATCTTTGGAGGGCTTCGAAACGAAGACTCGGTCGATCGCTGAGAACGTCTCCTGCGACGTGCGTCTGCGAGTGATCAACGAAGCGGAGGAGTCGGCAGTTTTCCTTCTTACGAGCGATTGGGAGAAAGATGAAACTACACACTCATTTAATCGAAGACTAAAAGACGCGAGAGGCTGTTCCAGTTACGGGAAAAGGTAATAAAAGGGCTACGGTTATAGTAACCGCAAAAGTTGCGGTCCTTCCTAAAAGAAACAAAGGAGGGGGAAGAAGAGAACTTGAATACCATTTACTAAAGCGCCACATGGACATTATATCAATATAGTTATGAGTATAAACAGGCTTGTGAACCTCTATATCGCGACGAAATGATTTCTAAAGATAAATCATTTATTTATAAGCAACGGTTAACAAGGACAAATGTGTATTGTTCATTAAGAAGAAAGATGGTAGCCTGAGATTGTGCATAGACTACCGCGAGCTGAACAAACTAACAGTTAAGAATAAGTACCATATCCCCAGGATAGACGATTTGTTTGATCAGCTTGAGTGATCGTGCACGTTCTCCAAGTTAGACTTGAGGTCGGGTTACCACCAGTTGAAGATTCGAGATGTGGACATTCAGAAGACGACGTTCAGCACTAGGTATGGACACTATGAATTCGTGGTCATGCCGTTCGAGTTAACTAATGCCCCGTACGCCTTTATGGATCTGATGAATTGGGTGTTTCGAGAATTATTAGACCAATTCATTATCGTCTTCTTAGACGACATTTTGGTGTATTCAAAGAGTCAAGAAGATCACGCCGAGCACCTCCGGACAGTGTTGAGCACTCTCAGGAAGAATCAGCTGTATGCCAAATTTTCAAAATGCGAGTTTTGGCTTTCAGAGGTTGCATTCTTGGGGCATGTTATCAGTCAGAAAGGTCTCGCGGTGGATCCGAAAAAGATAGAAGCAATAAAGGATTGGCCAAGGCCGAAGGCAGTGACTGAAGTTCGAAGTTTTCTCGGTACAGCAGGATATTACAGGAGATTCATTAAGGACTTCTCAAAAATAGCGCTACCGATGACTACACTTACCAGGAAGGGGAAAGCCTTCATGTGGACAGTTGAGTGTGAGTTAGCTTTTGAGGAGTTGAAATCTAGATTGATGACCGCCCCGATTTTGAGTTTACCTTCGGGTTCAGATGGATTTCAGATTTATAGCGCCGCCTCAGGTCAAAGTTTGGGCTATGTAGTTATGCAGCATGGTAAGGTCATAGCTTACGCCTCCAGACAGTTAAAAGTTCACGAGAAAAATTATCCTGTACATGATTTGGAACTTGCAACTGGCATCCACGCTTTGAAGATCTGGAGACACTACCTCTACGGAGTTCGTTGTGAGGTCTTTACGGATCATAAAAGCCTCAGGTATATATATGATCAGCAAGAGCTTAATATGAGGCAACGTAGGTGGGTGGAATTCCTCTCAGATTATGATATCGGTATCCAATACCACCCAGGGAAAGAAAACGTGGTAGCTGATTCACTTAGTAGAAGAGGTTCGAGTTATACCCTCATTACTCAGCAGGAAGAGCTTGTGCGAGCTCTGGAGAGATTGGAGATCAGTATCATACCACGCTCCAGTCTAGGTTCTGCAAGGTTAAATTGGATGAAAATCACTTGTGATATTAAAGACAGGATCAGAACAGCTTTGCCCCTAGATCCGAAGATGGTGGAGTTATGGGGTGTGACCCAGGCTGGTCAGAAGGAGAAGTTCAGCATTTAGGAGGGTTTACTTCTGCACGATAGTAGGGTGTGCATTCCATATGTTAGTCACCACCGAGAGGACATACTTTTTGAAGCTCATGACTCTAGATATTCGATACATCCAGGTAGAACAAAGATGTATGCAGATCTTAAGAAGTTAGTGTGGTGGCCAGGATTGAAGAATGATGTGGCAGAGTATGTGGGTAAGTGCGAAAATTGCAAGTTAGTTAAAGCCGAGTGTCAGAGGCCAGGAGGCAAGTTGAAGCCGCTACCTATTCCAGAATGGAATTTCGAGGATATATCGATGGATTTTGTTCACGGCCTTCCCCGATCGCAGAGTGGGAATGATTCGCTATGGGTTATAGTTGATCGTCTCTTCAAGGTTGCCCACTTCTTTCCTAATAAGAGAACAGATCAGGGTCCAAGATTGGCTCAGTTATATGTGGATGGGATAGTCCGACTGCACGGTGTTCCAAAGACTATAATTTCAGACAGAGACGACAGGTTTACCTCCAAGGAATGGAAGTATGTGCATGAGCGTTTGGGGACTAAGTTGCTCTTCAGTACGGCTTTCCACCCTCAGACGGATGAGCAGACCAAGCGCACGAATAGAACCATGGAAGATATGCTCCGCATGTGCATTCTGGACTTTGGAGGTAAGTGGGAAAAGTATGTCACCTTAGTAGAATTCTCCTATAATAATAGTTTTCAGGCAAGCATTGGGATGACGCCTTTTGAGGCTCTCTATGGCAGGCGTTGTCGTACACCGTTGTGTTGGGCTGAAGGTGAAGAGAGGTCTTCCAACAAAGAATCATGGGTTGATAAGACCACAGCTCGAATCAAACTCATTCAGGAGCGCATGAAGATGGCACAGGATCGTCAGGCCAAGTACTATGATCAGAGGCATAGATCAGTGAAATTCAGTGTAGGAGACTATGTTTATCTAAAGGTCAGACCAGTCAAGGGAGTCTCTCGAATTAAGCAGATGAAGAAGTTGAGTCCAAGGTTCGTTGGTCCGTTCGAGGTACTAGAGCGCATTGGTGAGGTTGCATATAGGTTGGCCTTGCCCGAGGAAATGGGTGGTTTACATGATGTATTTCACGTCTCCTATTTGAGAAGAGCAGTCAGAGATCCTAAGCAGATAATCAGTTCTGAGGGAGCACCCATCGAACCAAATCTATATATCAATATTAAGCCGGTCAGAATAGTGGACACAAGAATTCAGAAGCTCTGAAATAGAGAGATCCCTTTTGTAAAGGTTCTTTGGATAAATTGTGGTCGACCAGAATATACTTGGGAAAGAGAAGATGAGCTCCGAAGCAATGCAGATATGCGTTCCTTTTCGACTCAGGTATGTTGTGATTTTCGAGGACGAAAATTTTATTAGGAGGGAAGCATTGTAGCATCCGTAACTTAATTCGTAAATTAAAATTTACTTTCAGGACTCGATCACGGGCAGGAGTAATCGAACCAACTTCCTATCGAGGTACGCATTTGTCCTTGTTAATCGTTGCTTATAAATAAATGATTTATCCTTAAGAAATCATTTTGTCGCGATATAGAGGTCCACAAACCTGTTTATACTCATAACTATATTGATATAATGTCCATGTGGCGCTTTAGTAAATGGTATTCAAATTCTCTTCTTCCCCCTCCTCTGTTTCTTTTAGGAAGGACCGCAACTTCTGCGGTTACTATAACCGTAGCCCCCTTATTACCTTTTCCCGTAACCGGCACAGCCTCTCGCGTCTTTTAGTCTTCGATTAAATGAGTGCGTAGTTTCATCTTTCTCCCAATCGCTCGTAAGAAGGGAAACTGCCGACTCCTCCGCTTCGTTGATCGCTCGCAGACGCACGTCGCAGGAGACGTTCTCGGCGATCGACCGAGTCTTCGTTTCGAAGCCCTCCAAAGATCGGCGATCTTCCCCCGCTTAGTCGACCCTCTCCTTCTCCAATTAGAAACCTTGAGCGTCGGCTCGTCTCTGTGCTCCTCCCGACGGAAGCAAGACTTTAGCCGCAGGTTCCCCCCCCCCCCCCCCCCCCCCCCCCCCCCCCCCCCCCCCCCCCCCCCCCCCGTTTCTGTGCTGCCTCGATCGGTTGTACGCACAACGACACTTTTATCCCATTTCTGTAAGTGATATTCTACCCCAGACTCTTCCGTCCCTCTCAAATAATTTTTGGGGGTTTGATTTACAATTTTGTGTATTACAAAAGCAGTAAATTTGAACTTCACCAAGTGATTCAGCACCCGTGTAGTAGTGGTCATCGTTTGGAAGTGAGCTAGAACGCGTTCAGAGATATAATTAGGAAGGTCGTCCTTCGTCAAGCGATCTAGGAGGAATCATGCCGCCACGTCAAGTGTACGAGCGCCGTAATCTCAATGTAAGAAATTCTATTCTTTTTTGCTAGATATATCATAGTATTATGCACCAGTTAAAATGTTAAGAAATGAGATTAAACCGTGTGAAATACATGAGTTTGTATAGTACTCTTAACAACGTATTTCTTTAGACGTTCAATTATATATTAAGCTCCAGAAAATTTGTACTGGGCGATTCTTTAGCGTAAACTACGATCTGCATCTTTCAATTGAATGTGTAAGAGAACCGACTGTTATTTAAAATAATTAGGAGGCATGATTGAGACTCTCTCCATCGTGATAGATAGAGGCGCACTATCTTACTCATGGGGCATAGTAGACCCTATGAGCCTCAAATACAGGGAGACGTTTTCTCCATTAGAAATTCAGAAGATGCGAGTCTATGTCCGCGAGACACTAGAACCTCTGCGTTCGTTAGTTGGGACTCGAATCGTTAGATGCGCATAAACGAATTCTGAGCATAAGATATTAAGAAGGATAATCACTAGACAAATAGAACTCAGCATTCGTCAAAATTTAGAAATGGTAATATAGTTAACCTCTCCTTTCGAAGCTCGAACAGTTATGCGTAATACGTTTAAAAATCTAGAACAGATATTTATGTTAGGTATCTTTTTATAGAAAAGCATGCGTGGCATAGCACTATATAAATAATGTACTATTGTAGCATAAAAACTTTTGTTTTCCAAGAAAATAAGAAATTCCTGTTCTTTATAAAATATTTTTAGTGTCACTAAGAAGAATGGTCTTTCTTACTCTTCGGTTGGGCTGAACCATTTTTGGGCTTCTCATTACAGGAGTCACAGGGGGGGTGTTGCGCCTAGGATGAGCGCGGTTGCCGTTGTACCTTGTTTAGTTTGTTTTCTTTCAGTAGTTTATCCTTCCAGCACTGTTTTGTAATATTGGACATGTATCGAGATTTCTCTAATGATTCTTGTATCAGACTATGTTTAAGATTACAGTTTTTTCAAGCTTTGTGACTCTTTCAATTTTTAGTGGTTTGTGAATTCAAAATTTGAGGTGCACTCTTACCCTTAGTTTTTTTTACTATTTCCGTTGTAAGTACTCTCTTAACACTTTTTATATATGCCTGCTATGCACCATTTTTTTAATACCGCTACTTAGTTTACTTCTTATCACGGGACCCGGCCGGACTGCTGATTTGTGGTAAAACTAGGTTGGGGTGTTACACCCCCAACCACTTATGTTACACCAAACCCAATCACAAGTGTAAAAAATGGCATTTAGGAATCTTATACTTGTCAATGGTATGCAACCTTTAGCGCTATGCAAGAGGCATGTATATCAATATTGAACTGGATGGCGATACTGAACAATGGGAGTGAGCACGACCTTGAGTCATTCACAGGGGAGCAAGTATGAGCGGCGCACAGCGCGTAGGGGTGTATGTGAGAACAACACGCAAAATCTTCGTCTTGAATAGCACTCAAGAGCTCAATAATGAATGGTCTGCAGGGGTGGGGTATTGAGCATCATTCAAGGGTGCAAATATGATAATATAATAATATTATATAATAATATATATATATATGAATCATAAATAAGATTTCTTAGCCCTCTTCTTTGACTTTGCCGCCAATTGCATAAACGCTCTGATCGCCTCCTTTTTTGACTTTACTCGAGAAGATATCTTAAATAATAAATTAACGAGCTCGTGACGAGCGAGTCTGGTGGTTTTATCCGCAACGGATGGGAACCACACCAACAGTTCACTGCCGAAACTCTGATTCGCTACCTTCTCAGAAATCGTATTCCTCATAAATGCAGGAGCGGATAAATTTGGATGGACAGGGGGCGGTAACGGCTCCATGGGCGATGAGAGAAGAGGAGGAGGCTTGAGGATACAAAGTCGAGGGAGGAGGCGGCTTGAGGATACAGAGCCGAGGGAGGAGGCTTGAGGATACGGTGTCGAGGGAGGAGGCAGATCAGCAGTGTTGAGGGAGGAGGCAGATCGGCGGTGTCGCTGCGGGTTCGGGTGTGGCCTATACATATAGGTTTTTGAGCACGACTGACAATAAGTTTTAATAGGTATTTGAATATTTTTTTAGTTAATATGATGTCCTCCTTATTTATGAGCAATGATAAAAGCACACTAAAATAGGCTATTAACACCAAAAAAACTATCTAAAAAAACTCAAAAACCCTAACACTCCAAGCTTTAAGTGCACACCCATGGGAATCGGACACCCCTTCGTTCTGTTCTCGCGATTCCAGGTCGCACCCCATGGAAAACTTCCTTGCCGCACCAGGTCACCTCCCTTGGAGGAAAACACCGGCAAGTTTCGCCGGAGGAGCGCCGCCACTCTTGCCACATGTATGTTTTGGCCTCTCCTTCGTTCTCCCTCTTCCCTATTTTGATTTAACCCTAATTTCATTTGGCTTCATTTATCCATTTCTACCTTATTTCTCTCCAAATAAATTGAGGAAGAAGCCTTTTTTTGTAGCCCGAAGCTTGACTAGAGTGCGTTATTGTGGAGATTTTCAAGTGCATTCTAGATTCTTTGCTATAAATCAAGCATCTATGTATATTTTTGTTATTCAATTTAGAACATTTTGATTGTTCAATTTAAAGCAGTTTTATTGTTATCTTGTATGCATTTGTATTTTCAAGTAAATTAAATTTGATAAACATTGTTTTTAGAACAATTTGAAAAGATCAAATATTTATTTTTCTTTGGATTTTCTTGTTTGTATAATGAAAATAGTTCCGAAGTTAAATGATGCACCTAAAATCATTGAAATAGATGTAGGAATGCACTTTTTTTTACGAATATGTTTTTTCCTACTAAAGAAAGCTTTATTAGTGGGTCCGTAATGTTGTCAAAGGGTTGAGATTCATTGTTACTCTCCAAAGAGCAGGCAAAATTGATGAAAGGCTTTCAATTTTGATTGTAACAGCCAAACAAAATTTGCTACTAGCCAAATGGTTGAGAGATATTGGTGGAGTTTTGGATGCCTGACATTTTGATTGTATTTTGTGCTTTCATTTCAACAAGATTTGATATGTATTTTTTGATGTTTATCGTTTTCTACTAGGTAGTTATTAATCATATAAAAATGGAGAGAAAATATTAAAGTTGTTTTATTGTACTTTGTGCCTTCAATTCAACATAAATGGTAACTTGAATGTTTACATTTTTGTAATAGCTCTTAATTTATCATATAGGAAATGAAGAGAAAAAATCATAGCATTTTGGCGTGCAAATAACGATTTTATAATTTGGTATGGCAATAACATGCTGTTGTGAAAATGACTTTTTTGATATGTTAATATACTTTGATTGTCAATAGCAAAAATAAGTGTACTTATAACATTGCTCTTAATTATTAGTCTTCTACCCCAGTCCCAATCTCCCAGAGTAGAAAAGAAGCAGATGATAAGGTATTGATTTACGCTTATAATTGCTATGTTTTTTTTGCAGGACCATTCTCAAAATCTGCAGTGAATTATCATGCTGGATGCAAGACACCGATGTCGAACGTGGTGATGGCAGTATGCATGCTGCTGGTGCTTCTATTCCTCGCCCCTCTCTTCAAGTACACACCCCTCGTCGCTCTTTCCGCCATCATCGTCGTCGCCATGCTCGGTCTCATCGAACTCCGCGAGATGCAGCATCTTTTCAAGGTGGATAAGTTCGACTTCTGCGTCTGCATGGCTGCCTTCCTCGGCGTTGTTTTTGTTGGTATGGAAGTCGGCCTGCTTTCATCGGTAAGGGCGCTTATTTACCAAATTACCACTGGTTCACTGTTAGACCTTGCTCTATCGCACCCCCTCAAGCATAATAATGCCTTTCATAGGAAGAAGAAATGCTGAGAATAATAATAGATGCAATGTTAGTTGCACTCCTACTCTTGCTATTCATAGTTTAAAAAAATTAATTCACAACCCGTTGTGTTATCCTCACATCCAAAATAGTAAAATGAAAGTCAAAAGAGAATGAGGAAGGAGCCTTGGGAAATATGAGGATCTGGCTCCATTGACATGCAGTTTATCCGCTCCTCAGCTTTTTCAAATGGTGCTTTTATCTGGTGTAGCTTTTTCCCCCATTAGAAATGGAGCTAAAACACCCAAACAAACATTAGAGTCTTATGATCATACCTTATGTATTTTTGATGTTTATCGTTTTCAACCGGTTTTTGTTAGAAGGGGCGCTCAACCCCTCTCCACGGTTGACTGCAGTCCACCGATCCAACCCCTCTCCACGTGGCAGCCACTCTCCAGGCACTCATAGCGCAGCTGGGTGATAGGAGGGGTTGAGTGCCCCTCTTATGGAGAAGGAGGTCGGGGGATCGAGGCCGAGCGTGCAACGCCTCGCCGACCTCAACAACCCGCCACGTGGCAGTGATGGGTCTGTGTGGCCCGATGGCTATGAGTGCCTGGAGAGTGGCTGCCATGTGGAGAGGGGTTGGATCGGTGGACTGCAATCAACCGTGGAGAGGGGTTGAGCGTCCCTTCTAACATTACCCACCGTGAGCAAGACATACTAACTTGTAACACGTGAAGAACGCCATAGGACCATCGTGCGGGGTCAAGAAGATCGAGATGAGACCGTTGTCATGGCCATGCACATATTTGCAAAAAAGTCACCCGGGTGGTTCCAATAGCACAAGGCAACGTGGTGGTGATTGATCATCAACGCATCACAAGAGATAGAGCGTGCACTCATTTCCAAAAATCGGGATATGATATCACCGAATGTTTTGAGTTACATGGCTATCCTGCTTGGTTCAAGGGGAAAAGAGCACAAGAGCCACCCAATGGGCGTGATGCTCGACAAGTGCACCAGCCGCAAGTAATAAAAGATGTGAGTGGTTCACTCGGGGTTTATCGTCTCCACATGGAGCATGGAACGACAGTATCCCACGATGTTGAAGTTATTAGAACGTCGAACGGATTCGATTACGTTGATGGATTCTCACCCCAGAGACAACAGATCATGTGATATCTATCAAGGAAGAAGTTGTTGCCACGGTCTTGGGGGTACTTGCTTCCCTTGATTCTCCAACCATCTGGGACTCGTGCGACTTCTCACCTTCTTCACCAGATGGCGGGTGTGAAGTTGAGCCAAAGAAAGTGCTTTGTTTCCCACCATATCATTTAAGAGTACTCGCACTGTAGCAAGTGAAAATCACGTTGTCGTCAAATAATGATTTTGGTCAGAAAACCGGCTTATTTATATAGGCACAAGGAGCATTTATGGCGGAGCAGGTCTCGCATACACTATTTTTTTGAAATCTGCTGTCTGCGATTTGAAAAGATGCAGGGATCATGTTTACCCAAATTCCGTCATATTAGCTATCGACGACTAGGATGATAGCTTGCTTCCTACACAAAACCGAAGATCTCGCCGACCAGTCATCTCAGTTATGGTGTACTCGCAATCCTCCAGAGGAGTACCCGCCAAACATCACAGAGTACTCGCTGACGATCACTGTGGTCTCGCAGACAAACCCGCTCTTTGTACTTAGCATTTTTATCGCATCTTGTAAGCGGGCAAACCCGTATTTTTGGAGTTTGCCCACGGGAAGAGCCCCCCGAGCCTATAAATAAGCCGCAAATATTAGCTTTAAATGCATCGTAAACCGAGCCAAGACCTCCCCCAGTATTCACACGTCCAAAGAACAGAGCTTGTGAGTACCTTAACGGAGAGCTATTCTAGCATCTTATAACACTGTTGTAACTCATTTTCATTAATCAAAAACATCACGCACTGCTAAGGTTCACGTTGTACGAAATCTAGTCTCGCCGCACGCGGCACCCATTTCTCCTTGCTTTGGTACTCGTGGCATACAGTACTCGCCGACCCCTAAGCATAATACTCGCAGCACAAAGTAACCGGTCACTCATAGTCACCTCATCTCATTTTCTGCTGAGTGTCTATATGGGGACACTTTTCAGCCCAACAAGTCTTCCATCCACATTGCAACAGATCCAGTATTCCACAAAAGGTCGAATCACATAGAGATTGATTGCCATTACATTCGTGAGCAAATTTAAACTAGGAAAATTTCCACTATACATCTCCGTTCAAAACTCCAACCTGCAGACGTCTTCACTAAAGCCCTTTGGAAATCCCAATTCAAATTCTTGACCGACAATTTGGGCATTTACGATACATATACGCCAATTTTAGGGGGCTATTAATTTATGGATAATTTAGTCTTTTCATTTTCATTTCATATTTGTATTATATATGGGGTTTTCAACCCATTTGTGACTTAAAAATGAGAATTGTGGATTCATTCTCCCATCCACTCAACAATCTGTCTAATAAAACTTCCTGAAAGTAAAAAAAAAGTTGTCTTACAACAGGTGGGTTTGTCCATTGTAAGGGCACTGCTGCATGTCGCTAGACCCGCAACTTGCAAGCTGGGAAATGTATCAGGAACCGACCTCTACCGGGACGTCGAGCAATATCCAGATTCTTCTACCATTCCAGGCATTCTAATCCTGCAACTGAGTTCCTCCATCTACTTTGCCAACGCCAGTTACCTAAGAGAAAGGTTAAAGAACACAAATCATGCTATTTTCTTCTTCTTCTTCTCATTTCTCCTCCTGAGATCTGTGTACAATCAGGATTGCGAGGTGGATGGAAGCCGAAGGCAACATTATCAAGGCCAAAGGCCAGGATTTGCAGTACATTATATTCGATATGGGTGGTTAGTCTTCATTTTCTCTAAGAATTCAAAGTGCATACAGTTTAAAACCAAGTCAAACTTCTTTGAAAATGTTTTTGTAATAACCCCTGCAGTTCAATGAATACATGCTTGGCTCTATGTTTTGCTGCAGGTGTGTCTGCCATTGACAACAGCGGCATTGGACTTCTATTCGAAGTCCATAAAATGCTTGACAGCAAGGGGATCAAGGCAAGTATGATGTCACAATTACTATAAATCTATGAAACACCGATACTTTCTTGAGGGTCGCGTACCCGTACCAGATACATATCCGGTACCTGTACGTACCCGGCACTCGCCGAATTGACCTTTTACTCTAGTATGTAGATATACTTGGACTTGGTAGATCGTTCTGATTATTGTGATAGGAGTAAACAAAAGAATTCTGCATGTCTTTTAGAAAGAAAAAATTATGACTCATAAATTGTAGTAACAAAATGTGTTTTAGATTTAAGTATCTTTTTTTTTCATTAAAAATATAGAGAATTTAATTAAATTTTATTTTTTTTACTATATATTTAAGGATTATGTGGAAGGGGAGCCGTGGCGCACCGATTGAGGTGTTGCCGAGTGACCTTGAGGTCACGGGTTCGAGTCCTGGAAGCAGCCTCTTGCAAAAATGCATGGCAAGGTTTGCCTACATTTCACCCTTGTGGTGGGACTCTTCCCTCGACCCTCGCTGCGCGGGGATGCCTTTGTGCACCGGGCTGCCCTGTATTTAAGGATTATGTGTTACAAATTGGTATTTTAAAAAAATTGACTATATAGTGCGTGTGTATTCGTATAAGGTAATTTTAATAATGGCGCACCCCAAACGTACCCGTATCTTTATTTTTAAATCTTCCCGTACCGACGTACCGGATACGTAGCGTACCCGATACTCGTACCCGTACCGGTGCTTCATAGCTATAAATATACATCAATTAACTCCTAGTTCATGTTGAAAGAAATGATGAAAAAAACCCAAATTATTTGTGCATGTAGGTGGCACTAACAAACCCAAGGTTAAGTGTTGTGGAAAAGTTGGCAGCAGCTGATTTCATAGATGTTGTGGGAAAGGAATGGATTTTTCTCTCCGTCAACGATGCAATCTCCGGTTGCAAATTTACTCTACATCAAGCAAAAGACGACGACGACAACGACGAGCATATTTAACTAGTGTTGTTTGTGTTATTAATTTGTGCAAATGTATTATTAACTAGTTCTGTGTATCATAGCTCCATTTTGTGAATGCAGCATGGAGAAAAGGGATGGGTGGAGGAAAATGAGAGTAAAGCCTATGCAATTTGATGAAATGTTTTGGTTTTGATTCGATAAGAACAATAATTATCTTTTAATGATGATAAGCAGAAGTACACACTCTTCACAAAAGTCTAGTTTCTCAAATTTTATACCATCAATCAGTTTTCTTTTATGAAGTACTTCTAGATTTTGTTCACTCATATGATCCAGATGTAAGTGCACAATCATGACGAATCTAAATATGAATCAGAAGATGTAAATGCAGACATATCAGTGGTGGTGCATCCTTGCAGCAGATACAAATTGCCAACCTTTTCTTCCTTTCATCATGATCATCGTGTCCAAAGATCCAGGAGAAAGAATATTCTTCTTCAAGTCTGGAATATGTCAGACATCCGTCAAAGTCCTTTCAATCCCGTTAAGCATAAGAATCTGGACTATTCGAATTCCCGTAATTTTGCACACAGTATCATTGCCCATGAATACAGAGCCTCTGTCAAGGGAACGATATGTTGCAAAATAACTCTGATTTGGAGTCATATTATAAGAACAGCCGAAATCAAATATCCAAGATTCTTGAATATCAACTAATGCACATACCGAGAAAACGTAGTCATCGTTGTCAGATGCCTTCTGCATAATGCTCGAGAATCTGAAGATTTCTTCATCTCTTTCTCTTTGAGTATATGAGAATCTTTCTTCTAATGCTCTTTCTTCTTGCAGCAGTTAAATTGATCTCCTTTGGGGTTTCTCGACTTTGATCTTGACTTTCCTCTGTCGCTTTTCCAATCATGCTTTTGTGATCGTCCACTCACGAATAATCCATCGCCATGCCCATTTGATATGTCTAATTAAGACACCTTTCCGCCCAACTCCTTGAAGTGCAGACCTGCTTTCACGTCTTCGATGGAAAGCGTGTCTCATCTATACACCATAGTATTCACTAATTGCCCAAATGATATTATAAGTGAGCACAAGAGAATCATCGCTTGATCCTCATCATCAATTTTCACATCGATTGTCTTCAAATCCATCACAATCTGATTTAACTCGTCTAAGCGAGCCTTAATAGATGTACATTCCTTCATCTTGAAGGTGTAAAGTCGTTGATTTAAGTATAATTGATTCATGAGAGACTTCTTCGAATGGAGCGTCTCGAGCTTCTTCCATAATTTTGTCGCAGTATCCTCTTCGACAACATCACGAAGAACCTCATCAGCGAGAGAAAGTTGAATAGTACTATGAGTCTTCATCTCCAACTCTTCCTTCATACCCGCCGTCATCTCCTTCGGTAATTTATCTGGCTCGAACACGACCTTGTAGATGCCTTATTGCTTCAATAGAGCAATCATCTTGATCATCCACATGCTGAAGTTATGCCTCCAATCAAATATCTCCACCTTAAAATTTATTGGAGCCATATATGTCCAAGGTTAGACCTGACTCTGATACCAGTTGTTAGCGTCGAGAAGAGAGAAGAACAGGAGAGATCAAATAAAATAAGATCACGAGAGCACAAGAGAGCAAGAAAGGAGAGAACTCAAGAATTGTTTCTAAATTGGATGTCTTACAAATGAAGACTTCATCCCCTTTTATATCCATTCAAGACCAATATTTTATTTACAAGCTTGTGTCATCGCTGATCTCATTCTAATATTTACATCATCGGTATCAACAGCCTATCATTTACATCATCGTATCATTTACATCATCGATGACACCATCCTATCATTTACATCATTGATCACATCATCCAATTATTTACATCATTGCTTACATCATTATTTAGGTTCAAAAGATTTTATATCACAAAATCAACAGTTGTTGGGACATTGCTCGTCATGCAGGGAATACCTCAAGAAGGATCAGGAGCCAAGTGCTCAAAACCTTTATAAGATCCTTCAATGCTTAGATAAGTTCCTTAGGTGAGGTCGTACGTTCACGAACGACGGTTCATAACCACAGCGTTCACAACCACCACTGTCGTGCCAAATGGAGCCTTAGTCAACATCATTCAAAGAAACTTTGTCAAAGTGTTCATTTGTCGATCATTGTTCAAAGATTTAGGGCTGGTTTGGTGTGGGTTATCTCCCGCGGATTTCATCATCGCGGAGGCAATCGTGACCGCGGTTGCATCAGCGTGGATGAAATTCACGATTATTTGTGGGGCGGGAGGATCCCGTAGCACAACCACGACCCCGCCAAACGAGCGGTGGCCACGATTGCGCGGGGCGATCCGCACGGCCGCGTGGAATCCGCCCTGCCCAACGAGTCCTTAATCAGCCAGCATTCAAAGAAACTTTGTCAAAGTATTTATTTTAACCATCATTGTTCAAAGATTTAATCAACCAACATTCAAAGAAAGCATTAATCAATACTCATGTCTATTAATTAAGAGAGTTGATATTAGCAATCCGGAACGGGCTATTCGCAGTCCATCGCTATTCGTAGTCCATAAATTTTATTTGTAGTCCAAAATTATATTTGCACCCCACTCCTAACCCAAATAAGCGATGCACTTTGCTGATTTATTAAGTACTAGAAGCCTAGAAAAACATCTTAATGACAAACAATTTAAAAAACTAGCAGGAAAATAAGTTAAATGACATGCATAGAGGAATTAACTCTAATCCAAGTTAAATGACACGCAAACCTTCCTGTAACCATAAAATCGACTACTTTTTTGAGATTTTCGCTGGATAATTTCCTTCTTTTTGAATTGAAGGTGAATCTAAGAGGGGGAAAATGACGCGACCGATAGAACTACGACTAGGGTTTAGACAACGGGAGAGAGATGGAGAGGAGGTTATTTGATAGGGTGTGATTAGTGAGAATTGGACTGCTAATATAATTAGGATTTTCACAATTTTTGGAGTGCGAATAGCGAGAATTGGAGTGCTAATATCAACTCTCTTAATTCAACAAAGTTGAATGGAATCATTGGACCTATTTATGTACCCACAAACAAAATTCAAATCAAGCCTTCACTAAAAAATTAGTTACCATCAAGTAAATTTTCCGGAATAAACTTTTTTCTAATCAATTCCGTCCCCGGTGCCCCCGGCCCGCGCCAGTAACATCCCAATCCTAAATAGGGACCGATGCGGGGAGAAGGTCATTTTTGTTATATGTCGCCACTCTGCGCCGTGTGATGTGCTTTACAGTCTGTGTTGCGATTAATTACACGACTCTTGTTTAATTTAATTCATTTTGTCTAATTGCACCCCAACATAGAGAATTTCAACTTTATTTTTAAGTGTCTTAATGGCTGAATCAAACCAAGTGTTCAACATGAAACTTGTAGATTTTGATCTGGGATTTTCAAAATGGGGTGACACATTTTCTGGAAATATCACCTACTAGAAGCGGAGTAGTCCGATCCGCTGTTATCATCGGCCACGGAGATAAGGTCAGTGTGGCTAGCTACCCGCTTAACAAGTGGAGTGGGTAGGACTTAGACATCTAAATGTAAAATAGTTTAATCTTTCATCATACTTAAGTAGAATTTCATCACATCATAATACATTGCACACCTTGCATCTTTAAATCCTTATCCAACAAGTTTGTATGTGCACTCTTGTAAGATAAACCCGTGTTATGATATTTCAAGTCCCTTAACCTGTAAGTTGTATGGGCATTCTTATACGTTAAACTATTTCTGCATCATATCCGATACTTATTTTCATTGCAATACTCTAATAAATTACTTGTTAGATTTCTTATTATGTCAAAACAAGACCCTCAACTTATAAGTCTGTAGGGGCATTCTTATAAGCTGAGTTATTTACGCATTCACCTTACTACTTGTTTTATAACACGAACACTCTCTTTCCCGTCACTCGGTTCACTCATACCACCGCTTGTGCACTTTTACCCCTTCCTTTACCCGATGCTTTGGGATGCATTGGGGGAATAGAAGGAAATCCACTTAGTCAATTTGACTAACAGTTTGTTACAACCCTCTCTAGGAGCCCCTGCAACAACCGAGCCTGCAGTACCACCCCCATCCCGGCAGCCATGAAGTATTAATGGAGATTACGATAGGGGTAGCCCCTACTCCAGCCCCTGAGAACGTGCCGAGAGATGTCAGCATTTGTTTCTGCTCCATATTTCTAGTTTATGATTATGGACATGTTTTAGCCCTAGTCCCTTTTTGTAGGGCATGTTTTAGTCATAGTCCCTTTTTGTAGGGCATGTCTTAGTCCTAATCTTTTCAGAGCATGTATTGGCCCTAGTTTCCAATGTAATCTTGGACTGTGTCCTTATGTATAAAATTATGAATTAGGACTTCATCTTTATCTCTTGCACTTTATTTATAAGTTGGTCTTACTGTGATGTAATGATGTCTCTCCTTACAGAGCAAGTGTCATGAAGTAAAGGTTAGCACGTTGGCTAACACTACCGCATGATAACTGCTCTGGCATAAGAATCCCCTCGGACGTGCCCAATTATCGAGATGGGGTTCTTACAGCAAACTGCTAGCCGCGTGCCAGCGGCCGTGCGCCCCCGGTCGCGCTCCCTCGGACGTGCCCTATTATCTAGAAGAATATCTAGTAGAAAAACATGGGGTGCCAAGAAGAGATATTCGAACGAAAAACAAAGAGAAAATCACAGAAAGCACACGAATTTAAGAGGTTCACCCAAAACCGGGCTACATCCCCTATCCCGTCTCCGCTTCACCTTCTTGTATTTACCAATAGAGATTACAAAGCACACAAGGTTACAAGGATCAAAACCGATCCTACCTCGCACCCCTCTCTTTGGACAAGAAACGGAGGAACCACCGCCAGAAACGCCTCTCCACGGAATCTCCTCGTAGACGCCTCCAAAACTCCTCAGCCGAAACCGCTAAGAAAAAACCCTTCACCATAGATTCGGGTTACACGCCTTTAAATAGGCCACGAAACCGAAACCCGGATATCCGCACACCCGGATATCACAAACCGAAATTTGGCTCGGGACCGCCGCCGGGGGCTCGCCGCCCCCGAACCCCCGCGTTTGCTGGTACTTCAATCATCGGAGAGAGTCACGCTCCGATGTCTCTAAGCTCACGTGGGCTAACCCGGTGTGAGAAACAAGAGAGCCGGAAGTGTTCCCCAACTTCAACATATCTGGCAAGGGGCATTTTGAAAAGGACTTGGTCAGAGTAGGGAGAATGTTATGCAAAGAGTTGTCATGCTGCAATAACACTATCGCGCGGCGATAACACTTAGGAAACACCAACAATCACAAGTAGATTTAGGTGCCAAATGAAGCATGCTATCATATTTTGGCAGGACAAAATATTACACTATTGTTGGGCAATAGGACTTATTGCTCCGCTATATCGGTTGCCTAAATAACGTGAACAAACTTCCATTTCAGGTTGACTGGAGCAGGAAAATTCTTTCCAAAAGGATACTGTCACGCGGTAGCCACTACCACGGGCGATGGCAGATAGGATCCTATTTAAAGAGCCATTTGCTCCTTATCTTGGGTGAATCAAAATATTCTGAAGAGACCTTTCGTGCCTGACGTCCAGAGGAGTCTCTAAAGCCCATTTCAGCGATCATCAGAAAATTTTTAGGCAATCAAATTAGAATTTATTCAATGAGAATAATGAATGTTTCGACAGCGATGATCTCACGCGTTCCTTGGATCGACAACGATGATCTCAGGCATTCTTTCGTCTACGCATTCAAAGCTTCTCTAGGGAGTTTTTAATTTCCTGAATATTTTCTTTGTTCTCTCTTGATTTTTTCTGTCTTTTGATTACTTTCTATTGAGCGTAGAGGAATTTGTCCTTGTGTTGGCGACAAGGTTCGTGTGAGGCTTAGGGGCAATTCATCTCTTGTGTTAGGCGACTATATTATGGTTTAGGTTTAGGGGTGGCTTGAAGCCTATCTAGGGAGAGATAGACTAAGACCAACCTGTTCGAGGTGCGAGTCAGTATAGAAAATAAAAAAGTCATTTTTACTATTCATCTTGAACGGTACATAAATGAAAAAAATAGGATTATACAAATAGACGACGGACTGTGGAAATATATTATGTCGAGTTTAAAACGAATCTTTGACAAAGTAATAATAATGAAAAAGAATATGATGAATATTTAACATAGCAAAAATAAATATAACAATGAGCAAAACTGTAACATCCCAATTTTGAATTTCTAGGCCCCTTCGTGATTAATTGAACCGCTAGCGTCTTGTGGGCTTCATTGACACCCAAATGGTGGGTTGACACCCTATTGAGTGTTGTTGACCCAATAAGTCACTCAATTCTCCCACTGGGCTACATGAATGATTTCTGACATATACACACGATAGATCCCTCCTAGGTGTATGAATTGACCTATTAGATCTTAGTAAGGACAAATAATACCTAAAAGTGCACAAATACTCAAACGAATCAAATTGACCCATTATGACGCAAACTCGTCAATTTGATCAACATGAATCGCACAAAATTCAAATTACCCTAATTAGTATAGACGCACACCAAATTATTCGACTCGATCTGAATTCAGAGAAGATTGATAACTGATCCTTCAGAAATTTGTCAAGCTGGAGAAGAAAATTCGTCGAACTGAAAGCTGGAGTTCGTCGAACTGAATTAATTCGTCGAACACAAAGCTGAGTTCGTCGAACTGAAAGCTGAGTTCGTCGAACTGAAAGCTGAGTTCGTCGAACTGAATAAACTCGTTGAACACAAAGCTGAGTTCGACGAACTGAAAGCTGGAGTTCGTCGAACAGAATTAATTCGTCGAACACAAAGCTGAGTTCGTCGAACTGAAAGCTGAGTTCGTCGAACTAAAAGTTGAGTTCGTCGAAATGAATTAACTCGTTGAACACAAAGCTGAGTTCGACGAACTGAAAGCTGGAGTTCGTCGAACGCAGAGCTGAGTTCGTCGAACGGAAGGCTGAGTTCGTCGAACTGAAAGCTGAGTTCGTCGAACTGAAAGCTGAGTTCGTCGTGAATTAACTCGTTGAACACAAAGCTGAGTTCGACGAACTGAAAGCTGGAGTTCGTCGAACTGAATTAATTCGTCGAACGCAGAACGGATTTCGTCGAACGCAGATTGAAGTTCGTCGAGCACAGAAACTTGAATTTTTTCCTAAGTTCTAGCTACCCAGACACACTTAGACCTTGACCCTTAGACTATACAATAAGATCCTATAAATATATGAAAGAGTTATATTAATTAAAATCAAATATTTAATAAAATCTATGTATTTTGATTTAACTATATTTAAAACACCAAATAAATAAAATAAATAGAAAACGTTATCAGAAAATTATAAATTTTCTTTTATAGAAATCATAAATGGCCTAAGTATGCTACCATAATTATCTGAATTAAAAATAAAATTTAATCAGTGAAATATTTCATTTTTAAGCCTCATTAATGAATTTAAACCCCCCCCCCCCCCCCCCTCATCAATTCCATTAATATGCAGCCATGAGAATTGATTCCCATCCACTCCCAATGCCTTGGGAAGGGCTTGGCCGGCTGGAATGTGAAGAGGGGGCGGATTCACCAAGGGAGGAAGCATTAACTCCTCCCCAAAGCCTAAAAACAAGTCTCACTCCTATATAAACCCCCACCACATTAGGATTTCGATTTTCCTGCACCATACCTCCCTAATCAGTATGAAACCAAGCCCCGGTGACCTGACGAGCCTCCTCCACGAACTCCGGCGAACTCCACCACTATCAATGGCCACGCGGCGATCCCCTCGCCTAAACGGCACGAATGTAAGTTCCTCTGACTCCTCCCTGCCCTTAGATCTTTTCTCGTCGACCTCAGTTGTCTCCGATCACCGGAGACGGCGATCCCAGCCTTGGAAGCTTCAGGCCACCCCCACCTATCTCTGCCACCTTTGCGGGTTTCGGCCTTGTATGGGGCGTGTGAAGGGGAGAGAGGTTCCCAACAAACCTCCCTCGAGGCCCTTGAGGCGGAGGAGTGCCGGCAGAAGTCGTCCCGACAGCCTCCTCTTTCCGAAGAAAATAAAATAAAAATAGAATATTATTGTGAAGTTTTCCGGCCATCACCAGCGGCAGCCGGTCGCCGACAGTTCCCCTATCGGAGCTCCCTCCCAGGCAGCTTTCTTTGAGAGCGATGGTCAGAGCTAACCCCCCCCCCCCCCCACCGGCGGCGGCAAAGTGAATAAATTATGGATCTCATCACACAGCTCGAGCTTTCTCCATTGCAGTGATATCTAGAAATTTTCTTGATTTTATTTCACAATTTTTAACAGCTTATAACCTTTAAATATTTTGAATATTTATGATTATTGGCATCGTGTATCTTTTAAAATAACGTTACTACTTTATTATACAAATTAGTTTTGTGTTTCTAAACAACCATCCCGCCATTGAAATACAAAAGAGAGAATCATGGTTTAGAGGAAATATATTACATATATATAGTGATGTAGCTAGGTTATACTCCATGAATAAACAATAATCTATATATCTGATGTTTCTAAATAAATTAAAATTGGCCTCAAACATATCAAAATAGTTCTAGTTGTTGTAAACAGTTATTTTTAGTGAACTTCAACCTCTGTTTTGGAGACCTTAGGTTATGATTTAGGGAATGCATGTGAAACACTCTATTATTCAGGGATGTTTTATAAACAACTTTCATGTTTTAATCTTTCTGATTTGAAGTCTCCAGATAAATTAAATTTGGCCTCAAACATTTCAAAATAGTTCTATTTTACTGTTTTGGCTTGTAAACAATATTTTTAGTGAACTTCAACTCATCATTTTGGAGACCTTAGGGTCTGTTTTAGATAAAGCATGTAAGAGATAATATTGTAGCTAAATATAATTACTACAACTTTCATATTTGGTACTTTCTGATCTGAACCCCCTAAGTAATTTAAATATAGTCCTTAACAGTATAATTTATAATTCAGAATTCCGCCTTGTCCAGCAAATAGTTATTTTATGCAAACTTCAACCCTCACTTTGGGGACCTTAGGGTCTGTTTTAGACAAAGCATGAGAGAGATGATATTGTAGTTAAACATACTTACTACAACTTTCACCTTCAATACTTCCTGATTTGAAGCCCTTAAGTAATTTAAATGTAGCCCTCCACCGTGCTATCCGAATTTGTTAGACCAAGTGTTAGAATAAAAGTGCACATTTTTCAAGCATACCATGTGATAGACATAACTCGTAAAACCTTGCTAGTTTCATTTGCTTGTTTATTTCCATAATAATATTCAGTCACACGAGTTTGGATTATGATGTGAATCATAAATTAATTACTCAAGTTTGAATATTGACATATCTAAATTACTTCATTTATCACCTTGTGCATGAGGGCATGGGAGGGTGCATGGTTACCGATGTGGCTGGTTCGTCGGCTTCCCCATAATATACACTATGGGAGAAGATGTGACGACAAACTCTTTCGTTTCTGATAGTGAAGAGGACCGGGGGCTAGCTACCCCTTCCACACAGGTCCGTCTCACACCTATTTGGTTATGTGCCGAGAGGATCTCCGCACGAGGTGAGGATGTGTTCCCACCGAGAGTACCTATTCTTCATAGAGGTACGGAGGCCTAGAAAGTTGGGGTGTATCCATAACATAGAAGTGGGAGCGACCGACCCACTGTCACTGTCTGGCCACGACGGTGAGGCCTGGGAAGTGAGCTCCGTCTCTTGACAGGTCACTATGTCGACATAGGGGAAAGTGATTGAGACACATCATTCGAGTGATAGGGAGGACAACCATACATGCCATCATATCATATATATACATTACTTATGCTCTCACCTTGGTCCGACATCATATAACCACCGTTAGGAAGGATTATACGATGGCGGGTGAATTTACTACTTTAGTTGTTTCCCCTCTTTACGAATTGTTTCGGATTACTGTTTCTTTTATATAACCTTGATATATATATATATATATTTATATATATTTGCTTCGTTTATTGTGCTAACTTTCCTTGCAGGTGTTCTCCCTGGTGCCCATTAGGGGGCTGGGGGAGCGTGAGATTTACTTGGTCCGTCGTGGCTAACGTACTCTTGTACGTTATCATTTTAGGAACCGATGCGCCTACCGACGGAGCAGGAGCAGATGGGCGAGCGTAGACGTACCCGTGATGACGATGAGTTCCCTGAGCCAGCACGGATGATCTATGAGGATGTGAGGGTACTACTTTGGGAGAGGAAAGGATGAGAGATTTCTTTTTGACTAGAAGTTTTGTCGTCATATGACTATGACGGTTATTGCTGCAAGACTCTATATACCCCATCGTGGGTTTTCATTTATGATTTATTATATATCATATTGGAATGTTTTGTGATGTTTTGCTTCCGCAAAATTTTTATACTGTGTGAATGTTTCTCTGTAATGATGCAATAGCCTCACAGGGCGAACTTTCCGCCAATTGGGTTGTGGGTCAGGTAAGAAGGTGAGACCTCTTCAGACACGCGAACCTCTTGAGGGGACGCTCACCTTGGGCATAGGGATCCCCTTGGTTGAAAAGGGGGGGGGGGGGGGTCCTTACAAAAACGCTCGCACAGAGCCTGCAAGTCAACACTTCTATAATAATATAATTAACAAAAAAGAAAATAAAAGTATTCTATTCAATACAAGATTATTCAACTCATGTCCTCAATTTTTTTTTGAAAAAACAACAACAGGCAGCACACACTTATTTTGTCAAACCTCATGCCAAAGTCTAGTCATATAGGAGGGAAATCAAATCCATTTGTCATAATTATAACAAAAAAAGTGGATAATTATGGCATTTTGATGCATATACAATATCAACTAGCAAGCTCTTTCCATTATAAGTAGTGCTAAACATGAAGAAAAAAAGTATAGATCAACTTGCAATAGATACTCATTCATTGCCTAAATAGATAAGGAATAAATGTTAATACCAAATGTGTTATACCTTGGTGATACTGCAATTAAAGTAAGCAAATAAACATAGTTTAGTAAGCATGCTTTTGTCCCAAACATTGGAAATTTACTAGCCTGAGATTTAGGAAGAGTTTCAAGCAAGAATTTGATGGACGTGGAGTAACTTCAACGCGCATCTAACCTTTAGAAATTGATATATAGAACAAGCCTACGATTTAGGAAGAGTTTCAAACATTTCTTGAACAAATCCAACATCCAACCCAAACCTATCCTTGTCCAACCATTCTGACAAAGCTTTGCATAAAGATTCAAGAACATTATTATTATAAACTAGTGGAGAATTTTTGGCACCAGAAGCATATGAAAATTTGGCTAATGATCCATAAGAAAGAACATGTATAAGAATATGAGCATTTTCAATCAACTTTTATGAGCTTTTGTATAACCTCGAAAATCACCATCTTAAACAAAAAAACAAGGTGAATCTTGAAACTCCGACTCCATATAGGAGTAAAAATCTTTCTTAAAATCAAACCTAAACAAGATATCCACTCATACAGAATAAATTCTGAATAGGTAAGAGAATCCTTAAGCGCGTGTAGAAAACTTTAGAGAGATGTATTCCTAGGAAATTGAAGCGACGAAGAGAGGAAGAGATTTTTACCTGAACACGACGAAGGCAAACGTCGATCGTCAATGAAGACGAAGGAAGAAGATGTGAAGATCGATTGTCGGTGAGGGTTGAGCTCAGGAAATCGAAGCGAAGATCGATTGCCGGCGAAGTGAGGATGTGGGTCTCCCGTGTTTTTGCTTTCGTAAGAACGAGTCGGACGACAGGGCCGACTGAGCTAGGTATTCTAGAGCCCCAAACAATCGTGAGCCGCGCAACGTGAATAGGAAGGGTTTTATGTCCAACCCATGACTAATAGATGAAATCATGGTAAATATTAAAACATTTGCTATGAATATACTTTGTCGTGGCTAATACTCACGTATTAACCATACTTTTTCTACCCTAGCCAAAACTTCAGTTATTAGCCACGTTTTTTTATAATCGTGGCAAATACATTACTATTAGCCATGCTATTTATTCCGTGGCTAATAAAAGCGTAGCTAAAACTCAATTTTCTTGTAGTGTGTTGAGGTGCTAAGGCGTCAAAGAGGTCAAAGACCGGAGTGTGGGAGCCCTTGACATAGGTATGACTCCATACTAGAGATGATCATGCGCACGAGGAGCATGTAAAGAATATGGCTTAAGCGTAACCATGATATCCTATGGTGGAAAAGGATGCGGAAGTCTCCAGAACATTGGAGAGAAGTCTGGAATATGAGAGAAGATTCAAGAATGATGTGGAGTCTTCCAGAAGATTCTAGAGTCGTGTAGAAGACTCTAGAATATTATGGAATAATGTAAAGCTTTCTAGAATATTTTAGAAGAGGTAGAATAATCTTGAATATTCTATAAGAGTGTGTAACCTTCTAGATAAGTCTAGATATATGTAAAGAGATCTAGAATGATATGAAGTTTTGTATAAGTTGAGAGTAATCTAGAATAGTCTAGAGTACTCTTGAATATTGAAGAATAATATGTGAAGTAACTAGTTGCCTACTTAAATCACCTAGAGGGGGGTGAATAGGTGATAACTGTGTCTTTTGCGGAATAAAAACTTGATAAAAAGATAACACATAAAGCAAATCACAATCACAGACGACACAAGGAATTTTATAGTGGTTCCCCGATCTTGGGTACTCCACTTTCCGGCCTCGCCAATCTAGAATCACAGCTAGCCTTGACTACTTCACAATATCTCGGATCAAGAAAGATCCTACAATCTCGGAGTCACAACTCCTACAACTCGGAGACAAATCTCCTACAAACTCGGAGGCAACACTCCTACAACTCGGAGAAAACTCTCCTACAACTAGAGAAAACTCTTCTGCAAGAAATTGAGATTGAGTACAATGAAATACTTAACAAACTTGTACATATCTGAACTTCTAAGATCTTCTTCCTCCTTGAGTCTTGAAAAACTTTGGCTAGAAAATGAGGAAGAAACGATTGAAATCTCAGATCTGATCTCTAGGATTCAACACGATCCAATAGATTGTTGTAGATGATTAGAGCGTTGATCTGTCGAATCTTTTCTTTAGAAGGAATCGATTGATTGAGAGAGAGAGATCCTTCAACAATGGCCGGAGGAAGCAACTTTTTTACGATGATCTGATCGAATAGAAGATTAGAAAGATTAATAAAATTAGGTTAATATAAGATCAGATAGGAACCTTATATAGCAATCAAACATAATGACAAAGAGTCCTTGATTTAAGGTAAGATTAACCTTAAAACCTCTCACACGTGCCGTCAAGTCCGTCAGAAGAAAATAAAATTCCGTCAGGAACCAAATTTTAAAGCAGCACCGAAAGAAAGCAATTTTCTCGAGACAACATGGATTTCTCGAGAAATGGATTTGACCTCTCGAGAAATGAACTTAACTTCTCGAGAAATGGCTGCAACAAATCGAGATAAGGCTGGAAAAAACTTTCATAAAGACTTGAAGAAAATTTCTCGAGAACAAAGGGACTTCTCGATAAATGGCTTTGATTTCTTCACAGAACATATGACTTCTCGAGAAACAGCTTAGAAAATCTTTCTAAGGACATCTGAGAAGATTTCTAGAGAACAATAATGACTTCTCGAGAAATGAACTTGATTTCTCGAGAAATAATGATTTCTCGACAAAAACCTTAGAAAATTTAGATTAGAAGTCAGAGAGGGATTTCTCAAAAAATGAAGAAGACTTCTCGAGAAATAACTTGGATTTCTCGAGAGATAACTTAGATTTCTCGAGAAATACCCTTAGAAAAATTCTGAACTTTTTCTTCTTTCTTCTCAAGAACACCAACAGCTCTTCTATCTTCCAAGCTTTAAGAGTCTTGAAAATAAAGTGTATCCTAATAGAGAGATCACACATGAGTCAACATCATGTTCCACACAATGAGGGATTACATTGCATGAGACTGTGTTTAATGACCCATTGTGATCTGACGTTGGTCTACACTTGGCAATTATAGCCTGCAATAACATTGCTAAAAGACCATCAAATACACTAGCAATTCAACTTGGTTCAAGGGTAACTTCTCACAAATCTAGGCTATTATGGATTCAATACCCAACAATCTCCCCCTATTTGTAGAAGTCAGAACTCTATGCACTAAGATGAATTGCAACAAGATAAGAAATATTAAATGCATATCACAATAGAAACAACAGAGATCATCAAAATCAAAAATTATATATATCTAATCAAGATTGTCTTAAATGAATTAAAGTTCACACAATCACTTTAACAAAAGATTTTGATAGGTCTAAGATTCTATTCTTCAATGGCTCCTCCTCTTCTTTTCATGTCTCTTGAAATAAGCTTCAGGCTTTGGAAAGAACTTTGGAGGAGGATTTGGAGCTTCTGGATTGTCTTTGCCATGAGTTCTGAAATGTATTCTTCTCTTAGTCATGCTCATTTCAAACTTGTGCCATTCCTCTTGACTGTAATAGTCTTGCACCTTCATCCCACCTTCATTCACTAGCTTGAAGGTGTCTAGGATGATTACCCTTGAATCTGGACTCCAGGCTTCAGCAGCTTCTACTGCAACTCCCTTACCCGAACCTTCAGAACTTCTTACAGGAATAGATCTACTGGCTGAAGGACCTTCTCCATATATCCTTTTCCTTGACCCTGGCACCCTAGACTGAACTTCAGATTGGTCTGCAGGCCAAACTTGAGTATAGTCCACTGAAGGATCATACTCAGGTTGCCCTTCAGGTCTAGGTGAGAATTGAGGTTGATCAGGATAGATTACCAGCTCAGGAAAAATCTCATTATGAAGCCACACTGCAGTCTTTGAAATATAAGCATTGTCATCTGCAATCTGCTTTTGAACACCAGAATTCAACTGCTCAAACTGATCAGCCCAATTTCTTTGAAGCTGAGATACTTGCTAATCCAATAGCTCTGTCATCTTATCCTCCCCTTTCTGACTTCTACAGTTAGGGTTTGGATTACAGATTCCTTGAACTGACCAATTTCATCTATTATCTGAAATGTATTGGCTTCTGCCTTTCCTTCAATGGAGTTTTGAGTTTTTCTTACCTTGATAGTTTCTTCAAAAACTTTTCCCATGCTATGAACAGAGTGATCTATGGCTTTGCCACCTTGAGTGACAAGCTTCTTAAGATTATCTGTGTTGGCTTGAACTTCAGCAAGGCCTCTGCTCATCTCTTTTTCTGCAGCAGAGATCCTTGTATGCACATCTTTGAGAGAACTCTCAAACATCTCTCTTTGCTTATTCAACATCATTTCTAGCTGACCCAGAAGAGACTCTGCATCATGCATAGGAGGTGAAGGAGGAGGTAGAATATCGGTCCTCCAATCAGAAATTTCTTCTAGAACTACTGAGCTGGCTTTCTTTTGGGCAGAGGATGGAACCACATCCTCTCCCTTACTGGCATGCTCAGATAGAGCAACCTGGCCTTCATCCATAACAGACTCCTTCTCCCCCTCAACATCTACTGGGGGAGGTGAGTGCACTTGCACTGAGTCTATATCATCATTATCAACAAACTCTAGGTCAGCCCCTGACCCTGCCTGATGGAAACTTGAACTGTGCTCTTCATGAAAATCTCTTTCAATGTCTGCAATTGTATCTGCTACAATGTCTACCACTAATTCTGTATGCAAAACTTCAGGATTCACATCTAGAGGAGGTGGAATAGTAGATTCATCACCTGCTGAGGAGGGGACAGTTTCTTCAAGAAGAATTTCAGGAACTGATGTAGTTGGGACTGTACTCTGAGTTGGAACTGGTTCTTGTTGTTGAACTGTCTGTTGAGGTGGTACTGGTTGCTGTGGTTGAACTGGTTGTTGAGGAGGTATTGGTTGCTGGGGTTGAACTGGTTCTTGTTGAGAAGGTATTGATGGAGAACTTGATGGCTGTGAAGAGGGGAGGGGAGCTGGAGAAGCAGGCTGATTGACATTAGTTACAGAAGGAACATGTTCCCCCTTGGAAGATGCACCTGCATCCATTGGTTTAGTAATCCTGATGTCCCACCTCAGAATTGTGGAGACATCTAACTTCTTCAAGTGATGGAGAACTGCTCCTTTGGACAAATCAAAAGCTTCTGGATGGACTTGATTCAGATAAAGAGAAAGAATTCTTGCAAAGTTCGGAGCAAGAAGGCTTTCTTTAATTTTTGTAAAGAGGAGGGTTGCCCAGTCACATTTCTTCGCATAGACAACTGCTGTCACTAAGCAGAAAACATCTGCAGAGACATAACCCACACTTCATGTATTGCAAAGGAATACTTTAGAGATAATGTCAACCAAAAGCTTGCCTACATCATTCATTTTCTGTCTTCGAACTGTTGTAGCAGCTTTATCCAGACCACAGAATGTCACAGTTCTTGCCCAATCTGCATCTTTAAGAATATCTTCAGAATCCACTACTGGCAATCTCAGATATTTGGACAGAGACTTAGAGCTAATCTTGATCTTTACGTTGTTCACAGTGGATTTCAATAATTTACCGTCCTTTCGAACTTTGATGTTTATGAAGAACTCTTCCACTTCCTTGAATAGAATTCAGCTAGTTTGCTCCGGAACAAATGTCAAATTTGCTGCATCTAAGAGGTAAAAGAGGTTCTGGAATTCATCTGAAATCGAACTGAGACCTGCACGCACTAGCTCACTGCCAACGCCGATCTTAGGTCTTGGAAGAGGCGCCATCAATCGAGGAGAGATCTTGAACTATCGAGAGAGAAATTGCAAACTGTCGAGAGAGTCGGGAGTGTCACGAGAGGCTTAGGGTTTCTCGGAGAGGGTGGCGTGAACTTTAATTCTTTCGAGACATTGTATTTATATATATTCTTTGATTTGACGGATAAAAGAAATAAAATTTAAATATTAAACTGTGCCTACCTGACCTTTCGAATTCCACAGAATGAACAGTTGATATCGGAAGATTAATTGATATTTCTCGAGAGATAGAATTCATTTCTCGAGAAATCAAAAGTTATTTCGCGAGACGTATGTTATTTCTCGAGAAATTGCCGTGTCATCACATTAAGTTTTTGATGCCAGAGATAATCTGTATTTCTCGAGAAGTAATGACCATTTCTCGAGATAAAACATATTTCTCGAGAAATTCAAGTATATCTCTAGAATTTTGTTGTAGAATTCCTTTGATGTCATTTCTCGAGGGATTTACCCATTTCTCGAGAAATTAAGAGTCATTTTTCGAGATCTATTGTCCTTCTCGAGAAATATAGTTCAATCGATAAGTGTCAGAATTCCCTTGAGAAGAACTTTTCTCGAGAGAGAACATCATTTCTCGAGAAGTATAGTCTGTTCTCGAGAAATCACAGAGATGACTTGAACTTTCCTTGTAATTTTCAGGTCTTTGCTTTCTTGATAGATTGAAGAACTGAAAATCTTCCTTGCTTCATTTATGACTTGATTGGGACTCCCTGTTGAGCATCCCCAGTTCTGTCTTGAAGATAGAGAACTTGGTCTCATCCAGCGGCTTCGTGAAAATATCTGCAACTTGCTTATCCGTAGGGACATAACTTAGATTGATGTCCCCATTCTCTACATGCTCCCGGATGAAATGATATCTCAATTCAATATGCTTTGTCCGGCTGTGAGAGACCGTATTATTAGCAATTAGCATTGGAGGAGTCGCAAAACATAGGGATTTCTTTGAACTTCAAGTTATAATCTTCAAGCTGATTCCTTATCCAGAGAAGTTGTGCACAACAACTGCCTGCAGAAATGTATTCTGACTCTGCGGTTGATATTGCAACACAATTCTGCTTCTTGCTACTCCAAGAAATAAGCCTCCTTCTAAGGAATTGGTAAGTCTCGGAAGTGCTTTTTCTATCGTCCTTGCTACCTGCAAAATCTGCATCTGAAAAACCAATTAGTTCGATATCGTTACTTCTTGGGTACCATAAGCCAAGATTTGGTGTACCCTTAAGGTATCTCAAAATCCTCTTTGCAGCGGTATAGTGAGATTCCTTAGAGTTCACCTGATATCTAGCACATACACATGTAGAGAACATTATGTCGGGTCTACTAGCAGTAAGGTAGAGTAGAGAGCCAATTATGCTTATGTACTTGGTTTCATCGAAAGGTTTTCCTTTCTCATCCTTGTCCAGAGACATAACTGAACTCATTGGAGTCCTCATAGAGGATGCACTCTCCATTCCAAATTTCTTTACCAACTCCTTGGTGAATTTCGTCTGAGAGATGAAAATTTCATCTTCAGATTGTTTCATCTGAAGTCCTAAGAAATATTTTAGCTCACTAATACTGCTCCTTTCCAACTTCCCTTGCATAAGTTTGGAAAACTTCTTGCAAAGGTTGTCGTTCGTAGAGCCAAAAATAATATCATCGACATAGATTTGCACTAGCAAAATCTTGTCTTTAACATCCCTAAGAAATAACGTTTTATCTATCTTCCCTCTTGTGAATTTGTTCAAGAAGAAAGTTAGACAACGTCTCATACCAAGCTCGAGGAGCTTGTTTCAAACTATATAAAGCTTTTTGCAGGAAATAAACGTAATCAGGATGTTCAGAATCAACAAAATATGGGGGATGTTCAACGTATACTTCTTCTTTTATATTACCGTTGAGGAATGCTGACTTGACGTCCATTTGGTATACAGTGAATCCCAAGCTTGAATGCAGCATAAGCTAGGAACAGCCTGATCGCTTTGAGCCTTGCTACAGGAGCATAAGTCTGATCGAAGTCGAACCCTTCTTCCTGTCTGTATCCTTTTGCTACATGTCTGGCTTTATTCTCGATTATTGTTCCGTCTTCATCCAATTTGTTTCTGTAGACCCACTTTGTTCCAATGATATTCTTATCTTTGGGTTTTAGAACAAGAGTCCACACTTTGCACCGCTTGAATTGATTTAGTTCTTCTTCCATTGCAATTATCCAATAGAGGTCTTCATTTGCTTCTTGGAACTTCTTTGGTTCAACCTGTGAGAGAAAACTCAAATGTATATTTTTGTTAGTAATACCTCTTCTTGTTCTTATGTCGACTTGAGGATTTCCTATGATCTGATCAACCAGATGATCCCTCCACTACAAGATATAGTATCTACGACGACGTTTTTTTTTGCGACGTTTTTGAAGCGTCGCTGTTAGTTTTATATTTAGCGACGATTTTTTTCATAAACGTCGTTAATGCAAAAAAATAGCATTTGCTACGTTTTTTAGAGAAAATGTCACCATACGTGTTGAGCTCTTGTGACGATTATTTTTAAAACGTCACTAAAGTAATGTTTTTATTGTGACGTTTTTGAAAACGTCGTCGTTCGTTTACATTTAGCGATAATTTTTTTTAAAACGTCGCCAATATAAAAATTTAGCATTAGCCACGCTTTGCATGAAAACATGTCAGCATACATGTTTATCTTTCGTGACGATTTTTTTTAAAAACGTCATCAAAACATATGATTTTCTGTCAAAATTTATTATCAAACATTTCAGAAGATCTTTTGTTAAAAGGGATATAAGTGATATAGTTATCATTTATCAAATGATTGAACATGAATCATGTCATGTACTTAGTGAGCATGATGCATGAAATACATCATGAAGTACGTATACGACGCCCATTATGCATGTTTAAGTTGATGATATATATCAGCCTTATCTATATATATGCACACACCCATAACCATACACTTGGTTATGTGCGTACTCCAATGCTATGGGTAGTTTGTATGCACACATGCACCCATAATTATGCGCTTGGGGCTATGCGCACCCCATGATGGCCGGATATTTTGCTATGCGCACATAACTATATGAATGCACACCCCCATACATGCATGCGCGATGGGGTATTTCGCTATGCGCTATAACCATATGCTTGGCTATGCACACCCCCATGATGGGGTATTTAATTGCTATGAGCACCACCCATAACGTACTACTACGCTTGGCTATGCACACACCGTACCCTCATGATGGGGTTGCATGTTTTGCTATGCGCATACCTATAATCATACGCTTGGCTATGCACATCGCTATGATAGGGTATTTTACTATGCACACACCCATCACCATACACCTGACTATCCACACTCCCATGGTCGGGAGACGGCTGCGGCAGACGGTGAGCGCGGCGTCATCAAAACATACGACCTTCTGTTAAAGTTCTAATATAATGATATTTTTGATGGTAGTGAAGTTATATTGATGATAGCGACGATCTCGATCGTAAGCTTGATACAAGTAATTAAATATATATATATAATATGAATTTGTTCACTGTGGATATTATATATGTCTCCACAAACGTACATAACTGTTAGGGTTAGCATACATACGTACATCACGTAGCCATGCATTTTTTGGCCTGTAGCTCAATGATCTTGTCAAATGTTACTAGTTATGGAATACCCTGCAATATATCATACCAAGATATTTCTTTCTGTGTGGAGAATATGTTTACATTGATCGATGAGGCGTTAGGTGAATGTTCCAATATTGTAAGTATCATGAGTTGCGTAACGATGAAAATGACTGCATCGATCAATGACGAGTCGATTAAACAAAGTCTAAGATGACAGATCATAACCTCATATCAAATGCTCCTATGTATATGAATTTTGCGTTTACGTTCAAAAATAACAACTATTTTTGTTGGTGCAAAAATAACAATGAATTATTTTGTTACAAAATACATGTTTTTAAGTAAAAATGAAATATACATTTTCAAAATTTTCATGTAATATTTTAATATAAAATTATTTATGGAGGGAAAAATTCGTTTCCCTCCAAAACTTTCATTGCCACTTTTAGATTTATTTTTTATTTTTTATTTCCTCCCCCCTAACCGGCGATCCACTTCCTCCCCTAACCCGTAAATTAGCCCTAGCTTTTTCATTTCCTCCCCTAACCCGTAATCAGTTACCTAATACGTAACTAATATTTTAGCCCCATTTTTTTAAATAATATTTCACACTTGTGTCGAAGGTCGTCATCCGTGTTGTCCAACCGACGAATATATATATATATATCTTTATTATATCTTTGTTATATAAGCAAAGAGCAAAAGAGGGGATGGTGAGACATTTTTTGCCTAAATTGCCCCTCATCATTTCCAACTCTCTTTTTCATTTTTAGGGTATTTGGGTCATTTGTTCATATAATAATCAATGCATTTGCTGGAATAATAAAAACATTATTTCTCTACTCCCCTGCTCTGCCGCCGAAAGCAAATGCTCCCTGCTTTGCTCTGCCGCCGAAAGCAAATGTCGCCATCAGTCCTTTCTCCTCTCAGCACGCTACCGTCGCATCCTCCTCTTCATAGAACCCTACCTCCTCTTCACAGAAACCCTCCTCATTCTCCTCCACAACGCCTCACTGGTAGAGCTTCTCCTCTTCGCCGGCAACCTCCTTCCCGCGAGCTCCTCCGACCGGCGAACTCCTCACGGGACCAACATTGCTCTTCCCGCGAGCTCACGATTTCTCCTCCTCCACAGTGGCTCGTCGGCGACCTCCTTCCAGCGAGCTCCTCTGACCGGCAAACTCCTCACGGTAAGATACCTACAGTTATCTTCTCGCGAGCTCATGGTTTTGTGATTTTTTCCATGTTTTTACTCGTTGTTTGGTTCCGGTGATTTCTCCTCCTCCACAGTGCCTCGCCGACGACCTCCTTCCCGCGAGCTACTCCGACCGGCGAACTCCTAATGGTAAGATACCAACATTGTTTGTACTCATGTTCTTACTCCTCATGGTGATTTATGGTTCGTGCTCTTTTTTCCATTCCAGTAAACAGCTAAGGTTAGATTCTCTTAGCTTATTAGAATCTGCAATATTTTTTGGAATAGATATTTTTATTTAGAATCCATGCACACAACAAATGTTTTTTATAGTATTTTATTCTATTATAAAAACAGTCTGTATGTCACTCATCTTTACCTTAATAGGAAGTTGTTAGCTTATTTAGAATCTGCAATATTTTTTTGTTAGCTTGCATTTTTTGCAATGTTTTCTTTTCTGTGATCATATATTCCGACGTGTTGTGATATATTTGTTTGTAATTTCCCTGGAATTCTTTGTGGTGTCTGATTAGAATATTTCATTTCATTTGCAATGTTTTAAAGATGCAAGTGATCTGTTTCTTTAGAGATGATTTTCTATCTTTTCTCTTCTCAGATTTTTGTGTTTCCAGCTTCTTTTGTTCGTATTTGTTCAATTTTTTGGGGTTCCTCTTTAACTCTTTCTGTGCTAATTTTTTGAATGTTTACTGTGTAATGTTTTTTAGGTTTAAAAGCTCGATTTCTTTTCATTCAGATTTTGTGCCGTGAAACAACTATTTTTCATTTAGATCTTCATTCAAATTTTCATATAGAGATTTTCATTCAGATTTTCATTGAGAGTTTGATTTCTTTTCTATTTGTGAAGTCTATATTTGAGATTCTTTCTATTGACAGTTTGAAGTCTATACTTGGGATTCGTCATGTTCTGTCTGGAATAACTCTTATGTTAATTTCCTTGTTACAATGCTTAGGCATTATTTTCCTATTGTTCATATTTGTTTTGGGTCTGCTAACTTTAACAAATCTAAAATAATATCCTGAACAAAAAATCTGAACACAAAATAATTGGAATTTCATTTAGAGATGTGGCCACAGATTTAGGATTTTCATTCAGATTTTGTGCTGTGAAACAATTATTTTTCATTTAGATTTTCATTCAGATTTTGTGCTGTGGAATCTGAACCTTTAGCTGAATATATTGATATAATAGGTGTTCACCATACTAAAATTGATTCAAAGAACCTTTATATGAAATTATTGTAGACATTTTTATATGCATTACACATAGCATTTTCTGCTTGGAATGCTGATATGTATCTGTGTTACAAACAACATTTTCTGCTTGGAATGCTGAAATTATTGTGTTACAAATAGCATTTTCTGCTTGGACCAAAATATAGTCTTACACTAATATCTCCTCTTCTTTTCATATCTAACATCTGCAACTAGCTCTTTCTCTCCTAACTACTTAGCAATCACATATCAACTGTTTGATGAATTGCCACCAATTTTTTTAATTTCCAATTGCTGCATATAGTTTGTTTGATGATTTTTTACTAATTGAAAGCATGTAAAATTATTTTACTATGCTAAAACATATATCTATCACTGTCCTTAGAAGCTCCTTGATATATCGATTCTTTTTTTTACCAAATTCCTGGTGCTGAGATACTACTATACAAGTAATATTTTTTAACATATTTTTTGCATTTTGGGATGCAGGTAGTAGCTTGATTTTCGTGTTAGTGGATATTATCTAAAGAAGAGAGGAGAAGACATCAGTTGACTATCAAATATGTACAATAATGTCCATTCATAGATTTTTCTTCTTTGTAGATACTTTTTTTCATGTATTTAGTTTAATTAGAGATGAAAGTACTATTAGTCTGTATTGAGGGGTTTCGGCAATCTCCCACCCTTTTTTATTAATAAAATAATGAATATTTAACACACTTCTCTTTGCTATTGAATATTTTATTTATTTGTGTTTGAATGTTTAAAATTAAATTAAAATAAAAAGTAAATGTTTAGTGGAATTTTGATTAGTTTTTAGATTATTTGAGAAGTATTATCATTATTTTTTTTTTTTTTTTTTAAAAATATAATATTTTGCGACGTTTTTTTTTGAAAAAAAAAAACGTTGTTGTACAGTTTTGGCTTTGGTGACGTTGGCTAAGAAACGTTGTGGTAGGATGAACATCTTTTGCGACATTTTTTGGAAAAGTATCACGATAGAGCAATTACTTATTATGACATTTTTTTAAAAGTATCACGGTAGAACAATTGCCAATCATGATGTTTTTGAAAAAAATGACGCAGTAGAGTAACTGGCAATCACGAAGTTTTTTTTGGAAAGCGTCGCAATGAGCTACGGCGACATGCGCAATCACGACGATTTTGTGACGTTCTTATAAACGTCACGAAAACTATCGCGACGCTTTGAAATCGTCACTAAAGACATAAAAAAACGTCGCCGTAAAGCGAGTTGTAGTGCTCATATGTTTGAACTCAAGATTCCTTGCATCAATTGGGACACCAGGAACTTCTTCTACTACTAAAATGTCTTCCTCCACTTGAATTGGCTCTTCATCTTGGTGATCTTCCTCTTCAGTTGAGATTGGGGGAGAGATCTTGACGAAGGTTTGAGCATTCTCTTTAACTGGCTCATCCAAGCTTAAGTCTTACAACTTTGAACCTGCATCTTCAACAGAAGCACTAGAAGAGCTGCTATGTAGCATGCTCGTCTCATCAAATACAACGTTAATGGATTCTTCTTCTACAACTAGGGTTTTCTTATTAAAACTCTATAAGCTCTGTTATGGCTACTATAGCCTACGAAAATACCTTCAAAACTCTTTTCACTAAACTTGGTTTTGTAATGCTTCCCATTATTAAGAACAAAGCATTTATTGCCAAAGATTCTAAAATAAGAGATTGTTGGTCTCTTGCCTTTTAGTAGTTCATATGGAGTCTTTTCATAGTTTTTATTTATGAGTGCTCTGTTTTGCACGTGACAAGCAGTGTTGACGGCTTCATCCCAGAAGTATTACGGAATTGAAGAATTGCTCAACATTATTCTGCAAGCCTCAATGAGAGTTCTATTCCTTCTCTCAGCTACCCCATTTTGTTGTGGAGTTCGAGGAGAGGAAAACTCATGAAAGATACCAAGGTTTTCACAGAAGTCTGTCATGACCCCAGATTCAAATTCTGATCCATGGTCACTTCTGATTTTGACCACCGAACAATCTAATTCATTCTGGATTTGCTTGACAAACTTAGTGAAAATATCAAAGGTATTTGACTTGTGTTTAAGAAAGAATACTCATGCAAAATGTGAGTAATCATCTACAATAACCAATGTGTAAGACTTACCTCCTAAACTTCTAATTTGCAAAGGACCAAACAAGTCCATATGGAGCAGGTGCAAGCACCTAGTAAAGTCTTTGCAAAAAATGCTCTTAAAGTTAACTCTTGCTTGCTTGCCTTTTACACATGCATGGCGAGGTCTATCTTTAATGCACTTAACATTCGGCGCATCACGCACTAAGTTTTGAGAAAATAATTTATTTATAGTTTTGAAATTAATATGTGTTAATCTCTTGTGTCAATATTGGTCAACAAGAGATGCACTATCTTTTGCTAAAAAGCACACTGATGTAGAGGAGGATAAATAAAGAAAATTCAAACAGAAAATATTTCTACAACGAGTGCCTGATAAAATCGTTCTAGAGTTTTCTCCGACTTTATCAAACACTTATCTTTACAAAAATCAACTGTGTATCCTTTATCACAGAGTTGATTTATGCTTATAAGATTATGTTATAATCCTTCCACATAAGCCACATCGGAGAAGAATACATTACCATTAGTGATCATACCGTAGCCTTTTGTTATTCCTCTGTCGGATCCGCCAAAAATAACTTTTGGACCATTCTCAACTGGAAGAAAGCTCTGCAATAGGCTTCTTGTCCCGGTCATGTGCCGAGAACAACCGCTGTCCAAATACCAGATATGATTTTTGTTGGCCTTTGGACATATCTACAAAAACAGATTATTTTGCCTTAGGAGCCCAAACAAATTTGGGTCATTGGTCCCTTGTTAGTTGAGCACCACGTTGAACATTAACATTGTGAGTGGTCTTTCTTACAATATTTCCTTGTGGTCTCTTATAATAAATTGGATTGAACTAGCAATCTACGACAATGTGACCAATCTTGCCGCAATTCCAACAATCAAATCTGTTGTATCTCCGCTTTGCATTCTCCTGCTTTACTTTTTGAACGTTAGTTTTAGCAGGAGCATTACTTTTTGATGAGGATCTCTCATACGTGCAACATACACATGGTATAACTGACTCATTCGGCTTAGGAGCAACAGTCTTCACTGTTGGTGCCTTCTTTGCACTAGGTCCATGAACAAAAGGAACATAACTTCTCAGATTTATTTCCTCATAGGGTGCTTTGAACGCACTTGCACCAAAGTTTCGGGGACGAGTCCACCCCTTGTAGTCATTGACAGTCCCAAACTCAATTGGTCTAGTCAAGTGACCATAGGAGCTTTCCAGATCATAGGCATTTGTAGGAAAGATAACTTTCTTAAATGTCGTCTGATCCAGATGGGCCTTCCCTTTCTCTTCGGCGGTAGCTTTCTTAGCATTCTTATTTTTCTTCTTGGCTAGGATGCTCTTAGAAGATTTACTAGATTCAGCCACATAACCTAATCCACTTCCACTTACTTTAGCGGAGAATCTATCAATGATTGGAAGAACAGTTTTAGGTTGGGAGAACTTTTCAACTAGCTTTTTCTCAGCAGCTAGTTGTTCTTCCAGCTCTTTGATAGTTTTCTCTCTTAGGGCAAGGAGCTCATTTGAGCTTTTAATCTTGTATGTCAAGACTTGGATTTCCTCTCTGAGAGGGGTAAGTTTTGCAACTTCTTCTCTCAGATTGGATTCCACTTTCTTGATAGACATAATCTCTTTGGCCTGGGTTTTGACGACCTTTCGACATTTGTCAAAGGCTTTGAGCAATTCAGTATATTGGGTCATGTGTTCTGAATCCTCATCTGAGAGGTAGTTCTATTGCTCAGCTGAGGCATAATCAGATTCAGACTAGATGGTATGAGTATTTACCTTCCCTTTGTACGGAGGTTCTTCTTCGTCGTCAGTCATAGCCATGAGCCAGAAGTAGGCTTCTTCTTCATCACTTGACTTCTCTGAGTCACTGTCGTTGAGTGTTTTGGACTTCTTGGCGACGAAGCTTCTTTCTGTTTTCTTTTTCCCGCAGAAGGATTTCTTTTCTTCTCTCTTTCCACCCTCTTTCTTCTTGTGAGAGCAATCATCGATCATGTGCTCTGGCTTATTACAGCAATAAAAAATAATGTCAGAAGAAACGTGTTTATTCGGTTTAGACTTATACCTGTCATGGCTGCTTGAGCCCTTCCTGTGATGATCTCCATCACGACGAGAATGTCTGTAGTCAGAGGAAGAGGGGTTGCTCTTCATATGCCTTCTTTTGCTTAGCAGTTTCTTGAACTGACGGGAGATTAGAGAAAATTCCCCATCAGACATTTCAGAACAGGAGGAGCCGGCTTCTGATTCTTCTTCTTCATCAGTTTCTTGTGCCCTTATTGGAGACACGGTTCTGCTTTTCCTGGAGCTCTCGGCCTTCAGAGCCAAAGTCCTTTCCATGCCTGAGGTCCGATTTCAATCTTCTTCTGTTTAGCGGATATTCATCTGCAGCTCATGAGATAATAGCTTCCCGAACAGATTTTGTGGGTCAATATTTGGCAGCTTTCCAAACTCCCTAATGGCAACGATCTTGTTATCCCATTCTTTCGTCATTGACCACATGAACTTGTCATTGAGTTCACCGTTTATAAATTCCCGGCCATAGTTTCTTAGGATGTTAACAATTTTGAAGAACCTTTCATAAGAATCGACAATACACTCCTTCTTACTCTGCTTGAAGGCCTCATACTCTTGGTTGAGTAGAGATCTTCTATCGTCTCTTACCTCTTCGGTACCTTCCATGAGAACAATCAAGGATGTCCACATCTCTTTGGCTGATTTGCAGTGGATCATGTTTTGTAGCATAGAGTCATCCACTGCACTAGCAATTATGCTCTTCGCCTTTTGTCCAAGGCTACTATAGCGATCACATCCTTAGTTAGGTCCATCATTTTCTTTGGCACCTGAACAGTAGGGTCAATTGTAGAGGAAGTCATAGGCACGTGAGGGCCTTCTTCCACGACTTGAAAAATTCTCGGATCTGCGGGTTCCATGTAAAATCTGACTCTTTCTTTCCACATGAGAAAATTAGCCTTTGTGCAGATTGGCAGCTTCAACGAGGAGGAATCCTTGCTTCTTTCCATGATTTGCTAGCAACTAGAATGAATGGATCCTGTTCAAGGTGTTAACCTAGAAATGAACGGTGACCCTCTGATACCAATTGAAGTAACTAGTTGCCTACCTAAATCACCTAGAGGGGGGGGGGGGGGGGGGGGGGGGGGTGAATATGTGATAATTGTATCTTTTGCGGAATAAAAACTTGATAAAAAGATAACACAGAAAGTAAATCACAATCACAGACGACACAAGGAATTTTATAGTGGTTCTCCGATCTTGGGTACTCCACTTTTCGGCCTCGCCAATCTAGCACCACAGCTAGCCTTGACTACTTCACAATATCTCAGATCAAGAAAGATCCTACAATCTCAGAGTCACAACTCCTACAACTCGGAGAAAAATCTCCTATAAACTCGGAGGCAACACTCCTACAACTCGGAGAAAACTCTCCTACAACTCGGAGAAAACTCTCCTACAAGAAATTGAGATTGAGTACAATGAAATACTTAACAAAACTTGTACAGATCTGAACTTCTGAGATCTTCTTCCTCCTTGAGTCGTGAAAAACTTTGGCTAGAAAATGAGGAAGAAATGATTGAAATCTCAGATTTTATATCTAGGATTCGACACGATCCAATATATTGTTGTAGATGATTAGAGCGCTGATCTGTCGAATCTTTTCTTTAGAAGAAATCGATTGATTGAGAGAGAGAGAGAGAGATCGATCCTTCAACAATGGCCGGAGGCAGCAGTTTCTTTATGATAATCCGATCGAATAGAAGATTAGAAATATTAATAAAATTAGGTTAAGATAAGATCGGATAGGAGCCTTATATAGCAATCAAACATAACAGCAAAGAGTCCTTGATTTAAGGTGAGATTAACCTTAAAACCTCTCACACGTGCCGTCAAGTCCGTCAGAAGAAAATAAAATCCCGTCAGGAACTGGATTTCAAAGCAGCACCGGAAGAAAACAATTTTCTCGAGACAATATGGATTTCTCGAGAAATGGATTTGACCTCTCAAGAAATGAACTTAACTTCTCAAGAAATGACTGCAACAAATCGAGATAAGGCTGGGAAAAGCTTTCATAAAGACTTGAAGAAAATTTCTCGAGAACAAAGGGTCTTCTCGAGAAATGACTTTGATTTCTCGAGAGAACATATGACTTCTCGAGAAATGGCTTAGAAAAGCTTCCAAAGGACATCTGAGAAGATTTCTCGAGAATAATAATGACTTATCGAGAAATGAACTTGATTTCTCGAGAAACAATGGACTTCTCGAGAAAAACCCTAGAAACTTTAGATTAGAAGTCAGAGAAGGATTTCTCGAAAAATGAAGAAGACTTCTCGAGAAATAACTTGGATTTCTCGAGAGATAACTTGGATTTTTCGAGAAATACCCTTAGAAAAATTCCGAACTTTTTCTCCTTTCTTCTCTAGAACACCAACAGCTATTCCATCATTCAAGCTTCAAGAGTCTTGAAAATAAAGTGTATCCCAATAGAGAGATCACACATGAGTCAACGTCATGTTCCACGCAATGAGGGATTACATTGCATGTGACTGTGTTTAATGACTCATTGTGATCTGACCTTGGTCTATACTTGACAATTATAACCTACAATAACATAGCTAAAAGACAACATCAAATACACTAGCAATTCAACTTGGTTCAAGGGTGACTTCTCACAAATCTAGGCTATTGTGGATTCAACACCCAACAATGTGGATGCTTGCACATAACTATGAGAGAAGTGTAGAATAGTTTAAAAGAGTCTAGAGTAGAGAGTTTCTAGAGTCTTCCTTTGGTTGGAGGGAAACACCTTGGAGTCTATAAAAAGGGGATGAGTGTTCATTTGAGTCAAGCAATCTTGGAAGCATTCTTGAAAGCAACGTTGGAATCAATCCAAGCAATATATGTAAGCCATTAAAGAGTCAAGAGTTGTAAAGCTTCAAAGTTGTGACTAGAAGTTTGAGTATTATTGAGTGTTCTCCCATTTCCATCATATTCTTGTATTTTGTGTGTGTGCATATAATTTCGATGCTAGAGAAGAGGTGAATATTGACTTAGCTATTGAGAAAGGTGCAAAAAGGAGCTAAGACCACACATATTAAGGTTTGAATGCAAGTCTAGCGCTGTGTCCGTGACACAAAGCACAAGTTGTGTTGAAGAACTGGAGATCCCGTCTCCCGTACTGAGTTTTTTTAGTTTGTTCCAATTTTTATTCGAATGACATGTAAGACCTTAATGTCAGACTTTATTTCCCTTTTTTATAGTTGCGAACATTTAGGTAATTTAAGATTTGTATTTAAGCTTCCGTTGTGATATGAACTCTGAGATGGTTAGTTTCTTTTATGTGCCATATAAGTAATTTTATGTTTGTGGATGTTATATGCCGTGGGGGCCCGGTCGGACCCATGCTATATTATATTTGCAGATGTTACAACAGCATCCCGCAAATGGTGTGAAAACCATGGCAAATTTTTTGGGCTTGAGCCCCGGAAATAGACCTATGCCCGGGGCTTACGAGATGCTAACACGCGGAAAGTTATTCAGGTTTATCTCCCTCCCGGTTTCCATATCGTTTTCCCTATTCTGCACCTATGGATTTCTCACCATCAACAGGATGTTGCTTTAGGAAGAAGATTCATTGTCTTTCACTGAGATCTTTGTGGGAAGAGACTAAGCGAGGAGACAGAGAAGGCATAACTTCTCTTCTCGCCATAGAAAATGACTGCTGCTTCTATCAATTTGTGTATTTTCTCTTATAATGAGATGCTATTGTGTAGATGATGTGTGTAATGCTGGGTGGATAAGCAAATTGGTGGGCAAAGTTTTGAATTTAGAAGAAAGGTGGAAACAAGTGAGATGGTTTCGGTGAAGAAGATGAAATAAAGAAGGATTATCTCACTGAGATAATTTATTTGTCCTCGAGATAAGTGAGTTGTATTTGAGATAATTCATTTGTCTCCGAGACAATTGAGTTATATCTGAGATAATACATTTGTCTCTGAGATAATAGAACTGTATCTGAGATAATACATTTGTCTATGAGAGAACGAATTTATCTCTAAGATAATCTACTTTGTATCTGAGATTTTTGACTTGTTCCCTCAGTTTTGCACAAATCTGAATAAATTTCCACATGTCAGCATATCCTGAGCCCCGAACATAGATCTATGTCCGAGGCTCGGACCCAAAAGTTTGCCTGAAAGTGTGATTTAATAATGAGATAGGAGTTAATAATGCAAATTAGCCGCGTTAGGTTCGATGATGGTCAATTGATTCTATTTTTGTCTTACGGTCTCACGCGCAAAAATGTATCACACGTATATCACACGAGGATGCTCCTAGTTGGTCTTGACCCGGCCCGAAAAATCTCTCCTTCCGTACACTGCAACCAGTCCCTTCTTTTTGGGGACTCGAGACCCCGATCCGATCCAATGCCATTGACGAAGCTCTGCGGCTGCTCATATTACTCGGAGCTCCTTCGTAAGCTTGCCATCCAGCCCTCGGGACCCAGATCTCGCTGTTTTTAGCCCCGGTTGGTGGTGCCGGGGAAGATTCAGTTTGGTCTTGCCGTATATTTCTAGGGTTTGAGCAGGGCTTCCTTTTTTGATTCAGCATTTTGTAGCCGAGATTAGGTCTGTTCCCCTTCTGTGCCATTCCTAGTTACTTTATGATTTAATGTAGGTAAAATTGATGCTGTCTAGGTCATACTACGTCCTCTGAAACCTAGGAATTTTTTTTGGTTATCGTTCAGTTTCCCCTCGCATTTCTCTAAATCTTAGCTTCTTTTAACGGTATAGGTCATATCTTGTTTCTTTTATGCCTTTATGTAGTGCGTTTCTCTTGCATTCATGTGAACGAGAGTCAACCACAAATTGTTTTTTTCTTCACTTTTGTTCGGGTTTATCTCCTCTCTAAATCTCGAACAGCTGGAATCTCAGCGCTGTATTCCAGAGACACTGGTTTTACGATGATATAGATGTAAGTAGATTCTCGCAACCCATTAAATCCATGGCCGATCCGTTCATGCTTGCGGATATCCACCTCTAATTTTGGAATCCTAGTACCATGAACTCGAATTAGGGATTTAGTCTTTAAATTTGGCATCATGTGGAAGCAGTTTCTGAGCAAATTTCCCCGCAAGTCCTCGAAATCCGAGTCTGCTTCAGATTCCTTGTCGTCCAGCCATTCCAATGGCGATGGGGCAAATTTCGGCAACACAGTCCAAAAGGCCGCGAGTGGGAATCTAGCATCCAGCAAATCTGCAGCCGCTGTGAAAAGGATGTCATCCTCTGTCTTCCCTTCAAGCGTTGTGGCAGGAATAGAACCTCTTCTATCCTTCAAGGATGTCACCAATGCAGAGAGGCCCAACCTCTTCATCAGCAAGTTGAATCTCTGCTGTGTGGTCTTTGACTTCTCTGATCAGAACAAGAACTCTGCTGACAAAGACATAAAGCATCAGACTTTGGTAGATCTTGTGGATTATGTCCATTCTACTCCTCCTCGGTTCACAGAGCCCATGATTGCGGCTAGCTGCAAGATGTTTGCTTTCAACCTATTCAGGGTCTTCCCCCCGAATTACCGATCCAACAAAGGCGCAGGCGAGAATGATGAGGATGAGCCAATGTTTGATCCTGCATGGTCACATTTACAAATTGTGTATGATTTACTCCTTCAATTTATCGCCTCTGTTTCCCTCGATGCAAAGGTTGCAAAGAAGTATGTTGATCATTCCTTCATATTAAGTTTGCTTGATCTTTTTGACTCTGAGGATCCAAGGGAGAGAGAGTGCTTGAAAACAGTCCTGCACAGAGTATATGGCAAGTTCATGGTTCACCGTCCCTTTATTCGCAAAACGGTGAGCAATATCTTCTTCCGATTCATCTTCGAAACACAAAGGCATAATGGGATTACAGAGCTATTGGAGGTTTTTGGAAGTGTGATCAGTGGTTTTGCTTTACCGTTGAAGGAGGAGCACAAGATATTTCTATGGAGGGCTTTGATTCCCCTTCATAAACCGAAGGCAGTGGGAATGTATCTTCAACCGTTGACATATTGTATAACCCAGTTCATAGAGAAAGACCCAAAGCTTGCTAGCACAGTCGTCATGGGTTTGCTGAAGTATTGGCCAGTGACAAATAGTCAGAAGGAGGTTATGTTTTTGAGTGAGGTGGAAGAGATCTTGGAATTAATGCCTCAAGTTGAGTTTCAGAAGTGCATGGTACCTTTATTCAGGAGGATTGGTTATTGCCTCAACAGCTCCCATTTCCAGGTTAGCCATTGTTTGTTTCCAATGTATTATCTTATCATTTTTATTTCCTGTGTTTTTAGGATTATTGGTGTTTAATTACTGCTCACAATATGGAATATCCAAGGGATCTTCTTTTTATTATAAAAACATCAAATTATTTTTATCTAATTACTTAATTTCTATGTTCATGAAGGGTCACTAAACTCTAATTTATCAGCTTTTCAACCTTGTCAAGTGAAGCACATGCTAGAAATTTTCTATTGATATTTTTGAGTCTGCTATCCTTTTGAATTTCCCTGTTAATAGTTAGTACATATTGTTGTTTCTTAGTAACTCTTTCATTGTCTTCTCCATACTTAATTCTTAAATACATTTTCACTATGTTTCTATGAAGGCTGGTGTTAGTGTGCTAGTGCTATTGGATCTAATTTTGTTTATAAGATTAAATTAGATTTCCAGTTTGATTTTCTATCTTGGAACATCCTCCATTATGTTTACCCTTCCGCAGAATGGGGAAGGATTATACTAAGGGATGCTTCAGGGGAATGATTATACTAAGGGATGCTTCATGCCAATCAATTCGTTCTTGCGTAATAATCTGGTGAAGTTTAGTATGCACGGCACATGCGTCCTCTAAATTTCTATAAACCACAATGCAAAGGCCTTTGTTCTAGCTAATGTGAAGTTAGAATTTTTTTCCCACCATTGCATTTCGTGAGATTTTTTTCCAACTCTGATTTGGAACGTATTAAACAATACGAATCTATAAGAGACCGACGTGATGCACTAGTTCTATATGCATGTGAGCATTCATGCGACAAATGCACATGAAAATATAGACCGATTAAGATGAAGGTGTAAATAAATCCAGGCACGCAATCCCATGAACAAAATGCTAGGTAACGTAAACCCTAATGCGGTGCAAATGATTAATGACTAATCCAACAAACTCACTAAGCTAGGACTCTACATGGCGGTGGAAGTCCTTAAAAATAAGTGGTTTATCAAGAGGCTCTTTGGATGGGGTGTTAAAATACTTGTCGAGTATGCGATGAACACCCAGATGACTACTCGAGAAATTGACACTAAGATACACTTTTATGGCATGCTAGATGTTTTCCATAGGAGGTGACTCCTCGGGAGGCACACCAAGCAGTAAAATTCTTCGTGAATGCGACGATCACCTGCATGGATGTGTCGAAACATTCTCCATTATGTGTTTCCTTCCACAAGATGGAGACGGATTATTCCAAGAGATGATTCATACTGGTCAATCCTTTCCTACATAATAATCTGTTGGTGTTCAGTATGCATGGCACACGTTTCTCCTAATTTTTACGTCTTGTTTATCATATTTCCAATCATTTATGTATCTTTCCAACAAAGCGAGTTTCTTGTTTATAACCCACAATGCAAAGGCCTTTGTTCTAGCTAAAATGAAGCTAGAGTTTTTTTCCCACCGTTGCATTGCCTTTCTTCCTCCAAAGCTCTACGTTTCTTTTGGGGGGCACTGGACACAGAGCTCACCGAGCAGTTGGCAAGACCACTGATTGTGGCATACACTTATTTGACTTTTCTTATGCGTTGAGAGGGGAAAATAACATGATAATTTACCCTTTTTGTAGTCTTCACTGGGATGTTTGTCAATTGAGGCAACACCTATGCTATTGAACTCTTACCTGAACCGGTGATTTTAATCGTTCAGCTCTGATTGAGTATCATTGTAATTCAGCTGTTTGGTGCTCATGATCTACCGTGCTATATGCACTCATATTTGCTACCTTCTTTGTTGTAATCTGCCATTTAAGTAAGGCCCTTGGATTTTATCTTCCAGATAATATTTTGATTATTGAAATATTAGGGTTTTCTTATAATTTTTATATGAAAAAAATGAGGGTATGACCCCAGTTAGATGTAAAAAGGAAATTAAAAGTTCTATAGAATTATAAAGGAGAAAAGGAGGTTGCCACAAGCGCAAATGTACCATACATGGTGAAAGAACCACATGCATCAGGTAACATCAATGTGTTATAGGAATAAAGTGAAGAAAACGGAGTACTATTAGGGGTGAGGATGATCAACGAAGAGGACAATCATAATTAGTATTGAGAAATGTTATGTAACAAGATAAAATAAGTAACAATAATAATTGGATTAAATTATGAGGCAGAGCAAACCAATGTCCCATGCAAAAGATACTCAAACCCAACTAGAGAGCTTGGGAGAGACAACTAAGGGTAAGAGATGTGAATTCCCCATTAATTGAGAAGTGCGGCAATGTATGTGGAGTAGGGTTAATCTCTTGCTTTTACCAGTGAGTAGCAGTTGTGGGCATAGAGCGAACTGTTCGTCTGCCTTTTACAAATGTTGATGGTAAAAAACTATATGGTGGGTTTAATTAGAAAAATGATAAACTTATTAATAAGTTATGACATGAAGGAAATGTTCCCATTATATTAGGTTAGTAACTGCACATCTGGCCGACCTGGCAAGGAAAATGGTGAACTATCCTCTAAACCATATGAATTTGTAAATATTGCTTGGTCTAAAAATCTCATCCCTTGTTAAGCATATTGCTGTTATATAATTTATTTTCTTGAAATTCTATTTTGCTCCCTGGCAGAACTTATTTCCTTCCTGGCACAGGCTAATCATTCTTGGATATCATGGTGATGGTTGTCTTGTATTGAACTACCGGACCATTTCTTGGAAGTTGTGAGCCCTGCCATCAATGAGTTTGCATGTTTAGGTTGCTTACTACTATTAATTTTTGGACGAGTTCCAAAATTAGATTCGTATCTTTCATAGCTCCCCGTTGACAGTTCACTGTAATTAAAATTTTCTTTTGACTAGTTACTTTTGAGATATGAGTGAAGTCTCACCATTGTTTGTTCTTTTATAGAAGAATTGCTACTTTTTTGGTTTGGAGCACTTGAACTTTTGTGCAAGCTTACTACTTACCTGTATAATTGCGTTGGATATTTAGTATAGCTGGGTACGAGTAAGTGTTTAAACTCACATTAATAATATTCAATTATTCAGATGGCTACAATTATTGAAATAGTTTCAGTAGTCTTCGGAATTAATATGCAATTCCAAGTGAAACCCCATTGGAGGCTACGGAGTGGACCTCACAACTTCGGGCGGGATCAATGGGTCTTGTCAGATCGCTATCAAGGTGACGATCATAGAGTCCACAATTTATCTCTACTAAGGGAAGTTATGGAGATAGCCCGACGACATGGACCTTGCAGGTGCGGTCATGCAAGATGCGCTCAGCAACGATGAGGTCCCACGCTGTATTGCGACTACCATCAGGAGGGTCATGATACGACCTATCTCGTCATTTAGGATCCCGTGGAAGGATGAACCATGAATGGAAGTTGCCGAAGAGAGGTGTTGCGGAGTGGAAGGAAGCCGCCTCACAAAAAGAAGCGACAAGGGTACTCACCCATGCCCCTGCTAGGCCTCGCTGCAAGGACCTAGAGGACATCGACATGTGAGGTGTCATAAGAATAAAAGATTGATCCGTGACGGGGTCGGACTTAAGGCCTCACGGAAGGCGAGCCTGCACACAATTTATTACAGACGGTTGCCTCAACCTCGCAAGTCGCCCCTGGGTAAGTGACATCTTGTTCTCTGCGGAGGACATGTCAGATCACAACAACCCTTTCCACGATGCTGCCGTGATCAAGGCAACAATCTAGAACTTCACCATTTCGCTGATCATGATTAACAACGGGAGGAGTTTGGTGAAAATTATTAAGGATTGTTTTGATGTGATGTTGTTGGAGCCAGCAAGGGTGAGGGCATTGATGGCCTGTTGTTTGGCTTTGTTAGGGGGGTGGGTGGGTTGAGGGAGAGGTAGTGTTGGTGGTCACTATGGCTGGTACCACGAAGCCGTGTTGGTTCGTCATAGTTGACGCACCCAACAACTATAATGTCATCTTTGGCAGACCCCTCCACATTTTCAAGCCGTAACATCTTCTTTTCATTCGTGCTTGAAGCACAACATTGGCGCAGTGCAGATCTAGATCCACTGTGATCCAAAGATAGCTAGTGAGTGCTACATTTAGCTCCGTCAATGTCATTTCCTGGAATAGAGAAGTAGTGGACGTGGGAGAGGCCATGGAAGGAGTTGCTTGCCTCAAAATGGCGGAGGAAGTATAGGAGTTTCAGTTTTGGTAGGATGAGGAGAGTCTTAGAGCGTCCAAATCAACAAAAAACTCTCAGAGGAAGAGAAAGTGTTGCTTGTGTTTCGCTTCCAGAGCAATGTTAATGTTTTCGCATGTAGCCGACATACCTGACACTGACATTGATGCCAACGTCATGTGCCATCGCTTCAATCTTGATCCTGAAGTCCTCCCCATCTGGCAGATGAAGAGAGTCATCACTACAACTTTGGTTGTGCCCATTCGGGAGGAGGTCTAGAAGTTGCTACAAACTGGATTCATTTATGAAATTCAGTTCCCAGGGTGAGTGTCTAATGTTGTAATGGCTAAGAAGGTCGGAGGGGAGGGGGAACGTAGAGAATGCGTATCGATTTTCCCTTGTTGAATAAAACATACTCTAAGAATTGTTATCCCTTGCCTCAGATTGATGTACTAGTTGATTCACGTTTTCTATGATGAGTTTTGTTGATGCCTTTTAATGTTATCATCAAATTCGGATGCATCATCTTGACGTCCCCAACACCTCGTTCATCCCCAATGATGAATGCTACTGCTACTAAATGATGCCCTCTAGGATGAAGCGCGGGAGACACTTATCAAAAGATGATGGATAACATCTTTCGAGAGAAGAAATGGAGAAACATAAAGGTATGTGTTGATGAACTCTTAGTAAAGAATAAGAGTGCAGGGGAACATCTGAAGGACCTCACTGAGACTTTCGTCACTCTACGGAGGTATAAGATGAAGATTGGCCAAATGTGTTTTGGGACCGAGAAGGGGAAGTTGTTGCGTCACCTCCTTACTCCCAATGGGGTGGAGCCCAATTGCAAAGTTAATTCTATCTTGAAGATGGTGGCCCATTAAGACACGAAGTGGGTGCAACAGCTTATAGGAAGAATTATGGGGCTCAACTTTCTCTCCAAGTCTAGGGAGAAGTACTCGCCTTTCTTCAAATTTTTGCGGGCAAACCAGAAGTTTGAGTGGAGTCAGGAATGTGAGGATGCTTTCCTTGGTTTGAAGTAGCAGCTAGCAAAAACTCCCTTGTTATAGAACCCTCAGGATGGAGAGGACCTCTTCCTGTATCTAGGTGTTGGGATGGAGGCAATGAGCTTTGTGCTAGTATGGAAGGAGGGGAAGAAGCAATTGCACATCTATTATGTGACCGGAGTGTTGAAAAGTTCAGAGACCCGTTAGCCTATCCTGAAAAAGTTGTCCTACGCCTTGATCGTTTCAGCTAGGAGGCTAAAGGCTATATTTCCAAACTCACATCATCAAGGTTTTCACAGACCATCCTCCATGCTGCACCCTAGAGAAGGGGGAGCATTCAGGGAGGTTGATTCATAGAAGTCAAACTGGAGTCTCTTAGAACTCATGGCGAATGATGAAGTTGACTTTTCTACAACGAAGAATCTTTTTTGAAGCTTGGAGACACTTGTAGTTGGAATTTGTGTGGATACTAGCTTCTTGTTGTGAATATGTTCTTCTCTTCCTTGAAAGCTTTCTGGCTCCATTCTTTCTTGCTTAGAGCTTATGTATCTCTTTTTTTTTTCTTTTCTCCCCTTGAGTTATTGCTATGCGATTTCTATGTTTTTTTTTCTCTTCAATGTCTTTCTGATGTATATATCTGCATTCTTTCTTTAGTTAATAATGGTCGCCGCTATAATGATACAATCACGTACGAGCTATAATAATGGCTATATTTTGGAAACAAATGTATTTTGTAACAACTACATCTCTAATGTCTCCTTTGATCAACGATCATCACTCGACGATCGCTGCTTGAACTTTAGATTTAATCTCTGAATCTTTCCTTGATAGTTGACTTCATAATCTTCAACTTCATCTACAAGTTTGATTGTTGACTAAACCAACATAATTGTTGACTGAATCTCTGTGATCTTCAAGTGCAGTTCTTCATAAAGAATCATTGACATTTAGGGGTCTATTCTTGACTGCTCGACGATCGTCTACTTCAGCAAGAGCATTCAACCATTTATACTTATTAAATACTTCTGAGCACTGGATTCAGTTTCCTTCTGGTTTTCGACTGAGGCTAGATGATTGGACTCCACTATTAGTCAAGAATAGTAAAAATACATTTGATTTCAAGCCTCTTTCCTATATATTTATTCTAAGGAATTTTTCAGTAATATCACTTAAGCAGTAATCTTTACACTAAATCAAAAGAGGAATTTTCCTAACAATCTCTCGTATTTAATGTAACAGATTTATCCTATTTAATGTAACAGATTTACAATAAGGAAAAAATTATAAATAATACAGAATTAAGGAAATAATGCAAAGGATAAGGGAAGTGTAAAGAGATGACATAAACATTCTATTTCTTCAAAACCTTGAATTTTATATCCTTTTTTCCAAAAAAAAAAACGTAAGGAAGATGCAAAGAAGAGCAACTAGAGTTGTCCAGATCATGTGATGGAGTTCTGCTACGAAGGAGTTGATTCTTCCATTCATCAGAAATTCCTAACTTGTCTTCAATCAATACTCTTCTTTTATCCATTGGTGGCTCAGTTTCCATCTAACAGGAGCATCTTCTGCTATCTTGGAGTGATTCTCCCCCTTTTGTGGTCCAAAGAGGTGGACTCCACAAACTCATCGAGAGCAACAATCTCAGTCAATATAGTTTTGAAATCTGGAAATGATATTTGAAAATAATGCATATGAGATTCAAGAAGTAGTAACCTAGTGGGTAGGAATGGGTTCCATAAGAGGATGCTGTTCGAGTATAACATTAGAGAGAGATTGACCAAAAAGTGATTCATTCTTTTTATAGGCCAATGAGTTTTGATGGGTAATCATCTTGGATAGTTCACAGGGTACTTAGGTTTTTCTGATCAAAGTAAGAAATCTTCCACAAGAGTGAGATTCTACTTTCATCCATCTGAGGTTGAACACATATTGTCCTCAGTCGAATCTTTTTCTCATCAAAATTGTGCTCATCAGACTTACTAAATGGTTGCTAATCCCACCCGAGAGGATACACAAGATAAATTAGGGGTGTAACAGTTCAGTTCAATTTTTGAGCAAAACCACAAACTGAATCCACCCTATGTGGTTCCAGAAATCTGGAACCTAACCGAACCACGCAAACCATTGGAGTCGAGCCGTTTGGTTCGGTTCGGTTTGATTGGTTAAAAGATAGAAACATAAATGCAATCTAATATATATTATATTAGTACTTATAATTAATCTGTATTGAATTGCATGTTATCTTATCTTAACAATAAACTCACCTCATTAATGATGAGCTAATTTAAAAAATTCTTCATTCCTCTCCAATCTCTAATTCTCCATGCAGCTCAATAGCCTCAATTAGTCCATTCAGTTGATATGCAAATGCACAACCAAGTACGAGCTCCTCCACAATAGCTTCAACAAAAATTAAAGAAGAAAGTGATTATATAAGAATTAGATATATTTCTAATATAAAAGTATGAAACAAATAATAAAACAAAAAATGAATATCTTACATGATTCAAGCTCGGCCACATCAATTAATCTTGCCTCAATTTCCATTGGAAGTGGTGAAGCTCGCAACCAATCTTGAGCACAAATCAAGGACTCAACAACCTTAGGACTTAATGAACTCCAAAATTGATCAAGGACCCTTCCTCCCATGCTAAATGCCAATTCCAAAGCAACAGTAGAAATCGGAATGGGTAACTGATGCGCAAAACTATGTCTGCAAACGACAACGGCAAGTGTACCGTGTCGTGTGTAGAATAGGTTCAAAGAAACCAAGGTCGTATTAGACTCGGGGAGGTCGAGTAATTCTATTTTGAAAAATCGTTATTATCTTATCAAATAGAAATTTGAAGTTGGGTTGCGACTAGTAAAAACTAGAAGGGCTAATATAATTAATTTGATGGTTTAGAAGCTAGCACCCGATCTTGAATCACCTAGGAAATAGAGAATATTAAAATGAAAATGTAATGCAATTCTCTTGTTGAAGAGGCTTTGACCGTGGAGGTTCCCAAAGCATGAACACCCCTCTTTCGAGGTTTAGGTTCAACTAAGCTTAGGAGTATCGATCGAACTTTCGTTCTTAAATCGCATCGCCTAAGACTTGCCTTAGGTTGTGAACCTCGCTATTGAATTTTACTCCAATCCGGAAGAGTTACGTCGTCCTCTCTCGAGGGTTGCGTTCTACTCCTTTTACCAATGAGCGATCAATTCGTCTTACGAGCCTCTCGACTAACTAAACAACGAAAATAATATGAAGACTATATATTGGTGATATAGCATCATAATAATTTTTTAGATCAAATGTAAATCGTAAGCGTTCAACATTTAGAGAAAAACAAATCTAAAAATCATAGCAATAATTATCTCATCATCGGATCAACGTGATCGAGCACTAAAGGAATTAGCTACTCATGGAGACGGAGAAGTCTTTCATTTCAAAATACCACATGGTGGAAACGAGCGAAAAATGACGAGAGACCAAATTTGAAATAGGGAATTACAAAATTTTGAAGCGGAAATATAACTTGAAATTTTAATTGCTAGGCTATAATAAGAAAATAAAAGTACGAAGTTACAAGTTGACGAGACCCTGATGCGACGTACAAAATTGTAATTGAACAACTAAAATATAGGCCGAAATTAACAACTTTCTGGAACGAAATATTTATAAAATTAAACCAAAATCTCTATAACTCTTTCTAAAAACAGCCCTTCTTTTCTTCTCCCAAAATCTGTCAAAAACAAATATTCAAAAACTCTTTTCCCAAGAATAATCTCTCTCCGAAACTCCACTTCTATATATAACCATCTTCTCTCCCCAATCCTCCCCGATGACAATATTTATAGGCAGCATTGAAATGGCAGCAGGCAGGAGCTCTGGTGGCGGAATACTTGGGCGGGATCTACGGTACAGTAACGACAATTTTGAAGAGGAGCCCGGGCTGCTGTGGAGGAGTTGCACACTACTGGGTGGATCGATGACGTGGAGGTCAGCGAGGGTTCCGGCAGAGGAGGATTGCTGACATGGAGGCAGAGTTAGCTCGGGCAGTTGCATGGAGGAGGTGGCGACCCAGCTAGGTGGAGGAAGCTCTGCAGGGTGGTGGCCGGACTCCATGAATGGTGAAGAGATGGCCGAGAACTGCTTGTGGATGGTGGTGGCCGGAGCAGTTGAATGGAGGTGGCGGAGCAGCCGGAGCTGTTTGGAGGTTGCCGGAACAGTTGAATGAAGGTGGCGGCTGTGTGAACTATATATATAAACATATATATAAACGTGTATATATATAAACGTGTATATATATGTATAAACATATGTATATAGATAAACATATGTATATAGATAAACATATGTATATAGATAAACATATGTATATAGATAAACATATGTATATAGATAAACATATGTATATAGATAAACATATGTATATATGTAAACATATATATATAAACATATACATATGTATATATATAAGTAGATATGTATGACAGCTTGCGAGTCTTGGACGCGACAGCGGGACTTCGCACATAAATTCCCCCCATGCATAAATATACCGGTCATCAAACACCTCCATACTAAAATAAGATATTAGCCTAAAACGATGACTAAAATACCTAATAAGATATCTAATAAGATATTAGCCTAAAATGATAACTAAAATACCGGTCATCAAACACATCCATACTTACTCGTTGCTCGTCCCGAGCAAACCATTCTTCATAAGGGTAGGAAAAACTAATGCTAGATAAAATCTTGAAAGCTAGAGAGTAAAATGCGAAGTTTTATGCCGGCATGCGTAGATATTTTAATAGAAAGACGTTCTTGGCATAAATACTAATTTATGAAATAATTCAAAATGCGTTTTAATTATTTATTATCACTTCTAAAATGAGTCGACGGTCAATCTCGAAGTTATGTAAAGTGAGAAAATAACGTGATCACTAAGATTTAAATTATTAGATATTGACGCTCAGGGTGACCTCCAAAGAAATCCATCAATGTCGATGGCCATAAGCTTGCCCGTTTGCACCTTCTCCACTGTACTTCATACTAAACCAACTCTATGGATCTTTAGGACTTAAATATGGTGTAATTTAAGGCTTGGGTTTAAGGGCGAGGTAAACAATGATAAACATGAAGGCGTATTTCACTTAAACAAAGAGTTTTGAGTTAAAAGAAAACAATGACTACCACAAAATAAAGAAGCTTTACCCCCCATACTCATATTTTGCTAAGGGGAACACGCTCTTTCTCTTTTATTTATACCATTTTTCTTCATAATTGGGATCATTCTAAGTATGTATGTGCATACCTAGGCCGCATATCATTATGAGATTTTGCTTTTTGATAAAAATATTTCTTTTGAATTGACACCCATGTTTTTTTTAATTGTCACTTAACCACATCACCTACATTTTTTCAACAATTTAGCTCAAAATTTAAGTGTACATGGGTTTGGCTTTTTGGTTTTGGTGGCGAAAATGTGAGGGTGGATCAAAAAAAAAGTTAAAAAGGCTCAAATTTGTGTCAACAACGGTAGTAATTTTAGGATTGGGTGCAAGGGCTCAAACTGTCCAAAGAAAGGCCTAAGTCATTTCCATAAGGTTAATTATTCTAAAGTGCAAATGCTTTGAGGATAGCTAAGGGCAAGTTCTAGACATCGAGAAAGGACACCCTTCTGGTCGATTCGAGTAATAGCTTTCTAACAATCTTCTACACACTCACCAAAACTACTTTTAGATAATCACCGGATTCGAATTAGAAGTAAAATAAATTATTTCTACGCAAATTAACAAATCATAATTTTAGATCTATGCCAAGAATTTAATTCTACAACAATACTACTCAGACACATGCATTTGACTAGAAGCACTGAATGAGTCAACAATTTTACTCAAAAGTTTCAAAGAAAACTATTCTAGCACGAAGAATTCTTAGTCCATATAAAAAAATAATTCACTTGAAACTTACAATTAAATAAATATGGAGATTTTGATAAACTAAGCGAAGAAATTAATTCCTACAAATTTTTTTGTTTTGTTTTGTAAGCAAACTAAACATGAATTAACTAATGCTACCCCTCCATACTTAAAGGTAAACATTGCCCCCAATGTTTAAAACTAAGTATGAATATCACAATTTTTTCTGAAAAGAAGAGCAAAAGAAAAATGAAAAAATTAATCAAGGTGTTATAAGGAAGCTTCCCTGATTACTTGTCGGGGCGCCCGCTCATAACTTTTAAAAGAGAAATCCTGCAAAACATGTTAAGATAAGAGAAAAATATGAAAAGATAACTATGAGGTGCCTCCCATAAGCGCTTTGTTTACCGTCGCGTAACTTGACTAAGTGACGTTTTATTAAAAATTTGGTAGGTTATGCGATTCTATTTTTCCGGTTGAGGGGTCGCCGGAGTGATATAATTTCAAACGGTGTCCATTAACCTTGAATGAACCATTTTTCGGGTGTTCTATTAGCACGGTCCCATATGGCCAAACCTCTTTTACTACAAAGGGGCCGGACCATCGGGACTTCAGTTTTCCGGGAAAAAGCCTTAAACGTGAGTTATAAAGAAGGACTAAATCTCCCGGTGAAAAAGACTTTGGATTTTTAATTCTTTTGTCATGATAATACTTCGTGCGCTCCTTGTAGAATTTATTGTTTTCATAGACGTTTGCACGTCATTCGTCTAATTCATTTAATTGAAATTTTCTGTTTTTGGAGGCTAAGTTTAAATCTAAATTTAAAAATTTAAGCGCCCAATATGCGCGATGTTCTAATTCCACCGGTAAATGACACGCTTTCCCGTAGACTAACTGGTATGGTGTACAACCAATGGCGGTCTTGTACGCCGTCCGATAAGCCCATAAGGCGTCATCTAATTTAAACGACCAATCCTTTCTATTATTAGACACAGTTTTTTCTAAAATTCTTTTTAGTTCACGGTTTACCACCTCCACTTGGCCATTTGTTTGTGGGTGATAAGCGGAGTGGTCTGTAAAAACAATAATCTTTGATATCGTTATATATGAACGAAATTTATCAAATGCAAAAACAATCGCTAAAAGTTCTTTTTCCGTTGTTGTATAATTAACTTGGGCGGATGTAAGCGTTTTGCTTGCGTAATAAATTGGGTGAAAATATTTATTCACTCGTTGACCCAAGACTGCACTTACAACAAAATCGCTTGCATCGCACATGATTTTGAACGGAAGAGACCAATCCAGCGCAATTAAAATAGACGAGTTGATAATTCATTTTTAATTTTATTGAACGCCTTAGAACATTCCTCATCAAAAATAAAAGCGGTTTCTTTTTTCTAATAGATGTGTTAACGGTTTTGTAATTTTTGAAAAATCTTTAATAAACCGTCTATAGAAACCCGCATGTCCTAGAAAACTCCTAATATTTTTAATATTAGTAGGCGGAGGGAGTTTTTCTATGACCTCGATCTTGGCCCGGTCGATCTCGATCCCTTTACTTGAAACTTTATGTACGAGGACTAATCCCTCTTGGACCATAAAGTGACACTTCTCCCAGTTGAGTGCCAAATTCGTGTCTTCGCAACGTTGAAGAACACGATCAAGATTATTTAAACAACTTTTAAAAGAATCGCCCAAGACTGAAAAATCATCCATAAAAACTTCCATGACGTCCTCAACTAATTTGTTAAAAATCGCCAACAGACATCTTTGAAATGTAGCCGGCGCGTTGCAAAGACCAAACAACATCCTCTGATAAGCGAAGGTGCCGAAAGGACAAGTGAACATGGTTTTCTCTTGGTCTTCGGGCGCGATTGGAATTTAAGAGTATCCCGAAAGACCATCAAGAAAACAATAGTGTGAGTGACCGGATAGCCGTTCTAAGATTTGATCAATGAAGGGTAACGAAAAGTGATCCTTACAGGTAGCATCATTTAATTTTCTATAATCGATGGATACCCGCCAACTCGTAACAATACGGGTTGGGATTAACTCATTATTTTCATTGGAAACTACCGTTATCCCGCCCTTCTTAGGCACGACTTGCACCGGGCTAACCCAAGTGCTATCAGAAATTGGGTAAATAATCCCCGCGTCTAATAATTTTATAATTTCAGCCTTAACGACGTCCTTCATATTGGGATTAAGACGTCGTTGAGGCTGAATAGTGCCGCGAGAATTATTTTCTAAATTTATTTTATGCGTGCAAAAAGATGGGCTAATTCCCTTGATATCCGAAAGTTGCCATGCAATTGCATGGCGGTGATTATTTAAAATTTTAATTAATTCGGAAATTTCCGAATCGTTAAGCGCAGAAGAAATGATTACGGGCAATTTCGATTTTTTTTTCTAAAAAAATATATTTTAAATGATCCGGGAGTTGTTTTAACTCTAAGTTCGGCGGTTCTTCATAAGAAGTTTTTATTTTTGAAGTTTTTTAAATTTATTTGCTCAGACGGCAACGACCGAGTTACTTCTTTTAGACAAAATAAATTTGCAAACTCCGAATTTTCAACATTTTTCAAGATTAATTCAGAAAATGACGATAAATCTTCATAAAAATTTGTTTCTAAATTATAACAAGAATCGTCATTAGAAAAAGAATTTCTCATAGAGTTGTTTATACTAAAAATAGCTTCTTCATTCCCAACTCGTAGGAGAAGTTTGCCATTACTAACGTCAATTATTGCCCGGGAGGTGGCGAGGAAAGGACGTCCGAGTATAATAGGTACTTCGACGACTTCCTCAATGTCTAGGATGACAAAGTCTACCGGGAAGGTAAATTTGTTAACCTTAACAAGCACATCCTCAATAACCCTAATTGGGTATTTTATCGATCGGTCTGCAAGTTGGATGCTGATTTTTGTTGGGCTTGGATTGCCTAAACCAAGTTTTTTAAATAAAGAAAACGACATCAAATTAATACTAGCGCCCAAATCTGCCAGGGCGTGTTTTATTAATAAATTACCGAACAAACATGGGATGGAGAACCGCCCCGGGTCGTTTAATTTTTGTGGTAATTTATTTAACAAAACCGCCGAACATTCTGCGTTTAGAGATAAACGCGAAATTTTTTCAAGTTTCTTTTTATTTGAAAGTAAATCTTTTAGATACTTAGCGTACTTGGGCATTTGGGCTAACGCCTCGCAGAATGACACATTTATTTGGATTTGTTTTAAAATTTCAATAAATTTTTTATATTGCTCCTCATTGCGTTCATCTTTAGATTTCGAAGGATAAGGAATAGAAGGATTTTTAATAATACGCGGAGCTAATGTAGAAAAAGGTAAAGTAGGTGAAGAAATAACTTGCGGAGATGAAGTTGAAACGTTTGCCTCGGGTCCAGCCAAGTTTGAACTTGTTGCCACACAGGAAGGGCATGATGAGGACATCTCCGCAAGAGTTCCTTGAAGCGTTCCCATGTGTCGTAGAGAGACTCCGAGTCTATTTGCGTAAACGAGAGAATGTCCGTACGTAATTTAGCGGACTTCGCCGGAGGAAAATATTTCGTTAAAAATTTCTCCGTCATCTCGGCCCATGTAGTGATGGAACCTCTAGGAAGAGATCTCAACCATTGCTTGGCCTTAGTCCGCAAAGAGAAAGGAAATAAACGCAAACGAATGGTGTCATCGGTGACGCCATTTATTTTGAATGTGTCGCAAATTTCCAAGAAATTTAGTAAATGTAAATTAGGATCTTCATCTGGTAAGCCATCGAATATGACGGTTTGTTGTACCATTTGAATGATGCTCGTTTTAATTTCAAAATTATTATTCGACACCGCTGGGCGAATAATACTAGATTGTGTTCCCTCCCAATTTGGCCTCGCATAATAGGACATGGTCCGTAGCGGGGCCTCATTATGGTCGGGGTTATCCATTAAACCTTCGCTAGTTTCTCCGATTGACTCTTCTCGAATTATTGGTAGATCACTAAATCGGAGACGTCGCCGCAAGGTGCGTTCGATTTCCGGATCAAAACACAATTCAAGATTATTTGAAGAGTTCCCTCGGGTCATAAACCAAAAGAAAAGAAAAGAGAAAAAAATGTAGAAAAGAAAAGAGGGATGCTGCTAGGCGCCGGTAGGTGCGGAAGGCTCCGACGTGGCCTCCGGATGGTGTAGCATGGAATTCGGCCAGTAAGCGAGGGATGAGCGGAGAGGCCACGGAGAGCACTAAGCGTCCTCGGTAGAATAGCCGGCCGCCCACCAGTGAGTAGGGGGTGGCTTCCCGGGTCGGCAATCAGGGCCGTACGGATGGCGACGAGGTGCGGGTCCTTTTCCACATCAAGCTGGATCGGGGCGGCGTCCTCACAAACCGGCCTCGAGATAGCGCGGAGTTCGGGGGACTGCACTTGTCGGGAGAGAGCGTCTTCCGCCTTGTTGGTGCGGCCCGGACGGAACTCTATAGTGAAATCGTATCCGAAGAGCTTGGCCACCCAAAATTGTTGAGCTGGCGTGGCGATTTTCTGCTGGAGGAGATACCGCAAGCTGTGGTGATCGGTGCGGACGATGACGGTGCGGCCCAAGAGGTATGGTCTCCAATGTTGCACGACCAGTACGAGCGCCATGAGTTCGTTCTCGTAGGCTGAGCGGCTGCGGATGGTGCGGGAGAAGGCCCGACTGTAGTAGGCGATGAGGCGTCCTCCTTGCACGAGGACCGCGCCAACGCCGGTACCCGAAGAGTCGCATTCCACAATAAATGGCTGGGTGAAGTCCGGCATGACCAAAACGGGACCATTGACGAGCGCCGTTTTGAGAGCGGTGAAGGCGGACATGGCCGCCGGGGTCCAATTGAAGGGTCCCTCCTCTACGGATTTGAGCAGCTGTGTCAGAGCTCGGGCCAAGGTGTCGTATTCCCGAATAAAGCGTCGATAGTACCCGGTTAGGCCCAAGAAGCCCTGGACATCTCGTTGGGACGAGGGGGTCGGCCACTGGAGAACGGCCGCTACCTTGTCGTCGTCCATGGCCACGCCTTTGGCCGAGATTGTGTGGCCCAAATAGCTGACTGTGGTGACGCCAAACGAGCACTTCTAGCGGTGGAGGGCCAAATGATGGTGCCGAATCGTCTCGAGCGTGTGACGCATGTGGCGGAGATGCTCCTGCCAGGATGAGCTGTATACCAAAATATCATTAAAAAAAACAAGGACATGTTTTCGGAGTACCGCGCGGAAGATGCTGTTCATGGTGGCTTGGAAGGTGGCTGGAGCGTTGGTTAACCCAAATGGCATAACCAGGAACTCGTAATGTCCATCATGTGTCCAGAATGCTGTTTTTGGCACGTCCGCAGGCCGCACCCGGATCTGGTGGTATCCAGCCCTGAGATCGAGCTTTGTGAAGAAGGCAACGCCGTGGAGTTCATCCAGAAGCTCCTGAATGACTGGAATGGGGTACTTGTCCGGAATTGTAGCCTTGTTCAGTTCCCTGTAGTCGACGCAGAAGCGCCAACTTCCGTCCTTCTTGCGCACGAGGACCGGGCTGGAAAAAGGGCTGGCGCTGGGCCGGATGAGGCCGCCCATGAGCATCTTCCTCACGAGGCGTTCGATCTCGTCTTTCTGAACATGCCCGTAGCGATATGGTCGAACGGAGATGGCTGTGGTGTGAGGAGCCAGCGAAATGATATGGCCAGTGGCCCTTGCCGAAGGTAAGCCTGTGGGGGTGTTGAAGACATCGTCGAACTCGTCGAGGAGTTGGGAGAGGTCGGAAGGCAGCCCCATGGCGCTTGTTTGTTAGGCCTGCAGCTGCCAGAGCCAGGCCGAGAACTCTATATCCGAAGTGCGGCGAATGGCCCGCAAGGAGACCGGCGTGCGGAGAAGAGTGGAGTCACCGACGAGGTGGCAAGGAGACCCTTTCCAGGAAAACTGCATGGACATTTCGGCCTAGTTGACCCGAACGTCGCCTAGTGTCGCGAATCATGCGACACCTAGTATAATGTCGACGTCACCCAGCTCGAAGACATAAAAATCGGCCGTTACGGCACATGGTCCCATGGCTATCTGTGCGGCGGTGCACGAGCCTGCGGTGGCCTCCAGCGGCCGTCGCCTAACCAAACCGTGAAATCTGGCGACGGGGTGCTTGGGATGGAGGTGCCTGACCAATTGCTGAGAAATAAAGTTGTGGCTTGCGCCGCTATCAATCATAATTAGTACCGGGTGCCCCTGGACAAGGCCTGTCAACTTCATTGTCCGAGGTCCGGTGATGCCGCCCACAAAGAAGCAAGGGAGATCTACGCGGTTGAAGGTGGCTTCCTCGGTCGCTGGGGGTGGCGTATCGTCAGATATCTCTAGCGCCTCAAAGTCCTCAATTGTGATTTCAGCACTCGAATCCCCGATGATGGCATGAAACTCCTTCACGGTGCACTCGTGATTCGGAGAATATGGTTGTCGGCAGCGAAAACAATGCCCCTTCTTCCGAAGCTCGTTATAGTCCCCGTTGGACAGGCGGTGGGTGGCCGGAGGGCGGTTCGGCCGAGGCCCTCCCTGGTGCGGCGGTCGCGGACCGAAGTCCCGCGGCGGTGGCGGTGGTCGAGAAGTAGGGAGAGCAGTGGATGCCGGAGGCCGGGCGAACAGATCCGCCTCCACGGCGTGTGCGAGGGAGAGCGCTTCGGAGACCGTCCATGGTTGGTGGGTGCGGAGGCGAGAGCGAATCGCGGGGAGAAGTCCTTGCATGAAGAATCCCAAATAGTGATCCGGCGAAAGGGCCGGAACATGTGTAACTAAGGCGACAAACTCGTCGATGTAGGCGTCGAGGCCGGCCGACTGGCGGACGCTACACAGTCACTCGACTGCGGATCCAGCGTAGCGGGGTTCGTACTGTTGTACAATTTCGTGTTTGAGCGCGTCCCATGTGATGTAAGGCTGGGTTTGTCGGAGCCACCGCGCCCAGTGGAGAGCGGAACCGTCGAGGCCGACCATGGCGGTGCCGACCTTGTCCGCTTCGGGTGTAAGGTGGAGGTCGAAATATTGTTCGGCCTTGACGATTCATCCCATAGGGTCGGTGCCGGAAAAATGCGAAACGTCGAGAGAGAGAGAGAGAGCGTCGTGCGACTTGCGAGAGGCACGTTGGTAGCAGGCTGCGGAGGTGCGCCGAGGAGCGATCCTCCTGCGGAGGAGGAGGCGCAGCCGCCGCTGGGGCCGACCGTGGACGAGGCGGGTCCGGCGTCAAGGCGCTCCAGGATGTCTTGCAGTGTGGTCTGCAGGGATGCAAACTGGGCCTCATGCATGTCGAGGCGGCGTTGGATGCTGTGGTCGGGTACCTCGACCGCGTTGGCCTCCACGTTCGCATGGGTGTTTGGAGCCATGAGGAAGGGCAGCGATTCGTCGTCCGGCGGTGTTCACGTGGGCGGACCGTCAGGTCGGACCAAATATTACGCTTGCGGGAGAGAAGATCCGGGCTAGGGGGGAGAGCCGGCGGTAGGGAGAGAGGAAGAGAGAGAGAGAGAAGAAGAACAAGAAAGCAACCCTTTGATATTACTTCCAAAGATGATTACAAACACATACTCAACCCCTTTATATAGGAGGGGGGAGACAACATACAAACAGGAAACATATAAATAGGAAACATACAAAAAGAAAACATTCAAAAAGGAAACCCACAATTAAAATACTTCCAAACATTGGAAACACCCAAAGAGGAAATAAACATAATAGGAAATAATTAATTTGGAAACAAAATAATATCTTTCCGCTTTGGCCGGCCCCGCTACTGCTCCACTACCGCCGGCCCCTCTATGGCCACCGGTTCGTCCGGTTCTCTATTGCCGACCCCGGGCTGCACCGCACCTGCTCGTCGCGTGTACACCCGCCATGGTTGGTCGTCTCCATGAATATCTATAACAAACGTTCAGGAGCGTAGTGTTGAAGAAAGATCTATCGGCGATCAAACTCCTGTTGCATAATACTGTATACCTCAGGTAGGGATGATAACAGTGCACCCGATAATCTGAACACTGATCTGATCAAAGTCGCTATCTATGTAGAACGAGGACGGGATACGAGATACGATATAAAACCAATACAAGGAACGCGTTTTTTCAAAAAACAAGGATACGAGAAACGTTTAAAAAAATTAATTAGTTAAATATAATTATTAATTAATGTGTAAACAAACGCAGTGTTCATATCTTGAATTATAAAGAAAGAAATTTATAAGACTACAACATATATATTATATATTATTTATCATTCGCATTTCATAATTCCTATAATGGCATAATGCTACGCAAAATAAGACCTAATTTAAACAACAAATAATATTATACAAACTAATTAACCGATTAAAAAACTAAAATTGAAGATACAAGCTCGACATAATGTGATTTCAACATAATGTGATTGTATTTTTTTTCTTTCTGCAATCTGTATAGATCTAAAAAATTGCTATAACTTGATCACTTGTACACTATAGTAGAAAATGCAACTATAAGTTGATCACTTGCAGTTTCACAATCAGTAAACAGGAAAGAATGAAAAAGTCTGCAGAAAAAACAATTATAGTAGATGAAAAAAACAGCGGATATTGTATATGATGGAAAGAATGAAAACTAAAGGCATTGCATAGACCCAAAATAGTGAATTGACAGCCAACAATAAAAATGTTTCATGGGAATGATAAAGAAATCGTGAGGTGCCGTCGGCGTCGAAGAGCGGGAGGTATTCAGAGCAAAAGGCGTGAGGAAATGTCGGCGCCAAAGAGGAGCAGTAGGCCCGAGGAACAGGGGCGTAAAGAGCAAGAGGCGTGAGAAACCGTTAGCGTCGAAGAGGACTAGGAGGCGTGAAGAAATGATGACATCGGGATTAGGTTTTGAGAAGTCGTCGAGATATAAAACATCCCTTCCGCTTTTCGCTGTTACTTGACGCGGAAGGCGTATGATACGTGTTTCCTCCCTATTAATTTTTTATATTAAATTTTAATGTGGGGATCCCAGACCGTAAAACTTGCCTTTAAGTTTTAATGGTACTTTATGATCACATAAAATCCCAGACGCGCCTCTCCACTTCAACCAACCTGCTTGGATTCTATGTATCACATCTTTATCTACACCTCCATCTTTTTGAATTATCGATCTCAGATATTTAAATATCTGAGTGCTTGGATTCATTGCGAGATAAGATATTTCCCGCAATGAGTGCTTTAAATATTTGAGTGCTTTAAATATTTGAGTGCTTGAAGAGGAGAGGAAGAGAAATCATCTCTTTGCAAGTGACGAAAAAAGACGGCACCGGAGAAAGGATTACGTCATCACATAGGTTGGACTGACACCGAACAATCACTGGAAAGGAACCGAGAGCGAAGATGCGGCGTCGGAAGAGGCGCTCGACTGTGTGGGAAGAGCGCGCGGGATGAAGCGGCTGTGCGGGAGAGGCGCTCAATTGGCTACTGACTGTGACAGGAGGAGCGCCGCTCGCTTGGAGGAGACGCGCGACAGGAGGCGGAATGCGGGCGAGAGATGTGCGACATGAGGCGGAATTCGGGCGAGAGATGCATGATGGGAGGCGGAATGCAAGCAAGAGACGCACAATGGGAGCACGAGACACGTGCACTATGATATCATGTTAGAATAGAGAAAAATAATTCATACCTCAGAATCCAAATAATCATCCCCTTTATATCGGGAGGGGGATGATATTTTGTAACATACTTCATTTCTCTTCCCAAAGAGATTTTAACATTTAATAGTTTTGATATTAAACATTGCAGAAGATTGGTTGTTGACTTAAAAATGTAAATTGCCATTAACTAATTAGTTCATAAGGGTAGACATTGATATTGATTTAAGCAAAAAAAAAACAGTCCCTAAATTTTGAATAGTTTTTGAAATTAGTCCCTAAATATATGAAATCAGTCTCCAAACTTGCTAGAGCACTCAACTGAGTCTCTTCACATTTTGTTATAAAATTTATGAATTTCTCCTTTTTTTTTCTCCAAAAGCACTCGTATTTTTCAGTTTCTTTGTCCAAAAACACCTATACTGTTATTCTTATTGAAAATGTTTATAGTGGGCGTCTTGCTGCATGCATATAATAATAAAACAATTGTCCAAAAACTTTAAACCAAAATTTAGGCCAAGATAGGCATATAAATATATAAAATAAAAATATATTTGATTAAAAAAACAAGAAAATATACTTTTGTTTTACCAAAGAAAATACATCCTATTTTAATAATATTATTTATTAAGAATATTATTTATCAAATATTCACCTATTTTAATAAATTATTTATATTTTTAATACACAAATTGATCAAATTTTCCGACACAATGTTATTTGTTATAAATTTTCTATCAGTGAAAAATATTGTGTAACAGAGCTGTATAAAAAATAACTCATTTGAGTGCTTTTGGATAAAGTAATGGAAAAATTAAAAAAAATTGCAACTAAATGTGAAGGATAACTCATTTTAGTGCTAGGAAGTTTGGGGAATGTTGGTATCAAATACAAGTTTTGGGATTTCAAAAAGAATCTAAAGCTTATGGACTAATTTTGTATTTTTTCCTTGGCTTTTATTCCAAAGCCAGTGAAAGATGTAATGAATTTATGATACACTAATATTGTTCTTTCCAAGTTGTAGCTAGATGATTAGATAATTATAAACTTCTCTCTTATTTTATATATATTTGAAGGGTTATGCAGTGGGACATCCCCTCAAAATTTGCGTAATTACAGCTTGCACCCCTCTAACTTTCAAAATTACAAAATTCTCCTCTCAATGTTTACATTTCATAACATCCATGCACAAAAGTACCCCCTTGGAGTAAATCATTGGGGGTCTTTTTATGCATGGATGTTATGAAATGTAAACATTGAGGTGGAAGGGGGATTGTAATTTTGAAAGTTTAGGGGTGCAAGCTGTAATTACGCAAACTTCAAGGGGAGGTCCCGGTAAATTACCCTATATTTGAAGTAGAATAGATCTTTAGATTGGCATCATGTATCAACATAATTATCTTGATCCCAATTATCCGCCGCGTGATAAATTTCATTGTTTTTTTATGATTGGTTAACATCAAAAGGACCAGCGATGCATGCTTCTAGTAGATTTTTTTAAGTCGATGTACTCTTTTAAGATGCTGTTTCTTTATTAATGCCATTTCAACTTCAACATTTTAACTGATCTTAGGTATTAATCATGTTTTTATATGCCACCTGAATCCCAAATATATTGAACTACACTGTTAAAAGTTGCTCATAAACTCTTCACACGCTCGCTCTGATCTGCCACAATTTGATGCGGATGATATTATTATCACTCAATGTTCATCAAAGTATCGAAACTGATTTACTAGCTACTCCTCTAATGGCATGGCAAAGAAGATGTGCATACATGATGCTGTACAAGGACTTATTTTTCGGTTGCTTACTACACAATCAGCCATAAATGTCAACAAGGATTTATTTTATTTTTCGTTTGCTTACTACGACAATTAGGTGCACAAAATAGACAAGAATATAAGGCTGGAAGCTGTTTTTTGTGGATTACAAAATATTTTACCTATATCTAGTAGGAAAAAGTAAACCACAATTTATGAATAAAAGATCAGATTGAAGATTTTAATTTGTGATTTCTTATAGCATGTGTTTCACCATATCCTTTTGGTTGAATATGATTCTAGTTCTAATTATGTTGTGGTAGAAATTGCAGCCCTTATTTTATGGTTTAGGAAGAAACAGCATCTTAAGCAGACTTTACTGTTTTTTTGTGATAAAAAATTCAATGGTGGTGAGGTCAAGCATATATTAGTTCGTCTCTCTGGTGTCCTCTTTTCTTTTTGTTTCTGCGACTTTCCTGCCATCTGAATCGAAATTTCAGGTTGCCGAGAGGGCGCTGTTTCTTTGGAACAATGACCATATCATGAGCATGGTATCTCAGTGCCGACACGTGATAGTGCCCCTCATCCTTCCCGCCCTCGAAAGAAATTCAAGGAATCATTGGAACCAAGCTGTCCAGAACTTAACCCTGAATGTCATGAAGATGTTAATGGAAATGGACGAGGAGCTGGTTTCCATCTGTAAGCGTAAATTTGAGGACGAGGAAGGGAAGCAACTCACGTCACAGGAGAATCGTAGGATCGCATGGGAGCGACTCGAGAAGACTGCTTCCATTTTCCATCCCGTGACCGGAAAAACTGCCGTCCTGGTTACTCCTTTCTCCGCTTCATCTGCGCCCGCTCTTACCTAAATTATCTGAAGCTGGGCTGGCTTCTGTAGCTACTACAATGGTTTTAATTTCCTTTTATTTTTCGCTCACTCTCCTTCACTCATGTTCTCTTATATTCTATTATAAGATACTTGGGGAATGTCTTGTTGATGCTCCTCATAAATGGGGCCTGTTGTGAGAGCTTTATTCCCTTCATGTCTATTAAGATGATATTTAAGATATTGATACTCTTTTGGCCATTTTATTATGGCTCTGTTCTATTTTCTTATTTATTCTGTATTACTTTTGTTTGCTTTTAAACCAATCATAGGCTTTTACTATTTTCTTTGGGTTCTGACTCTTGTATGCAAAAAAATTTCGAACACACTGCGTGCATTTTCAGCGAGACCCGTGCTGCCAAAGCAGTCCATCCGGTCTTTCGTTTATATTTAAAACATAGGCATAATGATATAAAACCGCATAACATCGAAGAAGCTTAGTATCTCTGAGAAATTAGATATTTTGATTCAAAATGACGCAAGTTTTCTTACCCTTGGAATAATACTAACAAGTTCGTAGCTACGAACAAGGGTGAGAAAGCTTGACATTATAGACTCACATCCACAAATGTACATGAATATGGAAGGATAGGTTGACACAAGTATGTTCTACAACCTAGTTGGTATTGTTCAAAGGATAGACTTTCATTCACAAGTTTACAAGAGATTAGAAAATTCAGTTCAAAATCAATGGAAGTCTATTTTTCTAATCTCTTGTAAACTTGTGAATGAAAGTCTATCCTTTGAACAATACCAACTAGGTTGTAGAACATACTTGTGCCAACCTATCCTTCCATGTTCATGTACATTCGTGGATGTGAGTCTATAATGATCCTTAAAGGACGATAACAATGATTGATGTATGTATAAAATGAGCGAGCATCCTTATTTTCCTCCTCGATCGAGCTTATGAAAAGACTAAAAATTTGTATCAATATGATGGACGGATGTGTTGCTTGCTTGGGGTGTGTGGGGTACGAGGGGGGTGCCTTCACGTATTTTTGAGTGATATATTGTTTTTTAAGTTTTAAATTTTAGGGGTATAAATAGCCAAAAGAGATCTTCGAATATTAACGCCCTGATTTTTTTGTTATTGGAGTAATTATTTGCGAATCTGTATAAGATTATTTGCGAATGTGTATAAGGGCTATTATTTAAGGAAAAATTTAATGGCTGACAACATGTGGCTATTGACAGCCCGCGCTATTGGAAAAAATGGCTAAGATGACTTTTCTAAAAACTGTTTTCTCTGCTTTCAGTTTTTCCTCTTTTATTTGAGGGTTTGCGAAAGTCACTCCCCAACCATTCACGATGTCTTTCTTCCTTCTCGCCGCTGCATAGGTTTTCTTCTCCCATTTGTGGTGTGCTTCACCCATTCTCGGTCCATGCTTCGCGACGCTGATATTCGTCGCCCGATTATCTTCCAAGGCAATAAACATCGTAATCACTAAGAATAATTCCATTTTTTTTGTTGAGCACTGCTAGCTGAACCCACACTCTTCATTGAGGAAGATTTTGGAGTAGATGTGGACCTCTTCCTCCAAGCACTCTTGCCTCGAAGTAAGTCATCTATCTTAAAATCAAAATCCATGCTACTTGTTGGGAAAAAATCACATCTTGATTTGATATAATGTGGCGTCGAATTCTCAAAATGACGTCAAATTCTTAAAGTGTCGTCGAATTCTCAAAGTGATGTCGAATTCTCAAAAATGACGTTGAATGCTCCAGAGTAACGTCAAGAGGTCTCAGTGCAACAAAGCTTCAAAGCAACTCTGTCTTCAACCTCATCTTTCAGAGTAACGTCGACAAACTGGTGTCGACTTCTTAGAAGGACTTCAACGTTCATTTCTTGGAACTAGTCACGACATTAGTAATGGATGAAATACATTCGTTATTCTTCTATTCAAGAAAGATACCAATGCCTGGAAACTGTTATGGAATGATTCACCGAGAGCATTTAATGCTGCGGTTTTGGAAGGGATTTCAAATGAAGATGTATAAAAGAGAAATCAGTAGATCGAAGAAAGTAACAGAGAGAATGGTTGGTCATTGAGCAAAAAGAAAATCAACTCCCTCAGTGCTTCGCACACATACTGAAGGAGTATTACTCTTGAAAACTCTAACAATTGGTCAAGAAGAATCTTCACTTCTATCAGAAAATTCAAACGAAGAAGCTCTTGTCTCAGAGGGAACGACAGTCCCCCTCCACATCGGTTCCGATGCTTTCCGGCAGGCGAGCATGCTCCTGGAGCTGTCGTCGACAACTAGGATTCTGTTGAGGAAGATCTTCTGCCAAATGAGGTGATTTTTGTTGAAATGGAGAACAAATATAATACATACAGCTTTGGGGGAGGAAAGAAGTTGGTTCTCTCAACTACAACTTGGATCTGCTTATCTCACTCTAGGCTTTCCTTTAAGGGTTCTATTTTTAATTATGACAAAGATTTACTGGTATAATTATACAGATATGAGGTTGTTCAAATCTTGTATGTAATTTCTTAGCAAGAATTCCACTGCTGTAAAACTTATCATTGGTTGTTTATACAAATTGTCAACTTTACTTGTTATTTGATCACTAATATGAATATATATTAATGCCCTGTTTGAGAGATAAGTGGGAGAGCCAAGGGATTGTCAATCTAGATATGGTATTCCATTTGATATGGAAACTTTTTATGAGTAGATCTATGTGTATGAATGTGTATGTGTGCATATCATTATTGTGTATATATGAGTATATGTGTTATTTTGAGTAGATGTGTTCTTATTATGAAAAAAACATGTTTTTATATTTTGTGTGTGTTGGTTATCATATTATGAAGAAAAAATTTACTAAAAACTCGATTTTGTTTTCAAACCACTTTTTCAAAATTGTGTTTTGCAAACTTCATTTTACTCAAACAGATTTTTTTTAACAAAACTTTGTTTTTCGGAAACAACATTTTTTTCAAACTCCATTTTCTATCATCAGTTTTCCATCCGCAACAGCCCAACCAAACAGAGCTTTAATCACTTGAGAAAAGTTTATATCACAAACATGAACACATCATAAGTCAGAGATTACGCAACCTCAAGACCTCCTGTCTGTAATATAAATAAAATTTTCTTATGGAAATCCAGAATTAAACTATATATGAATTTTATTTATGGATATTTTGACTCTATTGTGACAGGTTCTGAGATTCCAACCAGGTTGGACTGCAACACCTCAAAACTCGAATACGAATAGGTCATAAGGAGCCTAAGAGCCTTAGAGAAGTCCTGTGAAGGTTTGAGATGAATTAGGTGTGCTTATGAGGCCTTTTATAGTCTTTAAGGCTATACACAGCCTGGGACACGACTGTGTTCCTAGCCGTGTCAATGGTGCTGAAGGCTAAGTGAAGGAGAACAAGGTCACACGGCTGGGTAAGTGGTCATGTCTCTAGACACGGCCTGACACATAGTTGTGTACATGGCCGTGTTCCAACTTTTCTAGCCTGTTTGAAGATATAGAGAGTCACGGCTTGTTGACATGGTCATGCGTGCGGCCATGTATATGATCATGTCTTGGCACACGAATGTGTTCATACCCATGTATACCCATGTCCAAGACCTGGGAGGGGGTTTTCTGCCGGAGGAGCTACGCGTCCTGACACACGACCGTGTAAGTACCCGTGTAGATCGACACGACCTAGCACGGGGTTGTGCACATGACCCGTGTGCAGCTCTAAGTGTGTTAGTGAAATGACACGGCCTGGCACACGGTCGTGTGCCAAGCCGTGTCTGGGCCCAGAACTCAATTTAAAGATGAAATATGAGCCATTGGATGAGGTCACTTAAGATCCAAGGGTTGAGATTCACTCCTGGCCTTATTAGGTCGGGATTTGGGGGAGTTTGAGTTCATTTCTCATCTCTCTTGGGTTTGGAAAAGGGGATGTCTAGGAGGAGGGAGATGAAGGGGATCCAGCCATTGGAGGAGTTCCGGAACTCCAAGTTGTGAGCCGAGTCCAGATCCGCGGAGAGGAGTCTGTTGCGGTCATTTCCATTCGTCTCAATATTCGTTCCATGGCGCCAAAGAGAGCTCCAAGGATAACGATCTTTCTCCCCGTTCTTAGGACGTGTTTTGTCCATTCCATTTTCGATATTTTTGCATATGATGAGTCTCCATCGCTACTTAGAGGAGGGCATGACCTCCTTTGGTTCCTTTGAACCCCGGGTCGATTGTGTTTGTTCACGACATGAAATGCATGTAGAAATATGGTAGTTGTGCGGATTTAGGCATTGTGGTGAAGTCTACCCATGGTCGTAGGCCTGGATCGGTGATGCTTGGTTTGACGTTGTATTTATATTAAGCCTAGTATGCATGCTGGAGAGTGACTACGTGAAAGTGCGCCATATCTTTGTTGGGTTTGAGAATAGGAAAGCTCGTAGAGTACCCATCAAAAGCCCCACGATTGGTTAGTGATAGAATGAAAACCTTCACCACATTATGGCGTGTAGTCGTCTTGGACCTCCTACGTTGATAGTGCGTGTGAATCCTATATCCTCGTGTGAGGATTGGGTGTGTAGCATTGTGCATTGTAGCGTTTGCGTGAACGCTCATGAACGTGTATTATGATAGCATTTAGATATGTTAAAACATGTACGACCCAGGGTAAAGCCGCGCCTGCATCGTGATGAATACATAGAGATTCGAGCACGGGAAAAAGCTGAGCCAAACTCGTTCCATGTGGTTATGTGTGAGGTGTGTGTTGGGTTTTCTTAATACCATTTCAGAAATGATAATACAACATATCATATATGCGCAGCGGAATAATATAACTAGAACGACCCTAAAGAGTTATATGGAACTTGCGATTTCATAGATTCAAGAAATTAAATAACATCCACAACACATTGCAGAAATTATACCTGAAGGGGGTTGAGTCTATACTCAACCGAGATGCTCCAATGGCAGATCCTGAGAACAAAATTTGAGTTCTAAGCGCTGAAATAGATCTGCGCCTCTATGGAAGATCCACACGAGTGCTGAAGAACCCTAGCCTCTTGTCACACAAGATCTAGGTCGGAGAAGAACTGCTCTCTACGTCTCCCACGGACTGCTAGGTCCTACGACAGGGAGAGGCGGCGACGGCGGCGGGATCGACCGGTCGGAACACTTCCGTCAGAAGCCTTGCGGAACTCTTCCGTCGCTCTCTCTCTCAAAACAGATCGCCAAAAATAGATCGGGTCGTTAGGTCAAAAAGAATCGTATTCTTTTTTACCCCCAGCGAATAAGAGAAGCGTCGGGCGAAGATAAATTGGTCGAACACTGCGTTCGACGAACTGGCTAGCGTTCGTCGAACGCGCTACGCTAGCCGTTCGACGAGTCGTTCGACGAACGCGCTACGCTAGCCGTTCGACGAACGCGCTATGCTAGCCGTTCGACGAGTCATCCGACGAACGCACTACGCTAGCCGTTCGACGAACAGTTCGACGAACGCGCTACGCTAGCCGTTCGACGGACGCGCTACATTAGCCGTTCGACGAACGTGCTACACTAGCCGTTCGACGAACGCGCTACGCTAGCCGTTCGTCGAACACACTTTGAGTTCGTCGAACCTGCTTTAATCTGATCCCTTGTCAACATGATTCTTCCTCCAATTTCTCCAAGCACTCTTGTGTGCGACCCCATAGGCTCATATCACGTTGGCAGTGAGACTAGATATTTGACCACTTCCAGATCACCATGGAAACACCAACAGTCTCCTACTTGATCTTGAACGTATCAAATAAAAGTCTCACAAACAATGAGCGACATCTAGCAATGTATCATTGCTACCCAAACAATAAGAGTTCATAACTCAACAAGCCTGTCTTGACCAATGTATCAGTGTTGTTGAAACCGAGATCTCGGCTTCTGTGGAGTTCGGGGCCCTCAGCTAGCCGAGGGGCAACCAACCCTTACTCCCCCCAAGGGAGAGCTCTATGTTGAAGGTGTCGGAACTAGGGACAAGACCAACGGCCTAGTGGGGAGGTCCCACCACGTACCCGGAAGTCCCTTAGGAATTTCCCCTCCCAAGCCACTAATAGGCTTGGGCACCACTGGAGGCTCTCCTCCCCCCTTAGAGAGACTTGGGGAGAGAGAGAGGGAGAGAGCTAACCTAGGATCAGATCCCTCCAAATGGTGCCCCCTTGGTCCTATTTATAGGATTTCTGAAGTTGGGCTGCAAATAGCCGAAAACTGGTTTGCCAGATTACCAAGATACCCTTGAACTGGGCTGCAGATAGCCAAATCCCGCTACTCTTGGGCGCTAAACGCAGACCGCCTACCCGGCTTGGAGCTGGGCGAGCCGGAGGCCTCCCGGCCTCCCCGGCTCGTGTGAGGTACAACATTTCTCGTACGTAAATGTTTATCAGTATTTAATTTTTATTATATATTGAATGAAGATATTTAGCACGTAAATATCCCCTATGATGAACATTGCAGAATCGAACTTAAAATCCCCTATGATGAAATAAATAAATCAGTGAAATAATGTGGGGTAAAAAAAAGGTTCCCTTATAACTGAAATTGAAGGTCTATTAAAGGCTGCCTTCTAGCTGATATTAATGTGCTATGAGGGATTTCCTTATGGCTGAAAGGTGGGATGCTATTAGTAACTGCATTTGGACTTTTGATAAACAAGAAGAATATTGATTTAAGTTTAATTTGGGCTGCGAATAGGAAAAAGGTTGGCTAATGTTTAAGCGGCGGGTTTTGTTTCCCCTGCCTCTAAACCCTACCAAACCGATTGCTTATCGTCATTTCTTCCTTCTCCCTCGACAGTGTCGCTCTAGGGCACGACGCCGCTCTCCTCTTCCGTTCTCCTTCGCTCTTCTTAATCTCACAGAAAAGCAGTAATTTCGTGGCTGTGCAAGATTCGTGGGCAAGGATTCGCGGCTTGCGGCTTTGGTTGAGCGGAAGCTGTGTCGTTTTGGGGGTTTTAGAGAAGCAAAGCCTCGATAAGTTATCTAAATCACTATAAGCAATTTCATGTTCCTCTTCTTCTCAACAAAATTATGTGATTGTGATGGATTCATGGGAGGGGAATAGAACTGATGAAGCTTCCTGTTGGTTTTCATTTGGCCGACTGTTCTATTTCGTATCTATCTGTTGTTCTCCTTCTTGGTTTTGTGGTCGTTGGTTTAAGGAGTTTGGGCTTTCTTCCTGTTGTTCTAAGGCCGACTAATGTTGTCTTCATTTTGATAAATCTGCTGGATGGTATGTGTGGTCGGCTAGGTTGTTTAATGTTAAAGCATGCTGCACTTGCAGTCCTGTTGGTTTTAGCTCTATCATTACTCTGATTGTTGCTTTCCTTCTTGTTTACCGGCTGCTGTGCTGTTGTTTATTTTTGGAGAGTTATTGTTGTGCTGCTGCTATTCTGTTGACAGCCCTGCTGCAGTTCCTGTTTAGTTGAGTGTTTTCCTGTTTGAAATTGGAGGCTATGATGCAGATTTTGTTTTGGGCTGATATGCTGCAGCCCATTGGGCTGTTTCAGGTGTTGCTTTAGGCTCTGCTATACCTCCTTTTGTGTTGGCCGACTACTCATGCTCCTGTCCTTGTACATGTTGGTGAATATGGCTTGATGGTTTGGACTGAATGCCTATTTCTTAATACTGTTTGGACTTAATCTGAAACACTCTTCTTGCAGCCCCTTTTGTATGTTGTCCTTACTTGATCAAGTCTTGAAATGTTAAGTCACCCCTAGAGGTCAACGTCAACACTATAATTGTGATGCAACCCCGATGAATATGTTCTTTACTATTATGAATTCTTTAACAGAAATCGTGAAGGATGGCATCCAACGGTAGAGGTGGCGGTGACTTGAGGCGTGACTTGGGAAAGGAAAAAGAAGCGGTGAGACCTATTTGTTTAATTTATGCATAGTTTTCAAGTACTTTCAGTTATATGCACTTCTATTTTAAGAAAAGAAAAAATATGTTCATTGTATGTGATGATATGAAGCATGCTAATATATCACTGAAAATGATTCTCGCTAGAATGTATGGCCTTGTATAAGGCAAACAGGCGAATGATAACTTCTGAGGGGATATAAAAATAAATAACTACTTTATGTAAACGTGTCGACACGAGGTTTTATTATGGGCGAATTGAAGTACGTGCACACGAATGAAATGAAGGAAATATGATAACCCTTCGGGGTGGGCCCTAATGAATGAAACATGATGAGTCATGTAAAGGAAACAAAAAGGAAAAAGGATTCAAATCGCCCCTAATATTACCTAAACGAACGAATCATATTAAGAAGGAATGCATGTGTTACTTGTATCTCTTAAAGTAAACCATGGTTTTAGCTTAAGTTTCTTTATGTCTTCATATCGTATATCATGCCAAGGATAAGTATTATTGCTAGTGTACATGAAATACATGTTGATACATAGAAATGCTATTATGGAAATGGACATGTTTACTTGCTTCAAATGTTCTCACCTTGTTAACTATTTAGAAATGGTTTTATGATGGAAATATGCATATTATTGTAGATATTGCTCACAGGTTTGCATGTAATGCAGGTTAAAGAAATAGTGTTTCACTTAGTCTTTAGTAAAGACTAACAGTTTCCAATTCAAATTTTTTTTAGGTAAAGGCAAATCCCATGCAGGGCAGAGCTAGAAAATAATGCGTTGTCTGCGCTGGAGTATTATAAATAAAAGCCTGTACCTGTTTTATTGTTATTACTACTGCACTTGTTAGAATCTAGTGGACATTATGTAATGTATTTGGAACTTGTCGCACTACTTTTAAATCAGTAGAAACTTGTAATAATTATATAGGACTCAGATTTTTCAGTTGATAGCTTATGCATGTGCTTACTTATTGTGTTATGTTAAATGCTATGATGAATGCGCGCTCAAAGCTTTATGAATGTAATTGAGGATATTATTAATAATTGTGATGGACTACGGGCCGTTACAATTTAGTGGTATCAGAGCCAGGTTTCCATAAAGCCTGGCCGCAATGAGTATGTACATGCGTAGGAAGGTCAATTGTTTCATGATAACATGTAAACCTATGAAAACTGATTGTCTCATATTTGTCTTAAGGATCCTTTGATGATTGCTCAAGAAACGATGGCCGAAAGTGGTGACACTGCACACCAAGAACACCCTCAGCAGGAACATCTGACAGTGGAGCAGACGGTACATCCACCCGTGGAGCAGCAGGCTCAACCTCAATTGACAGATTTAGCTCGCATCTTGGCGGAAGCTATTAAAATGGTACGAGAAGTTCCTCCTGCAGCTCCCTCAGTAGAAGTTGTTCTGCCATCACAACAAAGACATCTGGACGTGGATTTAAAGCAGTTTTTGGAACTGAAGCCGCCAGTGTTTCGTGGTGGGTTATCCCCTCTGGAGACGGAGGATTGGATTTCGCGCATCGAGACCATCTTCGAAGTAATGCTCTGTCCTGATGAACGAAAGGTGGGCTTAGTCACATTTCTTCTTGAAGGGGAGGCCAAGCGATGGTGGGTAAATGTTCGAGGACGATTAGCTGGTCGAGGACAAGTGGGTATTCCATGGGCTACTTTTGTACAGGAATTCACGGGGTGGTTCGTGCCCGAATCAGAGAAAAAGTTGCTACAGGACAAATTCTTACGTTTAGTACAAGGTCCCCGCTCTGTACTCGAATATGAAACAGAATTTGCAAATTTGGCGTTTTATGCGGAGGCCTTTGTGCCAAACGAGAAGGAAAGATGTCGTAGGTTCCAAGAAGGATTGAGAGACAGTATCCGATCTATTTTGGTGCCACTGGAGATACATGACTATGGTGCTCTAGTTCAAAAGGCCCGTTTAATGGAGATAGATGCAGAGAAGACGCAACGAAGAAGGGAATTTGGAAAGAAGAGATCCCAGTGGCTATCAGAAAAGGGGTCTTCAGCTAAATCTGGAACTTCTTGGAAGTCGAAGGAGTCAGACAAGCGACCTCGACCGGCAGAGAGTCAAAGTGTGGGACAGTCGCAGACACAAGAGTCAAGGTGTGGGAAATGTGGCAAATTACACAAGGGGCAGTGTTTGGCTGGAAGCAACACATGTTTCTTTTGTCGTCAACCGGGTCATCAGAGTAGAGATTGTCCAAAACGGAAAGAAGGTGCTAGTAGTACAAGGAGGTTTCCTGCTCCTCAAGGCCAGAAGGTTTATCAAATGGATGTGTTCAGAGAAAATGAATCTTTTGCTTCAACTGCAGCTCCAGTCGGAACATCGGTGGAAGAACGTCAGGTGCAGCCTCGCGTGTTTAATTTAAATCAACAAGAGGCTAAGGCAGATGATACAGTGGTGACAGGTATGGTTTATGTTTGTGGAAAATTGATGAAAGTTTTATTTGATACCGGTGCTAGCCATTCTTTCATGTCTGCCCATGTTTTGAATAATATTGCTGAAAAACCATACTCAACATGTACTACATTACATGTCACTTTGCCAAATAATCAAGTCGTAGCAACTCAGCAACGTATTGTAGTTCCTTTTCATCTAAACAATACACAGTTTGAGGTGGACGCCGTGATCCTACCCCTTACGGAATTTGATCTAATTTTGGGAATGGATTGGTTAGTCCAGCCTGAAGTCCTAATTGATTGTAAAAAGAAAGAAGTGACGGTTCATTGTGCAGATCAAAGTATTACAGTGTTTCGAGGATTAGGTGATGTGTCTAAAATGCTAATTTCCTCATTGAAAGCATCTAAACACATGCGGAAAGGATGTGAAGCGGTATTAATGTTAGTAAAAGGGACACCAGAGGAAAAGAAGGATATCAAAAATGTTCCAGTTGTATGTGAATATCCGGAAATTTTTCTTGAAGAATTGTCAGGACTTCCGCCCAGAAGAGAAGTAGATTTTGAGATAACCTTAGAAGAAGGAGCAAGACCGGTTGCGAAAGCGCCGTACAGAATGGCCCCGAAGGAATTGGCGGAGCTGAAATGTCAACTGCAGGATTTAATTGACAAAAAGCTGATTCGTCCGAGTACGTCCCCATGGGGAGCACCGGTGTTATTTGTTAAAAAGAAGGATGGAACATTGCGCTTATGCGTGGACTATCGTTCACTAAATAAACTGACGGTGAAAAATAAATATCCACTACCACGCATAGACGATTTGTTCGATCAACTTGTTAATGCGAGGAGGTTTTCAAAAATGGATCTACGGTCGGGGTACCATCAACTTCGCATAAAAGAGGAGGATATTTTCAAAACCGCCTTTAGCACACGATATGGGCATTATGAGTTTGTAGTAATGCCGTTTGGCTTGACCAACGCCCCCACAACATTCATGGACATGATGAATCGAATCTTCAAGAATTATTTAGATAGATTCATTGTTGTTTTTATTGATGATATTTTAATATATTCAGCATCCGACGAAGAACACACTCAGCATTTACGGCTAACATTGCAGAGGCTGAAGGAGAACCAATTGTATGCCAAATTCTCGAAATGTGAATTTTGGTTGCGGGAGGTGTCCTTTTTAGGACATATAATAACTGAACAAGGTTTGTCTGTAGATCCTATGAAGGTTGAGTCAATTTTAACCTGGCCGCAACCCACAAATGTGACAGAAGTAAGAAGTTTTCTCGGCTTGGCAGGCTATTACCGTAGATTTGTTAAAGACTTCTCAAAAATTTCATTGCCAATGACGCAGCTGACACGGAAGAATGTTCATTTCAAATGGACAGAAGAATGCAAAAAGGCCTTTGACACACTAAAAGAAAGATTAACGACTGCACCAGTTCTTACTATGCCTTCAGGAACAGAAGGATTCCAAATATATAGTGATGCTTCCTATAAAGGTTTAGGTTGTGTACTAATGCAACATGGAAAAGTAATAGCATTTGCCTCGCGTCAGTTAAAGGATGCTGAGAAAAATTACCCGACTCATGATTTGGAGTTGGCTGCAGTAATTTTTGCCCTGAAAATTTGGCGTCACTATCTTTACGAGGTAAGGTGTGAAATATTTACAGATCATAAAAGTCTCAAATATATTTTCACACAGAAAGAGTTGAATCTCCGTCAGCGTCGATGGTTGGAATTCGTCAAAGACTATGATGTGGAAATACAATACCATCCAGGAAAAGCGAATGTCGTTGCTGATGCTCTCAGCCGTAAAAGTATTGCTAATCAATTAACGTTAAAGGTGTATAATATACAACTCTTGCGTGAACTTGAGCGGCTGGAGATAATTCCGATTACTACGACGGAGGATAAGCAGAGTCAATTATTTCAAATGCAAATACGATATACTCTCAAAGATAGAATCCGAGAAGCTGTGCCACAGGATGAGTATCTCGCTGGCATGATGGAAACAGTGAAGAAGGGAGAAACTCAGAATTTTACAGAACAAAATGGTTTGTTGTTATTGAAGGAGAGATTATGTGTTCCTGATGTGGACATCATAAGAAAAGAGATATTGTATGAGGCTCATAACACTCCTTATGCAATTCACCCATGGCGGACTAAAATGTACCATGACCTGAAAGAAGAGTTTTGGTGGCCTGGAATGAAAAAGGACATAGTAAAGTATATCGCGTCATGCCATACTTGCCAAGTTGTAAAAGCTGAACATCAAAAACCTGGAGGTTATTTGCACTCGTTGCCAATACCAGAATGGAAATGGGAAGATATCGCTATGGACTTTGTTTTTGGGTTACCGCGAAGTAAACAGGGTCATGATGGTATATGGGTTATCATCGACCGACTTACGAAAAGTGCACACTTTATAGCAGTTCGTCAAGATGGACCGCCGGAAAAATTGAATGAATTATATATTGATGTAATCGTCAAACTACATGAAATTCCTCGAACGATCATCTCTGACCGCGATGGACGTTTTACATCGACGAATTGGAAGCAAATTCATAAGCGACTGGGAACAAAGTTATTATTCAGTACTGCATTTCATCCACAAACTGATGGTCAATCAGAACGAACAATCCAATTTTTAGAAGATCTTTTGCGTATGGTGGTGCTAGATCTTAAAGGTTCTTGGGAGAAATACTTGTCGTTGGTGGAGTTCTCGTATAATAATAGCTATCAAGCTTCAATACAAATGGCCCCATTCGAAGCTTTATATGGTCGACGATGTCGTACTCCGTTGAGCTGGGCAGAGGACGGGGAAAGACAGTTATACAATAAAGACAAAATGGACAAATGGCATGGGAAAATTGCGCTTATCCAGCAAAGAATGAAGGTAGCCCAGGATAGACAACAAAAATATTTTAACGCCAAGCATCGCCTCGTGGAGTTTCATGTTGGTGATCTTGTATGTTTAAAAATTAAACCTTTTAAGGGAGCTTCACGACTTCGACGACTAGGGAAGCTAAGTCCACGTTATGTGGGTCCCTTTCCCATCATTGAACGGGTTGGCGAAGTGGCATATCGTTTGCAATTATCAGAAGATTTACAACAATTACATGACGTGTTTCATGTCTCAAACCTCCGAAAATATGTTCGTGATCCAGATAAGATTATGCCAACGGAAAATGTTCAAATTGAAGCTGATTTGTCTAGCCCTACAGAACCATATCAAATCATTGATCGACAACAAAAACAACTGTGTAACCGAGCTGTGAATTTTGTGCAAATATGGTGGAAAGGTCATTCTCGAGATGAAGCCACTTGGGAACGGGAAGACACTATGCAGAATCTTTTTCCTTCACTTTTTAAAGAACATGAAGAATAACATTTTCGGGGACGAAAATCTCCAAGGAGGGAAGAATTGTGAGGTACAACATTTCTCGTACGTAAATGTTTATCAGTATTTAATTTTTATTATATATTGAATGAAGATATTTAGCACGTAAATATCCCCTATGATGAACATTGCAGAATCGAACTTAAAATCCCCTATGATGAAATAAATAAATCAGTGAAATAATGTGGGGTAAAAAAAAGGTTCCCTTATAACTGAAATTGAAGGTCTATTAAAGGCTGTCTTCTAGCTGATATTAATGTGCTATGAGGGATTTCCTTATGGCTGAAAGGTGGGATGCTATTAGTAACTGCATTTGGACTTTTGATAAACAAGAAGAATATTGATTTAAGTTTAATTTGGGCTGCGAATAGGAAAAAGGTTGGCTAATGTTTAAGCGGCGGGTTTTGTTTCCCCTGCCTCTAAACCCTACCAAACCGATTGCTTATCGTCATTTCTTCCTTCTCCCTCGACGGTGTCGCTCTAGGGCACGGCGCCGCTCTCCTCTTCCGTTCTCCTTCGCTCTTCTTAATCTCACAGAAAAGCAGTAATTTCGTGGTTGTGCAAGATTCGTGGGCAAGGATTCGCGGCTTGCGGCTTTGGTTGAGCGGAAGCTGTGTCGTTTTGGGGGTTTTGGAGAAGCAAAGCCTCGATAAGTTATCTAAATCACTATAAGCAATTTCATGTTCCTCTTCTTCTCAACAAAATTATGTGATTGTGATGGATTCATGGGAGGGGAATAGAACTGATGAAGCTTCCTGTTGGTTTTCATTTGGCCGACTGTTCTATTTCGTATCTATCTGTTGTTCTCCTTCTTGGTTTTGTGGCCGTTGGTTTAAGGAGTTTGGGCTTTCTTCCTGTTGTTCTAAGGCCGGCTAATGTTGTCTTCATTTTGATAAATCTGCTGGATGGTATGTGTGGTCGGCTAGGTTGTTTAATGTTAAAGCATGCTGCAGTTGCAGTCCTGTTGGTTTTAGCTCAATCATTACTCTGATTTTTTTTAACAAAACTCTGTTTTTCGGAAACAACATTTTTTTCAAACTCCATTTTCTATCATCAGTTTTCCATCCGCAACAGCCCAACCAAACAGAGCTTTAATCACTTGAGAAAAGTTTATATCACAAACATGAACACATCATAAGTCAGAGATTACGCAACCTCAAGACCTCCTGTCTGTAATATAAATAAAATTTTCTTATGGAAATCCAGAATTAAACTATATATGAATTTTATTTATGGATATTTTGACTCTATTGTGACAGGTTCTGAGATTCCAACCAGGTTGGACTGCAACACCTCAAAACTCGAATACGAATAGGTCATAAGGAGCCTAAGAGCCTTAGAGAAGTCCTGTGAAGGTTTGAGATGAATTAGGTGTGCTTATGAGGCCTTTTATAGTCTTTAAGGCTATACACAGCCTGGGACACGACTGTGTTCCTAGCCGTGTCAATGGTGCTGAAGGCTAAGTGAAGGAGAACAAGGTCACACGGCTGGGTAAGTGGTCATGTCTCTAGACACGGCCTGACACATAGTTGTGTACATGGCCGTGTTCCAACTTTTCTAGCCTGTTTGAAGATATAGAGAGTCACGGCTTGTTGACATGGTCATGCGTGCGGCCATGTATATGATCATGTCTTGGTACACGAATGTGTTCATACCCATGTATACCCATGTCCAAGACCTGGGAGGGGGTTTTCTGCCGGAGGAGCTACGCGTCCTGACACACGACCGTGTAAGTACCCGTGTAGATCGACACGACCTAGCACGGGGTTGTGCACATGACCCGTGTGCAGCTCTAAGTGTGTTAGTGAAATGACACGGCCTGGCACACGGTCGTGTGCCAAGCCGTGTCTGGGCCCAGAACTCAATTTAAAGATGAAATATGAGCCATTGGATGAGGTCACTTAAGATCCAAGGGTTGAGATTCACTCCTGGCCTTATTAGGTCGGGATTTGGGGGAGTTTGAGTTCATTTCTCATCTCTCTTGGGTTTGGAAAAGGGGATGTCTAGGAGGAGGGAGATGAAGGGGATCCAGCCATTGGAGGAGTTCCGGAACTCCAAGTTGTGAGCCGAGTCCAGATCCGCGGAGAGGAGTCTGTTGCGGTCATTTCCATTCGTCTCAATATTCGTTCCATGGCGCCAAAGAGAGCTCCAAGGATAACGATCTTTCTCCCCGTTCTTAGGACGTGTTTTGTCCATTCCATTTTCGATATTTTTGCATATGATGAGTCTCCATCGCTACTTAGAGGAGGGCATGACCTCCTTTGGTTCCTTTGAACCCCGGGTCGATTGTGTTTGGTCACGACATGAAATGCATGTAGAAATATGGTAGTTGTGCGGATTTAGGCATTGTGGTGAAGTCTACCCATGGTCGTAGGCCTGGATCGGTGATGCTTGGTTTGACGTTGTATTTATATTAAGCCTAGTATGCATGCTGGAGAGTGACTACGTGAAAGTGCGCCATATCTTTGTTGGGTTTGAGAATAGGAAAGCTCGTAGAGTACCCATCGAAAGCCCCACGATTGGTTAGTGATAGAATGAAAACCTTCACCACATTATGGCGTGTAGTCGTCTTGGACCTCCTACGTTGATAGTGCGTGTGAATCCTATATCCTCGTGTGAGGATTGGGTGTGTAGCATTGTGCATTGTAGCGTTTGCGTGAACGCTCATGAACGTGTATTATGATAGCATTTAGATATGTTAAAACATGTACGACCCAGGGTAAAGCCGCGCCTGCATCGTGATGAATACATAGAGATTCGAGCACGGGAAAAAGCTGAGCCAAACTCGTTCCATGTGGTTATGTGTGAGGTGTGTGTTGGGTTTTCTTAATACCATTTCAGAAATGATAATACAACATATCACATATGCGCAGCGGAATAATATAACTAGAACAACCCTAAAGAGTTATATGGAACTTGCGATTTCATAGATTCAAGAAATTAAATAACATCCACAACACATTGCAGAAATTATACCTGAAGGGGGTTGAGTCTATACTCAACCGAGATGCTCCAATGGCAGATCCTGAGAACAAAATTTGAGTTCTAAGCGCTGAAATAGATCTGCGCCTCTATGGAAGATCCACACGAGTGCTGAAGAACCCTAGCCTCTTGTCACACAAGATCTAGGTCGGAGAAGAACTGCTCTCTACGTCTCCCACGGACTGCTAGGTCCTACGACAGGGAGAGGCGGCGACGGCGGCGGGATCGACCGGTCGGAACACTTCCGTCAGAAGCCTTGCGGAACTCTTTCGTCGCTCTCTCTCTCAAAACAGATCGCCAAAAATAGATCGGGTCGTTAGGTCAAAAAGAATCGTATTCTTTTTTACCCCCAGCGAATAAGAGAAGCGTCGGGCGAAGATAAATTGGTCGAACACTGCGTTCGACGAACTGGCTAGCGTTCGTCGAACGCGCTACGCTAGCCGTTCGACGAGTCGTTCGACGAACGCGCTACGCTAGCCGTTCGACGAACGCGCTATGCTAGCCGTTCGACGAGTCATCCGACGAACGCACTACGCTAGCCGTTCGACGAACAGTTCGACGAACGCGCTACGCTAGCCGTTCGACGGACGCGCTACATTAGCCGTTCGACGAACGTGCTACACTAGCCGTTCGAAGAACGCGCTACGCTAGCCGTTCGTCGAACACACTTTGAGTTCGTCGAACCTGCTTTAATCTGATCCCTTGTCAACATGATTCTTCCTCCAATTTCTCCAAGCACTCTTGTGTGCGACCCCATAGGCTCATATCACGTTGGCAGTGAGACTAGATATTTGACCACTTCCAGATCACCATGGAAACACCAACAGTCTCCTACTTGATCTTGAACGTATCAAATAAAAGTCTCACAAACAATGAGCGACATCTAGCAATGTATCATTGCTACCCAAACAATAAGAGTTCATAACTCAACAAGCCTGTCTTGACCAATGTATCAGTGTTGTTGAAACCGAGATCTCGGCTTCTGTGGAGTTCGGGGCCCTCAGCTAGCCGAGGGGCAACCAACCCTTACTCCCCCCAAGGGAGAGCTCTATGTTGAAGGTGTCGGAACTAGGGACAAGACCAACGGCCTAGTGGGGAGGTCCCACCACGTACCCGGAAGTCCCTTAGGAATTTCCCCTCCCAAGCCACTAATAGGCTTGGGCACCACTGGAGGCTCTCCTCCCCCCTTAGAGAGACTTGGGGAGAGAGAGAGGGAGAGAGCTAACCTAGGATCAGATCCCTCCAAATGGTGCCCCCTTGGTCCTATTTATAGGATTTCTGAAGTTGGGCTGCAAATAGCCGAAAACTGGTTTGCCAGATTACCAAGATACCCTTGAACTGGGCTGCAGATAGCCAAATCCCGCTACTCTTGGGCGCTAAACGCAGACCGCCTACCCGGCTTGGAGCTGGGCGAGCCGGAGGCCTCCCGGCCTCCCCGTCTCGTGTGAGGTACAACATTTCTCGTACGTAAATGTTTATCAGTATTTAATTTTTATTATATATTGAATGAAGATATTTAGCACGTAAATATCCCCTATGATGAACATTGCAGAATCGAACTTAAAATCCCCTATGATGAAATAAATAAATCAGTGAAATAATGTGGGGTAAAAAAAAGGTTCCCTTATAACTGAAATTGAAGGTCTATTAAAGGCTGCCTTCTAGCTGATATTAATGTGCTATGAGGGATTTCCTTATGGCTGAAAGGTGGGATGCTATTAGTAACTGCATTTGGACTTTTGATAAACAAGAAGAATATTGATTTAAGTTTAATTTGGGCTGCGAATAGGAAAAAGGTTGGCTAATGTTTAAGCGGCGGGTTTTGTTTCCCCTGCCTCTAAACCCTACCAAACCGATTGCTTATCGTCATTTCTTCCTTCTCCCTCGACAGTGTCGCTCTAGGGCACGACGCCGCTCTCCTCTTCCGTTCTCCTTCGCTCTTCTTAATCTCACAGAAAAGCAGTAATTTCGTGGCTGTGCAAGATTCGTGGGCAAGGATTCGCGGCTTGCGGCTTTGGTTGAGCGGAAGCTGTGTCGTTTTGGGGGTTTTAGAGAAGCAAAGCCTCGATAAGTTATCTAAATCACTATAAGCAATTTCATGTTCCTCTTCTTCTCAACAAAATTATGTGATTGTGATGGATTCATGGGAGGGGAATAGAACTGATGAAGCTTCCTGTTGGTTTTCATTTGGCCGACTGTTCTATTTCGTATCTATCTGTTGTTCTCCTTCTTGGTTTTGTGGCCGTTGGTTTAAGGAGTTTGGGCTTTCTTCCTGTTGTTCTAAGGCCGACTAATGTTGTCTTCATTTTGATAAATCTGCTGGATGGTATGTGTGGTCGGCTAGGTTGTTTAATGTTAAAGCATGCTGCACTTGCAGTCCTGTTGGTTTTAGCTCTATCATTACTCTGATTGTTGCTTTCCTTCTTGTTTACCGGCTGCTGTGCTGTTGTTTATTTTTGGAGAGTTATTGTTGTGCTGCTGCTATTCTGTTGACAGCCCTGCTGCAGTTCCTGCTTAGTTGAGTGTTTTCCTGTTTGAAATTGGAGGCTATGATGCAGATTTTGTTTTGGGCTGATATGCTGCAGCCCATTGGGCTGTTTCAGGTGTTGCTTTAGGCTCTGCTATACCTCCTTTTGTGTTGGCCGACTACTCATGCTCCTGTCCTTGTACATGTTGGTGAATATGGCTTGATGGTTTGGACTGAATGCCTATTTCTTAATACTGTTTGGACTTAATCTGAAACACTCTTCTTGCAGCCCCTTTTGTATGTTGTCCTTACTTGATCAAGTCTTGAAATGTTAAGTCACCCCTAGAGGTCAACGTCAACACTATAATTGTGATGCAACCCCGATGAATATGTTCTTTACTATTATGAATTCTTTAACAGAAATCGTGAAGGATGGCATCCAACGGTAGAGGTGGCGGTGACTTGAGGCGTGACTTGGGAAAGGAAAAAGAAGCGGTGAGACCTATTTGTTTAATTTATGCATAGTTTTCAAGTACTTTCAGTTATATACACTTCTATTTTAAGAAAAGGAAAAATATGTTCATTGTATGTGATGATATGAAGCATGCTAATATATCACTGAAAATGATTCTCGCTAGAATGTATGGCCTTGTATAAGGCAAACAGGCGAATGATAACTTCTGAGGGGATATAAAAATAAATAACTACTTTATGTAAACGTGTCGACACGAGGTTTTATTATGGGCGAATTGAAGTACGTGCACACGAATGAAATGAAGGAAATATGATAACCCTTCGGGGTGGGCCCTAATGAATGAAACATGATGAGTCATGTAAAGGAAACAAAAAGGAAAAAGGATTCAAATCGCCCCTAATATTACCTAAACGAACGAATCATATTAAGAAGGAATGCATGTGTTACTTGTAGCTCTTAAAGTAAACCATGGTTTTAGCTTAAGTTTCTTTATGTCTTCATATCGTATATCATGCCAAGGATAAGTATTATTGCTAGTGTACATGAAATACATGTTGATACATAGAAATGCTATTATGGAAATGGACATGTTTACTTGCTTCAAATGTTCTCACCTTGTTAACTATTTAGAAATGGTTTTATGATGGAAATATGCATATTATTGTAGATATTGCTCACAGGTTTGCATGTAATGCAGGTTAAAGAAATAGTGTTTCACTTAGTCTTTAGTAAAGACTAACAGTTTCCAATTCAAATTTTTTTTAGGTAAAGGCAAATCCCATGCAGGGCAGAGCTAGAAAATAATGCGTTGTCTGCGCTGGAGTATTATAAATAAAAGCCTGTACCTGATTTATTGTTATTACTACTGCACTTGTTAGAATCTAGTGGACATTATGTAATGTATTTGGAACTTGTCGCACTACTTTTAAATCAGTAGAAACTTGTAATAATTATATAGGACTCAGATTTTTCAGTTGATAGCTTATGCATGTGCTTACTCATTGTGTTATGTTAAATGCTATGATGAATGCGCGCTCAAAGCTTTATGAATGTAATTGAGGATATTATTAATAATTGTGATGGACTACGGGCCGTTACAATTTAGTGGTATCAGAGCCAGGTTTCCATAAAGCCTGGCCGCAATGAGTATGTACATGCGTAGGAAGGTCAATTGTTTCATGATAACATGTAAACCTATGAAAACTGATTGTCTCATATTTGTCTTAAGGATCCTTTGAGGATTGCTCAAGAAACGATGGCCGAAAGTGGTGACACTGCACACCAAGAACACCCTCAGCAGGAACATCTGACAGTGGAGCAGACGGTACATCCACCCGTGGAGCAGCAGGCTCAACCTCAATTGACAGATTTAGCTCGCATCTTGGCGGAAGCTATTAAAATGGTACGAGAAGTTCCTCCTGCAGCTCCCTCAGTAGAAGTTGTTCTGCCATCACAACAAAGACATCTGGACGTGGATTTAAAGCAGTTTTTGGAACTGAAGCCGCCAGTGTTTCGTGGTGGGTTATCCCCTCTGGAGACGGAGGATTGGATTTCGCGCATCGAGACCATCTTCGAAGTAATGCTCTGTCCTGATGAACGAAAGGTGGGCTTAGTCACATTTCTTCTTGAAGGGGAGGCCAAGCGATGGTGGGTAAATGTTCGAGGACGATTAGCTGGTCGAGGACAAGTGGGTATTCCATGGGCTACTTTTGTACAGGAATTCACGGGGTGGTTCGTGCCCGAATCAGAGAAAAAGTTGCTACAGGACAAATTCTTACGTTTAGTACAAGGTCCCCGCTCTGTACTCGAATATGAAACAGAATTTGCAAATTTGGCGTTTTATGCGGAGGCCTTTGTGCCAAACGAGAAGGAAAGATGTCGTAGGTTCCAAGAAGGATTGAGAGACAGTATCCGATCTATTTTGGTGCCACTGGAGATACATGACTATGGTGCTCTAGTTCAAAAGGCCCGTTTAATGGAGATAGATGCAGAGAAGACGCAACGAAGAAGGGAATTTGGAAAGAAGAGATCCCAGTGGCTATCAGAAAAGGGGTCTTCAGCTAAATCTGGAACTTCTTGGAAGTCGAAGGAGTCAGACAAGCGACCTCGACCGGCAGAGAGTCAAAGTGTGGGACAGTCGCAGACACAAGAGTCAAGGTGTGGGAAATGTGGCAAATTACACAAGGGGCAGTGTTTGGCTGGAAGCAACACATGTTTCTTTTGTCGTCAACCGGGTCATCAGAGTAGAGATTGTCCAAAACGGAAAGAAGGTGCTAGTAGTACAAGGAGGTTTCCTGCTCCTCAAGGCCAGAAGGTTTATCAAATGGATGTGTTCAGAGAAAATGAATCTTTTGCTTCAACTGCAGCTCCAGTCGGAACATCGGTGGAAGAACGTCAGGTGCAGCCTCGCGTGTTTAATTTAAATCAACAAGAGGCTAAGGCAGATGATACAGTGGTGACAGGTATGGTTTATGTTTGTGGAAAATTGATGAAAGTTTTATTTGATACCGGTGCTAGCCATTCTTTCATGTCTGCCCATGTTTTGAATAATATTGCTGAAAAACCATACTCAACATGTACTACATTACATGTCACTTTGCCAAATAATCAAGTCGTAGCAACTCAGCAACGTATTGTAGTTCCTTTTCATCTAAACAATACACAGTTTGAGGTGGACGCCGTGATCCTACCCCTTACGGAATTTGATCTAATTTTGGGAATGGATTGGTTAGTCCAGCATGAAGTCCTAATTGATTGTAAAAAGAAAGAAGTGACGGTTCATTGTGCAGATCAAAGTATTACAGTGTTTCGAGGATTAGGTGATGTGTCTAAAATGCTAATTTCCTCATTGAAAGCATCTAAACACATGCGGAAAGGATGTGAAGCGGTATTAATGTTAGTAAAAGGGACACCAGAGGAAAAGAAGGATATCAAAAATGTTCCAGTTGTATGTGAATATCCGGAAATTTTTCCTGAAGAATTGTCAGGACTTCCGCCCAGAAGAGAAGTAGATTTTGAGGTAACCTTAGAAGAAGGAGCAAGACCGGTTGCGAAAGCGCCGTACAGAATGGCCCCGAAGGAATTGGCGGAGCTGAAATGTCAACTGCAGGATTTAATTGACAAAAAGCTGATTCGTCCGAGTACGTCCCCATGGGGAGCACCGGTGTTATTTGTTAAAAAGAAGGATGGAACATTGCGCTTATGCGTGGACTATCGTTCACTAAATAAACTGACGGTGAAAAATAAATATCCACTACCACGCATAGACGATTTGTTCGATCAACTTGTTAATGCGAGGAGGTTTTCAAAAATGGATCTACGGTCGGGGTACCATCAACTTCGCATAAAAGAGGAGGATATTTTCAAAACCGCCTTTAGCACACGATATGGGCATTATGAGTTTGTAGTAATGCCGTTTGGCTTGACCAACGCCCCCACAACATTCATGGACATGATGAATCGAATCTTCAAGAATTATTTAGATAGATTCATTGTTGTTTTTATTGATGATATTTTAATATATTCAGCATCCGACGAAGAACACACTCAGCATTTACGGCTAACATTGCAGAGGCTGAAGGAGAACCAATTGTATGCCAAATTCTCGAAATGTGAATTTTGGTTGCGGGAGGTGTCCTTTTTAGGACATATAATAACTGAACAAGGTTTGTCTGTAGATCCTATGAAGGTTGAGTCAATTTTAACCTGGCCGCAACCCACAAATGTGACAGAAGTAAGAAGTTTTCTCGGCTTGGCAGGCTATTACCGTAGATTTGTTAAAGACTTCTCAAAAATTTCATTGCCAATGACGCAGCTGACACGGAAGAATGTTCATTTCAAATGGACAGAAGAATGCAAAAAGGCCTTTGACACACTAAAAGAAAGATTAACGACTGCACCAGTTCTTACTATGCCTTCAGGAACAGAAGGATTCCAAATATATAGTGATGCTTCCTATAAAGGTTTAGGTTGTGTACTAATGCAACATGGAAAAGTAATAGCATTTGCCTCGCGTCAGTTAAAGGATGCTGAGAAAAATTACCCGACTCATGATTTGGAGTTGGCTGCAGTAATTTTTGCCCTGAAAATTTGGCGTCACTATCTTTACGAGGTAAGGTGTGAAATATTTACAGATCATAAAAGTCTCAAATATATTTTCACACAGAAAGAGTTGAATCTCCGTCAGCGTCGATGGTTGGAATTCGTCAAAGACTATGATGTGGAAATACAATACCATCCAGGAAAAGCGAATGTCGTTGCTGATGCTCTCAGCCGTAAAAGTATTGCTAATCAATTAACGTTAAAGGTGTATAATATACAACTCTTGCGTGAACTTGAGCGGCTGGAGATAATTCCGATTACTACGACGGAGGATAAGCAGAGTCAATTATTTCAAATGCAAATACGATATACTCTCAAAGATAGAATCCGAGAAGCTGTGCCACAGGATGAGTATCTCGCTGGCATGATGGAAACAGTGAAGAAGGGAGAAACTCAGAATTTTACAGAACAAAATGGTTTGTTGTTATTGAAGGAGAGATTATGTGTTCCTGATGTGGACATCATAAGAAAAGAGATATTGTATGAGGCTCATAACACTCCTTATGCAATTCACCCATGGCGGACTAAAATGTACCATGACCTGAAAGAAGAGTTTTGGTGGCCTGGAATGAAAAAGGACATAGTAAAGTATATCGCGTCATGCCATACTTGCCAAGTTGTAAAAGCTGAACATCAAAAACCTGGAGGTTATTTGCACTCGTTGCCAATACCAGAATGGAAATGGGAAGATATCGCTATGGACTTTGTTTTTGGGTTACCGCGAAGTAAACAGGGTCATGATGGTATATGGGTTATCATCGACCGACTTACGAAAAGTGCACACTTTATAGCAGTTCGTCAAGATGGACCGCCGGAAAAATTGAATGAATTATATATTGATGTAATCGTCAAACTACATGAAATTCCTCGAACGATCATCTCTGACCGCGATGGACGTTTTACATCGACGAATTGGAAGCAAATTCATAAGCGACTGGGAACAAAGTTATTATTCAGTACTGCATTTCATCCACAAACTGATGGTCAATCAGAACGAACAATCCAATTTTTAGAAGATCTTTTGCGTATGGTGGTGCTAGATCTTAAAGGTTCTTGGGAGAAATACTTGTCGTTGGTGGAGTTCTCGTATAATAATAGCTATCAAGCTTCAATACAAATGGCCCCATTCGAAGCTTTATATGGTCGACGATGTCGTACTCCGTTGAGCTGGGCAGAGGACGGGGAAAGACAGTTATACAATAAAGACAAAATGGACAAATGGCATGGGAAAATTGCGCTTATCCAGCAAAGAATGAAGGTAGCCCAGGATAGACAACAAAAATATTTTAACGCCAAGCATCGCCTCGTGGAGTTTCATGTTGGTGATCTTGTATGTTTAAAAATTAAACCTTTTAAGGGAGCTTCACGACTTCGACGACTAGGGAAGCTAAGTCCACGTTATGTGGGTCCCTTTCCCATCATTGAACGGGTTGGCGAAGTGGCATATCGTTTGCAATTATCAGAAGATTTACAGCAATTACATGACGTGTTTCATGTCTCAAACCTCCGAAAATATGTTCGTGATCCAGATAAGATTATGCCAACGGAAAATGTTCAAATTGAAGCTGATTTGTCTAGCCCTACAGAACCATATCAAATCATTGATCGACAACAAAAACAACTGCGTAACCGAGCTGTGAATTTTGTGCAAATATGGTGGAAAAGTCATTCTCGAGATGAAGCCACTTGGGAACGGGAAGACACTATGCAGAATCTTTTTCCTTCACTTTTTAAAGAACATGAAGAATAACATTTTCGGGGACGAAAATCTCCAAGGAGGGAAGAATTGTGAGGTACAACATTTCTCGTACGTAAATGTTTATCAGTATTTAATTTTTATTATATATTGAATGAAGATATTTAGCACGTAAATATCCCCTATGATGAACATTGCAGAATCGAACTTAAAATCCCCTATGATGAAATAAATAAATCAGTGAAATAATGTGGGGTAAAAAAAAGGTTCCCTTATAACTGAAATTGAAGGTCTATTAAAGGCTGTCTTCTAGCTGATATTAATGTGCTATGAGGGATTTCCTTATGGCTGAAAGGTGGGATGCTATTAGTAACTGCATTTGGACTTTTGATAAACAAGAAGAATATTGATTTAAGTTTAATTTGGGCTGCGAATAGGAAAAAGGTTGGCTAATGTTTAAGCGGCGGGTTTTGTTTCCCCTGCCTCTAAACCCTACCAAACCGATTGCTTATCGTCATTTCTTCCTTCTCCCTCGACGGTGTCGCTCTAGGGCACGGCGCCGCTCTCCTCTTCCGTTCTCCTTCGCTCTTCTTAATCTCACAGAAAAGCAGTAATTTCGTGGTTGTGCAAGATTCGTGGGCAAGGATTCGCGGCTTGCGGCTTTGGTTGAGCGGAAGCTGTGTCGTTTTGGGGGTTTTGGAGAAGCAAAGCCTCGATAAGTTATCTAAATCACTGTAAGCAATTTCATGTTCCTCTTCTTCTCAACAAAATTATGTGATTGTGATGGATTCATGGGAGGGGAATAGAACTGATGAAGCTTCCTGTTGGTTTTCATTTGGCCGACTGTTCTATTTCGTATCTATCTGTTGTTCTCCTTCTTGGTTTTGTGGCCGTTGGTTTAAGGAGTTTGGGCTTTCTTCCTGTTGTTCTAAGGCCGGCTAATGTTGTCTTCATTTTGATAAATCTGCTGGATGGTATGTGTGGTCGGCTAGGTTGTTTAATGTTAAAGCATGCTGCAGTTGCAGTCCTGTTGGTTTTAGCTCTATCATTACTCTGATTGTTGCTTTCCTTCTTGTTTACCGGCTGCTGTGCTGTTGTTTATTTTTGGAGAGTTATTGTTGTGCTGCTGCTATTCTGTTGACAGCCCTGCTGCAGTTCCTGTTTAGTTGAGTGTTTTCCTGTTTGAAATTGGAGGCTATGATGCAGATTTTGTTTTGGGCTGATATGCTGCAGCCCATTGGGCTGTTTCAGGTGTTGCTTTAGGCTCTGCTATACCTCCTTTTGTGTTGGCCGACTACTCATGCTCCTGTCCTTGTACATGTTGGTGAATATGGCTTGATGGTTTGGACTGAATGCCTATTTCTTAATACTGTTTGGACTTAATCTGAAACACTCTTCTTGCAGCCCCTTTTGTATGTTGTCCTTACTTGATCAAGTCTTGAAATGTTAAGTCACCCCTAGAGGTCAACGTCAACACTATAATTGTGATGCAACCCCGATGAATATGTTCTTTACTATTATGAATTCTTTAACAGAAATCGTGAAGGATGGCATCCAACGGTAGAGGTGGCGGTGACTTGAGGCGTGACTTGGGAAAGGAAAAAGAAGCGGTGAGACCTATTTGTTTAATTTATGCATAGTTTTCAAGTACTTTCAGTTATATGCACTTCTATTTTAAGAAAAGGAAAATATGTTCATTGTATGTGATGATATGAAGCATGCTAATATATCACTGAAAATGATTCTCGCTAGAATGTATGGCCTTGTATAAGGCAAACAGGCGAATGATAACTTCTGAGGGGATATAAAAATAAATAACTACTTTATGTAATTTATGTAAACGTGTCGACACGAGGTTTTATTATGGGCGAATTGAAGTACGTGCACACGAATGAAATGAAGGAAATATGATAACCCTTCGGGGTGGGCCCTAATGAATGAAACATGATGAGTCATGTAAAGGAAACAAAAAGGAAAAAGGATTCAAATCGGCCCTAATATTACCTAAACGAACGAATCATATTAAGAAGGAATGCATGTGTTACTTGTAGCTCTTAAAGTAACATGGTTTTAGCTTAAGTTTCTTTATGTCTTCATATCGTATATCATGCCAAGGATAAGTATTATTGCTAGTGTACATGAAATACATGTTGATACATAGAAATGCTATTATGGAAATGGACATGTTTACTTGCTTCAAATGTTCTCACCTTGTTAACTATTTAGAAATGATTTTATGATGGAAGTATACATATTATTGTAGATATTGCTCACAGGTTTGCATGTAATGCAGGTTAAAGAAATAGTGTTTCACTTAGTCTTTAGTAAAGACTAACGATTTCCAATTCAAATTTTTTTTAGGTAAAGGCAAATCCCATGCAGGGCAGAGCTAGAAAATAATGCGTTGTCTGCGCTGGAGTATTATAAATAAAAGCCTGTACCTGTTTTATTGTTATTACTACTGCACTTGTTAGAATCTAGTGGACATTATGTAATGTATTTGGAACTTGTCGCACTACTTTTAAATCAGTAGAAACTTGTAATAATTATATAGGACTCAGATTTTTCAGTTGATAGCTTATGCATGTGCTTACTCATTGTGTTATGTTAAATGCTATGATGAATGCGCGCTCAAAGCTTTATGAATGTAATTGAGGATATTATTAATAATTGTGATGGACTACGGGCCGTTACAGCTCGCCCCCACGTTGGGGTGCGTTTAGACATCCCTCGTGGTGAGGTCTCGCTGGGGTGCATTTAGACACCCCTCCTGGTGGGTCTCGCCTGGGTGCATTTAGACACCCCTCCTGGCTGCCGGACTAGGGAGCAGGGGCAAGTGGAGCTCGTCCCCTGCTGTTGGGCGAGCCAGAGGCCTCCCCGGCCTCCCCGGCTTGCCCCCACTAGGCTCTGGACGAGCCGGAGGCCTCCCGACCTCCCCGGATCGCCCCCACAATGCTCTGGGCGACCCGGAGGCCTCCCGGCCCTCCCGGCTCGCCCCCACAGGGCTCTGGGCGAGCCGGAGGCCTCCCGGCCCTCCCAGCTCGCCCCCACAAGGCTCTGGGCGAGCCGGAGGCGTCCCGGCCCTCCCGGCTCGCACCCACAAGGCTCTGGGCGAGCCGGAGGCCTCCCGACCCTCCCGCCTCGCCCCCACAAGGTTCTGGGCGAGCCGGAGGCCTCCCGGCCCTCCCAGCTCGCCCCCACAAGGCTCTGGGCGAGCCGGAGGCCTCCCGACCCTCCCAGCTCACCCCCACAAGGCTCTGGGCGAGCCGGAGGCCTCCCGGCCCTCCCCGGCTCGCCCTCACAAGGGAACAGTCCTGGGATGCGCCCCTCAGACTCGACTCCCTCCAAATGCTCACCCCTCTTCCTCCCGGGGTCGCGCCCTTTGGAAATATTGGGCCTAAAAATATCTTGGGCCTCGGGGGCCCACTCGGCGAATACAGGGTTGTACATAATCCCCGCTCTTTTCGAGCGTGGCTCACGCTCGGAAAGAAATGTCCAACCCTGCATATTCGACGAGTGTCGCTGGGAATCCGGTTATTTATGATATCTTGGAAAAGCCGCTGCGCCTCCCCGAGAGGTCCCCCAACCTTACCGGCAAGCGAGAGCACGACTAGCTGAGCCACCTCGGGGAAAAACACAGCCTCCCCGAGAGGCCTTCCTACCCTGCCGGCTAGCGATAGCCCGACTAGTGGAGCCACCTCGGGGGAAAAACACTTAGCCTCCCCGAGAGGCCTTCCTACCCTGTCGGCTAATGAGAGCCCGACTAGCGGAGCCACCTCGGGGGGAAAAATACTTAAGAGAATTTTCGGCCACTGAGCGGTTCCTGACCCTGCCAGCTAGGTGGGAGCCTGGTCAGCAGGTCAGCATGGGGACTAAGTACTTGGGACTTTCCTGCCACCGAGCGATCCTCGGACCTGCCAGCTTGATGGGAGCCTGGTCATCTGGCCAGCATCGGGACTAAGTACTTGGGACTTTCCTGCCACCGAGCGATCCTCGGACCTGCCAGCTTGATGGGAGCCTGGTCAGCGGTCCAGCGTCGGGACTAAGTACTTGGGACTTTCCTGCCACCGAGCGATCCTCGGACCTGCCAGCTTGATGGGAGCCTGGTCAGCGGGCCAGCATCGGGACTAAGTATTTGAGACTTTCCTGCCACCGAGCGATCCTCGGACCTGCCAGCTTGATGGGAGCCTGGTCAGCGGGCCAGCATCGGGACTAAGTACCCTGAGACTCTCCTGCCACCGAGTGATCCTCGGACCTGCCAGCTTGATGGGAGCCTGGTCAGCGGGCCAGCGTCAGGGCTAATTACTTGGGACTTTCCTGCCACCGAGCGATCCTCGGACCTGCCAGCTTGATGGGAGCCTGGTCAGCGGGCCAGCATTGGGACTAAGTACTTGGGACTTTCCTGCCACCGAGCGATCCTCGGACCTGCCAGCTTGATGGGAGCCTGGTCAGCGGGCCAGCATCGGGACTAAGTACCCTGAGACTCTCCTGCCACCGAGCGATCCTCGGACCTGCCAGCTTGATGGGAGCCTGGTCAGCGGGCCAGCGTCGGGGCTAATTACTTGGGACTTTCCTGCCACCGAGCGATCCTCGGACCTGCCAGCTTGATGGGAGCCTAGTCAGCGGGCCAGCGTCGGGACTAAGTACTTGGGACTTTCCTGCCACCGAGCGATCCTCGGACCTGCCAGCTTGATGGGAGCCTGGTCAGCGGGCTAGCATCGGGACTAAGTACTTGGGACTTTCCTGCCACCGAGCGATCCTCGGACCTGCCAGCTTGATGGGAGCCTGGTCAGCGGGCCAGCATCAGGACTAAGTACTTGAAAACTTTCACTACATTAATCATCACATTACATGTAAGAAAAAACTAAGTAAACAACCACGCTACATGAACTTAAGGGTGGAGAGAAGAAACTGAGCACTTAGACAAACTTGGTCTCCTACTGCCGAGGGTGGTCTCCCTCGTTCCCAATTGGTTGTTGTTGTTGCCGCACCAAACCCCTCGCTTCCTTCAATTCCAAGAACTCAGGGCAGTTGATCATCGCGTGACCTTCCTCATCGTGGAGGTCACAATAGGGTAACTCCACCCTACCCCCTCTTCCTCTTCTTCCTGCTTTTCTGACTCTCCTCCTTTTTTTCCCAGCCAATCGCCATGGCCTGTTGAGGCGGTGGAGGGGATGCCCTCGGCCTCTGCCCCCACCTAGGGGGGCCAACCTCCTCTTCCTGGAAGTTGCCTTCCTCTTGGTCGAACTTTCTCTTGGGAGCCCCTACTCTTCCCCCCTGCTGCCTTGCCTCTGGCTCACTCAGCTTAGCCAGCCTTCTTGTGAACTCCGGGTTGGCCTCCTCACTCTCAACTTCTTCTTCCACCCTTTCCATCAACTCTTCAAAGGACAAAGGAGCTCTTCTCTTGAGGTCCATCTTGAAGAAACCCTCCCGCAGCCCCAACGTGAAGGCAAGCTTGAGGGTGTACCCGGGCACTTCTTGGACGAGGAGAACCTCCTCCCTGAACCGTTCCAGATAGTGAGCCAGCGACTCCTCTAGCTCTTGCTTGATCTTGAAAAGTGCTTCGACATCTTTCTTCCTCTTCCTTGACGTCGAGAAGCGTAGCAAGAAAACTCGGCGTAAATCTTCGAAGGCATAGATGGATCCCGCAGGGAGCTGGTGGAACCAATCTCTAGCCTTCTCTTTCAGAGTTTTCGCGAAGAGTCGACACTTGAAAGCGTCCGTTATGGGCCTAATGGAGACCATGTCCTCAAACCACTGCAGGTGCAGGACGGGGTCATCCGTGCCGGAGTAGTGAGACATCTCCGACCTTCCGAACCCCTCTGGAACCGGGGCCGAGGGGATCAGCTCACACAAAGGACTTCCTATGCTCGCCCCCCTTTGGGGCTGGGCGAGATGGGGTTTGACACCTCCCTACTCGCCCTCTTGGGGCTGGGCGAGTGGGGGTCTGGGACCTCCCCACTCGCCCCCTTGGGGCTGGGCGAGTGGGGGTCTGGGACCTCCCCACTCGCCCCCTCCTAGGGGACTGAGCGAGTGGGGGCCGAATGCCTCCCACTCCCCCCCCCCCCCCCCCCCACTGGTACCTCCTTCCTGGGCTGCTGTCCTGGAGGGCTCTCACCTACTTGTTGGGGCGAGACCTCCGGACCACCTCCTCTCATGCCTTCGCCTATCGTGGCGAAAGTTAGCTGCAAGGTCTGCAAGATCTCTTGCCTGAAATTTTCAAACATCTCCAACGTCGCTCCATCCACCGGGGTTGCGAGCGACCTGGGTCGGATCCTCCACCTCCAGCCATGGAGCTCATCTTGAGAGTTTCTTGAATCGGTCACACTCCACGCTCACCGCACCATGTGTTGAAACCGAGATCTCGGCTTCTGTGGAGTTCGGAGCCCTCAGCTAGCCGAGGGGCAACCAACCCTTACTCCCCCCAAGGGAGAGCTCTATGTTGAAGGTGTCGGTACTAGGGACAAGACCAAGGGCCTAGTGGGGAGGTCCCACCACGTACCCGGAAGTCCCTTAGGAACTTCCCCTCCCAAGCCACTAATAGGCTTGGGCACCACTGGAGGCTCTCCTCCCCCCTTAGAGAGACTTGGGGAGAGAGAGAGGGAGAGAGCTAACCTAGGATCAGATCCCTCCAAATGGTGCCCTCTTGGTCCTATTTATAGGATTTCTGAAGTTGGGCTGCAAATAGCCGAAAACTGGTCTGCCAGATTACCAAGATACCCTTGAAATGGGCTGCAGATAGCCAAATCCCGCTACTCTTGGGCACTAAACGCAGACCGCCTACCCGACTTGGAGCTGGGCGAGCCGGAGGCCTCCCGGCCTCCCCGGCTCGCCCCCACAAGGCTCTGGGCGAGCCGGAGGCCTCCCGACCTCCCCGGCTCGCCCCCACGTTGGGGTGCGTTTAGACATCCCTCCTGGTGAGGTCTCGCTGGGGTGCATTTAGACACCCCTCCTGGTGAGGTCTCGCTGGGGTGCATTTAGACACCCCTCCTGGTGAGGTCTTGCTGGGGTGCATTTAGACACCCCTCCTGGTGGATCTCGCCTGGGTGCATTTAGACACCCCTCCTGGCTGCCGGACTAGGGAGCAGGGGTGAGTGGAGCTCGTCCCCTGCTGCTGGGTGAGCCAGAGGCCTCCCCGGACTCCCCGACTTGCCCCCACTAGGCTCTGGGCGAGCCGGAGGCCTCCCGACCTCCCCGGATCTCCCCCACAAGGCTCTGGGCGAGCCGGAGGCCTCCCGACCCTCCCGGCTCGCCCCCACAGGGCTCTTGGCGAGCCAGAGGCCTCCCGGCCCTCCCAGCTCGCCCTCACAAGGCTCTGGGCGAGCCGGAGGCCTCCCGGCCCTCCCGGCTCGCACCCACGAGGCTCTGGGCGATCCGGAGGCCTCCCGGCTCGCCCCCACAAGGTTCTGGGCGAGCCAGAGGCCTCCCGGCCCTCCCAGCTCGCCCCCACAAGGCTCTGGGCGAGCCGGAGGCCTCCCGGCCCTCCCAGCTAGCCCCCACAAGGCTCTGGGCGAGCCGGAGGCCTCCCGGCCCTCCCTGGCTCGCCCTCACAAGGGAACAGCCCTGGGATGCGCCCCTCAGACTCGACTCCCTCCAAATGTTCACCCATCCTCCTCTCGGGGTCGCGCCCTTTGGAAATATTGGGCCTAAAAATATCTTGGGCCTCGGGGGCCCACTCGGCGAATACAGGGTTGTACAAGTGTTGTCTTGTCCCTTTGTCCCTTACATCTGGATAGAATTAGAGACATGGACCGTGTCACCCTCGTAATTGTTCAATCCTAATTCCTTGATCTAGAATAAACTGTCTGAAAATGGTGAGCTCAATATCACATATTGACTCAACCAAGCATGGTCATGCATTTCTCAGTCTCATTCCACCAAGGGGCCCATGGATGTAACTCCTGTCATATATGAGGACAAATCCCATATCTGCTCACATACAAACACCCAAATGAATCTTAACATACCCAATAACCACCCTTATCACCTTTCTCAAGGAAGACTTTAGATGACATCAAAGTACGCTCTTCCTCACTTGATGAATGCTGTGACTTCAGGTCGAAGAACCATAAACACCATTGTCAGTTGAGACCTACTTGTGACACGTTCATATAACAATCCACAAAGTAGTCTCAAGGTGGGTCTGTCCAGTACAACTTGTTCACTAACAAGTACCCATGTGATGACTTGATATCACAATATCATGACCTGTGAGAACCGGTCATCAGTCAACGCACATGCTAGTTTTTATGTATCATCATCGCCCTGAACTTCTAAGATGATACTACGACCAGAGACCATTTAAGAATGAAGCTTCTTATAAACATAGGCCCTCACATTCAAGTCACATACTTGAATTCCTAGTGAAGCAAACATTATAAGGGCATTTATTATGCTAATTAATCTATCACTAGAAACATTTGACATAATAAAAGAACTTACCATAAATGTAAAATAAAATATAATGTACTATATTCATCACATGAATAATCAACAACCGACAAATACAATCCACAAGACTCCCACTAGAGACGATCATTCAGGTATCTAATACCCATTAATCTAGTATGACCATCATACTTTCTCTGTGCAAGAGGCTTCGTTAGTGGATCCGCAATATTTTCTTCAGTCGGTACTCTGCATATGCTCGCATCTCCTCGATCGACAATCTCTCGAATAAGATGGAACCGCCGAAGTATGTGCTTGGAGCGCTGATGAGATCTAGGTTCCTTAGCTTGTGCAATAGCACCGTTGTTGTCATAGTAGAGAACTACGAGATCAACAATGTCAGGAATTACATCTAGCTCGCCGATGAATTTCCTAATCCATACAGCCTCCTTCGCCGCATTTGCAGCAACGATATACTCGGCCTCAGTTGTAGAATCAGCAACTGTCTCCTGCTTGGAACTCTTCCAACTTACAGCTCCTCCATTAAGGCAAAATACAAAACCTGATTGAGACTTTGAGTCATCTCTATCAGTCTGGAAGCTAGCATCTGTGTAACCCTTTACGACGAGCTCTTCCTCTCCACCATACACCAAGAATACATCTTTAGTCCTTCTCAAGTACTTTAAGATATTCTTGACTGCAATCCAGTGACTCTCACAAGGATCAGACTGATATCTGATAGTCATGCTCAAAGCATAAGAGACATCGGGTCGAGTACATAACATTGCGTACATGATTGATCCAATTGCCGAAGCATATGAAATCAACTTCATGCGGTCCTTATCTTCCAAAGATTTTGGACACTGGACCTTGGAGAGACTCACACCATGTGACATGGGTAAGAATCCTTTCTTGGACTCAAGCATGTTGAACCGTTTCAACACCTTTTCAATATATGTACTCTGGGTCAAACCCATCAACTTCTTCGATCTATCTCTATAGATCTTAATACCAAGTATATAAGTCGCTTCACCCAAGACTTTATAGAAAAGCAGTCCCCTAGCCTGTTCTTAACAGCTTGCAGGGTCGGAATGTCATTTCCAATCAATAGTATGTCATCCACATACAATATCAGGAAAACGACAATGCTCCCACCAATCCTCTTGTAAACACAAGGTTCATCCTCGTTCTTGATGAAACAAAACTCTTTAATTTTCTCATCAAAACGAAGATTCCAACTTCGAGAAGCTTGTTTCAATCCATAAATGGATCGATTAAACTTGCATATTTTAGTGGCTTCATTTGGAGATTCAAAACCCTCGGGTTGTGTCATATACACTTCCTCAAGGAGGTTTCCATTAAGGAAAGCCGTTTTGACATCAATTTGCCAGATCTCGTAGTCATAATACGCAGCAATAACAAGTAGAATTCTGATGGACTTGACCATGACTACAGGGGAAAAGGTCTCATCATAGTCGACACCATGAATTTGCCTGAAACCTTTAGCCACCAGCCGGCCATTGAATGTCTGTACATTCCCATCCATGTCGGTCTTCTTCTTGAAGACCCATTTGCACCCTATGGGTCGTACCCCTTCAGGTGGTTCCACCAAGGTCCAAACTTGGTTTGCATACATGGAGTCCATTTCAGATTTCATGGCCTCAAGCCACTTCTCAGAGTCAGGTCCACACATAGCCTCTTGATAGGTTGCAGACTCATCATCATGATCCATAAGCAACACATTACCTATTTGAGACACGAGAAATCCATATTTCTCAGGCTCAAATCTTGGTCTATCAGATCTACGCAGAACTTGTGTTTCTTGAGCAGGCTCTCTAGCTACAACAACTTGTAGTCCTTGCTCAGGTTCTAAAATTGGTTCAGCTATTGTTTGTGGTTCTTGAACTTCCTCAAGTTCCACCTTTGCAGTCTTTCTGGATAAGAACTCTTTTTCCAAAAAGACGTCAGTCCTTGCGACAAACACTTTGCCCACGGACGACGGGTTGAAATAATACCCTTTGGTTTCTCTAGGATATCCCACATGATAACACTTATCCGACTTGGGTTCCAGCTTGTCAGGCATTTGACATCGCACGTATGCCTCACAGCCTCAAATCTTAATAAAAGACATACTAGGACGCTTCTCAGTCCATATCTCATATGGTGTCTTTAGAACCATTTTTGTTGGAGCACGATTTAATGTGAAAGCAGCAGTCTCTAAAGCAAATCCCCAAAAGGAAACGGGCAAATTTGCATGACTCATCATCGACCGTACCATGTCTAACAAAGTACGATTCATCCTCTCAGACACACCATTATGTTGTGGTGTTCCGGGCGGAGTGAGCTGTGATACAATACCACACTCTCTCAGATGATCACGAAACTCATGACTCAGATATTCGCCACCTCGATCAGATCGGAGTGCTTTTATCCTTTTCCCAGTTGGTTCTCTACTTCATTTTTAAACTCTTTGAACTTTTCAAAGGTTTCAGATTTGTTCTTCATAAGAAACACGTATCCGTATCTACTGAAATCATCAGTAAATGTAACGAAGTAGTAGTACCCACCTCTAGCCATAGAACTCATGGGTCCACATACATCACTATGTATTACACCCAAAAGATCATCAGCCCTCTCAGTATGACTAGTGAAAGGGGCTTTAGTCATTTTGTCTAATAAGCAAGACTCGCATCTCTCAAATGATTCATAATCAAATGAGTCCAATAATCCATCTTTATGGAGCTTAGATATGCGTTTCTCATTTATATGGCCTAAACGACAATGTCAGAGATATGTAGGATTAGAGTCATTAGTTTTTAGTCGTTTGGTATTTTCTATGTTATAAATAGGCTGATCTAAGTTCAAAATATATAAGCCATTAAACAATTGGGCTACACCATAACAAACATCATTCATAAATATAGAACAACTATTGTTCTTAATAATGAAAGAAAATCCTCTCATGTCTAAACATGACACAGATATAATGTTTCGAGTTATGGCTGAAACATAATAACAATTATCTAATTTTATTACAAGCCCTGTGGGAAAAGAAAGACGATACACTCCTACGGCAACAGCAACAACTCTTGCTCCATTTCCAACGCGCAGGTCTACCTCTCCTTTACCCAGCATTCTTCTCCTTGTCAGTTCCTACACATTCGTACAAATGTGAGAGCCACATCCGGTATCCAATACCCAAGATGAATGAGCAGAAAGGTTTATTTCTATAACAAAAATACCTGAAGTGGAAGTCACACTTCCCTTCTTCTTTTGCAAATCTTCAAGATAGAGGTGGCAGTTCCTCCTCCAATGCCCTGCCTTACCACAATGGTGGCACTTCCCTTCCTTAGACAAGCCCTTGTTCTTCAGTGCTGAAGACTTGGGATCAAGATATGACTTAGGTCCTACCTTAGTCTTCTTGAGTCCCTTGGTCTTGCCCTTGCTTTTATGCACCATCAATATGGGGCTAGCATGCTTGACCTTCTTCATATTGATCTCGACAGTTCTTAACATGCCTAGGAGCTCGGGCAGTGTCTTGTCAATTTCATTCATATTGTAATTTAAGACAAACTGCTCATAACTGCCCGACAACGATTGCAGGATCAGGTCAGTGGCCAACTCTTGGCCCAACGGAAAGCCCAGTCTTTCAAGGTTCTCTATATACACAATCATCTTGAGTACGTGAGTTCCTACTGGGTCCCGAGCTCCCATTTTACACTGAAATAACGCCCTGGATATGTCAAACCTCTCTTGGCGAGCTTGCCCTTGAAACATTTTCTTCAGGTGCTCTACCATCTCGTAACAGCTCATGTTCTCATGTTGCTTCTGAAGCTCAGAGTTCATGTTCGCGAGCATGAGACATTCAACATCCAAGGAGTCATCTCCATATTTTTTATAAGCATCTTTATCTGCACAAGGTGCAGTAGAGGCTGACTCCTCGGGGGGATCTTCTTCAAGGACATAGAGCTTACGCTCTTGCCTGAGAACAATTCTCAGGTTCCTGAACCAGTCTAGGAAATTTGTCTCATTGAGCTTATCCTTCTCAAGGATGACTCTCAGAGACAACGTGAAGTGTGAAATATTTGCAATGAAAATTCTATAAAATAATGCAAAATATATTTTAGTATTATATTTCAAAATACATTTTTATTTTAATAAGGTCTTTTATTAAATACTCCCACTATTTTATTCAAATTGATAACCCTTAATATTAATTCGGAAAGTTTATGCGAGCTACTCTCTTAGTTGACAAGATCCGTATTTCACCAACACAACGAGTCCGCTTTGGCGTTCCTCTCATAATGCGGTTATTTAGGTAAGCAACACTTGCCAATTGCATCACTATGCAACTCTTGTTTGGTTGGTGAATAACTCTATATTCGCATCCATCATATGGTTCATGCCAACCCAATGCCTCTAGGCACTCAACTTTTGAGGTCACCTAGTTAAGTTGGACACGATGTTGACAGTGAGATATCACAATTATCCGCTCGCACTCTTACCAAGATAGATTAATGCACCTTACTTTGGCAAGCCCACACTTCATTGATCGAGGCAGGAAGAGTGTCATCCATCGGAAGGCATCCGTATACTTAATATTGGATAAGGGATTTTATTTATAAAATCTCTTAACAATTAATCAATGTGCACATAATAAAATTACAACATTCACAACCAAATACATCTCAGATGTGCACAAAATAAAATTATCAACACTTTGATAGAAAAGGGCTAAATCTGAGCATTTAGAATACTTCTAAATCTCCAGATTTACATGCATTTGACACAGCCAAAACAACTCCACTTATGCAGTAGACAAGCTCGTCTCTCAATGTCAGATTCAAAATCTAAGACATTTGGTTTCACAAACCAATTAGAGGGACGGTTACTGCTAAGGAGACACAATTTCTGAAACAATGAAATCGCAATGCAATCACATGCATTCCTGGTGGTGTTCCTATTTAGAACACTTCATTGAAATCCAAACACCCATGAAGAAATCCAGACATTTAGAACACTTCTAAATTTCTGATTTACACGCATTAGATCGCTAACCTGGCTCTGATACCACTGTTGCGTTTTCTTAATACCATTTCAGAAATGATAATACATCATATCATATATGCGCAGCGGAATAAAATAACTAGAACAACCCTAAAAAGTTATATGGAACTTGCGATTTCATAGATTCAAGAAATTAAATAACATCCACAACACATTGCAGAAATTATACCTGAAGGGGTTGAGTCTATACTCAGCCGAGATGCTCCAATGGCAGATCCTGAGAACAAAATTTGAGTTCCAAGCGCTGAAATAGATCTGCGCCTCTATGAAAGATCCACACGAGTGTTGAAGAACCCTAGCCTCTTGTCGCACAAGATCTAGGTCGGAGATGAACTGCTCTCTACGTCTCCCACGGACTGCTAGGTCTGACGACAGGGAGAGGCGGCGGCGGCGGCGGGATCGACTGGTCGGAACACTTCCGTCAGAAGCCTTGCCGAACTCTTCCGTCACTCTCTCAAAACAGATCGCCAAAAATAGATCGGACCGTTAGGTCAAAAAGAATCGTATTCTTTTATACCCACAGCGAATAAGAGAAGCGTCGGGCGAAGCTAAATTGGTCGAACACAGCGTTCGACGAACTGGCTAGCGTTCGTCGAACGCACTGGTCGTTCGACGAACGCGCTACGCTAGTCGTTCGACGAGCCGTTCAACGAACGCGCTACGCTAGCCGTTCGACGAACGTGCTACGCTAGCCGTTCGACGAGCCGTTCGACGAACGCGCTACGCTAGCCGTTCGACGAACCGTTCGACGAACGCGCTATGCTAGTCGCTCGACGAACCGTTCGACGAACGCGCTACGCTAGCCGTTCGACGAACGTGCTACACTAGCCGTTCGTCGAACGCGCTACGCTAGCCATTCGTCGAACGCACTTTGAGTTCGTCGAACCTGCTTTAATCCGATCCCTTGTCAACAAGATTCTTCCTCCAATGTCTCCAAGCACTCTTGTGTGCGATCCCATAGGCTCATATCGCGTTGGCAGTGAGACTAGATATTTGACCACTTCCAGATCACCATGGAAACACCAACAGTGTGTACCTCTTGAATGATGTTCGATCATAGGAGAGGTTGCGATGGGCATGACCGTCTTGACCAACAAAAGCTAATTCAATCACTAAGCTCGCATAACTTAAGGTTGGTGGTATACTCATGTGAGAGTACTCGTGCATGCCTTGAGTGCATGAAATTGTGGTCGTGAGTACCTGCGATCGCGTTGTTGTGGAATGATGATATGTTAGCCTCATGTGTGGTTGCTTAGGTTATTGAGGTGAACCTCCGGGTGAACCCAACTATCATCAATTACATTCCTAGGTTCCCCTTTATTTGATGCTCAACCTAGAAGATTGATTGTGCTTGAAACCTCATCTTGTGTAGAATTTCTTTCTTTTATATTGCATGTTGCAACTTGCTTGCAGGTGAGAGGTGCCCCGCCCCGGAGCCGTCTAGGATGGCTGGGTGGGTAGGATCGTTACTTATTTTATGGTCATCTCATAGCTGACCCTCCTTTTCCACTTATTTGTGTTTGGTGCAGGTGTGGGTGATCATAGTGGAAATAGCGGGCAAAAGACCCAAGCTGAGCTGGCGCAAGAAGGGGCGAACTCATTTTACTGCTTTCTCTATTTGTCGACCTGCGTGTCGATGTTTGTTATTAGTACTGTTTGTATTTATGCATTGGTTTTGATGCAAGGTCATATGACTGGTACACTATTTTGAATTATTCCTTAGTATGTAGGCATTCACGTTTGACTTTAATCAAAGCTTCCGCTAATGTATTTACTTTACTCTATGTAGTCTCTCATTTCTATTTATCATCTTTTAACAAATAACTTGTATGTTGTGTGGGGTCCTGGTCGGACCTCTTGTTATATTGTTTGTACAGGCAGGGTGTTACATGAACACTAATGGAAAAATGATGCCCAATCCTAATTCTGAATGGACAGAGGCTGACATAAAGGCCAGATACAACAATACTAATGCCATGAACATTCTGATATCAACAATGTCTGATGTCATTTTCCAAAAAGTAGCTGACGTCATATTAGAAAAAGTAATTTGGGACTCCCTCACCAGATTAGTAGAAGGCTCTACTGATGAAAGGAGATATAAGACATCCTTTCTAATTTCTCATGAAGACACAAAGGACAAGGCAAAGAAGGATCACAAGAAGAACTTTGATCTAAAGAAGAAGACCTTGAAAAATAAGGGCAAATGTTTCATTACTTAAACCTGGAGCCAAAGTGAAGAAAGTTCCTCTAGCTCAGATGATGAAGAAGAGGCTGAGGAATTTGAAGTCAACAATATGGCTTTCAATGACTCAAACATTGAAGAATTTAATGAAGAAGATCAGGTAAAAGTGGTACAATATTTTGATACTATTGATTACACATCATCTGGATTCAGAAGAGACTTTGAATTTCTTTGTCATGATCATCTCAAGGCAGTGAAGGAAATCAAAGATCTCAAGAAAGATATGACATCCCTTAATCAAATAATGATGAATGATACCACTGAAATTGAAAATCATGATCTTAGAGTACAAAACACTAAACTTGAAAGGGAAATTGATTCCCTACAAACTGAAGTTGCTGAGTTGAATAATCAACTTGCCAAAGCAAAGAAATTTGAAAATTACTCAAATTGTAGAAGCAACAAACTAAAAGACATCTATGAAAATCTCCCAATAAGGTTTAAGAATCTAGTACTAGGAGCTGCTCCTGCCATGCCAAAGGGACCTTCAAATATTCCTGCATGGAAGAGCTCAGTGGCATTTGTTAAGAGCAAAGGAAAAGCCCATATGTTTCCTGAAAGAGATGTTCCATCAACATCCAGGGCTAATGAAATTAATGTTAATAACACTGGTGCAAGAAGCATCCAAACTTTTTCACCTGAACAAAGAGTTCTTGGGAAGCATCCTGGTGCAAAGAATCTAGCTAACAAGAAGCCCAGGAAGAAGCCAGTAAAACAAAAAAAAATGGCAAGAAACGTTGAATAATGTTTGACGTCATGGTATAACGTCGAATACTTGTCAGCGTCACCTTGAAGAATCGTCAAATACTAATCATCGTTTTCATGAAGTTTTGTCGAATAGTATTCAACACAACCCCCTTGCGTCGAATACTACCCGACCTCATCAGTCCAGTATGTCTAAATTCCCCTCTCTTTTTAGATATCTAGGAATGTATGCATATCCATCTGCACACATAAGAAATTTTATTGAAAGGAAAACTCAATATAATATGTCTGAATGTCATTGCTGCCATAAGGTAGGGTACTTCATGAAAGATTACTAGTACAATCTAATAACAATCTCTCACCCTATGGGTTACATAAGAACTCATTTCTATTCCCACATTAATTATTATATTGGAAAAACGAGACCCAAGGTAAACTGGGCTCCTTCTAATATTTATTCTTGATGTAGGTAAAAACCCAGTCCCTCCACAAACCAGATGTAGAATGGAAACATGACTGAGAATACTCAACTGCTGTAATGGTTAATATAGGACTTAGGGTATAAATCATGAAAATTAACTGCACTCCTTAATTAGTATAAGTCTAGGTCTTAGAATCTAGGCTCTAATCACTTGCATTTGGATTGCATGTAATGAAGGACAAGAGAATTTTACGTCTCCTCGGTCATATCAAGAGATCGTCACATCTCTTGTGAGTTAAAGCAATCTGAACACTCACATGTCGAATAATCACGATTTTATTTCTCCCAACTGTCTATTTGGTCAAAAGAAATGAATCGCCATCATATTTAAGTAAAACGATTCAGATGTATTTCCTATTTAAGGACCGCTTCATATGTGCATCTCACTCCTCTTTCGTCTGCCTCATATTTCTCTTCACTCTTACTTCCTCTTATCCTTGAAGACTTCAGACAACCGTCTCCTTCAAGAAACATTTCCAACTCTTCTTCTTGATTGTTCTTTCCTAGGATGATCTTGATCTCTATCTTCTATAAAATCAAGAAGGGTGAGAATGGTGTTTAATGCAGCTACATCAATAGTGTTGATGTCATACAAGTAATAGTAAAATGAGGAATTACCCCCCCCCCCCCCCCCCCCTCCCGAGTATCGATCTCACGCGGAACACGGCGGGGTGTTTTCTTAGAAGAAAGACTTGGGATTAAAGTATTTAGTTGGAGTTTTATCGGGTTTTTTTTTGCGGTTTCAACAAGAAGAAAACTAAATTAACTATGCGAGTCGTCTTCACCGCTTTGCTCCTCTGCGGGTCGCACTCCTCTTCTTAACACTCATCGAGCCTTTCAATTGCAAAGGCCAACCACACACTCACGCTGACTCGCTTCTAACTCAACGAATACGTAGCCCAGCTCAACCACATAAGCACATTAATATCACAACACATCAAATTGTTACAACGGTTTAATGAATGCAATCATTGGTGTGTTTCCGCAAGCAAAAAATCTACTATGTCAGGTCCATATTAGTAGAAATGTTTTTGGCTATTGTAAGAAAAAATCAGTTTTGGAAAATATTATGACAATTTTTTGGGTGCTTGACAACATGTAGTTGAATCTAGAACTAAAAATGAGTTCAATATGCGATTTAATCAAACGATAGATGATTACGAAATCAAGTATCATAATATTTGTTCATATGTTACAACAACATGGCTCGACCCTTTCAAATAATATTTCATCTCAGCATGAATTGATAAATATTTGCACTTGGGCAATACGTCTACCAACCTTGTTGAAAGTGGACATAACAAACTTAAAAAATTTCTAGAAGTGTCTATTGGTAATCTCACTACAGTATGAAAAACTTTTGATCAGTTACTTAGTTTACAGTATACAGAGATTAAGAAGATGTTTGGGCAGGACAAGATTTATGTTAGCACATGCTTTACAAGTTTGTAATACATCGAGCTAATTGGTAATATTTCTGTTTTTGCTTTAGAGTTTATTAAGATAGAAGAAATTTCTTCCAACATATGTCATTTTGAACATGATAAATGCATGCATAAAGTTTGATTTACTTCTGGATTACCGTGCGCACACGAGTTATTGTCGCATATCAATGGTTGCAATGTATTGCCACTTTGGATGATACACAAGCATTAGAGACACTTGACTTTGCAAGACACAAAACATATTCCCTCAGTCAAAGTAGAATGCACGGAAGAAAATGATATTGATAATGATGTCGAAGGGCTCGTAAAAAGGTATGAGACAAGTAGTGATCTACAAAAAAAAGAATTGAAAAAAAAGCTCAGTGAAATAGTCAATCTACCATTAAGTCAAACTCAAGAACCTAAAATTCCAAGCAAGTTGAGGGGCGGCCAAAGGGGAGTTTGAAGAAAATGATGGACAATTATAAATCAACAAAAAGAGAGCCTTCATATTTTGAGCATGTCTTAATACTCTATCATTAACCCATCAAAATAAAACCTTTAAAGATCAATATGAAGAAAGTTGCTAGAAGGGTTATTCACACAAGAAATAATTTGCTTAAGCACATCAGATCACAAATGTCGACATTCATGTCAACACATATTATTGGTGTCATCGACGTGATGGGTGATGGTCACTACGAATATATAGTAGTAGGTATTGCTATGGGCATGAATGAAAATTGGATTCAAGTATGCCGTGATTTATGTCAAGAGTTACATGAACATGAAGAGTTATACAACATGGTAATGAGAGTGACAAGGATATTAGAGTTACTAAGCTCACTAGATTGTTATATTATTCTTGCCCCGATGGATAAATGGATGTTCTTGCCAGATATGAGTCTAGTAGTGACATCATGTTACAACATCCAATTTGTTCATTACCCAAGTCAACAGTCATTCACCTTTCTACTGTTGCATTCAGCGCCACCGGCATTTAGAAGAGTCATCAACATTGGTTTTGTTAATGACAACCACTTTGTTATTTTGAAAATCCATGAAGATTGACCACTACAACAAGTATTTCCGGTATGGTCGAGGTACCGTACAGTGATAGCTGAAGAGTGAGACATTCCTTACATAACACGTATTCAGAATCTGTGAAAGGTATGCATATTTGTTAGTTTAAGTGTGATTGGTTGTCTATATATATATAATCATAATTTTTTTGTATGATTATCACCACTACATTCAGGCATATTACAAGTGAAATCACAAAAAGAAATCATATAAATATTTTGTAAGAACTTCAGTACAACATAACAAATTTAATGTAGGAGTGTAAGAAATTCAATTTTAGAATACTAAAATTAAACATTTTTTAAAATTTTGTGCAAGCTAGTGTTCATTTTGGGGAAAATGTATTCGGGTTGAATGATATATGCGTTCATCATTGCTATAAGGGAGTTGACTCATGATAATTTGAAATGTCATTTTGATTTTGCTTCAATGATAATTTTTTGATTTTGTTTGAATGATACGTTTGTATATTTTGGTATATTAAATTGTATCAATCATGAAGTTTTGACTCGTTGGAGGAAAAAATGAATTTTAAATTTTTTAAATAGGGGTTGCAATATCCTATGAGATTGCAAATATCTATTTGAGAGTTGCAAATATCTAAGGGATGCAAATATTGATTATGGGCATGCAAATATCAGTGCTCATATAATACTCGATATAATATGAATATTTTAACATTAATAGTAAATATTGAAGTAATCCTAACATTAATAGCAAATATTAAAGGGGAAAATCCATGAGAAGCAAATTACCTTCTATTTGATGTTAGCATAATGAGGAATAAACAATGGACGGCCGAGATATTCCTAGTGCCTTATTTTCTCAAGTCATGAACACCTATTTGATATTTCTTTTTAAGATTGTATAAATATAGAAATCATTTTTATTTTTTGCAGCATTATACTATGAACTTTTTTTGGATGATTACATTTTGGAATTTGTGTACCTTATATATGTGTTTTGTAATTAAATGCCAACAATGCACATTATATTTAATTTAACATATTTGATTTATTTTATTTTTATGTTGGTATACGAATAATGTTTTGGTCTTACATTAGCATTCTCGATCTGTCATTAGCATTCTTGTTCTGTCATTAACCTTGAACTGTCATTAGTTAAAATAGGTCTGCACTTAATATTCATCAAGTTTAATAAACTGTAGCTTGCGGTTTCAAGTAAATGTAATTTGCAGTTTGCAATTTCAAGAAAATGTAATTTGGTTAAAATTCTATTGTTTTCCTTCTCCATAAATCTTTTTTTATAAAAAGTTCAATTCAGTTTTTGGATTATTTGCATGCATTGGAAGAACTTATCAGGCTGATTTTGTTTCATCGTGAATAGTGATTTGTCGGTCACTGGGGCATGTGCATGTGTCATAGTTTCACTTTTTTAATGCGCTTCAGGGGGTTGTTGTTAGTGCGCTCGAAGCATCCGCGTGACTGTCAAGTTTGAAACATCCTACTCGTTTCCCATAGCATGATATTTAAAGGCAAACCCTAAGTCCCCGACGGGTTAGTGGATTCCTATCAGATCCTAACAAAATCACCAAGTATCCGTTAACCCGTTATATCGATATACCTCAACAATCTCCTCCTATATTGTATATAACGGTGTCACATCACAGATTACTTAAGCAAGAGTTAATAACGACCAATGAGTTTTTCAGAGAACATAAATATGAGTTTTAGAATACAAAATATCCAAACTCAAACACGTAGTCCCAAACATAAAATATGCATACTAAAAACTCAAACTGAAAAATTGATCTATTCAAACAACAGATCATCTTTATCTGGGTCAAAATCAACTTTATCTCCTCCAGTCTCCATGTGATCTGCAAACAAACACAATAAGAATGTCATGAGACAAATTTCTATGAATTCTAACATTTGTTAATCAGAGAATTAAAGTTATTAGTTCTAGCAGTAAGAGAACGTAATACTCTAAGCAGAAGGAAAGAAACACATATCAGCATCTCTATCCAATTTACATAAAATTAGACAATTGATTTCATAGAATCAAACAATGTTCCTTCAATTATTAAGATTATTACTAAACGTTTCACAATTATGTTATACCATCATGTTTGGAATGATACAACAAGCTGTGACTAATACATCATCACGTTTGGAATGATATAAATAATAATCATAATATCACGGCACAAATCAGCAACTTCAGTATTCTTTTTTTGGAATGATACCCAAACCAGCCTTTGAATAAAATAATTGCGTAGGTCATCAAGTTTGGAATAACTGACAATTATTCATCTCTGACTTTCATCATATAGCATATGAAATACTTCAGCGTGCTCACTCTAGATGCTTGAATGTAAGCAGACTTTGGTTCTTAAATTTAAAACATAAGCAATGTATTAAGTCCTTACTAAATAGACGTTAATCTCATCTCCCCCGATGTTTTAGATGTTAGAACCTTACATAAGCCCTTGGTAAGAACATCTGTTACATTATCTTTTGACTCACGTCTAATAAGGAGATTATCCCCTCACTAGTGAGACAGGCCAACCAAGCCAGTTTTATCCTTAATTGCCTTCGCTTTCCATTAAATAATGTATTTGTTGCAATGGTCTTTGTGGCTTGATTGTCACAATATTACAAAATAGAGTGCATTTTCAGACTCGATTGGAATGTCCATTATTAGATCTCTTATCCACTCTGCTTCTTCTCCTGCTGAAGCGAGAGCATAGAGTTTCGATTCCATAGATGATAGTGCAATGCACGTCTGCCTCTTTGACTTCCAAGCTACTGCAGCTCCTCCTAGGGTAAACACAAAACCGCTAGTGGATCTACAATCAGCAATTTCTGAGCACCAGGAGGCGTCAGAATACCCCTCAAGCACGGGAGGATGTCCACTATAACATAAAACATACTTCTCAATAGACTTTAAGTATCGCATTAGCCTTTCCAAGGCATCCCAATGGTCCTTCCAGGGTTACTCGTAAATCTACTCAACATGTCGAGCGTAAATGCTATGTCTAGTCTAGTGCAGGTAGTAGCATACATGAGACTTCCTATGAGTTTGGAGTAATTCAACTGTCTAACAGATGAACCTTCATTCGGTTGCAGTCTATTATTATAATCGTATGGAGTCTCAATCTTTTTGCTATTAACGTAACCCCACTTTTCTAGTAAATTTCTAATGTAGTGACTCTGACTTAAGGTAATACCCTTTTCAGTGAAGTTCACTTCCATTCCTAGGATGGTTTTCACCACACCTAAGTCAGTCATGCTAAATTGTGTCGTCAAGGCAACTTTCACGTCTTCCACCTCAGACTGATCAGAGCCCAGAATTAGCATGTCATCAATGTACAAGCATATAATTGCAACTTTATTTGAATTTGTTCTTACGTACAGACATTTATCTGATAAGCTGAATTTGAAACTCATTGCTTTAACACAAGTGTCAAATTTTTCGTGCCATAATTTGGGTGCTTGCTTCAATCCGTTTAGTGACTTAATCAACTTACAGACCTTATTTTCTAGACCTTCTATGACAAACCCTTCAGGTTGGTGCATGTAGATCTCCTCAGTCAGATCTTCATTTAGAAATGCAGTTTTGACGTCCATCTGATGAACTGTAAAGTGTTCAATAGATGCTATCACGAGAAGTATCCTAATCGTTGCATAGTGACACACATGTGAGTATATATCAAAGTAGTCTATACCACTCACTTGAGTGAAACCTTTTCAAACTAGACGTGCTTTGTATTTAGCAATACTCTCATCAGGATTAAGCAACTTCTTTAGAACCCACTTGTTTCCAATGGTCTTAGCCCCTTTGGGCAAGTCAACCAATGTCCACATATTGTTCTGCATGAGAGAGTTTATCTCTTCATCTATGGCTTCTTTTCATAATAGAGAATCCTTAGATCGCATCACTTCATTATAGGTGGATGGATCAACTTCAACTTGGTAAGTCACAAAGTCTGTACCAAAGTTTTTGTACACTTTTTCTCTATTAGATAACTTTGCGGGCTCTAAAACCACAGTGTTTATTGGCTCAGTGTCAGAGATTCGTGGTTCGGTTTGAACTGAATTTTCAGTACTGGGGGCTGGCAGACTTGGAAGAGTTAGGTTCTTGTCCTTAAGAAACTTATACTCAAAGAAAATAGCGTCTCTAGATTCTATGACAGTGTTGGTTGAGAGATCTAGAAACCTGTCTGCAGCACTATCCTCTGCACATCCAAGATAGACACGTATTTGTCCTAGGTTCAATCTTAGCTCTTCTAGAGTCAGGTATCCTAACATAAGCGATACAATCCCAGATTTTAAGATTATCAAATCTAAGAGGTCTCTTAAGCCAAAGCTCATAGGGTGTCTTAGTCAACTTTGTATGAGGAACTTTATTAAGAATGTGATTTGAAGTGAGGATAGCTTCACCCCAATAGGTAGCAGGCGTGCCAGCAGTCAACAACAGAGAATTCAGCATCTCTGTTAAAGTTTTATTTTTCATTTCAGTTATACCGTTGGATTGGGGGAAATAAGGGGCAGTGGTTTCAGGGATTATGTCATTGTTGGTAAGGAAATCTCTGAACTTCCCCTAGACGTATTCTCCTCCTCTATCACTCCTTAGCCTTTTAATTTTCATGTCAAGTTGACTCTCACCCTATTTTTGAATATACGAAATTTTTCAAACGCTTCATCTTTAGTTTTAAGGAGATAAATGTGACTAAATCAAGAGTAGTCGTCGATAAAAGTTATCAGATACTTCCGACCTCCTCTTGCAATAAAACATTTGTAGTCACACATGTCGGAATGTATTAAATCTAGCAATTGTGTGCTCCATGAAACCTGACTAAAATGTGTTCTATTTATCTTAGTTTGAGCACAAATTTCACATTTGTCGAATTTGGTTGTTGTGTCTAAGGAGATGTCGTGAGTTCTAGCTAGCAGAAGTTTCTATAGTTCACATGTCCTAGTCTTGCATGTAAAGTCTTAGGATCTATCGGGTTTGAACTAACTGTGTGCTTCATTTGCTAGACTCAGTCTATATATTCCATTTAAGACATAAGCGCAACCAAAATAATGAGAGTTAAACATCAAAGTTACCCTACCACCACTAATGTTAAATGGCATACCAACATTACATAACAAACTAACTGAAACTAAATTAGCTGCTAATGAAGGTATATATTTAACATCTTTAAGAGTGAGAGTTTTACCCGAGGAGAGCATCAAGATAGCATTGCCGACCTTCAGCGCGTCAGCTTCTCCTCCATCTGCAACAATGACAGTCTCTCTGTCTGTAGTGACATCCTCCAGAAGCGCAGAGTTGTTGCAGATGTGACATGTAGCAACTGAGTCTAGCCACCACTCGGTACTGGCATTTCCTTTACCATCCATGACAACAAAGTTGGCAGGCGTAGTCTGATGAACCATATTGGCCATGTTATCAATCTTTGGTGTGCTAGAGTCACCTTTCTTGGATTGCTTACACTCGGAAGCGCAATGACCACATTTGTTACAGTTGTAGCACTTGCCTTTCAATTTCTTAGCTTTTTGACTGGTGTCCACAACTGCGGGTGCACTGCGCAGCGGTCTAGTCTTTTCATGCTTAAACTTATGCTTAGGATGCGAAATCATGTTGGCAGCAGATGACTGCTTGCTAACTGTCTCCATAACGTATCTAGTCCGATTCTCATCCTTAATGCAGATGAAGCGCTTGAGGTCTTTTAGACTGACCTGCGTTTTCTTCCGATACATTTCAGTCTTGAAAGAATACCACGCCGACGAGAGCTTAAAAATGATGGCTCCTGCATAAGGAACTGCTTCAGATCTGAGATGCATGTAAGATCATCCCTCATGATTATCATAGAATATACATAAAGTATATAGTAAACGAACTCATCTGGCAGTGAGATGTTCTCACTGTTTAGTTTGTCCACTAGATTTTCAAAATCAGCTACCTGAGGAAGGATTTCTCTTTCCTCAGTGAAGGTGAAAGCCATGAACTTGTCCACCAGATGCGTCTTGGACATGTTCTCCTCTTCCTTGAACTGTTCCTCCAGAGCGTCCCAAATTTCCTTTGATGTCTTCAACTTACTGTACATCTCTGCCAGTCGATTTGAGAGACAGTTTAGGAGATAGTCGCGACAAAAATCTTCGTCGCTGACCCACTGATCCGCATCATCTCCTCCAGCATAAGACTCAAAATCGGATTGTACATTGTAGAAGATGTTCAAGTACTTCATGCCAAACTGCGTGTCCCACTTCTAGGCACTGATCTTTGAATTGGAGAATTTCTCCAGCTTGATCATCGGAATGAGAGTATTTCCCTTCGACATTGTAGACCTCTCACCAACTCTGAAGTTCCACTAGCAAACACAATCGCAAGCAGAAAAACCTGGAGAAGAGATCACCTTCACTCTTCTCGTCGATCGTCGGGAAGGCACATGAAGAGTTGTCTCATCAATCGGGAGAGCGTCTCATCAATCGACGGGAAGAAACGACAAGAAGTAAAACGGGAGGGCGTTTCGTCGATCGGGAGAGCTTCTCGTCGATCGGTGGGAAGACTCCTTGTAAAACCTTCTTTCAGAACAGCGACGGGAAAAACCCCCCAAAGGCACAACCTTCCTCAGTTCTGACAAGAGAAAACGACGCACTGGCAGAGGTCTCCTGAGCAAAGACGGATGGAGAACGACAGATCCCAGGAGTTCTGAAAAAACTTCTATGGCACAGATCAGGGTCCTCTCTTGCGATCGAGCGGCGCCAGGAAACTATTCCTCCTTCCTAAAGGTCTCCGGCGCGGACAATGGCTGGCAACCTCCTCCAAGACGGTGGGCGACCTTCTCGCTCGCAGAAACACCAGATGCGAGAGCGGCGGGCGACCTCCTCCAAAACGAGGAAGATCAAGAGCGACAGTTTCACGGGAGGGGGGCTAGGGCGCACAAAAGAAAAGTTGTTTCGAGAATGTTAGTGCGCTCGAAGCATCCGCGTGACTGTCAAGTTTGGAATAGCCTACTCGTCGCCCTAACATGATATTTAAAGGCAAACCCTAAGTCCCCCGGTGGGTGTGACATCGGGTCGAGGCACTGTCGTGATTAATATCACTCATGTGTGTGTCTATATATATATATATAACAACCATTTTTCTTTATGATAAAAGTTTGCATTTTATTGGAGAAAAAACATCTCTCAAATTCATTAAAATACATGATATTTGCCGAACTCGGGTATTTTTCATCAACCATATACGCAAAATTGTGGATCATCGAGCATTGAGGGTGAAATCTAAATCGCCGAGCGAATAACAAAATTATTTGCAAATAAAAATGCTCTAATATAATGCACATGGATAGCAATTCTGTTTTTTTTTTTATAACGATTTGTGGTTTGCTTATAACTTGTGTTAACCATTCCTTTACATGACAATTGAAACCACTATTTTTTACTCAACACGAAATCGACTTAGATTCCGTTTGGCACGGCGGTAGCGTTCGTGAACCTAGTGGTTATGTGTTGTCGTTCGTGAACACCTGGTCCTCACCTAGAAAACTTCGTTCACTTTTATATTCAAAACTAGTTTTCTTTTCTCGATAGCGGTCATAACTGTTGTCCCACCAAACAGAGCCTTAGATTTAAAGCTAGGTTTAATTACATGATTTGTGCTTCAAAAACTTACATGAATTTCATATTTTAGTCATAATTGAAGGCGATTGTTAACCACAACTCAATTTTGGCATGCTGCACCCTAATGTTAACCGCAACGCAAAAATTTTAAAAAATTTAACTGCAACCCGATATTTGACTTGCCGCACTCCGCATTACCCGAGGAAGGGAAGCGTTGGGCAGCTTTATCGAGAGAAAGGAGGAACCAAAGGGGATACGCGAGGGATTGGGCGTGACTGAAGATGGGATAAGCGAGGGGTTATGGTTTTAAGTTTTGGGTTGCGGTTAAACACACACAAAATGAGGTGTTTTTTAAAATTCTGGGCTGCGGATAGCCAAAGACGGGCTGCGGTTAACAATCGCCTAATTAAATGACCCATATTTTTTAATCTAAATTACATTTCGCAAACTCCAAACCTGGAGATCTTCACCCTACTCAGATGATCCAACACAAGCCATGCCGCTCACTTCATCCTCTTCCTTCATCCGGCTCTGAACAGGTGGTCTCATCGCTTCATTTCTGACAGCTTCATCCTCTTCTTCTCTGCTGCCAACAATCATCTCCACAGCAACAACACCTTCCTCCGGCGGCGCACGGCGGCTTCCTGCTTCCGAGTCCAACCTCAGCGTAATAATCACATCGCCGGCAACATTCTCTCCTGCATCTGAGGTCAGAACTCTCTCACTTTCTTCTTCACTTTCCTTCCTACAAAATCCATCATTCTGCACATCATACAAATTTCCAGTCCTCACCTCCTGTGCCAAAGAGCATGACCAGCAAAGCAACCACTGAATGAAATCACTGGGAGCTAAAAACCCGCAGCAGAAACCATTACCAGGAAGCTTAAATCTTCTTCTCATTTGAATCCTCCAAAATCCCCCGTAGAGAAGCCCGAGCAAGCAGAGAGTAATACCTGCGATCCCCACTAAGTATCTGATTGTATCATTGTATATATTGAGAGCTGCTACACTGAATACTATAACCGGTGCGCTGCAGAGAAGGATGAATGTGATGATATGAACATACATGTTGCCAAATCCAAGCCTCTCCATATTCCACCCGAACACGCAGAATGTGCAGAAAAATGAGAGGCAGAAAACTGATTTATCATCCCAACAATCAAGGGGTCCTCCAGCCCATTCAGGTGAAGAAACTATCACTCTCTTATCATATAGCTTCAACTCATTCTCCGCACCATCGGCTTCATAATTCCGCTGAAATTCTTCGTCATTACAAGAGCGGGTCTTCCTCCCCAGAGGGCTGAAAACGGTGTAAACACCGGCAATGATGGGGGCGCCGGTTCCCAGAGCGATGAAGAAGATCTGTGGCCAATCTGGCCTCGTGCTACTGGTAAATGTCCAGTAGAGAGCACAAAGACCATACTGAGACAAGCAAGTGATATGAAGAAGGATGACAACAAACATCATATGAGCTCTCTCGTGCGGCTTTCTTCTCCCATTTTTGCAGTATATGCTTCTCAGGTCGAGGATATCTTTTGATCCATATCGGCATAGGAGAACCAGGTGGTGGGAGATTCTCGGGTGCTGATACAAGCACATGATGGTGAAGAGAGCATTGAGGATTTGGTTCAAGATCTCCGTCCATTTTTTTCGATCCGAGTCCTTTCGGACGGTATGATTGAGGAGCCCTGTCATGAGGAGGAAGAGAGCAATAACGCAGGCAGCGACAAAGAAGATCCAGATCAGAAGAGATATGTTCATTGGGTGTTTGACCCAGTTTTTGCAGTATGTGAACAAGGATTCCCACTTTATTTTTCTGATAAAAGGGATACAGAAGCAGCCGCCGCCATTGTTGATGTCAGGTGTGGGATCAGGTGGTGATGGATTGCTGCTTATGTCTATGATCTGGCTCTGGCTCCGGCGGCCGAATGAGAAGGAACTCGAGGAAGAATCGAATTTGAGAAACTCCTCTTTTGATGGAGTGGCTTTTAAGAAATCAAAGAACCGATTTTCACAGAGCTTCCGACATTGGGGTCCCTTTTCTTCTTCTTTGGTCTCACCATTCACAATTTCCACCATTCTTTTGCTCAACAAGTCTTTGGCTGTAGATTATTTCTGTTGCAAGGAACAATGCAAATGCTGATTTAATAATGTATTTTAAATTGTTACATGCATACAGAAATTTGAATACAGATTAAACTTTTGAATGATGCATTCAAAAATCATTGAAAAAAATTCCATCTGAATATTTTTTCCCTAAGCAAGAAATTTTGTCCACTTACCCTCTTGATGTAGAGCTCTGAAGCAATGAAGGTAAGGTTCACACCCTCTACAGTTGGATGCATAAATCTGTGTAGGTTTACAAAAGATACAATTTGGATCATTCACTCCTTCATGCTGAGAACTGTGTTTCAAAAAAGAAAATTCGAACTCAATTTTAAATGTAAATGACTCAAAAATGAGCTAAATTGTATTTCTTTTAATGAAAAAACATAGCGCGTAGGAGTTTTGCGCGGCCAAATTCGGCTTTCAGGGTGCAAGTTCCGGGTTGCCGACTAGATGTTCGTTTGTCACAGCGGGCCCTAGAGCTACACCATGTCGTTCAGGCAGGCCTTCGGTCGAAGGAGAGTCCCTAGTGTCTATAGTGATTAACAGGCTTTGTTGCGGACACAGAGGAGGACGGCATAGAGGAAGGAGCATCGTCGACGCGACACGTTTATTCTCGAGGGAGCAGGCCGGCGGAAAGGACTACAACAGCATGATATGGCGTGATCGTGAGTTGTTATGTTTTATTTACTTGTCGTATTATCTTTATCGCTTTTCATATTTGCCGGGAGAGGTTATATAACTCTCGGCTCATTCTTGTTTTGGGATATCTTGTATCTTGGATTTTGAAATCAAGTGGAGCCTAGGGCTGGCCAAGTGGGATCAGCCCCTTGGAGTTCGTTTCTCCCCTACTCGTAACATTGGTCCGACCTAGCCTCCCCGCATGCGCATCGCGTGCCGCCGGGTTCCATTCCGTTGATCGCACCTTCAACACTTTGCTCCCCGTCTTCCCAATCGTCCGCCATATCCCGCTCCATGCCACCGCGTTTACAGCGGCTCCTGGCGCCCCCGCCGAAGCGCCCGACCACTCGCGCTATGACCGACGCCCGCCTCAACGCCGTCGAGCGTCGCCTCGACGACCAAGCCAGCTCTCTCGCGTCGATTCAAGCGATTCTCCAATGCTTGGAGGCTCATGATCCCCGGTTGGACAGTTGCTCCTCTACACCACTGCCCGGGGAGGACCCCACTTTCACCATTCAGCCCGCCTCACCGTCGACCCTTCCTCCGCTCTCTGCGCTGGCCTCAGCCCACGCGCCACACTGGCCTTGTCCCACGCGCCGCGCGCCCTTGAAATTCCTCATTTCAACGGCACCAATCCCCTGGGATGGATTGCCACGGCAGAGCAATTCTTTGATATTTACAGCACCACGGATGGGAAGAAAGTCCCCCTAATGATCCTTGCCATGGAGGCTCCGTCCTCCACTGGGTTTGTTGGCTACGCCAGTCGACCCCATTCCTTTCATGGGCCGACTTGGCACAAGCGCTGGTGAAGCACTATGATCTTCAGTACTCAGGCAATGCGGTGGAGAGCCTATGTGCCCGCCGATATACCTCTTTAGTGGATCAGTACGTCAACGAGTTCATCGAGCTCATCAACCACGCCCCCGGCCTCCCCCCATATCATTACCTCGACTTCTTTCTTCATGGTCTCCAACCCCACATTCACTCACGCTTGCGCACCCATCATCCTCGTGATATCTCCGACGTGATGGAGGTTGCACATTTGGTGGAAACTGATTTCTCTAAACGTGCTGGGGGCCGCCCCCGACTACTTCCGGTGGCTCTTTCCCCCCATCTCGCACAACTTACAACATCCAGCCGCCCCACCCAGGCCGACATTTCCTCCTAGGACACAGCGGCCGCCCGCACCCCACCGCCTTTCCACACAATAGTACACAGATATGCACGGTAAGGTTTTGTTCTTTCGCTGTAAGAAACCCTATTCCCCGACACACGTCTGTCCGCTGATGGAGCTGTGGGTTCTCATATGCACTGACGATGCTGAGGTGACGACCGCTGATTTTGAGGCCTTGTTACCAGATGACATTCTTCCAAAGGAGCCGACACCGCTCGGTCTTCAGTGTTTGGAGCTTTCATGTTTTTTATGGGGGGCATTTCAGATAGTGGCGCGAGGCACAACTTCATCTCACACGACTTCGTGACGTGCTTACAATTGCCTTCCGACTTGACGCCAAGTTTTGTAGTCTACCTCGGTGATGGTCGCCGATCTCTGACTTGTGGCCTCTGCCACGTCCTCTCTCTGCAGTTGGGCGAATATGACGCCTCAGTAGATTTCCATGTTTTCCTTTAGGACGACCACTCGCGCTATGACCGACGCCCGCCTCAACGCCGTCGAGCGTAGCCTCGACGACCAAGCCAGCTCTCTCGCGTCGATTCAAGCGATTCTCCAATGCTTGGAGGCTCGTGATCCCCGGTTGGACACTTGCTCCCCTACACCACTGCCCGGGGAGCACCCCACATTCACCGGTCAGCCCGCCTCACCGTCGACCCTTCCTCCGCTCTCTGCGCTGGCCTCAGCCCACGCGCCACACTGGCCTCAGCCCACACGCCACGCTGGCCTTGGACCACGCGCCGCGCGCCCTTGAAATTCCTCATTTCAACGGCACCAATCCCCTGGGATGGATTGCCACGGCAGAGCAATTCTTTGATATTTACAGCACCACGGATGGGAAGAAAGTCCCCCTAATGATCCTTGCCATGGAGGGCTCCGTCCTCCACTGGGTTTGTTGGCTACGCCAATCGACCCCACTCCTTTCATGGGCCAACCTGGCACAAGCGCTGGTGAAGCACTATGATCTTCAGTACTCAGGCAATGCGGTGGAGAGCCTATGTGCCCTCCGATATACCTCTTTAGTGGATCAGTACGTCAACGAGTTCATCGAGCTCATCAACCACGCCCCCGGCCTCCCCCCATATCATTACCTGGACTTCTTTCTTCATGGTCTCCAACCCCACATTCGCTCCCGCTTGCGCACCCATCATCCTCGTGATATCTCCGACGTGATGGAGGTTGCACATTTGGTGGAAATTGATTTCTCTGTACGTGCTGGGGGCCGCCCCCGACTACTTCCGGTGGCTCTTTCCCCCCATCTCGCACGACGTACAGCATCCAGCCGCCCCACCCAGGCAGACATTTCCTCCTAGGCCACCGCGGCCGCCAGCACCCCACCGCCTTTCCGCACAGTAGTACATCGGTCTGCACGGTAAGGGTTTGTTCTTTCGCTGTAAGAAACCCTATTCCCCGACACATGTCTGTCCGCTGAAGGAGTTGTGGGTTCTCATATGCGCTGACGATGATGAGGTGACGACCGCTGATTTTGAGGCCTTGTTACTAGATGACGTTCTTCCAAAGGAGCCGATGTCACTCGGTCTTCAGTGTTTGGAGCTTTTATGTTTTTCTATGGGGGGCATTTCAAGACCCCGCACTATGAAGCTCTAGGGACGGCTACAGGGGACACTGGTGGTGTTCGTTATTGATAGTGGCGTGAGCCACAATTTCATCTTCCACGACTTCGTGACGCGCTTACAGTTGCCTTCCGACCTGACGCCAAGTTTTGTAGTCTACCTCGGTGATGGTCTATCCTGGCCACCTCTTCAACAGAATTAGGAAAGTTCAAGCTGTTTTTCCTCTAGGCGGGATCGACACCATCTTGAGCATCGCGTGGTTGCAGACCTTGGGTGACATCAACTACAATTGGGCCTCCATGCGCATGGCTTTTCAGTGGGCCAATCGACCATGCATGCTTCAGGGTGATGCATCCCTCCAGCGGATCGCCATCTCTTCTTGCGCAGCTCGGCGTACTCACTCAGACGATTTTCGCGAACTCCTATGGCAGATCACGACGTCGGGGGCCGAGTACCTACTACCACCACCTGCTCCTCCACCGCCTCAGTTGTCTTGCCTATTGAAGGCCTTTGCTTTAATGTACGAGCCGCTACCAAGCCTCCCACCGCCGCGCACCACCGACCAACGTATTCCGCTCCAGGAGGGCATCCGGGCGATCTCAGTTCGCCCTTACCGCTACAAACATATACAGAAGGATGAAATCAAATGCTTGGAAACCGACATGTTGATCATCGGCCTGATCCGACCAAGTGCGGCCCATTTTTCAGTACGGTCCTTCTTGTTTGTAAAAAGGACGGCATTTGGAGATTCTGCGTGAATTATCGCGAGCTTAACAAAGCCATCATAGCGGGCAAGTATCCTATTCCAGTTATAAAGGAGCTTCTGGATGAGTTGAGTGGGGCCACTTATTTCTCTTAGATCGACATATATTCCGGCTACCACCAGATCCGAGTCTGTGCCGAGGATGTTCTGAAGACCGCTTTCCGCATGCATGACGCCACTACGAGCTCCTGGTTATGTAGTTTGACCTAACCAACGTTCCGACAACCTTCCATGCCACAATGAACGACATCTTCAGGGCGGTGCTTCGTAAGTATGTTCTGGTTTTCTTTGACGACATACTTGTTTACAGCTTGACATGACAGGATACCCTAAGACACCATGGAGACCTTACGACAACATTCATTGGTCTCCAATCGGAAGAAATACGCGTTTGCTCAATACGAGATCTCCTACCTGTGTCACACCTACTCCGCGCAGGGCGTGGCAATGGACCAAGACAAGGTCGCGACGGTTCTGCAGTGGCCGCCACGATGATGGCGATGATGTCCCGCCATTCGCTCGTGTTGCTCGAGCCCGTTCGATTGATGGTGATGCGATCCCACCGCTTGTTCGTAATGACGTTGATGATGATGTGGACGCTGTCCGCCACTTGGAGTTTGATGATCGTGATGGGCGCTGCCGCCAACTTGAGGATTCGGACGTTGCCGCGACAACCACCGTCGACGTCGCGCCGACATCTCCACTTCTTGGGATACATGCAAATATATGATTATAAATTATTTTCCAACTCTTGGGATAATATTTATAATTATATATTTTCATTTACGCATTTTATTTTCAGCATTGCTTTTAATTTGGGGCTTTGAATTTCAGTTTTTTATTTTATTTTGATGGACTAAATTTAGCCATCTTAATTTTGGGTTGGATGAATGGTGGCGATGGAGTGGTGTAGCCTATAAAAGGCCTTGATGTATTGTTTTATGCTTAGATTATGATAGATTTGAAATTTGAAATCCAAACTTGGAATTCTCCCCCCTCTTCCTCTCTTCCTCTCTTCCTCTCTTGGAATTTCCGCCCCCTCCCCCCTCTTTCTTCCCTCTCCTTGGCCGCCCATCTCTCTCATTTCCCTCTTGAAGGTTTCGGCCTCCACCTCTTCCCTCTCTCCCTCTTCCTCTCTTGAAGAATTTCGGCCAGCCCCCAAGGCTTGTGGAAAGAGATCTCTTGGCTCGGATTTGGCTCTAAGGGCTTGATCGTGGTGTAAGCGGCGAAGACGAACGTGCTCTACATTAAGTGACTCATCTCCGGTGATCTCCGCGGACAAACAATCTTTAGGATTCCTACATCTCGGATCTACGATTCCGAGGGAGTAACGAACTCTCCACTCGTATGATTCTTTTCTTAGATTGTTCTGTGGTGGCTAGATCTGTGACGTGGTCTTTGAATCGTTGATTTTCTCGCGGATTTTCTTTATTTTGAATTGGTATTTCGATCTTGGATTTTGTTTTAATTCGACGAGGAGTGGCGATCCTCTTTTGTTCTTGTTGGGGGAGATTTTTCCGTTTCCGAAATCTTTACTTTTTTTCGGAGGATCTCTCTTTTGTAGACAACAACAACCGCTCGATCAGATCGTGTGGATCCTTTTAGCCGGGAGCGAAGTTGGCCCATAGCCTCCTTCCGTTCCCTCGCGGTGTGGCTGCCCGTGCGTGATAAATAACGTGAATAAAAATCATTCCGCGAGTCGGCTGCGTTCGTTCATGCTTGTGTGAGATTAGGAAGCGTTGGGAGTAAACTAATCGATTGCGCATGAGTGAGTGAACCCAAACATCCTTTCCTACATCAATTTGAACCCCAAACATCCTTTTCTACATCAATTTGGCATCAGAGGGAGGTCCGTGTCAATTTCTTAATTGACGCATTCCTAAAGTTTTCTTAGAACGCCGGCACTCACATTCTACACACGTTTCTACGCCCAAAATTTAAAAATAAAATTTCATCGGTCTGCGAATAGCGCCCTAAATTTTTTATTTTTCTGCGAAAATAAAAAAAAATTCTGGAAATTCTCCATTATTTTCTCAGCAAGAAAATCAAAAAATATATTTTACTATCCTAGTTATTAGGCGGGAGAAAAATTACCTTTCATAAAATTTTAGCCTGTTTAGAAGTTCTGGTCTGCGTTTAGCGTCCTAAATCTGTTATTTTCCAGCAAAAAAAAATTTAATCTTAATTGATACCATCCTAATTTATTTCTTACCGTAGGACGCCGACATATAATTAATCTTGCACGATTCCTTTCCAAAACAACCAAATCTTAATTAATCTTGCACGATTCCTTTCCAAAACAACCAAATCTTAATTAATCTTGCACGATTTGTTTCCAAAAAAAATTAATTTTCAAAATCGGGCTTGCGAATAGCGGCCTAAAACTTAATTGGCACAATCCTAAATTATATCTTACCTTAGGACACCACCGCACAATAAATCATGTACGATTTGTTGCCAAAATCACAAAATTTTCAAAATCTGGCCTGCGAATAGCTAGGAATTCAAATTCAAAATTCAAAATTTTGAAATTCAAAATTCAAAATTTTGAAATTCAAATTTCAAATTCAAAATTCAAATTTTGAAATTGAAAATTCAAATTCAAAATTCAACTTCAAAATTCAAATTTTTGAAATTCAAAATTCAAATTCAAAATTCAAATTTTTGAAATTCAAAATTCAAATTTTGAAATTCAAAATTCAAATTCAAAATTTAAATTTTTGAAATTCAAAATTCAACCTTTTGAAATTCAAAAATTCAAATTCAAAATTCAAAATTTTGAAATTCAAATTCAAATTTTTGAAATTCAAAATTCAACTTCAAAATTCAAATATTTGAAATTCAAAATTCAAAATTTTGAAATTCAAAATTCAAATTCAAAATTCTAATTTTGAAATTCAAATTCAAAATTCAAATTTTTGAAATTCAAAATTCAAATTTTTGAATTTCAAAATTCAAATTTATGCTTGTAACGGCCTAAAATCTGAAATATTTTAGTATTGTGTTCACACTCTTAGGATGACTAGAGAGACCCCCCGAACTCTAACCACTATTCCTCGGGATGGAGTGCCACACCGCATTAATAAAAATTAGAACACTGAACCTCGAGCGTTAGATAAAGGGTGGGACATCGTTGCAAGAGTGATTAGGTTTGACCGTGACATAACAAGAAAATTTTCGAAAAATTTTAAGCACGGTGAGAAGTGGTGCAAACTAGTTGTCGATAGTATTTGTCGCATGAATGTCGTTTCTGAAAATGCTATCACGAGGATGTGTTTGACCACCGAGCCGCACCCCCGTCCCTATCGGCTTGTGTGTTTTGACGAGAGCACTATTTTAGTGTCTAGGCGATGTTTGGTGCCCCTCACCATCAAAGTCTATTCTGAGCGTGTTTGGTGTGATGTCCTTCCTATGAAGGATTGTCATGTATTGCTAGGACGCCCATGGCTTTCTGACCATGTGGTCATCCACGATGACCATGACAACACGATAGAATTCCAGCATAATGGTCAGCTTATCACTCTTAGGTCCACTCCGCCTAAGACGCCTTTGGTCCCACCTGGAAGTACTTGTAACCCTACTGAGTCGACACCACCGTGCCTAGCAACGAAAGAGGATTTTGACACTGTTAGTCAAAATCGGCCTATAGACTGTATTAGCCCCTCCGAAACGAACACATTAGGCTTAATCATTAAAGCTGAGGCTGACCCTGTTAGTCCAAGCCTTTCTAAGGACAATATTGTCCCTGCTGAAACAACCACGCTTAACTTAGTATGTGAGACTGAGGTTATCCCGATTAGTCAACCATTACGTGATCCTTTTAGCCTTATGATGCCTTCAGTTGAACATCCCAAGATCATTCAGGAGGTTGACGAGAAATCTGAAGGTGAGTTTAGAGTTATTGATGAACATGGCGCGGTAGTTATGGAGGACAAGACCTTAAATTTAATCAATAACTTGGTGATTGCTCCAAATTTTCCTAACCAACCCAAGCATGAGAGTATTACATTAGCCGACCCAGTTTGGTCTTATCACGTTATGTGTAGCGCGCAAAAGAGAGCATCCCATTATAAAATGGAGGATTTAGTTATGGAATGTCTCAACCCTGAACGGTGGCTTTCCGGCGCCTTAGAGGACATCATGAGTCCGAACGCTAAACCTTTTCGAATTTCACTGAATTTAGGAAAGAGTACTTTTCATATGAAGGTTTCTGCTGAGTGGGGTTTGCCCCCTATTTTTGATGTTTCAAATTTTACGTCATGCTTTCTACCACCACTTAATCTGTCTCCCCCTCCGTTACTTTCTACTAATCATTCTATTGGGTTGAGAGGTGAGCAGGGTAGTAGATTGTTTACTCCTAAGGTTATCACTGGCGGTATGTTGTCCGTTGATGTTTTAGCGTATTTTCCTTCGTTATCTAATACTGCTTTCAAGGTCCCAAAGACCAACTCTGTGCTTGACAGGTTTATCCAGGTTGGCGTGTCCCGTCCTCTACTTGGCGACATGTTTCGGGTCTTGATTCGATGGCGTGATCACCCCCCTTCAGAGGACTCTTGGCTCTTTGCCCCGGGGGTGTCTCTTCAGGTTGCTGCTATTGTTATGTCTGACAGGTTTTCCTTGATGAGTGTTGCCCGCACGACTATCAGTGGGCTGCTCGGGCCATATTTGGATCATGTGGGTTTTGCCTTCGACTACTTTCCCCTTCCGGGCCACTCATCGGTGATGAGTGATTTTGAGTGGGGGAGGATTGATTGGCGATGATGTCCCGCCATTCGCTCGTGTTGCTCGAGCCCGTTCGATTGATGGTGATGCGATCCCACCGCTTGTTCGTGATGACGTTGCTGATGATGTGGACGCTGTCCGCCACTTGGAGTTTGATGATCGTGATGGGCGCTGCCGCCAACTTCCACCGTCGACGTCGCGCCGACATCTCCACTTCTTGGGATACATGCAAATATATGATTATAAATTATTTTCCAACTCTTGGGATAATATTTATAATTATATATTTTCATTTACGCATTTTATTTTCAGCATTGCTTTTATTTGGGACTTTGAATTTCAGCTTTTTATTTTATTTTGATGGACTGCATTTAGCCATCTTAATTTTGGGTTGGATGAATGGTGGCGATGGAGTGGTGTAGCCTATAAAAGGCCTTGATGTATTGTTTTATGCTTAGATTATGATAGATTTGAAATTTGAAATCCAAACTTGGAATTCTCCCCCCTCTTCCTCTCTTCCTCTCTTGGAATTTCCGCCCCCTCCCCCCTCTTTCTTCCCTCTCCTTGGCCGCCCCTCTCTCTCATTTCCCTTTTGAAGGTTTCGGCCTCCACCTCTTCCCTCTCTCCCTCTTCCTCTCTTGAAGAATTTCGGCCAGCCCCCAAGGCTTGTGGAAAGAGATCTCTTGGCTCGGATTTGGCTCTAAGGGCTTGATCGTGGTGTAAGCGGCGAAGGCGAACGTGCTCTACATTAAGTGACTCATCTCCGGTGATCTCCGCAGACAAACAATCTTTAGGATTCCTACATCTCGGATCTACGATTCCGAGGGGGTAACGAACTCTCCACTCGTGTGATTCTTTTCTTAGATAGTTCTGTGGTGGCTAGATCTGTGACGTGGTCTTTGAATCGTTGATTTTCTCGCGGATTTTTTTTATTTTGAATTGGTATTTCGATCTTGGATTTTGTTTTAATTCGACGAGGAGTGGCGATCCTCTTTTGTTCTTGTTGGGGGAGATTTTTCCGTTTCCGAAATCTTTACCTTTTTTCGGAGGATCTCTCTTTGGTAGACAACAACAACCGCTCGATCGGATCGTGTGGATCCTTTTAGCCGGGAGCGAAGTTGGCCCATAGCCTCCTTCCGTTCCCTCGCGGTGTGGCTGCCCGTGCGTGATAAATAACGTGAATAAAAATCATTCCGCGAGTCGTCTGCGTTCGTTCATGCTTGTGTGAGATTAGGAAGCGTTGGGAGTAAACTAATCGATTGCGCATGAGTGAGTGAACCCAAACATCCTTTCCTACATCAATTTGAACCCCAAACATCCTTTCCTACATCACACGACGCTCCTTACGAGAGGTCCAAGGTTTCCTCGGCTTGACTGGCTACTACCGTTGTTTCTTCCGCGACTACAGCAAGCTGACACTTCCTCTCACACGTCTTCTGCGCCAGACGACCGACCTGACCTTTTGGTGGTCCCCCGAGGCAGCGGCCTCGTCTTCCAGCGCTCGAAGTACGAGGCCACTTTTCTGGGAGGCTTTCTGCAGCCTTTGCCCATTCCCGACCACATATGGGAGGATTTTGCGATGGATTTCATTACGCGCCTCCCCCAGTCCTCGGGGTACAACTGCATCCTTGTGGTGGTAAACCGGTTGTCCAAATACGATCACTTTATACCCTTGCGCCACACATTTACAACTCCAACGGTGGCCCAGCCATTAATTTTCGGCGTTGTCCGACTACACGGCTTTTCCTGTTCCATCGTCAGCGATCACAATCCGGTCTTTATTAGTTCCTTCTGGCATGAGTTTTTCAAACTCCATGCCACGCAGCTATGGATGACTTTTGCCTACCACCCACGACGGACAGTCCGAGGTTATGAACCGCTGCTTGGAGACCTACTTGTGATGTTTTACCTCAGAACACCCCCGTGACTGGAGTAGATGGTTGGGTTGGACTGAGTTCTCCTACAACACCTCCTTCCAGTATTTGGCCGGCATGACCCCCTTCCAGGCTGTTTACGGTCGCCCACCGCCCACCGTGATTCAGCACCTTCCGGGAGAATATCTTGTTGGGGCAGTGCGCACTCAGCTCTTGGATCGGGATGAGATTCTCAGGATTTGAAGACCCACTTCCACAGCGCACAACAGAAGATGATCCACCATGCAAACAAGAGTCGGAGGGATGTTCAGTTTCAAGTAGGGGATGTGGTATTCGTCAAGCTTCGACCCTACCACCAGACTTCGGTGGATACACGCCCTCATCCCAAGCTATCGACTCGCTTCTACGGCCCGTTCGAGGTGATCACATGCATCGGCGAGGTGGTATACCGCCTCCTCCTTCCCACCCAAAGTCGCATCCATTCAGTTTTCCACGTATCCCAGGTCAAGCGGGTGATAGGAGACCACTCGGTCGAGGAGACCCTCCCACCGGACATGGCATCTGACGGCTCCACCATTTACCTCCCAGAGGCAATCTTGGACCGCAAACCCATCATCATGGATGGTCTGGTCCCGAAACAAGTTTTGGTCACATGGCAACAACGCCCTCACTGCGATGCGACATGGTTGGACCGCGACGACTTTCACAACCAGTTTACTGTGTATTGCCTTGAGGAAAAGGCAAATTTTCAGATGGGAGTATTGTTGCGGACACGGGAAGGAGCATCGTCGACGTGGCGCGTTTATTCTCGAAGGAGTAGAAGAGGCGGAAAGGACTACAGCAGCATGATATGGCGTAATCGCGAGTTGTTATGTTTTATTTACTTGTCGTATTATCTTTATCGCTTTTCGCATTTGCCGGGAGAGGTTATATAGCTCCCGGCTCCTTCTTGTTTTGGGATGACTCCCGGCTCCTCCTAGGGCTGGCCAAGTGGGATCATCCCCTTCGAGTTCGTTTCTCCCTTACTCGTAACAGGATTCAAATGCTTTTTTATATAATTTCTGTCAAAAGATATTATATTTTTGAAAAGTTCAGCTCTGAACTTCTTGTTTTCAAAAGAAATATGAATAAGTTTTGAGCTTCATACAGCATGTAAAATAAACAAATAACTAATCATTCTTAATTATTATATCTTATGCCTATTATTTTCAACTTATTTTTTAATAATTTGCATAAATCCTCATCAACTTCATCACCTTATTTTTTTTAATAGTATGGCCTGCTACTGTTGCTGGTGCCTGTTATGTAAGTTAAAACTTGTCTCCATCATTTATTTTGATAGATTTGCTTCTCTCCATCATTTATTGATGAATATTAGTCCTATTTGAGGGAAAATTATTAGGCCCGTCCCACCATTTTAGATCCCCTAAGCGGTAGAATTTTTGAATGAATAAAATATGATATTTAGAATTCACATAATTTTTAATTTTTTCATTAATATGATTTTTGCGAGAAGTTTATTAATTTAAAATAGGGGGTTTGGCACTTTGCACCCTTTAAATACAGATTTTTTGCACTTTGCATCCCGAATTTTTAAAATCGGCACTTTCACCCCTCCAATTACCGATTTCTGGCACTTTGCAGCTCAGGCCGAAATTTCAAGGGTATTTAGGTCCGGGGAGAACCAAAAAATGCTCGTTCAAGGGTATTTAGATCCGGGCAGCACCAATAATCCAGGTGAAAAGTGCCAAAATGAGCATTTTTGGTGCTGACACGACCTAAATACTCTTGAAATTTCGGCCTCAGGGTGCAAAGTGCCATAAATCGGTAATTAGGAGGTGCAAAATGCCAATTTTAAAGAATTTCAAAAACACATATTTTGGGAATGCAAAGTGCCAAAAAGTCATTTAAAATAGTATATCAGCATTCACCTTCAAATACTAACATCCAGTTTTCAAAACAAAACAAAAACTTTTTCAGATTTTTTTAAAAATTGAAGTAAGAAAATGATGCCAAATATCATATTTTTCTATCTAAAATTCAACCATCTTTATCATATAAAAATTAAAATGGTGTGTAGGAAAGATCTATGTATGATGCTCATGTATTAATTTATATTGTTTGATGCAGCGGATCATCCCACGACGCATTTGTTCAGCCGAATCGCCGCCCTAATTTTTGACATTGCCCTAATTTTTTCTGAAAAGTTCGGGATTCCCGATCTCTTCTAGCTCTATAAAAATTTCTTCTTCCATTGAAATCACTTGGATCTTTTTCTTCCGTTCGGAACCAAACCATGATTCAATGTTTCATAGAAATTGAAGAAGACAATAACTTAAACCAAGAAGAAAAAAAATCTTCAGAGGGAGACTGAAAAAGGGAGGGAGGGAGAGAGAGATGCAGTACCTGCAAATCTTTGTTCTTGAACCTTCCCTCTTCTTCTTCTTCTTCTTCTTCTTCTTCTTCTTCTCCACGGAAACCATGAAATTTCTTCTCCTCCACTATATAGGACATGCGTCAGAGGGAAGACGGGGAGGAGGGGCAGAGAAATTAATAACCTCATAAAGATACGATGCTGGAAAATGAATACATTGTGTCAACCAGGTCAGGAGGAAGCAGGTCGTATTCATTCAGAAATCTCTCGAAAGAGACGACGATGAGACTTTGTAATCACCGGGGCTTCGGGAAATTCAATTTTGGTCGCTTCAGGAATTCAATTATGGTCGCTTCGGGAATTCAATTTTGATCGCCAATATTTAATTGGCATTTCCGACCAGACCGGCCAGAATTCGCATCGCTTTCAAGTCTATGCCAATCATGCAGAGCCCCTCGGATTGGTTTTTTGTTGGATCTGATTTGGCGCAGGAAACCTAAACATTTTCATATGGGAACTTCAGAGGCGAAGTTCTAGCGATCTCGTCCGTTGAATTTGTTTTTTATATATTTTTTTATTTTTTTGTCTTCTAGCGAATAAATATACCAGTCGTTGGATTGATGGTCATAATGCTTTCTCGCCCGTTGGATTGAACTCCATGGTGGAGTTCTCGCACCAAATCTAGAGGATCAGGATCCCATTTTCATTTGGGACTCTAAATAGACGACAGAGTTGACGAATGACGATTAATCTGTTGTTTAATCATTTGGGACTCTAAATAGACGACAGAGTTGACGAATGACGATTAATCTGTTGTTTAATCATTTGGGACTCTAAATAGACGACAGAGTTGACGAATGACGTTAACCTGTTCTGATCATCTGGATCATTAATTTTTCAGGGCGAACTAAGCGGCCAGGGCAGGTTTGTCTGCGACGGCGATGACCGGAGGTGGCTGCGGCGGCCATAGACGACGGCGGCCAGAGGAGGTCGAGCGCGCACGGGGAGAGGTCGAGCGCGCGCAGCCTGGCGCGCGCGGGCGGGGAGAGGTTGAGAGTGCGCGCGGCTTGGCCCACGAGCGGGGAGAGGCCACACACGCGCGGCTTTGCGGCTCCGTGCGCGGAGCCGTTCGTGCTCCTTGTGTGTGCACCCTTTTGGGCGGCCTCGAGACCCTTCGAGCGAGCGCGGGGCCTGGCGCGCGTGTGGCATTGCGGCTCCGTGCGTGTAGCCGTTCGTGCGCCTTGTCCGTGCACCCTTTTGGGCGGCTTCGAGACCCTTCCAGTGAGAGCGGTTTGCTCGCACATCTCACTTAGTCGGGTCGGCCTATATGAGCGCTTTAGTTCGGTTTGACTCGGAAAGCTTTAGTGGGAATCCCATCAAATGCCTCTAATTTTCGCGGGTCATAAATTGTAAAGAAACGAGCCCGAAATTTTTTAAATGCAATGTGACGACTTTGAGCCGTGAACTTTGAATATGATAGCGGGCGCGCGCTACGAATCTAGTTTTGCTCGCGACATGAAGTTTGTAAACGCTCTCTTCGTTAAGTCACTAGATGTATGCTGGATATTTTCATTACTTGGTGTTATCCTTGCAGGATGAAGATCCTGTAGTTGGTGTTGGGCGGTGATCTTTGCAATCATTTACTCACGCATCGCTTTTGTTTGAGGGTGGCGTGGGGGAACTTTAGTTCGCCTTTGTCAGAGGTTAACAAGCTCTTTGCTCAAAATTGGCTCCGAAGGTCGTTGCTCAGAATTGGCTCCGGAGGTTGTCGCTCGACGTGGATGTCGGAGGCTAATGCCTTAATGTAATGTGGAGGGACATTTTCCTCTCTCGCCCTGGTGGCATGGGAGATTAACAAGCTCTTTGCTCAGTTGGTGATGAGGACTGCTGAATGTGCCTTATCAAGGGTGGCGGGGGATCGAGCCCCGCCATCAACAAACTACTGTTGCTGAGAAACATGCTCAGTGACGGGTTGGGGTGGCACCGGGCTGCATCCCTTGTAAACGGTCCGGATTGGGCGGCCCACTAGATAGGTGTTGGCGCCGACCCGATAAAAGGGGCCGGAGGTATGGGCCACTAGATAGGTGTTGGCGCCGGGCCGTTGCTTCTTTGTGTTAATACCAGAGCGGTGAACTTGACCATTGGAGTCTCGCCTCAGGAGATCTGCATGATTAACTGAATCAAAAAATAGTTGCAGTGTTGCAGAAAAGCAAATCATGCATGTGCGCGCAAGTTCAATGTTACGGCTTATCATGCTAAAGCAAAAAAGCTAACAAGCAAGAAAAGGGAAATTGCTGATAAATGAGGTGCAAGCTGTGCGCGCTCTACTAGGGAGAGTCCTACCCATTGTCGGGGGTCTCCGACTTATCCGTGCCAAACGGTTGTGTGGCCCTCTACTGGATTGACATTTTGTGGTGCGAGTTGGATCGGGTCTGGGTTCTGCACAAATCTTCCGAGGAGACCTTGTCGGATGAGGCGCTCGATCTCGTTCTTTAACCGGTTACAACCTTCGGTCCTGTGGATGTATCCGCAATGGAAGTCACAGTTGTACAACCCGTATTCGACGAGTAGACCACCTTGTGCTCGGCGAGTAGACAAACCGCGTTTGGCGAGTAGATCCAGTAGCGATCTTACTCGCCCAGGGCAGGGTGAGGCGAGTACGCCCCTCCCTTGCCCTTCTCAACGCCATTCCTCTTCTCGGCGACATGATTCCTCTTCTCGATGACATGATTCCTCTTCTCGATGATATGAGTGTGGTTCGTCCAGACGATGCCAATAGCTCGTCCCGACGACAAAGTTCCTTCTCGCTCGGGGCAAGGCGAGTTGATCTGGCCTCAAGCGAGCTTGCTTCAAGAGAGCTTGCCCCCGACGAGTAGGACTCAGACCTAGTCTCCAAAGCCGCACTCGCCCAAGAGGGAGTGAGGTGAGTTCGGGTCAACCCGACTCCCCAGTCCTCCCTCATTATCCGCAGGCCAGCAGGGGCTGCGATTAGTATTTACGAAAAGGAGCGATGAGCTGTTCGCAGACCATTTTGGTCTTCATATAGTAATTTGGTTAAGGCGGAGGAAGCTACCTGCAGGCCTTTTGGAATATTTTGCCCTCAAAAGAATTTGTCTATAAATAGGACTCATAATGTCTCAGATCAGCACGGATCCACCCCCAAGAGAGTCTGATCTTTCTTCCCTGCATTCTTGTGCTACCTGAGACAGGCTCAACCTTTGGTTTTTTGGAGGGGAAATCAAGTAGGATTTCTGGGTTAGTGGTGGGACCTCCTCGCTACAGCCAGTGGGTCCATTCTTAGGCAACTACCTACCAATCGGTGAGGGTCGGTTCTCAACTCGAAATACTCGGACCTAGAGATCTAACGAAGAGAGAAGTAACTCAAGCTGCTCCCCAAGTCTTGAACATAGTTGGACTGGTCTCCGGGTTCCAACAACAGTACTGATATAGGTTTCCCATGTTGGTGCAAGCGGTTCGGGCCTATGAAGCTCATTAATGTCGCGAATGGCAAGGAGTACGTTGGTTTGGGTGGTGTTTAAGGGAGTGTAATCATGATGTTAACGAGTTCTACGGTACTGGCGAGGTTTGTCGTGATGCACTTCGTTCCTGGGATCTTGCGGTGGCTCCTGATTCCTCTTCCATTTTGTAGCTTCCTTCGAACTGTTGTCGGTGTGCTTCGATTACCTCATCTGCTGTGATTTGAGCCTTAACTCGATGGACGAGGTCGAGGTAGTTGGGCACCATTTTCCCTCATCAACATGTAGTGGAATTTTCTTGGTTGGAGCCCTCCGAAGAAAACACCGCATAAGAGATTGGGGTTGACCCCCAGAATCTGTCGTGCCTCTATAGTGAAGCTGCGAAAGAAATCCTTAAGCGACTCCCCCTAGATCTGTCGGATCCCCGAGAGGTGAGAGGGGTCATGAACGATCCGTCGATTATCGATAAACTGATCTCCGATCAACTGGGTTAACTCTATAAAGTTATTGATTTCTCCCTCTTTCAGGGAATGGAACTAGGTGCGAGCTTATCCTTTCAGAGTTGCCGGGAATACTTGACACAAGAGCTGGTTAGGAGCATTGTAGATGCGTATGATAGTTGCAAAGTGTCTGACATGCTTTAGAGGGTCGTCCGATCCATCATAAGTATCAAAGTTGTGGAGCTTGAACCCATGCGGAATGGGATGTGTTAGGACCTGTGGAGCTAACGGGGAGATGTGGTGAATGGGGCATCAAACGTTTGTGTCTTGGTGTAACATCCCAATTTCGAATTTCTAGGCCCCTTCGTGATTAATTGAACCGCTAGGGTTGGTGGGCTTCATTGACACCCAACTGGTGGGTTGACACCTATTGGGTGTTGTTGACCCAACAAGTCACTCAATCCACCCACTGGGCTACATGAATGATTTCTGACTTATACACACGATAGATCCCTCCTAAGTGTATGAATTGGCCTATTAGCTCTTAGTAAGGCCAAATAATACCTAAAAGTGCACAAATACACTAACGAATCAAATTAACCCATTATGACACAAACTTGTCAATTTGATCAACATGAATCGCACAAAATTCAAACTATCCTAATTAGTATAGACGCACACCAAATTATCCTACTCGATCTGAATTCAGAGAAGATTGATAACTGAGCCTTCATAAATTTGTCAAGCTGGAGAAGAAAATTCGTCGAACCAAAGCTGAGTTCGTCGAACTGAAAGCTGAGTTCGTTGAACTGAGAGCTGAGTTCGACGAACTGAAAGCTGGAGTTCGTCGAACTGAATTAATTCGTCGAACCAAAGCTGAGTTCATCGAACTGAAAGCTGAGTTCGTCGAACTGAGAGCTGACTTCGTCGAACTGAATTAACTCATTGAACACAAAGCTGAGTTCGTCGAACTGAAAGCTGAGTTCGTCGAACTGAATTAACTCGTTGAACACAAAGATGAGTTCGACGAACTGAAAGCTGGAGTTCGTCGAACTGAATTAATTCGTCGAACGAAGAACGGATTTCGTCGAACTGAGAGAAAATCTGCTGAATTGGCTGAAGACTGTATTCGTCGAGCTGAAGAGCAAGTTCGTCGAACTGAAGCATGACGTTCGTCGAACGCAGAACGGATTTCGTCGAACTGAGAGAAAATCTGCTGAATTGTCGGGAAGACTGTATTCGTCGAGCTGAAGAGCAAGTTCGTCGAACGCAGAACGGATTTCGTCGAACGCATATTGGAGTTCGTCGAACACAGAAACTTGAAATTTTTCCTAAGTTCTAGCTACTCAAACACACTTAGACCTTGACCTAAGACTATATAATAGGGTCCTATAAATATATGAAAGAGTTATATTAATTAAAATCAAATATTTAATACAAAATCTATGTATTTTGATTTAACTATATTTAAAACACCAAATAAATAAAATAAATAGAAAACGATATCAAAAAATTATAAATTTTCTTTTATAGAAATCATAAACGGCCTAAGTATGCTGCCATAATGAAAGTATCTAGTTGCGGCCTAAATCACCTAGAGGGGGGTGAATAGGTGGATTCTATGTCTTTAAGCGGAATTAAAAAAATAAACACAGAAAAGCAAACAAACAACCACAGCACAGACACAAGGATTTTATAGAGGTTCCCCGATGTGGGTAGTCCTCTTTCCCGCCTCGCCTATCTAGCACTACGAGGCTAGACTCGGCTACTTCACCAATCTCAGATTATAACAAATCTTACACCTCGGAGTCAAAACTCCTACAACTCGGAGTATAACAACTCCTACAACTCGGAGTGAAACCTCTCCTACAAATAATCTCGGAGTGAAAAACTCCTACAAAAGAAGAGAAATGGAAACAAAATACTTCTTCTTAACCTCTAAAGAGATTAACTTCAGATCTTGAAAACTGAGTCTTCTTCTCAACCTTGAAGGAAAGCTTGGCACTAGAGAGAAGTGGAAGAGAGAAGACTAGGCTAACCAGATCTGAATAGGCCCTTTGACTTGCTTGAGAAAATCTTCAATAAGGAGAGCAGCAAAGAGATCAAAGGCCTTCTTCTGAGAACTCTCTAATCACAAATAGAGAAAGATTCTTGAGCAGAGAGAGTTCAATCTCAGAATACTTGTTCAGCAAAAGAGAAAGAGAAGATAGATTTTTTTGCTTTTTCTTTTCTGAACTGGCGGCTGAAGAAAGTCTTAGATCGATTCTTGAGATCATTGTTTTGCCCTAAAATAATGATCTATATATAGGGAGGACTTCTGTAACATCCCCCAAACTGCTAGACCCCTAAGTTGGTTTTGTCATGACTAAGCCATGACAAAACCATAGGAAGAGCCTTTTAACCTTGAGAACTTAGGAAAGGAGGAAGGAGCCACCTTGGTCTGCAAATAGCAATTCCCATCTTCCAAGCTTGGGATTGGAATCTAGTGCTTCAACTTAACCCTTGGACCCCACCTTAGTGTCCCTAACCCTTTAGGGGTCCCCTTAGGGCACCAAGGGCCCATTGAAGTCAACCTAAGAGACCAATTTGACCAAAGTCAACATACACCCTCAAATTGGTCAAAGTAGCCCATTTAGAGCCAATCAACCCTCACCATGTCAAATTGATCACACTCCTAGGTTTATAATACCATTATAGACCTAATGGACCCAAAAGCCCCATCATGGGACCCCCAGGGGTGCAAATTGACCAAAATGCCCTTTTTAGGTCAAAATGACCTTTCTTCTCAAAGTACCCCAATTGACCTTCACCACATTAAATTGACCTCACCCCTAGGGCTATCATGTCATAGGGGAGCTAGTGGACCAAAAAGCCCCATGACCAAGTCAACCCTAGGGCTCAATTTGACCAAAGTCAATTTAGCCTATTTTGGTCAAATCAACCTAGATTGGGTCAACCAAGAACCAAATGACCAAATTGACTCCACCATTAGTTCCTAAACTTAATTTAGAACCTATTGAACCCAAAAGCCCCATCCTAGGGTTCCCCAATTGACCAATTTGACCAAAAGTCAAAATTGCCCAATTTAGGTCAAAATGCTCAAACCTAACCCAATCTCTTTGGGCTAACTCAATTGGGTGGTCAACCAGCCCATGTGGGCCCTCATTAAGCTCAGGAGAGAGGGTAGAAACCGACCATGGTGGTTAGGAGAGAGAAAATGGGGGTTTCACCATTTTTGGAGGAGAGAGAAGAGGTCATTCATGGCCATTAAGAGGTTTTACCTCTTGGCTCCCCCAATTGATGCCTCCATTCAACTCCTCAGCCAGCTGGGAGGAGTTTCCATCAGTTACACAAGGGAATTAAGGCAGGGGAGATGAAGAGGGGGTCGGTCCTTGATGTAACCGAAGAAGCCATTAATGGCCATGGAGCTTAAAGCCATCACCACCCCCAATTGAACCCCCCTTCACCTTCAGAGACCTGAGAGGAGAGAAACCCCTATCTTACCTGGAGATTTCGTGCACTATAGGAGGGAATCGGCATGGCTTCTCAACCGACGGCGGCTCCCATGGTGTACTCAAGATTGACCCGACGGCAAGCCCTCCAACAGGTCCCGTTCTCCTCCCTGAACTCTAAGGGTTAGATCTAAATCGACGGCGGCTCGATCCGTGGCCAATTGGCCGGGAATCAAGCCGACCTTGCCCCCCGTTGATCGGGTTGGGCATCCTCCTACAGAACACGATTCCGGCCACCTCCGGCCGATCAAACACCGCTCATCGCCGGCCCCCACCTCAACGGAGGTGGTGGCGGCGTTGGTCGGCCGGGGCGGCGCTCAGGTGGCCGGGAAATCACCTATCAAGGCGGCCCAGGCGCGTAAAATCTGTGCCGTTGGTTCCCTGGGGACGATGACCCAGCGCCATCCGATGTGCTTTACGATTCGTGCAACCTTAATTCAATCCTTATTAAATCTGTGATTAAAATGCAGATCCTATTTAAATCTGGGAAAAATACTTAGAGGCTGAATCATTAAAAGTGGTCAACATATAAATTGTAGCCCTTTGAGTCTAGTTTCATACAAAATTAAAATCACTCAATTTGGAGTTCTGGTTAGGGCTCAGCACTCATTCTAGTGGAGGCTGTCTTTAGGGCTAATCAGAACTCATTTTTGATGCCCACCCCATTATATAACTCCAAATGGCTTGATTTTTGGGGTGTAGTCTGGTCTTGTGTATACCTAGCTCATGTCCAAAGATCACAAGGATTGGTGGAGTTTTCTTCTTAATTTTTGGGAAAGACCAATAATCCTAGTTTAACCTAATTAGGTGTCCTAAACACCTCAAAACCCTTCCAAACTTGGATGGGTGGTCCTAAGGGGTATGTATAGGCCCTGGTTAAAATATCATGATTTATGAAGTTGTTTTGGTAGGGTATTCCACCAAAATAGCCTTAGGCTCCCTAGGTTTGGGCCAAACTTTGGGTGAGTGCCCCCACCTTTCCACAAGGTCTTTTGGCTCCATATTTGGGGTGCACCTCACCCTCCCCCATGCCAACCTATGGTCCAAGTTTGGTGGCCATTGGAGGAGTTTTGCCCTAGTAAATCAAAAAGGGGCTAAATTGCTATTTGCACCCCAAATAGGTACCCATTGGAATTCCACCCCTCACCAAGTATTGGTAGAATCTTAGGTGGTCTTCCACTGACCTATGGTCAGTATAGTGGGTAGTATGGACTTGGGCAAGGTAGGGAGTTTCCTTGAGAATAGTTGGCTTAGAGGTGATGTTTAGGGCAAAAGTAAACATAAGAGAACTTTGGGGTGCATTTAGCCAAGTTATGGTCCATTGACCAATTAGGTTCTTGACTCTTGTAATTCTTTAGGAAGGTCAGTGGGATGAAGTTGAGACCCCATGAGGAGTTTGGGGAGCATTGGAGTTGTTTTGCTCAAGGTCATAGGGTTGATCCCTATGGGAAGGAATTTGGGGTTGTGAAGGACATAGGGGAGTTTGTCCTTGGATAGGGGTGTGTTGGACTCCTCTGACTTTTATAAGTGATATGATACCCTCACAAGAGGTTTGGGAGGATTTGGATAGGTTTAGACCCTAACCCTAGGATAAACCCTAATGGGGTGCAAATAGGGGTCAATGAAGGGAGTAGGGTCAAACCCTAGTGGTTTGACCTAAAGTTTTGGTGGGTAGGTCTTAGTGACCAGAGAAGACTCCCTTGTGAGTTTGAAGAGATTTGGAGTTGTCTAACCTAGGTAATAAATCCTTGGGTATTTTTGTAAATAATTGGAATTTGGGGTTCTAGGAAGAAATAACACTTAGGGAATCACCATCTTCTGTCACCCACTTGTTTTTGAGGTTATGAATCTCTGGAGTTCTTACTAGAGCTGATGGAGAAGGTTAGACCCTAACCCTAGGCTAAACCCTAATGGGGTGCAATTAGAGGTTAATAAAGGAAGAGGGGTCAAACCTCAGTGTCTTGACTTGAAATTTTGGGTAGATGGCCTTAGTGACCAGAGAATGCTACTGTAGGAGTTTGGAGGGATTTGGAGTTGCCAATCATAAGTAATAAACCCTAGGGTAGATTTGTAATTATTTAGGGTTTGAGGTTTTAGGGAGAAATAGTATTTATCAATTTACCATCTTCTGTCATGATCATGGTTTTTATGTCATATATCTCTGGAAGAATTGGTTAGATCATGAGTTAACCCTTGGAGGTCCAAATTGTAATATTCCTCATTGTTGGCAATTTTTGGGTTGGTTAAATTTGTGATGATAAATTACTGTAATTGCATGTAACTTTGCTGGATGTCTTTTCATAACAATATATAACCTCTGCAATTTTCTCATAATTTATAGATCAATATTTTTGGTACCTCTAGTTCATTTTGAAAGAAATTGCAAATATATCCTTGGATGGAATTACAAACATACCCTCTGAACAGCATGGTCAAACTCTGTAGGATTAAATATTTTATTAATAAGCACCACTGTGTTAATTTGCACAAGGATTGGAGTTCATATGAGGGTACCTCCTTTGGAAATTATTGGAAATAATTGTGTTTTGGAATTTCTAAAAATAATAAATCTTGCTGGTTTTCCCTAAAACTTTATATATACTGTTTATTAGGTACCCTTGAATTATGAATAAATTGGAGTGGGCATTGGAGGTCAGAAAAATATACTTGTAGTTCAAACCTTAGTAATGTGGCCTTTTGGAAAATTATTTAAAATACAATTATTAATGGAAAAATTATGAAACCCTAGATTTGATCTGAAATAGGTAGCATGGGTTCCCAGTAAATCCCTTGGGTCAAGAAGTTGGATATTTAGTGTACCTCTCTTCATGAGCATCAAAACGTTAAGGGTGGTCTGCGTTTAGCAATTTGACAACTTTTGGGGTTAGAGGTCAATCTGGTTGTCTAGGGTCTGAAGTGATGAAGGATGGGTGGTAGCCTTGTATTATGTATGGGCCTCTAGAGAAGTTGGAGTTTGGTAAGTCTTAGGGTGGTGGGGTGCCACCCTCGGCTAGGTCGTCCGGGAATTGACGAAAGATCGTCTTTTCTTGTTAGCATCTTTTAGCACCTGAGTTTCTAAGGTAGGAAAGTCACTCTGAGAGTGTGCTTGTGGAAGTCTAGCCGGTTTAGTCCGGTGATCTTTTGTTTCTGAGATGTTTATTGGTAACGGGCGGGTTAGCCCGTGGAGCTTGTAGCTCGGTATTGTTGGAAGATAATTGCATGTGCATAAGGTGGTGGGTCCTTCGTGTTGGCGGTCGTTGCACCGACGTTAACACTTGGGCTCGGCAAGTGTGGTATTTACACTTAGCCATAAAAGTCTGGCGGTCCAGTCAGTAAGAGTACGCAGACGCTCTGCGGGTTTTGTGGAGGCGTACGATAGGTCTAGGTCGGGTAGTGCATATACCAACCTAGAGGTGGGCGAGGCCCAACCCACCGCTTCCGTTTGCCACTACGGGAGTATCCTGAGGAGTCTAGCTCGCTCCAAAAAGAGGGAACTAAAGGTCTATGCGCATAGAGTCGTAGTGGGTGAGTTGCACTTGTTTGATCACCGCATAATCACATACTTGCATGACATAGCATAATCATTGCATTCAACCCCTGACACCTATCGTATAAATTGGTATGGGACTTTTTATACGATAGGCCCTGCTAAACGACCCCTTGGTCTATAGGTTTGTATGAGCATTCCTATAAATCAATGGTTTATTTTATAACACTTACTTGCCTCTACATTTACTCATTACTGCTTTACCTTTACTTTACCCTGCTGTTTCTATTTTGTTTTCATTTATATATATATATATCACCTGTGTAGAGTAGATATCACCTTGTCACCTGCATTTGCTTCTACCCCTTGTTTGTCCTCCGCTTCCTCCTTTCCATCCGGTGCCTAGGAGCCCTGGGGGGAGGGGTGGGGAATTGGCTGAGTCTTTATGACTGACGGTCGGTGGACCTTATCATTTTAGGAGACCGCGGCGACGGAGCAGCACCAGAGGCCGGTGCAAATGGAGGCGGGGCAGTCTAGCTCAGGAGCTCAGATGACAGGATCCGTGAGTGTTGATTTAGTTATTTTTACTTCCGCGAGTGATCCATGTAGTGAGGCTCTGATGTATTGGGCAAGGCCCTAGTTATCTTGTCTTCCTTTCTTTCAGTTATGGTTGTGGACATCTTTTGATGATTTATTTATATATGTGATGTGGACATGTTTTGCTTGCTTTATTCATGTTAGCTTACTTTTCTTGTGATCGATTTGGCCGGCAGGATCGGCGTTTTGTAGTGACGACCTTCCCGAGCGAAGGTGTCACCGCAAAACGGCGGTTCTGGGCCTAAGACCCGGTGGTTTTTGCAAAAAAAAAAAAATGGGGTCTTACAAGTGGTATCAGAGCAAACATCGATCCAAGGAAAAGAAGTCCACAAACCCTGGGCCACCCCGCGCGAGCTTAGTTTGCGGACAAACTAGCAGCGGAAGCAATGGTGTGCCCATAAGGGAAATCACATGTAAAATTCCACTTATAACTGAAATTTTCCTTCCCTTTAGCTAAGACCCTTATAAGTGCAATCTTTCTTGTGTAGCCGGCAACGGAGCCTTCACCGCAGCATGGAGTCCCGCCGACTCCGAACGTCGTTCCACCACCACCGGCTCCTACCCCGTTCCAGCAGACGGAGTTGGGGCAGACTCTGACTGCCATTTTGGAGACATTCAGAGCACAGCAGGCACCGGCTCCTCAGCAAAACCCTGGAGCCAACTGGCTGAGCATCTTTCGGGGTCTCTCCCCACCAGCATTCATCGGGACGGAGACTGTTGTGAGGACCGAGGAATGGGTAGACATCATGGAGGAGATGTTGTCAGGAATCCGGTGCCCGGCAGACATGGAGGTGCCACTGGTGGTTTCATGCCTGGAATCCCATGCTAAGAGGTGGTGGAAGAGGTTCCTGGCTACGTCGTATCCGGGATTAGAGGCAGCAGATGTTGCTTGGGATGATTTCAAAGCGGCGTTGTTGGAGCATTTTGTACCGCAGTCGGCAAGAGATGACTTGGAAGATAGATTTCTGCAGTTGCGGCAGGGGAGTAGATCAGTGCTGGAGTACCATCAGGAGTTCACCCACCTGTCCCGGTTTGCGGTATCCTACCAACTGGACGATGCGGGATATGCTAAGAGATTCTATAAGGGCCTCCGTGACGAGTTGAGGCAGGCCCTCCTTTTTGTCTCCGACGGTTGTATGTCCAGGATTCTGGAGATGGCGAAGAAGCTGGAAGGAGACCAGCAAGTTGTTCGTGGGAGGAAGAGACCCATGGAGGACCAGGGAAGAAATGGCAGGAGAGATCAGCCGAGAAACAGAGACGCTGGAGAAGGAAGGACGGAGGTCCGACCCCGTCAGGGGGAGAGGCAGGAACAAAGGGAGCCGGTAGTTTTGACCCCTCAGCCTCTGCAGATGAGGGAAATGCCAAGGATTGGAGGAGGTGGGCAACCTCCGGAATGCTACCACTGCCATCAGGTCGGCCACATCAAGAGGAACTGCCCCCAGAGGAATGCTCTTCCAGCACCTCAGGCAGCACCTCGGGGTCAGCATCCCGGAGGCCGAGGACGTGGTCGAGGCCGTGGATTTCAGGGTGACGATCGGAGGCACTACAGAGAGCAGGCTTATGCCTTAGATTTGGCCAGGCCCAGGGACCCGGCAAGGGTCATCGCAGGTATTTGTCGCTTTTAAATTTTTAAATAGTTAATGTTTTGAAAGTTTCAGCTTTACCTTAGCGTTGAACCAATCGTCAAACCCTTCAGGTTTAGTTTCCATTTCCGGCAAACCTGCTTTGGCCTTATTCGATACGGGTGCCTCGCACTCGTTCGTCTCGGCCAAGTTTATCGAAGACCTAGACCAAGTCAAGCACCTCAAAAGCGACTATAGGAGAGTGAGATTTCCGGACGGATCAGAGGTCTTAACAAATTTAGCATGCCTAATAAGTCTGGAGATTGGGGGAAGACTGTTCGAAGTCCCGGCAACTGTTCTGAAGATGAGGGATTACGACCTGATCCTGGGCATGAGTTGGTTGTATGAGAACCGGGCAAGGATTGACTGCCCGGCAAGGCGGATCGTGCTAGAGCATAAAGACGGGGTTGTGGCATTCGAAGGTACTCAACTTACCTCTCGTCTCTTTTTATCGTCCATTCAGGCCGTCAAGGCCCACCTGCAGGGAGACGAGGTTTACCAGGTGCTCTTCGAGGCGACTGAAGTCAAGGACTCAGTGCCTAGCATCCCGGTAGTTCGAGATTTTTCGGATGTCTTTCCGGAGAAGCTTCCTGGGCTACCACCGCACCGCGAGAAGGATTTTCAGATTCAGCTGGTGCCAGGGGCCAAGCCGGTGTCCAAAGCTCCTTATCGGATGGCCCCGAAGGAGTTGGTAGAGTTTCGGAGCCAGCTGCAGGAGCTGGTGGAAGCCGGGTTCGTTAGGCCGAGTTCCTCACCTTGGGGAGCTCCGGTGTTATTTGTGAAGAAGAAGGATGGGACGCTCCGACTGTGCATCGATTACAGAGCTCTGAATAGGCTGACGGTGCGGAACACGTACCCTCTGCCAAGGATAGACGAGCTCTTTGACCAGCTAGAGGGAGCCCACTGCTTCTCGAAGCTGGATTTGAGATCGGGATACTATCAGCTAAGGATCCAAGAGGAGGACATCCCGAAGACGGCTTTCAGCAGCCGGTATGGATTGTACGAGTTCACGGTGATGCCGTTCGGGCTCACAAATGCACCTTCAGCATTTATGAGCTTGATGAATTGGGTGTTTGAGCCTTACCTCGACATCTTTGTCATAGTGTTCATCGACGACATCCTCATCTACTCGAGGACGGAGGAGGAGCATGCGCAGCATTTGGCACTAACCTTGGGGAAGCTGCGGGAGCATCGGTTATATGCTAAGTTCAGTAAATGCCAGTTCTGGTTGAAGGAGGTGGCCTTCCTGGGCCACATCATCAGTGGAGCAGGCTTGGCAGTAGATCCAGCAAAGGTTCAGGCAGTACGGGACTGGCCGCCGCTGAAGACGGCCACCGACGTAAGAAGTTTCTTGGGACTTGCCGGCTACTACCGGAAGTTCGTTCAGGGATTCTCTCAGATAGCCCTCCCGCTTACCGCTCTGACAAGAAAGGATGCTGTATTTTCTTGGACGCCGCAGTGCGAGACAGCTTTCCAGGAGCTGAAGGGTCGGCTCACTTCAGCTCCCATCCTTGCCCTTCCGTCGGGGAAGGAAGGATTTCAAGTGTATACGGATGCATCTTATCAGGGGATGGGTGCCGTTCTGATGCAGAACGGGCATGTGATAGCTTATGCCTCCCGCCAGTTGAAGGACCACGAGCGGAACTACCCAGTGCATGATTTGGAGATGGGAGCAGTCGTATTCGCTCTTAAGATCTGGCGACACTACCTCTATGGGGTCCACTGCGACATATTCTCAGATCACAAAAATCTGAAGTATGTAGATACGCAGAAGGAGTTGAATATCCGACAAAGGCGATGGGTGGAGTTCCTATCAGATTACCAGTATACGATGCATTACCACCCAGGGAAGGCAAACGTAGTAGCAGACGCTCTGAGCAGGAGAGCTACCACATCAGGAGCAGAGCCTAAGTTGATGGCCATGGAGTTGGTACGAATGTTCGAAGATATGCAGATCTCCCTGGTATCGGAAGATGATCCGGAGCTGTACAAGGAGTACCTAGCGGCGATTGGTGCCACATATGACATTCGAGACCGCATCAGGGAAGGGCAGAGGCAGGATGCCAAGCTGGAGCCGATATTCAGAGCCTTGGAGGAAGGCTCAGCTGGAGATTATTCGATGAAGGACGGCCTGTTGAGTTTTAGAGGTCGGGTGTATGTGCCGGCAGGAGATCAGATCCGGGAAGATATTATGGCAGAGGCTCACTGCAGTAAGTATTCAGTGCACCCGGGCATTACCAAGATGACGGCAGATCTGAAGAGGACCATGTACTGGCCGGGTATGAAGAGGGATATTATTTATTTTGTGACCCACTGCGAGACCTGCCAGCTTGTGAAGGCGGAGTGTCGGAACCCCGCAGGATTATTGCGGCCACTCCCAGTGCCGGAGTGGAAGTTCGACGATATAGCGATGGATTTTATTCATGGTCTTCCCCGATCTCGTACGGGGAATGACTCGATTTGGGTGATTGTCGACAGGCTGACGAAGGTGGCTAGATTCATTCCGATCAGGAAGGATGATTCAGTCAGAGTCTTGGTTCGAAAGTTTGTGGAGCAGTTTGTCCGTTATCATGGTGTGCCAAGGACGATAGTTTCCGACCGAGATGGACGTTTTACGTCAAGGGAGTGGAGAGCGGTGCAGGCCTATCTAGGCACCCGGTTGACCTTTAGTACAGCTTTTCACCCCCAGACAGACGGGCAAACGGAACGCACCAATCGGACCCTGGAAGATCTTTTGCGTCTTTGCATTCTGGACCGTGGGGAGCCTTGGGAGAGACTGTTGCCGTTGGTCGAGTTCTCTTATAACAACAGTCACCAGGCTAGCATAGGCAGAGCACCTTACGAGGCATTATATGGACGGAGGTGCAGGACACCGTTATCTTGGATTCAGGATGAGGACCCCAAGGCTCTTGGCTCAGAGTTCGTGGAGGACACGGAGGCCCAGGTGAGGTTGATTCGAGATAGGATGCTGGAGGCCCAGAGCAGGCAGGCCAAGTATTACGATGCGCGTCATCGTATGGTGGAGTTCCAGGTAGGAGACCGGGTTTTCTTGAAGATACGTCCGATGCATGGAGTCTCGAGGGTTCGTGGCCGGAAGAAGCTCAGTCCTAGGTTTATGGGACCCTATAGGATCCTGGAGCGGATCGGCCCCTTGGCTTACAGACTGGAGCTACCGCCGGATTTGGAGGGACTGCATGACGTATTCCACGTCTCTTCACTTAGGAAGGCCTTACTTCGGCCTGAGCAGCAGGTGTCTACTTCTGAGGGGCCAGTAGCTACAGATCGATCGATCCACTTGGAGCCGGTTCGGATAGACGACACAGAGCTACGAGTCTTGCGGCGCAAGAAGGTTCCACTGGTCAAGGTCCTGTGGAGGAATCATGGACAGGAAGAACATACTTGGGAGCCACTGGACTTGATGAAGCAAAAATATCCGCAGCTTTTTACAACAGGTACAACTTACTTTTCTGGGATGTTACAGTTTTTCCTCTAGTAGAAACCCCATAGGCTTGTCTGAATTTCGGGGACGAAATTTTTATTTTTATGTATTGGGATTTGTAACATCCCCCAAACTGCTAGACCCCTAAGTTGGTTTTGTCATGACTAAGCCATGACAAAACCATAGGAAGAGCCTTTTAACCTTGAGAACTTAGGAAAGGAGGAAGGAGCCACCTTGGTCTGCAAATAGCAATTCCCATCTTCCAAGCTTGGGATTGGAATCTAGTGCTTCAACTTAACCCTTGGACCCCACCTTAGTGTCCCTAACCCTTTAGGGGTCCCCTTAGGGCACCAAGGGCCCATTGAAGTCAACCTAAGAGACCAATTTGACCAAAGTCAACATACACCCTCAAATTGGTCAAAGTAGCCCATTTAGAGCCAATCAACCCTCACCATGTCAAATTGATCACACTCCTAGGTTTATAATACCATTATAGACCTAATGGACCCAAAAGCCCCATCATGGGACCCCCAGGGGTGCAAATTGACCAAAATGCCCTTTTTAGGTCAAAATGACCTTTCTTCTCAAAGTACCCCAATTGACCTTCACCACATTAAATTGACCTCACCCCTAGGGCTATCATGTCATAGGGGAGCTAGTGGACCAAAAAGCCCCATGACCAAGTCAACCCTAGGGCTCAATTTGACCAAAGTCAATTTAGCCTATTTTGGTCAAATCAACCTAGATTGGGTCAACCAAGAACCAAATGACCAAATTGACTCCACCATTAGTTCCTAAACTTAATTTAGAACCTATTGAACCCAAAAGCCCCATCCTAGGGTTCCCCAATTGACCAATTTGACCAAAAGTCAAAATTGCCCAATTTAGGTCAAAATGCTCAAACCTAACCCAATCTCTTTGGGCTAACTCAATTGGGTGGTCAACCAGCCCATGTGGGCCCTCATTAAGCTCAGGAGAGAGGGTAGAAACCGACCATGGTGGTTAGGAGAGAGAAAATGGGGGTTTCACCATTTTTGGAGGAGAGAGAAGAGGCCATTCATGGCCATTAAGAGGTTTTACCTCTTGGCTCCCCCAATTGATGCCTCCATTCAACTCCTCAGCCAGCTGGGAGGAGTTTCCATCAGTTACACAAGGGAATTAAGGCAGGGGAGATGAAGAGGGGGTCGGTCCTTGATGTAACCGAAGAAGCCATTAATGGCCATGGAGCTTAAAGCCATCACCACCCCCAATTGAACCCCCCTTCACCTTCAGAGACCTGAGAGGAGAGAAACCCCTATCTTACCTGGAGATTTCGTGCACTATAGGAGGGAATCGGCATGGCTTCTCAACCGACGGCGGCTCCCATGGTGTACTCAAGATTGACCCGACGGCAAGCCCTCCAACAGGTCCCGTTCTCCTCCCTGAACTCTAAGGGTTAGATCTAAATCGACGGCGGCTCGATCCGTGGCCAATTGGCCGGGAATCAAGCCGACCTTGCCCCCCGTTGATCGGGTTGGGCATCCTCCTACAGAACACGATTCCGGCCACCTCCGGCCGATCAAACACCGCTCATCGCCGGCCCCCACCTCAACGGAGGTGGTGGCGGCGTTGGTCGGCCGGGGCGGCGCTCAGGTGGCCGGGAAATCACCTATCAAGGCGGCCCAGGCGCGTAAAATCTGTGCCGTTGGTTCCCTGGGGACGATGACCCAGCGCCATCCGATGTGCTTTACGATTCGTGCAACCTTAATTCAATCCTTATTAAATCTGTGATTAAAATGCAGATCCTATTTAAATCTGGGAAAAATACTTAGAGGCTGAATCATTAAAAGTGGTCAACATATAAATTGTAGCCCTTTGAGTCTAGTTTCATACAAAATTGAAATCACTCAATTTGGAGTTCTGGTTAGGGCTCAGCACTCATTCTAGTGGAGGCTGTCTTTAGGGCTAATCAGAACTCATTTTTGATGCCCACCCCATTATATAACTCCAAATGGCTTGATTTTTGGGGTGTAGTCTGGTCTTGTGTATACCTAGCTCATGTCCAAAGATCACAAGGATTGGTGGAGTTTTCTTCTTAATTTTTGGGAAAGACCAATAATCCTAGTTTAACCTAATTAGGTGTCCTAAACACCTCAAAACCCTTCCAAACTTGGATGGGTGGTCCTAAGGGGTATGTATAGGCCCTGGTTAAAATATCATGATTTATGAAGTTGTTTTGGTAGGGTATTCCACCAAAATAGCCTTAGGCTCCCTAGGTTTGGGCCAAACTTTGGGTGAGTGCCCCCACCTTTCCACAAGGTCTTTTGGCTCCATATTTGGGGTGCACCTCACCCTCCCCCATGCCAACCTATGGTCCAAGTTTGGTGGCCATTGGAGGAGTTTTGCCCTAGTAAATCAAAAAGGGGCTAAATTGCTATTTGCACCCCAAATAGGTACCCATTGGAATTCCACCCCTCACCAAGTATTGGTAGAATCTTAGGTGGTCTTCCACTGACCTATGGTCAGTATAGTGGGTAGTATGGACTTGGGCAAGGTAGGGAGTTTCCTTGAGAATAGTTGGCTTAGAGGTGATGTTTAGGGCAAAAGTAAACATAAGAGAACTTTGGGGTGCATTTAGCCAAGTTATGGTCCATTGACCAATTAGGTTCTTGACTCTTGTAATTCTTTAGGAAGGTCAGTGGGATGAAGTTGAGACCCCATGAGGAGTTTGGGGAGCATTGGAGTTGTTTTGCTCAAGGTCATAGGGTTGATCCCTATGGGAAGGAATTTGGGGTTGTGAAGGACATAGGGGAGTTTGTCCTTGGATAGGGGTGTGTTGGACTCCTCTGACTTTTATAAGTGATATGATACCCTCACAAGAGGTTTGGGAGGATTTGGATAGGTTTAGACCCTAACCCTAGGATAAACCCTAATGGGGTGCAAATAGGGGTCAATGAAGGGAGTAGGGTCAAACCCTAGTGGTTTGACCTAAAGTTTTGGTGGGTAGGTCTTAGTGACCAGAGAAGACTCCCTTGTGAGTTTGAAGAGATTTGGAGTTGTCTAACCTAGGTAATAAATCCTTGGGTATTTTTGTAAATAATTGGAATTTGGGGTTCTAGGAAGAAATAACACTTAGGGAATCACCATCTTCTGTCACCCACTTGTTTTTGAGGTTATGAATCTCTGGAGTTCTTACTAGAGCTGATGGAGAAGGTTAGACCCTAACCCTAGGCTAAACCCTAATGGGGTGCAATTAGAGGTTAATAAAGGAAGAGGGGTCAAACCTCAGTGTCTTGACTTGAAATTTTGGGTAGATGGCCTTAGTGACCAGAGAATGCTACTGTAGGAGTTTGGAGGGATTTGGAGTTGCCAATCATAAGTAATAAACCCTAGGGTAGATTTGTAATTATTTAGGGTTTGAGGTTTTAGGGAGAAATAGTATTTATCAATTTACCATCTTCTGTCATGATCATGGTTTTTATGTCATATATCTCTGGAAGAATTGGTTAGATCATGAGTTAACCCTTGGAGGTCCAAATTGTAATATTCCTCATTGTTGGCAATTTTTGGGTTGGTTAAATTTGTGATGATAAATTACTGTAATTGCATGTAACTTTGCTGGATGTCTTTTCATAACAATATATAACCTCTGCAATTTTCTCATAATTTATAGATCAATATTTTTGGTACCTCTAGTTCATTTTGAAAGAAATTGCAAATATATCCTTGGATGGAATTACAAACATACCCTCTGAACAGCATGGTCAAACTCTGTAGGATTAAATATTTTATTAATAAGCACCACTGTGTTAATTTGCACAAGGATTGGAGTTCATATGAGGGTACCTCCTTTGGAAATTATTGGAAATAATTGTGTTTTGGAATTTCTAAAAATAATAAATCTTGCTGGTTTTCCCTAAAACTTTATATATACTGTTTATTAGGTACCCTTGAATTATGAATAAATTGGAGTGGGCATTGGAGGTCAGAAAAATATACTTGTAGTTCAAACCTTAGTAATGTGGCCTTTTGGAAAATTATTTAAAATACAATTATTAATGGAAAAATTATGAAACCCTAGATTTGATCTGAAATAGGTAGCATGGGTTCCCAGTAAATCCCTTGGGTCAAGAAGTTGGATATTTAGTGTACCTCTCTTCATGAGCATCAAAACGTTAAGGGTGGTCTGCGTTTAGCAATTTGACAACTTTTGGGGTTAGAGGTCAATCTGGTTGTCTAGGGTCTGAAGTGATGAAGGATGGGTGGTAGCCTTGTATTATGTATGGGCCTCTAGAGAAGTTGGAGTTTGGTAAGTCTTAGGGTGGTGGGGTGCCACCCTCGGCTAGGTCGTCCGGGAATTGACGAAAGATCGTCTTTTCTTGTTAGCATCTTTTAGCACCTGAGTTTCTAAGGTAGGAAAGTCACTCTGAGAGTGTGCTTGTGGAAGTCTAGCCGGTTTAGTCCGGTGATCTTTTGTTTCTGAGATGTTTATTGGTAACGGGCGGGTTAGCCCGTGGAGCTTGTAGCTCGGTATTGTTGGAAGATAATTGCATGTGCATAAGGTGGTGGGTCCTTCGTGTTGGCGGTCGTTGCACCGACGTTAACACTTGGGCTCGGCAAGTGTGGTATTTACACTTAGCCATAAAAGTCTGGCGGTCCAGTCAGTAAGAGTACGCAGACGCTCTGCGGGTTTTGTGGAGGCGTACGATAGGTCTAGGTCGGGTAGTGCATATACCAACCTAGAGGTGGGCGAGGCCCAACCCACCGCTTCCGTTTGCCACTACGGGAGTATCCTGAGGAGTCTAGCTCGCTCCAAAAAGAGGGAACTAAAGGTCTATGCGCATAGAGTCGTAGTGGGTGAGTTGCACTTGTTTGATCACCGCATAATCACATACTTGCATGACATAGCATAATCATTGCATTCAACCCCTGACACCTATCGTATAAATTGGTATGGGACTTTTTATACGATAGGCCCTGCTAAACGACCCCTTGGTCTATAGGTTTGTATGAGCATTCCTATAAATCAATGGTTTATTTTATAACACTTACTTGCCTCTACATTTACTCATTACTGCTTTACCTTTACTTTACCCTGCTGTTTCTATTTTGTTTTCATTTATATATATATATATCACCTGTGTAGAGTAGATATCACCTTGTCACCTGCATTTGCTTCTACCCCTTGTTTGTCCTCCGCTTCCTCCTTTCCATCCGGTGCCTAGGAGCCCTGGGGGGAGGGGTGGGGAATTGGCTGAGTCTTTATGACTGACGGTCGGTGGACCTTATCATTTTAGGAGACCGCGGCGACGGAGCAGCACCAGAGGCCGGTGCAAATGGAGGCGGGGCAGTCTAGCTCAGGAGCTCAGATGACAGGATCCGTGAGTGTTGATTTAGTTATTTTTACTTCCGCGAGTGATCCATGTAGTGAGGCTCTGATGTATTGGGCAAGGCCCTAGTTATCTTGTCTTCCTTTCTTTCAGTTATGGTTGTGGACATCTTTTGATGATTTATTTATATATGTGATGTGGACATGTTTTGCTTGCTTTATTCATGTTAGCTTACTTTTCTTGTGATCGATTTGGCCGGCAGGATCGGCGTTTTGTAGTGACGACCTTCCCGAGCGAAGGTGTCACCGCAAAACGGCGGTTCTGGGCCTAAGACCCGGTGGTTTTTGCAAAAAAAAAAAAATGGGGTCTTACAACTTCAACGGCTCTTGCGACAATGAAGGGAGATGCGACACGTGTACTGTTCATGTCGGCTAACCCTAAATTTCAAAAACGAAACGAGAAATTGAAATCCGTCTGTCCGTCATTCGTCGGGATTCGTCGGGAGAACACGAGAGCATCCGACGAATTGACTTAGCTGAGAGTTTTCTTCAGAACCTAGACAGGATTGACCTCTGTCAGCATTCGTCGGGATTCGTCGGAATGATCCGAGTCATCTCGACGAATGGACTTGGCTTCAGAAACTTCTTCACAACCCAGCCAAAATGACCTCTGTCAGCATTCGTCGGGATTCGTCGGAATGATCCGAGTCATCTCGACGAATGGACTTGGCTTCAGAAAATTCTGCATGACTCAGCCAAAATGACCTCTGTCAGCATTCGTCGGGATTCGTCGGAATGATCCGAGTCATCTCGACGAATGGACTTGGCTTCAGAAAATTTTGCATAACTCAGCCAAAAAGTCTTCTGTCAGGATTCGTCGGGATTCGTCGGAAGGACCCGAGTTATCTCGACGAATTGACTCAGCAGAAATTTTCTTTTCTTCTGAAAGCCTGCTCCACACCTCAACCTTGAACACCTTCAGTTATGAGAATATGAAGTGTACTCCAAAAGAGAGATTACACATGGACCAACACATTGTTCTATACAATGAGGGATTATATTGTCTAGAACTGTGTTTGGTGATCCATTGCAACCTGACTTTGGTGTGCACTTAGCATTACTACCTGTCATAACACATCTAAACAAAAGTCATCAAATACACATACAATTCATTTTAGTTTACTAGGGGACATCTTCAAATCAAGGTGATTGTGGACACAATACCCAACAATCTCCCCCTATTTGAAGATGTCATAACCCTAGGCACTAACTTGAATTGCACAGAAAGAATATTAAATAAGAAGGCAGAACCCAGGCAGTAATATATATAATGAAGAGCAGATAGGACTAAATGTTTAAGAAAAGTGTATATATATATAAGCAAAGAAAACATCATGATTCCAGAAAAGCCCAGCTTATTCATGACCTTTGCCTTTCATCTTTGCAGCCATTCTGTCCACTGCCTCAGTTTTCTTCTTCAGTTCTGAATCCATTCTTTCAAAAAATGCCTTTGGCTTAGGCCAGTATTTGTCAGGAGCAGACTCTTTAGATCCACCATTCTTGAAGTGAATTCTTCTTTCAGTTGTTCTTTTCTCAAACTTGCTCCATTCTTTTGAGCTGTAGAAGTCACTGACCTTTTCATTCTGATTGCTGACTTTATCAAAAGCAGAGAGAATAATACTTTTGGAGATAGGGCTCCAGCTTTCTTGGAAGTTTCTAGGAGGAGGCCTATCATAGAACTCTCTGGCCTTCTTAAATGGATTAGACTTCTTAGCAGGAGGCTTATCATCAAAAAGCTTCCTTTTTAAAGACTTCTCAGAGGGATCAGCAAAATGGGGGCTGTCAGGATCTTGAACAAGAGCTGGATCATCCCACATATCCTGATAAGATGAAGCCGGGAAGACTTCATCAGCAAACACAGAGTCCTCAGCAGAATGTGGAGAGAAACTAGGAGCCCTGGGACCTGGAGCACTTGAGGAGGGAACACTTGACCCTTTGTCAACAACAGCATACCCCAGCATTTCAGCCACTTGCTTGAACAGCCAGCTTTGGGCTTCATGAGTATACCAATTTACATCCTTGACATTCTGTAAGATGTTTTCCTTGAGATCTTGCATTTGAGAAGTTACATTTTCATTCAACTCATCCAATTTGCTTGCAGAGCCTTCTAACCTGGAGACCACACTTTCCTCCCCCTTTATGACATCTTCATGTAGGAGGGTATATAACCTTTTCAGCTGATTTTCAACTTGATCATCCAAGTATGAAATTCCTTGATCATGAGCAGAGCTGAGAGAAGAAATAGCAGAAGTCAGGTGCAACACATCTTCACTGACCTGATGCAGATTTTGGAGAGCATGCCCAACAGCCTTATTTGTGTGATCCAAAGCTTTCCCAGCAGATAGCATCCAGGCTTCTTGATCAGTCTTGAATCTGCCCATATCATGCTTGATCTCAGCCATGTCTTGCCTCAAAGAACTATCAACGGAGTCAATCTTCTTATACACTTGCTTGATAGATTGATCAAAGTGATCAGTCTGACCCTGTAGCATCCCAGCAATGGACTTCAGCAAAGAAGAGTGAGAGCTATCACCAGTCTCACCCTCTTCAGGAGAAAGCTTTTCAGCTACAAAACTTGAGGACTGTGCTAAGCTGTCAAGCACAGTTGCTCTTGGAGAGGTGCTCCTAGCCACAACAATCTCTGGAGGAGGCAAAAGCAGCAGAGGAGGAAGGACCTCAGAAGGAACAGATTCAGCCATGAAGGGATCTTCCTGGTCTTTCTCCCCCTCAAGAAGAGACATCTCCTTAGCCAACCTCAGCATGGCACCAAGGCTGCCCTGCTCCCCAGAAACAGATTGCTCAGGAGGAGTGTCTGGCAATATTTCATGATCTTCAGACTGAGAATCAACCATGGCAGGTGATCTCCTTGAATCTTCCAGCTGAGGAGCCTCAACAACCACAGCAGCAACCTCTTGATCCTCCAAGACAAGATCAGCAACACTAGGAGGAGCAACATCTGCAGCACCACTGCATGCACCAATGTCTCTTGGGGTTGGAAACTCCCCCTCAACATGTGCATCTCTGTCCTGTGCAGGAGCTGGATCCAGTCCACTCCCCCTGGAGGATTGCCCTGCTTCAGTGGACCTAAGTACATCAGGGAGAGGGGCCTCATCATCACTCAAAGGAGCCCTTACAGCAGCATTCCCTAATCCTTTGGGAATTACCCTTTCCCATTTGGTGAAAATGGAGGAATTGATTTTCTTAGTGTGGTGGATGGGGGTACCTCTTCCAGTATTGAAAAACTCTGGATTACCACTATGCAGAAGCAGACTGAGAATCCTTCCAAAATTTGGAGCAAGAAAACTTTCTTTAATCTTCTCAAAGATGACTTCTCCAAAATTGAGATTTTTTCGACAAATTATAGCGGTGTGAATTTTGAAATCCTCTTCAGATATGTAGTCGTGAGAACCTACCTTGCATAAAAAAACTTTGCCAATAATATCACACAGAAGCTTACCTCCTTCATTCATGAATTTTCTTCTGATTTTGGCGCTCTGATCAAGAATACCACAAAATCTTCTGGCTATGAAAGTATCTTCAACAGACAGCTCTTCAGATTCGACATCTGGCATCTTCAACGATCGATTGAGACCTCTAGCCTTCAAAATTACTTTGCACGATCGAATAGAGCTTTTGATCTTCTTGCCTTGACCAGAGATTTTAGCATTTTGATAAAACTCTAGAACATCCTGTTCCAGGACTTTGGTCGGCTCTTCCAAGATGAAACTTAGCCCGGCGACATCAAGCATCATGATGACATTTCGAAACTCATCAGAAGCAGAGCGGAAGGCGCCTCTCACCAACTCTCCCCCTGAGTTCAAGCCACCGGAAGCTTTGGGCGCCATTGATGTCGTCGACGTCGAGGAAGAGAAACAGGGGAATCGCGACGGAGAAGACGAACGGTCGGGAGGGTTTCACGGAAGAGGAATTTGAGAAGACGAATCCTTCCGTGAAATCGTGATGTTTTCTTTTAATTTATATATATATATATATATATATAAAATTTTAAGTAGAGCGCGCACCTGTAGAGAATTTATTCCACGGAAGAGGAATTTTGAGAGGAATAAATATCCCAAAAAAAAAACTGTCCCGTGAACACCCGTGAAATGTCATGAAATTTTCTGAGTTAATACGTGAAGTCTCGTGCAATTTCGTGAAATTTCAACAGTCCCGACTTCAAGATTCCTTATTGAGCATTCCAAGTTCCATTTTGAAGAAATTGAATTTGGTTTCGTCCAGAGGCTTCGTAAAAATATCTGCAATTTGTTTGTCAGTATTAACATATAACAAATTTATGTCCTTACTTTCGACATGTTCTCGGATGAAGTGATAGCGAAGCTCAATATGCTTCGTTCTGCTGTGAGAGACGGGATTATTTGCTATGGCAATAGCACTTGAGGAGTCACAGAACATGGGGATTTCTGAGAGCTTTACATTATAGTCCTCAAGCTGATTTTTCATCCACAAAAGTTGTGCGCAGCAACTGCCTGCAGAGATATACTCCGATTCAGCAGTTGAGATTGCAACGCAATTTTGCTTCTTGCTACTCCAGGAAACGAGCCTTTTTCCCAAGAACTGGCAAGTTCCCGAAGTGCTCTTTCTATCATCTTTGCTACCTGCAAAATCAGCGTCTGAAAATCCAATTAGTTCAAAATCATTGTTTCTTGGGTACCATAAGCCGAGATTTGGTGTACCCTTAAGGTATCTCAATATCCTCTTTGCAGCGGCATAATGAGATTCCTTGCAGTTCACTTGATACCTGGCACACACACATGTTGAGAACATTATATCAGGTCTAGTAGCAGTGAGATAGAGCAAGGATCCAATTATGCTTCTGTACTTGGTTTCATCAAAAGGTTTCCCTTTCTCATCCTTGTCCAGAGACATACTTGAGCCCATTGGAGTCCTCATTGAGGTTGCACTCTCCATTCCAAATTTCTTAAGAAGCTCTTTAGTGAACTTCGTCTGAGAGATGAAGATTCCATCTTCAGATTGGTTCACCTGGAGTCCTAAGAAATATTTCAGCTCTCCCATACTGCTCATTTCAAACTTACCTTGCATCAAGTTAGAGAACTTTTTGCAAAGTTTGTCATCAGTAGAGCCAAAGATAATGTCGTCGACATAGATTTGCACCAGCAAAATCTCGCCTTTAACTTCCCTAAGAAACAATGTCTTGTCTATTGTTCCTCTTGTAAATTTGTTTTCAAGAAGAAACTTAGACAATGTCTCATACCAGGCTCGGGGTGCCTGTTTGAGACCATACAAGGCTTTATGTAAATAGAATACATGATCAGGAAAGTTAGGATCGACAAAACCTGGAGGCTGAGCTACATACACTTCCTCTTTAAGGTCTCCATTCAGAAATGCGGACTTTACGTCCATCTGAAAAACCTTAAAACCCTTATATGCAGCATAAGCCAGAAATAATCTGATGGCTTCAAGTCTTGCTACGGGTGCGAAGGTCTGATCAAAGTCAATCCCTTCTTCTTGCCTGTATCCTTGAGCCACCAGTCTTGCTTTGTTCTTGGTAATGATGCCCTTTTCATCAAGCTTGTTTCGGAAGATCCATTTGGTTCCAATCACATTATGCCCTTTGGGTCTAGGTACCAACTTCCAAACTTTACATCTTTTGAATTGGTTGAGCTCCTCTTGCATAGCAAGGATCCAAGAGGGATCGGAGTTTGCTTCTTCAAACTTCTTTGGCTCAATCTGTGAAAGAAAACTTAAATGTAAAACTTCGTTAGTTGTACCTCTTCTTGTTCTTACACCAACATGGGTATCTCCAATAATTTGCTCTGCAGGATGGTCCCTTAAGTGTCGGATCATTCCAGCATTTGGATTTCCACGGGGTTCCTGCACTTCCGGTACATCTTCATCTTCTTGAGGTTCATCTTCCTCATGTGCGGATGGAATGTTGACTTCAATAGACTTTGGAGCATCTTCCTTTACAGCTTCTTCCAAGTTTATGTCCTTGAACCTTGCATCTGCATCTTCAACAAAAACACTAGAAGAACTGCTTTGAAGCATACTAGTTTCATCAAATATAACATTAAAAGTTTCTTCTACAACCAGGGTTTTCTTGTTGAAAATCCTATATGCCTTACTATGGCTACTATATCCTACGAAAATACCTTCAAAACATTTTTCACTAAACTTAGTTTTGTAATATTTCCCGTTATTAAGCACGAAGCATTTACTGCCAAAGATTCTAAAATAAGACAAGGTTGGCTTCTTGCCCTTCAGGAGTTCATAAGGAGTCTTATGATGGTTCTTGTTGATTAGTGCTCTGTTTTGCACGTGGCAGGCAGTGTTGATGCCTTCAGCCCAGAAGTATTCTGGGAGAGAAGAGTCACTCAACATTGTTCTGCAAGCCTCTATGAGTGTTCTATTCTTTCTCTCAGCTACTCCATTTTGTTGTGGAGTACGAGGAGAGGAAAACTCATGAAAGATACCTAGGCTTTCACAAAATTCGGTCATAGCCCCAGACTTGAATTCTGTACCATGGTCACTTCTGATTTTGACCACAGAACATTCCAGTTCATTCTGAATTTGCTTGACGAATGTGGTGAACGAGTCAAAGGTGTCTGACTTGTGTTTCAGAAAGAAAACCCAAGCAAAGCGTGAGTAATCATCAACAATAACCAGCGTATAAGACTTGCCTCCTAAACTTCGGATTTGCATGGGACCAAACAAGTCCATATGAAGTAGATATAAACATCTGGTAGAGTCTTTGCCAATAATGCTCTTAAAGCTAGCCCTCGTCTGCTTGCCCATTTGGCATGCGTGACAGGGTCTCTCTTTAATGCACTTAACATCAGGAGCATCACGAACTAAGTTGTGAGAAAATAACAAGCTTATAGTTTTGAAATTTATATGTGCTAGTCTCTTATGCCATTGGTCACAAAGAGATGCACTATCTTTTGCCAAAAAGCACACTGGTGTAGAAGTATCTAAACATAGAAAATTTAAACAAAAAATATTTCTACTCCGAGTGCCTGTTAAAATAGTTTCAGATTTATCAGACAGCTTTATCAGGCACTTGTCCTTGTAGAATTCTACCATGTAGCCTTTGTCACAAAGTTGACTTATGCTAATGAGATTATGTTGTAATCCTTTAACATAAGCCACGTCTGTGAAAGAGACTGTACCATTAGTGATCATACCGTAGCCTTTTGTGATTCCCCGATCAGATCCGCCAAAAATAACTTTTGGACCATCTTTCACGGGGGTATACTCTTGTAACAAACTTCTCGTTCCGGTCATGTGCCGTGAACATCCACTGTCCAAGTACCATATTGGATTTGAATTGGCCTTTGGACATACCTGCAATCAATAATCAATTGCCCTTAGGAACCCAAACCGATTTGGGTCCTTGGCTTTTTGTTAGATGACCACCACTTGGAATGTTAACATTGCGAGAGGTCATTCTTGCATTGTTAATCCGTGGAGTCGAGACATTTCTCGGATTAAACCAACAGTCTATGGCAAAGTGACCAATCTTGCCACAACACCAACAATCGAATCGATTGTACCTTCTCTTTGTCTCCTGTTTTGCCTTTTGAACGGGAGGTGCAACAGGAGTGACTTTCATAGAGGAAGTCTTCTTAGAAGTGGGAGCCTCATGGTGACAGCACACACATGGCTCCAACTTCTTCTCAACAGGTTTGGGTGCAATCGTTCTAATTTTCGGTGCTTTCTTGTGAGCTGATCCGTGAACAAATGGGCCATGATCTTTGAGGGTTATTTCTTCATGAGGAGCTTTGAAGGGAGAGTTGTCAAAGTTTCGGGGAAAGCTCCATCCTTGATATCTATTACTAGGTTCAACATGTGTTGGCCTAGCAAAATGACCGTAGGATGAATCAAAGTCAAACGGATTTGATGGAAAAATGACCTTCCTAAATGAAGGTTGACTTTGATTAGCAGTTCCCTTTCCCTTCACAGCTCTCTTCTCAGCAGCCTTACTACTTTCAGCCTTATGACCAATTCCACTACCCTTCGCAGGAGCAGAAAACGTATCAATGAATGGAAGAATAGTCTTAGGCTTGGAGAAGCTTTCTACGAGCTTCCTTTCCGCCTTCAACTTATTTTCTAGTTCACTTATGGTTTTCTCCTTTAATTTTAACAACTCAGTGGAGCTTTTCAGTTCGTCTTTCAAGAGTTGGATTTCATCTTTGAGGGGAGTTAATTGTTCAACTTCCTCCCTCAAGGCTAATTCCACTGTCTTGAGAGATTCAATTTCTTTTGACTTGGATTTGACAACCTTGCGGCACTTGTCAAATCCTTTCACAAGGGCTTCATACTGAGTTATTAACTTAGAGTCCTCCTCCGAGGAGTAGCCTTCATTTGCTACGGATGCAGTCTCATCTTCAGAAGCAGATAGAGGGGTATGAGAGTTTACCTTCCCCTTATAAGAGGAGTCGCCTACTTCTTCATCTAGATGAGCCATAAGCCCAAAGTAGGCTTCTTCATCTGAGCTTGACGCATCAGAGTCGCTGTCGCTCAGAGTCTTGGCCTTTTTGGCGAGGAGACTCTTTTCTTTCTTCCTTCCTTTAAATGATCTCTTTTCTTCCTTCCTTGATCCTTCTTTCTTTTTATACGGGCACTCGGCTATTACATGCCCTGGCTTATTGCAGCAATAACAAATAATGTCAGCAGAAACAAATTTGTTCGGTTTAGATTTATACCTTTCATTGTTGTAGTCCTTTTTGTGATGATCACCATCACGTTTTGATCTTCTGTGATCAAATGTAGTGGATTGCCCTCTCTTCTGCTTTCTTTTATTCAGAAGTCTTTTGAATTGTTTGGAGAGAAGAGAAAATTCTCCATCAGACATCTCTGAACCTGATGGGCTGGCATCAGACTCATCCTCATCAGAAGATGGTCTCCTTACAGGTGGGAGAGCTTTGCACTTTCTTGAGCTTTCAGCTTTTAGGGCAGAGGACTTCTCCCTTCCAGAGGCTCTGACCCCCTCTTCTTCAGCTTTGCGGGAATTCAGCTTCAACTCATGAGACAGGAGCTTACCAAACAACATTTGGGGCTCCGTGGTTCCGAGCTTTCCAAATTCTCTGATGGCTATGACCTTTGTATCCCATTCTTTCGTCAGGGATCTCAGAAATTTGTCATTTAGTTCACCAGTCGTGAATTCTCTATCATAGTTTCTAAGACCATTTACGATCTTGAAGAACTTCTCGTAGGTGTCAGAAATGGAGTCTCTTGGATCTTGCTTGAATGCTTCATATTCTTGGTTCAGCAACGATCTTCGGTCATCCCTTACTTCTTCGGTCCCTTCCATCAGAACGACTAGTGAGTCCCACATCTCTTTAGCAGATTTGCAGTGAAGCAGATTTTGCAACATTGAATCATCAACTGCACCTGCTATGATATTTTTTGCTTTCTTGTCCAGAGAGACCAGTGCAATCTCATCCTTTGTGAGTTCCAGCATCTTCTTGGCGACCATAATTGTAGAGTTTATGGAAGATGGTTTCATAGGAACATGAGGACCTTCTTCTACAATCTGAAATATTCTTGGATCAGCAGCCTCCATGAAGAATCTGACTCTCTCCTTCCACATAGGAAAATTCTCTTTTGTGCAGACTGGAAGCTTGACGGAATCCTTGGTCTTATCCATGCCAGACATGATTGCTTTAGCAACTAGATGAGGAGATCTTGTTCAAGGTGTTAGCCTTATAGCGAACAACCTCCCTCTGATACCAATTGAAAGTATCTAGTTGCGGCCTAAATCACCTAGAGGGGGGTGAATAGGTGGATTCTATGTCTTTAAGCGGAATTAAAAAAATAAACACAGAAAAGCAAACAAACAACCACAGCACAGACACAAGGATTTTATAGAGGTTCCCCGATGTGGGTAGTCCTCTTTCCCGCCTCGCCTATCTAGCACTACGAGGCTAGACTCGGCTACTTCACCAATCTCAGATTATAACAAATCTTACACCTCGGAGTCAAAACTCCTACAACTCGGAGTATAACAACTCCTACAACTCGGAGTGAAACCTCTCCTACAAATAATCTCGGAGTGAAAAACTCCTACAAAAGAAGAGAAATGGAAACAAAATACTTCTTCTTAACCTCTAAAGAGATTAACTTCAGATCTTGAAAACTGAGTCTTCTTCTCAACCTTGAAGGAAAGCTTGGCACTAGAGAGAAGTGGAAGAGAGAAGACTAGGCTAACCAGATCTGAATAGGCCCTTTGACTTGCTTGAGAAAATCTTCAATAAGGAGAGCAGCAAAGAGATCAAAGGCCTTCTTCTGAGAACTCTCTAATCACAAATAGAGAAAGATTCTTGAGCAGAGAGAGTTCAATCTCAGAATACTTGTTCAGCAAAAGAGAAAGAGAAGATAGATTTTTTTGCTTTTTCTTTTCTGAACTGGCGGCTGAAGAAAGTCTTAGATCGATTCTTGAGATCATTGTTTTGCCCTAAAATAATGATCTATATATAGGGAGGACTTCAACGGCTCTTGCGACAATGAAGGGAGATGCGACACGTGTACTGTTCATGTCGGCTAACCCTAAATTTCAAAAACGAAACGAGAAATTGAAATCCGTCTGTCCGTCATTCGTCGGGATTCGTCGGGAGAACACGAGAGCATCCGACGAATTGACTTAGCTGAGAGTTTTCTTCAGAACCTAGACAGGATTGACCTCTGTCAGCATTCGTCGGGATTCGTCGGAATGATCCGAGTCATCTCGACGAATGGACTTGGCTTCAGAAACTTCTTCACAACCCAGCCAAAATGACCTCTGTCAGCATTCGTCGGGATTCGTCGGAATGATCTGAGTCATCTCGACGAATGGACTTGGCTTCAGAAAATTCTGCATGACTCAGCCAAAATGACCTCTGTCAGCATTCGTCGGGATTCGTCGGAATGATCCGAGTCATCTCGACGAATGGACTTGGCTTCAGAAAATTTTGCATAACTCAGCCAAAAAGTCTTCTGTCAGGATTCGTCGGGATTCGTCGGAAGGACCCGAGTTATCTCGACGAATTGACTCAGCAGAAATTTTCTTTTCTTCTGAAAGCCTGCTCCACACCTCAACCTTGAACACCTTCAGTTATGAGAATATGAAGTGTACTCCAAAAGAGAGATTACACATGGACCAACACATTGTTCTATACAATGAGGGATTACATTGTCTAGAACTGTGTTTGGTGATCCATTGCAACCTGACTTTGGTGTGCACTTAGCATTACTACCTGTCATAACACATCTAAACAAAAGTCATCAAATACACATACAATTCATTTTAGTTTACTAGGGGACATCTTCAAATCAAGGTGATTGTGGACACAATACCCAACACATAATTATTTGAATTAAAAAAAATTTAATCAGTGAAATATTTCGTTTTTTTAAGCCTCATTACTGAATTTAAACCCCCCCTCATCAATACCATTAATATGCAGCCATGGGAATTGATTTCCATCCACTCCCAATGCCTTGGGAAGGGCATGGACGGCTGGAATTTGAAGAGGGGGCAGAAGGGAGGAGGCATTAACTCCTCCCCAAAGCCTAAAAACAAGTCTCACTCCTATATAAACCCCCTCCACATTAGGATATCATTTTTCCTGCACCATACCTCCCTAATCAGCAAGAAACCAAGCCCGGTGACCTTCTGACGAGCCTCCTCCACGAACTCCGGCGAACTCCACCACTATCAATGGCCGCGTGACGATCCCCACGCCTAAACGGCACGAATGTAAGTTCCTCCGATTCCTCCCTGCCCTTAGATCTTTTCTCGTTGACCTCCGTCGTCTCCGATCACCGGAGACTGCGATCCCGGCCTTGAAAGCTTCAAACCACCCCCACCTATCTCTGCCACCTTTGCGGGTTTCGGCCTTGCATGGGGCGTGTGAAGGGGAGAGAGGTTCCCCATGAACCTCCCTCGAGGCCCTTGAGGCGGAGTGCTGTCGGAAGTCGTCCCGACAGCCTCCTCTTTCCAAATAAAATAAAATAAAAATATTATGGTGAGGTTTTCCGGCCATCGCCGGCGGCGGCCGGTCGCCGACAGTTCTCCTGCCGGAGCTCCCTCCCTGACAGCTTCCTTTGAGAGCGATGGCCGGAGCATCGCTGGCTCCAGCCGGCCTTGGGAAGGACCGTAAATTTGACCACTGTGGCTGCATGCACATAGCCACCATGGACCGGGAAATTTTATTCGAACGTTGAGAAATGTTGTTTGAAACACTGTGATGATTATTATAAATATTATAAATCCTTGTTGGTCCGTCAGAAGAAATTATTAAAGAACACTGCACTAGACACGATTAATTATATGAGTAACGTATGCATGCATGGTCGTTCATATGCATTTATAAAATTCGTAAATTATTTGAACCTGTGAGAGTCTTTGAAGCCAAATCAGAACATGCATGTTAGGTACACTATTTTAGATGAATGTTTTCTCTACAACTTTCATATTGTAATTTTTCTGATTTGGAGTCTTTAAGTAATTTTAAACTTGTCACGAATTGGTCTAAATGATTCAAAAGTGTTGTATACATGATAACATGATTTTCATATTTGCAAGTTTGTTATTGCTAGCTTGATCACCCGATGAATATCAAATTATGAATCGATCCGTAAGCACTTGTAAATGTTATGAGTATTTTCATGTAGTCATTTCATTCATTACCCACGCATGGAATTATGGGAGGGTGCATAGTTACCGATGTGACGGGTTCGTCGGCTTCCCCATAATATACATTATGGGAGAAGTTGTGACGACGAACTCTTTCGTTTCTGATAGTGAAGAGGACCGGGGGCTAGCTACCCCTTCCACACAGGTCCGTCTCACACCTATTTGGTTATGTATCGAGAGGATCTCCGCACGAGGTGAGGATGTGTTCCCACCGAGAGTACCTATTCTTCATAGAGGTACGAAGTCCTAGGAAGTTGGGGTGTATCCACAACCTAGAAGTGGGAGCGACCGACCCACTGTCACCGTCTGGCCACGGAGGTGAGGCATGGGAAGTGAGCTCCTTCTCTTAACAGGTCACTATGTCGACATAGGGGAAAGTGATTGAGACACATCATTCGAGTGATAGGGAGGACAACCATACATGCAATCATATATATATATACATTACTTATGCTCTCACCTTGGTCCGACATCGTATAACCACCGTTAGGAAGGGTTATACGATGGCGGATGAATTTACTACTTTAGCTGTTTTCCCCTCTTTACGAATTGTTTCGGATTACTGCTTCTTTTATATAACCCTAATATATATATGTATATATATTTGCTTCGGCTATTGTGCTAACCATCCTTGCAGGTGTCCTTCCTGGTACCCATTAGGGGGCTGGGGGGGGAGCGTGGGATTTACTTGGTCCGTCGTGGCTAACGTACTCTTGTACGTTATCATTTTAGGAACCGATGCGCCTACTGATGGAGCAGGAGCGGATGGGCGAGCGTAGACGTACCCGTGATGACGAGGAGTTCCCTGAGCTAGTTTGGACGATTTATGAGGATGTGAGGGTACTACTCTGAGGAGAGGATGAGAGATTTCTCTTTTGATTAGATATTTTATCGTCTTATGACTATGACGGTTATTGCTGCGAGACTCTATATACCCCATCGTGGGTTTTCATTTATGATTTATTATATATCATGTTGGAATGTTCTGTGATGTTTTGCTTCCGTAAATTTTATACTCTGTGAATGTTTTCCTGCAATGATGCAATAGCCTTACATGTCGAATGTTTCGCCAATTGGGTCGTGGGTCAGGTAAGTGGGTGAGACCTCTTCAGACACGCGAACCTTTTGGGGGGACACTCGCCCTGGGCAAATGATCCCCTTGGTTGAAAATGGGGGTCCTTACACTTGGTGGCCCCTCATGCTCGTATTCCTCCTCGATCATGTGTCTCACTTCCTCGCGAGTGAGCCTCATGTCAGCCTGACCAACATTTACATTCGAGTGGAGGGGGGGGGGCCTCCAGGATGGCCTCAAGGTAGCGTGACATGCGTGGAGCTGGAAGCATCAAATAGCTCGTTCGTGGCAGAGTCTTCCAGTTGACAGCTTCTGGCAAGGCGTGGTTCAAAACTAGCGGTGGTCGTACACCGAGGGTGACGACTGGGTTGGGCGCGTAGGAGGCCCCCAGATCTCTCAGCAGGGTGAGCACCTCAGCTTGACACTCCTTCATTAAGTGCGCACGCTCTTCAATGAATGATGTTGGCGCGGCTAAAGCTTTTTGAGAAACGACATTTTGTTGATGAGTGAATTGGTGGGAGTTTGAGTGGTACGTCCCTCGGGGACTGCCTTGTCGGTAGCACATGAGCTTCTTCTTGCCATCATTGTTAGTTGGGAGCACTTTCGTAGAACAAACACTATCTTCAGAAATTCTTCAAAGGTTTGGGAACACCTTCCCACAAACGACGCCAAATTGTTACAGGTCCCTCGATTTTCCTCCGGTTCGAAGAATCGACCGCCATAACTCGAGAGTGAGTCGAGCGCACAAACAATCAAAAATTAACCAACAACAATGACAGCGGGACGTTTTAGCATGGAAAGCCCTGAAAGGGTGAAAAAGCACGTGCTCGGATCTGTGATGGCCAAATTCCACTAGTTCTTTTGAGGTTACAAGAGTTTAAGCTTTCAGGAGGGTGATATGTCACCTCTCCGTTTACAAGCCTTGAAGACAAAAGAAAGGAGGAAAAATTGATTAAGTCTCAAAGCGTCCACGAGAGCGTTCTTCAGTTCCTTTGTCGATGTTTGCGAGAGCGTCCACTGGAACCTTGAGCACGAGCAAACTTAAGAGCGAGCGGAGTGGATTCAGGGCGAAGGAGCGAGCAGAGTGCAAAGTACTCGCCGGAAAACTTCAGAGCTCTCTTGTCTCTTGGATTGCTTGTCTTCAAATGAAGGCATGTGAGCTTTTTTATTGTTTTCTTGAAGGGACATGTTGGTAATTGCCCCTGGCTGGATCATGAGTTGACGAATGACGTTGCCCAGTTCCGGTCACCTAGATCACCAATTTTCTGAAGAAAAAAAATGAAAGCCCCCCCAGGAGAACTGGGCGGCCCAAGTTGGTTCGTCGGCGATGACGACGGTCGGAGGCAACGACGGCGGCCATATACAGCGGTTGGACGAGGCAGTGCGCTGCCGGCGTGCGCGCGGGGAGAGGCCGTGCGCGATGTGCAGCCTTGCGTCTCCATGCATGCTGCCATGCGCCTTGTCCGTGCACCCTTTTGGGCGGATTCAGGACCCTTCGAGCGAACGAGGTTTGCTCACACGGCTCACTTGGTCGGTTCGGGTGATATGAGTGTTTTGGTTCTGTTTGACTCGGAAAGCTTTAGTGGGAACCCCATCATCACATATGACGATGACCGGGGTGCTCTCATCTTTGCTGCTGGATCCTCGCTTTTGCACTGGGATCCTGGGGGAGTGGAGCTGGCGGCGGTCTTGGCTCTGAAGGATCTTATCCCGCCATCTTTATATGGGGTGCGCGGGGCTATTGTGGAGGGCGACTGCTTGACCCTCATGGACAACTGTGTTGCTGGTTTGCGACGCGGCGACTGGTGCGTGACGGTGGACGGCGAGGAGGACTTCTCTTTTCTGAGCGGCTTCCCGCAGCTTCGTTTCCAGCATATTGGTCGTGAGGCCAACAGAGTTGCTGATTTCTGTGCTCGTTTTGCCCTACGGGGAAACTTTGTATGGCTTGATGTTGATAGCACTCAGACCGAGTTTGCCGAGCTTGTTCGTGCAGACTTGGATGACATGCTGTAGCTTTGTTTTTCTTTTTGATTTTTTAATCTCATGCTACATGCATTTTTCAAAAAAAAAATTAATCACATATACTATTGATTTTGTGATACAAAAAATTAGTTTATTAAACTTAATTATGTTAATGTGTATTATCCTAATTATATATTATTGAGAGATAACGTATATTAAATAATTAGATGCATGATATAAGAGTGTGATATGCATGCATATTAAAATGTTACGTGTGTGAAATGCATATGTATTAAAAAATATATGTGTGATACATGTGTATATTAAAAATATTATATAGAGAGTCTTATATAAAAAGATATATAGTTCATTTGTAAGCATCAAGTTGAGAATAAGATCTTGAGTTCTCTTCCCTCTTTCTCTCTTGTGGTCTTGTGTTCTTATTTTATTTTTTTTCTCCCGCTCTTCTCTCTTCTCCACGTAAATAACTGGTATCAAAGCGAGGTTATATCTTTGACATATATGACTTTAACAAATTTTAAGGTGAAGAAATTTGATTGGGGGGGGGTGTAACTTCGGCCTGTGGAGGATCAAGATGATCACTCTATTGAGGCGACAAGGGGCCCACAAGATCATGTTCGAGCCGGAGAAATTGTCGAAAGAGATGGCAACGGATATGAAGGAAGAATTGGAGATGAAGGCTTATACAGTACTATTCAACTTACTCTCGCCGATGAGATTTTTCATGAAGTCGTCGAAGAGGATATTGTGACAAAATTATGGAAGAAACTCGAGATGCTCTATTCAAAGAAGTCTCACGAATCGATTGTACTTAAAACAACGACTCTATACCTTCAATATGAAAGAAGGTTTGCCCATTAAAGCTCACTTAGATGAGTCAAATCAAATATTGATGAATTTAAAGAACATTCATGTGTAGATAGATGATGAGAATCAATTGATACTTCTCTTATGCTCGCTTATTCCATAATTTGGGAAAATCATGAATATTATGATGAATAGCCGGGACACTCTTCTCATCGAAGTTGTGAAAGTAAGTCTGCACTCAGAGGAGTTGCACGGATAGATTGGATGGGCATGCCGATGGATTGTTCGTGAGAGGATCATCACACAAGCGAGATTGGAAGAGCGGAAAAGGAATATTGCTAAGATCAAAGTTAAGAAACACCAAAGAAGATCAATGCAACTACTGTAAGAAAAAGAGACATTCGAAGAAAGATTGTGATATATTCGAAGAGAAGGAGTTGAAGAAATCTTCAGATTCTGTAAGCATTGCGCAAGAGGCATCCGACAGCGATGACTCCGTTTTCTTGATATGTGCATTAATTGACATGCAAGATTCTTTGGTACTTGATTTTAGTCGTTCTTCTCATATGACTCCAAATCAGATTTCTGCTGCAATATATCATCCCTTGATGGAGGCTCTATATTCATGTGACTAATATACTAGTAACAATATATCATGTGACTATAGAAATAAATCAACACTCAAGTTGGGTGCTGATGAGAGGCAGTGTGCTTACATTTGCATCTCTCCGCGCACGCCTCCGCACGTGCGTCCGCGCGCGCCTCTGAGGGACCCTTCGCGCGCGCCCTCCACGCATGTCTCCGCGCGTGTCTCTGATTGACGCAAGCCTCTGCTTGCGCACCTCCGAGAGACCCTTCGCCCACGCGCCTCCACACACACCTCCACTCGTGCGCCTCCGAGCGCCTCTTCGTGCGCGGGCGCCTCCAAGCGAACCTTCGCCCATGCGCCTCCGAGCAACCCTTCGCACGCGCGCCTCTGCACACGCCTCAGCACACGCCTCCGAGCAACCCATCGTGCGCACTCCATCGCCCGACGTCGCCTTCACCACCGCTGCGTCGTCACCGTCGTCGTCGCCACCTTCACCCCGACTTCACTACTCATGACGATGGATTGTTCTTGATTGCATTTTTATTTTTTTAATCTCTCTGCACAACTAGGTTTAGGGTGATTTACTATAAAATTGTTGTATTATGTTTTGAATTTAATTATGTTTTTATTTTTTTAACTGTTGCACAGAGATGTGTAATCTGTTGTAACTTGCTAGTAGAGAATGTTTTCTTTTTTAGAATTGGCATTAGCAGTCCAGTTTAGGCTATTCGCAGTCCAAAAGTAAAAAAAATGTCACTTCTAATTCCTTTATTTCTATGCTTCCACCCGCTCGGTGGGGAAACCCGAACTCGTCGATACAGGGCACGTTTGGCGGGGCATCCGCGCTGCCGGAAACACGGTGGTGGTTGGGCGGCGGATGAAATCGGCGCTGATGAGAATCCGCGCCAAACAAGCCCACATTGAGCGGCTTCTTCTGGTGGTGGCGGAGTGGCTCGGAATCACCGACGACTCCTCTCCAACGTGCTGCATTTGGATCAGAAAATTCTTTGTTGGACCTCGATACCGGCCCTCTCCTCTTGTCTCCCTACTTTGAGATACTCGCTGACGTCGACGGCTCGCCGGAATCGTTTTTCCTACACGGATGGGAATCCGATGACTCGTTCTACCACGACGTGGTCCGCTCCATCCACCCGGACTGCAATGTTATCCTCCACAAGCTCGGCGGAGGCCGTGTTGACTGCACGAAGTTGAATTGCATTCATCCAGTGATTTATGCAAACCAACCCTTCGACGGAGATGGGCTCTCGCCTTCACCAAGCGTCGCCGGTAGAAGAAGGAACTTCTTCTCCGTAGCCGGGTATTTCAGAGATGGACTTCAATAGTTTGTCGGAAAGCCAAAATCTCCCACTATTTCCTCCGATTTGAAGAAGGGGTGAATCGGAACCATCGGAGGAACCCGCTCACCGTCGTAGAAAGCGGGAGGAAACGGCGTCCAGGATGCGAAATGGAGGAGAGGAGTTCGAAAACCCTACCGCGAGCGGGGCATTAAAATAAAAGATTTAAAAATGAGGACCTTTTCTCTTATTTTTGGGCTGCGAATAGCTAATGTGGACGGCAACTATCAATTCTCTTTTTTTTTTCTAACTAATATTTTGTATAATTAATTCAAATGCAATTTCTCATAGAATAGTCCTGAACAAAAAAACCGGGCCTGACGGGCCGGCCCGAGCCCGGCCCGGTCAAGGCCCGGTCAAGCCCGGCCCGGTTCAAGCCCGAACCGGGCCGAGCACTTACCCGGGGCCCTTACAGGGCCCCGGTTTGGAGCCGTTACCCGGCCCGGTCCGGGCCGGGTAAAGCCCGATAATCGGGCTAGCCCGAGACCGGGCCAGGCAAAGCCCGATCTGATCTCGGGCTAGCCCCGATTGAGCCTAACGGCTCTTATTAGAGCCGTTAGGCTCATCATGGCAGCATGGCTGCCATGTGGCAGCCATGCTGCCATGAGAGGCAGCCAACGGCTCTTATTAGAGTCGTTGGCTGCCTTTTATATATAATAATATATATTATTATTATTATTTTATTATTATTTTTTTAATTAAAAAAAAAACAAAAAAATCCTATAAATACCTCCCCTCCCCTCTCTCTTTTCTCACACCTCACCCCCCTCCCTCTCTCTCTCTCTCTCTTAGCTCTCCCAATGGCGTCGTCCTCCACAACTCCAGCGTCGTATTCTCAAAGTACGGCTTCGGTGGTGGAGCACAACCGTAGAGCGGGTATTTGAGAGCATTTCGACATGGTCCTAGTCGGCACCGAAAGAAAAGCACGCTGCAAGATGTGCTCGAAGTTGCTATCCATCAGCGGCAACTCGACGCTCGTTAGACACCAAAAATCTTGCGAGTCGAAACAAGCTCCTCCCGAGTCAAGTCAAGCTCAAATTTCTGGAGCAGGACAGATTTGGACGTACGATCAAATGCGACAGCGAGAGATGCAGGCGAAGTTCATCATCAAACGTGGGCTGCCATTCAGCGTCTTCGACAATGACGACGGCACAGAGTATATACATGGGGGGCTTCAGCCCAAATACCAAAAGGTTAGTAGAATTACTTTAAGGCGCGACACGATTATGTTATATTTAGATGCAAAATAAGAATTAATTACGTATTTTGAAAATTTCGAAGGACGTGTGAGTCTAACGAGCGACGTTTGGACGAGTAATTTAAATTTAGGATTAGCTTATCTTTGCATCACTTGTCATTGGATTGATCCCATTTCGTGGGAGTTAAATAAAGGCGTAATATGTTTTACGGGTTTTGAATTCCCGCACACGGCTATAGCTTTATATAAGGTTATTATGAAATGTGCGCGGGAATTTAAAATTAACGATAAAATACTTAGTTTTTCTCTTGATAACGCCTCCAATAATGGCGCCGCAATTGAATTGTTAAAACGAGATTTAAAACCATTTTTCAACGGCGCATTTTTTCATACTAGATGTGTTTATCACGTCCTAAATTTATTGGTACAGGATAGTTTAAAGGCAATGTCACAATATATTAATAAAATTCGCGACATGTTAAAAGCTATTTATTGTACTAAACAACGAGCTCAAGATTTTAGAAAATTTTGTAAAGCACAAAATCAGAAATATTTGAAACCACAATTAGATATGCCTATTAGATGAAACTCAACCTATAAAATGTTAAAAAGAGCCCTTCTACAAAAAGATCTTCTAATGGAATATTATAGTTTACTTAATATTGAACACGGTTTAGGTGAAACTGATTGGACCATAATAGAATATTATGTAGATTTACTTAAGTGTTTTTATAGGACCACCGTTGCTTTATCTGGAGTGTATTATCCAACGAGCGCATTATTAATTGAACATTTCGTACATATCACAGAAAGATTTAGTTATTATAGAAAACACCAAGGTTGGGCTCCTTTAATTAAAGTAATGGAAGAAATTTTTTTAAAATATTATAGAGAAATACCGCCTATGTTTTCGTGCGCCGCCGCTTTAAATCCGCTACTTAACGTAGAAGGCGTAGAAAATTTGATCGACGAAATCAATACTAATCTAACATTAAGGGTCCGTTTGGTTGGGCTGTTGCTGATGAAAAGCTGCTGATCAGAAATGGAGTTTTCACTTTTCAGTGCTTATTGA